>CM050530.1:9087140-9407140 GCA_027563665.1 Antrozous pallidus
TGATATTCCCTAACCCCTTTAGCGTAAAATTCTCTGCTGCTTCTTAGTTCCTTATTGTTTGTGGCCAGTTATTGCTAGTGTCCCAGTCGAATGGGCCTAATTGAAATATTCTAGCCATTCTCTCTCTCTTTTTTAAAAAATATATTTTTATTGATTTCAGGGAGGGAAGGAGAGAGAGAGAGAGAGAGAGAAACATCAATGACGAGAATCATGGATCAGCTTGCCTCCTGCATGCCCCCTGCTGGTGATCGAGCCCACACCCTGGGCATGTGCCCTTGACCGGAATCGAACCCGGGACCCTTCCGTCCGCAGGCTGACGCTCTATCCACTGAGCCAAACTGGTCTCATCACGAGAGCTTTTTAAAACCACAGCGGGAGCCCTCGCCGGTTTGGCTCAGTGGATGGAGCGTCGGCCTGTGGAGCAAAAGGGTCCCGGGTTCGATTCCGGTCCAGGGCACATAGCTTGGTTGCAGGCTCCTCTACAGCCCAGGCCCTTGGTCAGAGTGTGTGCAGGAGACAACCGATCGATGTGTTTCTCTCACATCAATATCTCTGTCTGTCTTTCCCTCTCTCTCCCCCTCTCTCTAAAAGATCAAGTGAAAAACATCCTGGGGTGAGGATGAACAGAATCCTATCTAATGAAAGAGTAATATGCAAATTGGCCATCACTCCAACACACAAGATGGCTGCCCCACGATGGCCAGCAGGGGAGGGCAGTTGGGAGGGACCAGGCCTGCAAGGGAGGGGAGTTAGAGACAAAACAGGCTGCCAGGGGAGCAGTTAGGCATCAATCTGGCTGGCAGGGGAGTGGGTAGGGGCAATCAGGAAGGCAGGCAGGTGAGCAGTTGGGAGCCAGCAGTCCTGGATTGTGACAGGGGTGTCCGACTGCCCATTTAGGCCCGGTCCTACCAGGATCGGGCCTAAAAGGGCAGTCGGACATCCCTTGAAGGGTCTCAGATTGGAGAGGGTGCAGACTGGGCTGAGGGACACACACCTCAGTGCACAAATTTCGTGCACCGGGCCTCTAGTAAATAATCCTATCTAATAAAAGAGTAATTTGCAGATTGACCATCACTCCAACACACAAGACGATACTGCCCCCATGTGGCCACAAGATGGTCAGCAGGGGAGGGCCTTTGGGAGGTTCCAGGCCTGCAAGGGAGGGCGGTTGTGGGCCATCAGGCCAGCAGCGGAGGGCAGTTGGGAGGGACCAGGCCTCCAAGGGAGGGCAGTTGGGGGTGATCAAGCCTGCAGGGGAGGGGAGTTAGGGGTGACCAGGCCAGCAGAGGAGGGAAGTTGGGGGCAAACAGGCTGGCAGGGGAGCAGTTAGACATCAATTAGGCTGGCAGGGAAGTGGTTAGGGGGTGATCAGGCTGGCAGGCAGAAGCAGTTAGGGGCCATCAGGGAGGCAGGCAGGTGAGCAGTTGGGAGCCAGCAGTCCTGGATTGTGAGAAGGATGTCCGACTGTGATCGGGCCTAAAGGGGCAGCCAGACATCCCTCGAGGGGTCCCCGATTGGAGAGGGTGCAGGCTGGGCTGAAGGACATCTCCCCCCCCTCCCCCCCCCCGCCCCCCCATGCACGAATTTTGTGCACCGGGGCCTCTCGTAAATAAATAAACAAACCACAGCTCCACCCATTTCCTAACCGTCTTTTCGCTCCGGCAGACACAGTTCCAACCCGAACCTCCACCGGGAAGCCCCGGCCCGGGAAGCCCTGGAGGGCAGCCGCGGCCACCCCCGTGCGGCGTTCCCGCTGAAGGAGACTGCCCAGGAGGCCCATCGGGACGCGGCTCTCCCACCGCCGGCCTCCCACCCGCCCGTCATCTTCCAGGGCACCGGCCGGCCGGGCCGCCGGGCGCATCCGCTCGCCCCGGGGCACAGCCGCGAGCCCGGGCCGCCGGGCGAGGGCGCCGCCGCGCTGGACCTGAGCGCGCGGTCGAGAGCAGCAGCCGCTCGTCCTGGGACTCGGACGGGGCGAGCGAGGAGGGCGAGCGGGACAGCGACGGGGTCCCCGGCGGCGAGGACGCGCCCCCGCTGTGCGTCCTGCCCCCCGGGCTGCCGGTCGCCTGCCCGCTGTGCCCCAAGACCTACGGCCACCGGGGCGCCTTCCGCGCACACTACCAGAGCGCGCACCTGCGCCAGCTGCACCGCTGCAAGGTGCCGGGGTGCGGCACCCTCTTCTCCTCCGCGCGCAGCCGCAACAGGCACAGCCGGAACCCCAACCTGCACAAAAGCCTTGTCGCCTCGCTGGATGCCCTTCCCTGATGGGGGGGCAGGGGCAACGGGGCTGCTTTTGGAGAGGAGGCGGAACCGGGGTCTGTTTAGGTCTTTTTTTTTTTCTCTTTAAAATATATTTTATTGATTTATTACAGAGAGGGAGGGAGAGTCAGAAACACCCATCAGCTGCCTCCTGCACACCCCCCACTGGGGATGTGCCCGCAGCCAAGGCACACGCCCTTGACCGGAATCGAACCCGGGACCCTTCAGTCCGCAGGCCGACGCTCCGTCCACTGAGCCACACGGGCCAGGGCTGTTTGGGTCTTGAACACCGTTCGCGGCAAGCCAGGCCCAGAAATGTTGGCGTTGACTTTCTAGCCTTCCAGGCGTGGGCCTGGGACGGCCTCTCCTGTCGTTCTGTTCTCAGCCCCGATGTTTTTCACCGACGACAGAAACGTGCAGAAATGCGGTTTCTCCCAGGTCTGTGTACGCGTTCCCTGGGGGAGCGCCGGGCCTGCAGATGGGCGCCGGGGGCCCCCAGATGGCTAGGGGCGTGCTAGGTTTCAGCTGGAATAAGGGTCCGGGGGAAAGCAGGTTGTCACCATGGGTGAGAGCCATCCACCACCCCCCCCCCAAAGATCCCATTTTGTTCAGTTCCTGCTTTCGTGAGTCTGAAACCCAAGTGTCCGTTTGGGAGCGGGACTTGGGGAGACAGTTCCTCCATTTGGTTTTTTTTTTTTTTTTAATATATTTTTTTTATTTTATTTTTTACAGAGAGGAACGGAGAGGGATAGAAAGTCAGACACATCGATGAGAGAGAAACATCCATCAGCTGCCTCCTGCACACCCTCCACTGGGGATGTGCCCGCAGCCAAGGTACATGCCCTTGACCGGAATCGAACCCGGGACCCTTCAGTCCGCAGGGCGACGCTCTATCCAGTGAGCCACACCGGTTTCGGCCAGCCCCTCCATTTGGAGTGGACCATCCCCCCCTCCCCCCCAGTTCTCACGAAGGTCTCATGTGTTGCTCTCAGAGGAAGCGGGTTGGCCCTCAACGCGCAGCGACGGGGATGTGACCCAGGATGTGAGTTCTCGCTCTGTGACACACATCTGAGAAGCTGGGGACGGGGGACTTGGGGGGGGAGACCGTGCACTTAAAAATAGCAGTCCTCGATTTAATTTAAGATGATTGTGATGGTATTTAATTTGTGCTTATCGTATGTGAGCCTATGGGATGAGTGTATACATGTCACAGTGTGACTTCAGGCGCATCTCGATCGAAAGGAGAACGAGTGAAAACCTAAACGTCAAACCCACTCACTACCTGCATTCGTTTGGGGGGAGTTCAGCGTCTGCTCCGGGCGCTGCCCTGCAGAACGGGCTCAGGCCCGACCCCAGCAGGCCCGTTTGTGTGTGTATTTTTGCCCCGAGCGTTGAGCGAATGGGTCGGAGGATGGGGGTGCGTTGGCAGTATCCCCACCTCCCTCTCTGTTTTCATCCCCTATAAACCTGTAACATGAGCGGGAACTTCCGGAGTTCCCCGTATTTTCCGGCCTCTAAGACGACCCCCAACGTCTCCAGTTCAAATACAGAGTTTGGGGTACACTCGCCGTATAAGACGACCCCTCTCCCAACGCACACCAAATAAAAATTAAAAAAAAAAAACCACACATATCAGATTTTATTTCGACCCCCGACTTTTGAGAAGATTTTCCTGGGTGGAAAACTCGTCTCATGCGCCGGAAAATACAGTCCGTGGTGGAAAGGGAAGCAGGACGTTGCCGCCACACTGTGTGTGTCCCTGTTTAACTTACTCTGAGCTGCAGTCCGCGTCGTGGTGCACCTCGGCTGCAGGAGGCAGGAAGCTCGGTCAGTCCCATCTCCCCAAATTTCGGCCTTCCCGGTTCTCCACCAGCCCGGGTAGGGAAAAGGAAGCCGGTTTCGCATTAAGACTTCAAGTTCATGGTCTTTGAAAGGTACGGCCGCTTTAAGGAGTGAAAAACATCCTCGGAGAGAATTGGGGGCGGGAGGAGAGAGCATTCCCCAGGCCTAAAGGTGAAGGGAGCCAACCAGCTGTTACTGATGTAGTTTGACATTTAAAAAGTAAGTGAACGCGACAACGTCAGGCTGGTCCGTGCGAAAAGGGGGATGTGTGGTTCCTGTGTTTCGTTATCCAGCTGTTCGGTTTTCCAGGTTCCCCAAGGGCGGAGAAAACAACATGTATACAAGCGAGTTTTCTATGATTTAATAAAAATATATGGCGTACTTTTTGTCGAAGAAGGTGAACATTTTGTAAAAATGTAAAACCAGTTTGTGATTGTTGTGTGGGTGCTGGTGGTCACACACACACACACACACTCGCACTCACACACACACATGCACACAAATACACACACACTCATACACACACACGCACACACACACTCACATACACACTCACACACACTCGCACTCACACACACACATGCACACTCACACACACACACACACACACGCACGCACACACACACTCACATACACACTCACACACACACACACACACACACACTCACACACACGCACACATTCACACACGCATACTCACACACACACACACACGCGCGCGCACACTCACACACTCACACACACACACACACTCACACACACATACGCACGCACACTCACACACTCACACACACACACACACACACACAAATACACACACACTCATACACACACACGCACACACACACTCACATACACACTCACACACACACACTCACTCACACACATACACACACACACTCACTCACACACACACACACTCACACACACGCACACATTCACACACGCATACTCACACACACACACACACGCGCGCACACTCACGCACACTCACACACACACACACTCACACACTCACACACACACACACACACACACAAATACACACACACTCATACACACACACACACTCACACACACACACTCACATACACACTCACACACACACACACTCACTCACACACATACACACACACACACACGCACACATTCACACACGCATACTCACACACACACACACACTCACACACATGCCCGCGCACGCACACACTCACACACACTCACACACTCACACACACACACACACACACACAAATACACACACACTCATACACACACACACACTCACACACACACACTCACATACACACTCACACACACACACACTCACTCACACACATACACACACACACACACACACACATTCACACACGCATACTCGCACACACTCACACACTCACACACACACACACTCACACACACGCACACTCACACACGCACACACGCACACGCACACACACACACACCGTGAATCTCACAGAGCTGAAAACTCAGGGTAGGGCTGGAGGACCGGCCCTCAGGTCAGTAACCTCTGCCACCACAAGACAAGAACGTCAGCAGTTCATTCCCTACTGGGAATCCAGCCCACAAAGAAAGGAAGGGGTGCCCTTGGCTGGTGTGGCTCAGTGGATAGAGCGTCAGCCTGTGGACTGAAGGGTCCTGGGTTCAATTACAGTCTAAGGGCACATGCCCAGGTTGCAGGCTCAATCCCCAGAAAGGGGCATGCAGAAATCAGCCAATCAGTGTTTCTCTCTCATCATTGATGTTTCTATCTCTTTCTTCCTCTCCCTTCCTCTCTGAAATCAATAAAAATATGTTTTTAAATCCTATATAATGAAAGCCTAATATGCTAAGTGTCCAACTGTTCAGTCAAACGTTTAACCAGTGGCTATGACACGCACTGACCACCAGGGGGCAGATGCTCCAACCTGTAGGTTAGCTTGCTGCTGGGGTCCATCCCATCGGGACTGGGTGAGACTGGCTGGACATGCTCTGGAGCCCTTCCACGGTCCCTCCCCCCTCCCCACCAGCCCCAATGGGCCCTGATCAGAGCTGGGTAAGATGAGCCAGACACACCCTGGACTTACCCATGCATCAGACCAGTTTCGGCCTGATCCCCGCAGGCCAGGCTGAGGGACCCCACCAGTATTGGGGATTGAGCCTGCAACCCGGGCCCAATTAGTGCATAAGAGGGCTGCCCCCATGTGGTCAAAGATCCTGCCCCCATGTGGACACAAGGAGGTTCCAGGCCTGCAAGGGAGGGCAGTTGTGGGTGATCAGGCCAGCAGGGGAGGGCAGTTAGGGATGACCAGGCCGGCAGAGAAGGGAAGTTGGGGGCAAACAGGCTGGCAGGGGAGCAGTTAGACATCAATTAGACTGGCAGGGTAGTGGTTAGTGGGTGATCAGGCTGGCAGGCAGAAGCGGTTAGGAGCAATTCAGGGAGGCAGGCAGGTGAGCAGTTTGGAGCCAGCAGTCCTGGATTGTGAGAAGGATGTCCGACTGCCCGTTTAGGCCTGATCTTAGGCCTAAACGCCTAAACGGGTAGTCGGATATCTCTCAAGGGGTCCCAGATTGGAGAGGGTGCAGACTGGGCTGAGGGACACCGGGCCTCTGGTTTTAAATAATAATGCTGCTGCTATGAACATTTGTGTACAAGTTTTTCTGTGGACATGTTTTCACTTCACGTGGGTACATAGCTAGACGTGGAATTGCTGGGTGATGGGGTAACTGCCATGTTTGGCTTTTTGAAGAACCACCTGTTTTCTTTCTTAATCACTGATTCTCAGACATGAGGTGCAGATTCCCATTTCGGATTGCAGGTGGACAGTGCCCTCTGCTGGAGTCTCTTGGTTACGGCTGTTGCTGTTGTACAGTTCTCTCGACTCCTGTCAGACCTAGGGAATGTGGGTGGACATTCCCCTCCTGTAGCATGCATGTCTTCCAGCTCCAAAGCTAGTTGGGGGGAAAAGAAAAGAAAAAAAAAGAAGCAAAACATGTTTCTTGAATGTTCTTTCTTTTAATATGTTTTTATTGATTTCAAAGAGGAAGGGAGAGAGAGACACAATCATGATAGAGAGAACCATTGATCGGCTGCCTCCTGTACGCCCCCTACTGGGAATCCGGCCCACAACCCTGGGCCTGTGCCCCTACTGGGAATTGAACCTTGACCTCCTGGTTCATAGGTCAATGCTCAACCACGGAGCCTGGGCTCTTGAGCATTCTTAAGCCTGCTTCCTGGAGGTATGATATCTCATCGTGGCTTTTATTCGCATCCCCTGATCATGAGTGATATTGAGGACCTTTTCAAACACCTTTTGGCTATTTGCATATCTTCTTGGGAAAAACAGCCCTTGACAATTTTTTCCTTTACTTATGTACTACCTTATTTATATAAAATAAAAATGCTTTACTTTTCACTTTAAATTTTGTAAGACATTTTCATGAAAAAAAAATATATATATATATTTACCATTCAAACACAAAATGTCCGTGTAATAATTAGTACATACAATATAGTACACGGTGCATCTAGACCAGCGGTTCCCAACCTTGTTTTGGCCACGCCCCACTAAGCATCTCTGAAATCTTGATGCCCCCACCCGTGATGCCCCCTATAACTCTAACTACTCAACAACTGAGCTCCTGTTGTGCCCAGATTTCAAGATCCCCAAAGATCACCAGGGAGCCGAGTCTGATGCAAAAGCAAAGAGCCTTTATTACAAGCTAGCTTGGCCCTCTGCCTCCACCGATGCATCGGCAGGATGCAAAAGAGGGTGAGTTTCAAAAGCCCAATGATTTTATAGGGCTAGGGGTCAGGAGGTGGGGCCATACTGGGACCGCTGAGTTGGCCGATTCCGATTGGTTGGGTGAGGGCTGGGGCTAGTGACGCAAATAATCCCTGACGCACGTGACCTGTCCTTTGCTCTTGATTGGAGCTCGGGCGCACAGTCTTTCACGATTGGCTAATTCAAAGGGAGGAGTTGGTCTTTGTGATTTCAAGACAGCAGCCCCCAGGTAAGTTTACACATCATGCGGCCCACATGGTGGCTGCCAAGCCACACAGTCCAAAATGGCGGCTGTAAGAGGGGACACAGTTACACAAGAGGGAGGACACACTACAAAGTGGAGTCAGTCCCTGCTCTGCCCTTTCACTCCCTACTCTTCACGTGGAGGAAGCCTGAAAGGCCATGAACTCGGCCTAAACAAGCTTCCAAAGAACATGGCACCCATGAAAGCAAAACAAAAAACAAAACGAAAGGACAGTTGGAGGACTGAGGAAGAAAATCACGAAGAAATGGTTAAAATAATAATACGAAGTGATATGAAAAAAAATAGCAAATAGTTTCAAAACATAGACTAGAGAACTGAAATGCATCAATATGTCACAACTAGAGGCCCGCTGCATGAAGATTCATGCAATAGGCTTTCCTTCCCCGGCTGCCAGGACCAGTTTTCCTCTGGAACCCGGGACCCAGGCCTTCCCTCTGGCTGTTACTTCCGTTTTTGCTTTGGCCGCTGGAGGCTTCACTCCAGCCAGAGCCTTCAGTCTGCTCTGCTCTGGCCGGAGTGCCATGCTGCCATTTTGTCTCCACCCCTGGGGGCGGGTGCTCATGCTGCTCGGCCACGCCCCCCGCTCCTGATTGGCTGGTGGCATAGCCAATCAGGAGCCAAGGTACGGTCACATTTGCATGTTACTCTTTTGTGAGATAGGATATGTATTTATATACTGTACATGAGGCCCCTAGAACCATAAGAAATTTTTTTTAAAAAATCAGTTCATTCTCGAATTGCCCCCCTTAAAATATATTTTTTTTAAAAAAAGATATGGACTGAGCAGTCAGACCAGGCTCAACGGAAAACCACACATCCATGTTCTCAAAATCACCTTCGGCCTCTGCCTCCAACCACTCTCGTGCTGCCTTCTCTGCATTACAAGCTCACATTGCTCTAATTTTTAAAAACCAGCTGTCCCTAGCCAGTCTGGCTCACGGGATGGAGCGTAGGCCTGTGGCCCGAAAGGCCGCGGGTTCGATTCAGGTCAGGGCCATGTACCTCATCGGCTGCAGGCTTGATCCCAAGGGCCTGGTCTGGGCTCACGTGGGAGGCAACCAATCGATGGGGCCCTCTCACATTGATGTTTTCTTCTCTCTCTCTCCGGTCCTTCCACTCTAAGAATTGTTAACGAAAAAAACACACACTGAAACCTGTACAGAATTTTAGTGAGTTTATTTGGCCCACCCTGTCGACCTATGCCGGGAAGCAGAATCTCAGTGAACTGAGAGAATGCTCGGAGAATGGTGGGGTACACCTGTGTTTCTACATCGCAGTCAAAGGAGGGACACAGGTGGATTCCATGAAATCCATTGGTGAGGGATTAAGGAGGTGGGGTAAAGCAATCCCAGCTGGGATTGGACAAAAAGTGAAATGACGGACACACACTTAGGTGGGTGCAGGAACAATGAACATGATAATGAAGGAATTGGTGGTGTCTGTACTGGCGCCCACCACATTTGGCTGTGCCCCCGGGGCCCCCGAAAAAGGGAAGTTACAAGTTTCCCAGACACCTCACAGATGTTATCTTAGAGGCAGAAAGGCAAATGGCTCAGTAAAGATTTAAGTTGATCTTTGTCAGTGAAAATACAGGCTCAGGACATGACTACCCACTATAACCTGTTCGTAGTTAAATATTTCATTTTCAAACCACATTTTGTGGTTATGTTAGGTCTCTGAGTTTGCAAGACCGCCACGCAGGCCTCCCCTGAGCTGGTCAGGTCAGCATGCGGCTCCTTTCGTCCACAGAATCGACGGGAAAATATCCTCAGGTGAGGATTGATAAAAATAAAAAATAAAAATAAGTAAAAACCAGCTAAACAATCAGAACAACTCTTCCTTCCTGCCTTCATGCTGTGCCCTCGCTGTTGGGAATGAGAAGTCTCCCCTTCCTGCTTCCACACTTTGCCACTCATTCAAACCAGCTCCCAGCAAAGTCCCAGCAATGGCTTCTCAATCTCCAGCTTCAATGGACCCATCTTCTTCCTCATTGCCCTTGACCTCTCCGTGGCATCCACCCCGACATGTGCCCCCTGCTGGAAATTCTGTAATCCTTCAGTTCCTACAGAAAGAGGACTGGGCAACTCTTTCTCTGACCGAACCTTAAACCTTGGTGTTCCCTGGCTCCACCCTCGGCCGTGCCTTTTCCCTTCTACACGGGCTCCTGGAAACCTCCCTCCTGGCCTCAGCCTCTGCCTGTAGGTGGACCTCTCCGCTCTTCTCCAAGCTGTACGTTCAGCTGTCCGCCAAACATCTGTCTGGGTGCCCCTGGGAAATCATCGCACACGAAGCTACTCATGATCTATCTCCTCCCCGGCTTGCCGATTCGAGGAGCAAAAGTCATCACGCAGACCCTAACCGGTTTGGCTCAGTGGATAGAGCGTCGGCCTGCGGACTGAAGGAACCCGGGTTGGATTCCGGTCAAGGGCATGGACCTTGGCTGCGGGCACATCCCCAGTGGGGGGGGGGGGGGGGGGTGCGTGCAGGAGGCAGCCGATCGATGTTTCTCTCTCATCATCGATGTTTCTGACTCTCTATCCTCTCCTTCCTCTCTGTAAAAAATATAAATAAAATATATTTAGCCGAAACCGGTTTGGCTCAGTGGACAGATAGATCAACGGCCTGCAGACTGAAAGGTCCCAGGTTCGACTCCAGTCAAGGGCATGTAACTTGGCTGCAGGCACATCCCGAGTAGGAGGTGTGCAGGAGGCAGCTGATGGATGTTTTTCTTTCATGGATGTTTCTAGCTCTCTTCCTTCCTCCCTGTGAAAAATCAATAAACTATACTTTAAAAATAAACAAATAAAAATAAAATAAAATTATATACATATATATATTTATATATATATATATATATATTTTTTTTAAGGTTGCCAGGACTGGAAATGCCAGAGTTCAGTCCATTCCGGCTTTGCATCCCGGGCCTAAGGACACACAAACCACCACGAATGGGCTTTGGGGTCCTGCAGATGCAAGTTCGAATCCCGCAGGTCCGAGTTCGAATCCCTGCTGTGCCCTCCGGGGCGGGCGGGTCTCCACTGCCCGGTCAAGGGCAGACCCGGGGCGGCGACCCAGCAAAGGTCGCCTCGGAGAGCAGAGCTGTGCCCTCTTCTGCGGCCCCAAGGATCCCGATGGGTTCCGGGCCGCCCCCGGGGGGTCAAGGGGCGGGGCCTGCTGGACAGGGGGCGTCGCCTGCATAGCGAGGGGTGGGGCCTGCAGGGGCCGGGGACAGGAGGCGGGGCCGGGCCCGTGCGGTGATTGGCTGGGGCCGCGCGGGCCGCTCGGGGCCCGAGAACAAAAGCGCGCGGCGGCGGCGGGCGGCTCCGGAGTCGGCGCTCCCTCCCGCCCGCCCGGCGCGGGCTCGGTGCTGGGAGGACGCGCCCACCGCCCGCCCGTTCCCCGCGCAGCCAGCGGCCGGCGCGCTCCGGGCCTGAGCGGAAGCGGCCGCGGACCGGGCGGGGCGGGGGCTGCGCGCGCGAGAACCATCATCCGGTCGCCTTCGCCGCTGCGGCTGCCGCCCGAGGAGCGAGTCCGGGGGAGGCGCGAGGTCGTCCCGCCGCGCCCGGAACCGCGAGGGAGGCCGGCGGCGGCATGAGGCAGGCGGCGGCCGGGCTGTGATTCGCGGGCCGCCGCGCCCCTCGTCCGAGCGTCCGCCCGCCCGCCCGCCCGCGGTTTGGGGGGCGGGGGGCGCGGCCTGCCGGCGTCTCCGCGGCGACACCAAGGACGTCCGGGAAGGGGAGCGGCCGACATGGCGCGCCCGCGGCCCCGCGAGTACAAGGCGGGCGACCTGGTGTTCGCCAAGATGAAGGGCTACCCGCACTGGCCGGCGCGGGTGAGTACGAGGCCCGCCCTCCATCTTCCCTCCATCATGGCGCGCCGTCCCCGTTCCCTCCCCGGTTCCCCTCCCGGCGCCTAACCGGCCTGCAGGCCGCCGCCCCAGGAGCCCGGCGCTGAGGGGGCCGCGGCCTGAGGCGCCCGGCGGGGGTCGTCGGGGCGGGCGGCGGCGGCGCGGCCTGGCGGGGTCACCGGCGCCCGTGCCTCCATCGCCCGGAGCATCCGCCGCCATCCTGGCTCGAGGAGGCTCCCCGGACCGCGGTTCCGGGGCCTCCGGCCGCCCATCCCCGTCCCGGGGCCGCGCCCCCCTGTTGGCCTAGCGCTTGTGAAGCCGGCGCGGGCCGGCGGGGCCGGGCGGGGTCACCGGCGCTTGTGCCAACATCGCCCGGAGCATCCGCCGCCATCCCGGCTCGAGAAGGCTCCTCGGACCTCGGTTCCGGGGCCTCCGGCCGCCCATCCCCGTCCCGGGTCCGCGCCGCCCTGTTTGGCCTCGCGCCTGTGAAGCGACGCGGGCCGGCGGGGCCCGGACGCCCCGAGCGCCTCGTCACCTCCATGTTGGTTTGAGGTCGCGGATCCCAGACCCGGTCCTCGGCCTCCGCGCCGCGGCGCACGGGGCTCCCGGGCCTCGGCGGCAGGGGTGGCGCCTCGCCGGGCTCCCTCCCTAGAAAGCATCAGCCTCTCTTCCCCATGCATGGCATCCGCCGTTTTTTGGGGGGTCTCTTGGGGTGCTTTGTGGTTTTGGGGCGGGCCGTGTGTGCTTTGTGTTTGAAGCGAAACCCCTTTTTATTTGCATTTTGTGATCGGTGGCAGTTGCTTGCTTTGAAATCAGAAACGGTGCAGAGGAAAGAAAGGTCAGGGCTTCTTGGGGACTCGTGTTGGTGGCCTTGAGTGAGAGAACCAGGCCGGGGTTGTCGGGAGAAATGGGCGGGTGAGCCCCAAAATGTCCTGGGGTCAAGTGATGCTAGAAAACAAGAAGAAAGAGAAAATACACCCGTTAAAAGAGGAAGTGACATCATGGGTGCCCAGAGAGCCGTTTAGTAAAAGTTGAAGGATGGATGGAGGTAATCAGGTGGTTTGGGTTTGGGATTCCGTTGGTTTTGGGGTGTTTTTCTAGGGGGGGGTGGTTTGGACTTAGTTTGTCATGATTGTGAAAAAGGGGAGGACACTGGTGTCTGCTGTGGGCTCCTCATTTCAACTGAATATCCATTTCTTTCCTTTTTTTCCTGCCCCATTTCCACCAGCAACAAGTTGAGATGGCATTAAATATGCTTGAACATTTTGAACTGTTTATTTTATTGAATACTAGTTCTAAACTTAGCTCCAGTATATTTTTTTGTATCTCATTATTGATTTCAGAGAGGAAGGAAGAGGTAGAGTTGGAGACATCGATGAGAGAAACATCCATCAGCTGCCTCCTGCGCGCCCCCCACTGGGGATGTGCCCGCAGCCCAGGTCCATGCCCTTGACCGGGGTGGAATGGAACCCGGGACCCTTCAGTCCCCGGGCTGATGCTCTGTCCACTGAGCCAGACCAGCTAGGGCTACAATGGCTTTCCTTAATCTTTTTTTTTAAAATATATTTTATTCATTTTTCACAGAGAGGAAGGGAGAGGGATAGAAAGTCAGAAACATCGATGAGAGAGAAACATCCATCAGCTGCCTCTTGCACACGCCCCGCTGGGGATGTGCCCGCAGCCAAGGTCCATGCCCTTGACCGGAATTGAACCTGGGACCTTTCAGTCTGCAGGCCGACGCGCTATCCACTGAGCCAAACCAGTTTCAGCGGCTTTCCTTAATCTTAAGAGAAATATCCTGAGTCAGAAAGAAAGTAATCTTAAAATTTCATACCTTGGCCGCCTATAGTAATTTTGAAACAAAAAAGGTGCCCAGATGTGATCCTAGTCGTCTGTCTGGTTGCAGGTAAAATTCCTAGAAGTTAGCATTCCAGACTAAGACGGGGGCGGGGGGGGGGGGATAAAATCCATTGGGTGGTCAGATAAGATACAGTAAGTACAAAAGAGGAATCTGTGTTCACATCTTACATCGAGGAGAGGACCTCAGTGTGAGTGTTTGCTCCTTAGTGTGTTACTTCATAGTGAGTGGCATGTTGTAGTTTTCAAGGAAAGGTAACGGTTAGAAAAGGAAACATTTTCGTTTCTAGGCCTTAGTTGCAGCGCTATGTGCTGCATATGTTTTTATTTTCATGCCAATCGAATGAAACCTTTTGCTCTATTTCACAAACCCAGCCATAGGTTTGTAGATAATGTTATAAAGTACTAAACGGGGAAAATCCTATTCATTCAGATTTCAGATATCACTTTCTAAGTTATTTGATGTCAGAAAGGAAGAGAGAGAGAGAGAGAAACATCAGTGATGAGGGAGAATCGTGGATCAGCTGCCTGCTGCACGCCCCCTGTGGGGATGGAGCCCACAACCCGGGACCCTTCGGTCCACAGGCCGATGCTCTATCCACTGAGCCAAACCAGCTAGGGTAACCAGCTAGGGTAAATACTGTCACAGCTTATAAAGGCGGTCATGTTGGGGTCCCAAGTGGCCCCAAGAAATCAAATCTAGGAGGAAAACGGGGTGGGGGGCAGATTTCAGCTTTCCACAGCGGGAATGGAGAAGTGACCCAGCTAGACAGCAGACATTGGGTGCTAGGCAGCCCCTCGTGAGGAAGGTGTGCCAAGAGCATTCAGATGTCTGACAGTCTTAGGTGGAACCCCGCTTGCGGCGGGGTTTCAGACTCGGACCTCGAGCCTGGCTTGTAATCCGAAGTTTCAGTTTACTGGTCCAAAACAGGGACCATTAGCCCTGGCCGGTGTGGCTCAGTGGATAGAACATTGGCCTGTGGACTGAAAGGTCCCGGGTTCGATTCCGGTCAAGGGCATGTCCCTTGGCTGCAGGCACATCTCCAGTAGAGGGTGTGCAGGAGGCAGCTGATGGATGTCTCTCTCTCATAGATGTTTCTGACTTTCTATCCCTCTCCCTTCCTCTCTGTAAAAATATCAATAAAATGTATTTTTAAGAAAGAAGTAAATAAAATAAAACTGGGATCATTAGCCCTAGCTATTTTGGCTCAGTGGATAAAGCATCCACCTGCGGACTGAAGGGTCCTGGTTTCCATGCCTGGGTTGCGGGCTCCATCACCAGTAGGGGGCGTGCAGGAGGCAGGCCATCAATGATTCTCTCATGGATGTTTCTCTCTCCCTCTTCCTTCCTCTCTGAAATCAACAAAAATATATATTAAAAAATAAAAATAGGGACCATTCTTACCTCAAATTTATTAGTATAGCAGCCAGTGGTACTTGAATGTTCCTTTTTTCCTTTTGAACTTCTAACTTTTCTGTACTGCTACGCTTTTTGAAATTTTCAACTCTTGAGTAGATTTTATTTTTTTCTGACATCTTGCCATGAAAAATTTTAAACATAGAAAAGTTAAAAGAATTGTACAGTGAATGCCCATATACTGGTATCTATCCACTTAGGTTTTATAATTAACATTTGCTATATTTGTCTATCACATGTGTTCTATACATGCATCAGTCCATCTTATTCTAATGAATTTCAAAGTACATAAGTTGCAGACATCATTAGAATTTACTCGCAGATACTTCAGTATCATTAGCTGGAAACACACCTTAGTGTACCATTCACGGAGCACGACAAATGTACACACGGGTATAAGAAGCCCCTACCAAGATGTAGAACAGTATACACGCCCATGGAAGTTCCCTCATGCCTCATCCCCATTGATTCCCATGATCCTCTCTGTTCTCATATTCTTATTTTAACTAGAGGCCTGGTGCATGAAATTCGTGCATGGAGATGGGGGGGTGTCCCTCAGCCCAGTCTGCACCCTCTCCAATCGGTCCCCTCGAGGGATGTCTGACTTGCCCTCTCACAATCCAGGACTGCTGGCTCGCAACTGCTCGCCTGCCTGCCTTCCTGATTGTCCCTAACTGCTTCTGCCTGCCAGTCTGATCATCCCCCTAATCACTCCCCTGCCTGCCTGATTAATGTCTTAACTGCTCCCCTGCCAGCCTGTTTGCCTCTAACTTCCCTCCTCTGCTGGCCTGGTCACCCCTAACTGCCCTCCCCTTTTGGCCATCCTGTGGTGACCATCTTGTGTCCACCTGGGGGCAGCCGTCTTGTGTGTTGGAATGATGGTCAATCTGCATATTATTTTTATTATATAGGATTCAGTAGCAGCTAGCTGTTTTGAATAGAGTACATTTTATTGTGTATGTCTTAAAATTAGCAGTTCATGTATGCATAAAGATTACCTTGATTGTGTACACTGTTGATAAAAAAAAAAACAACAAATTGAGCATGTATCCCAAATAATGTGTAAATTTACAATTACATACACTTGTATTGGTACTGTTATGTGCATTATAAAATCCAAAGAGAAACTAAAGGGCCCTAGCTGGATTGGCGCAGGGGCCAGAGTGCTGGCCTGGGAACTGAAGGGTCCAGGATTTGGTTCCGGTCCAGGGCACATGCCCAATTTCGGACTCAGTCCCCAGGAAGTGGGTGTGCAGGAGGCAGCCGATAAATGATTCTCTCTCATCATTAATGTTTCTATCTCTCCCTCTCCTCTCTGAAATCAATAAAAAGTATATTTAATTTTAAAAAAAGAAACTGAAAGGGATGGCATGATACAAACAGTATATTATCTTAAAATTCTTATTGGGCAAAATATTAATAGTGCATATTTTAAAAGTATTACTTTTTGAAATGTTTGTCTTGCCTGCTGGTGAGATCTGTCTACGTGGTCAGTTTTTCTTCCTAAAGAGATTTTCTACAAGAGAAGCGTTGGCGTGGCCTTCCTGTGCTTACATTATTAGTATTATGTTGGTATTCCTGTTGGCCACGCGTTCATTTTGTGAGGTTTCAGTACAAGTTGATATTCCATGATTCTGGTCAACCAGCCACACACAAACGGCAGGAAGTCACACTGTGCCCTGTGAGTAGATATAACCATCTGGATAAAGACTCCAGTGTCGTGTCAGTTTGTGTATTAAATAGGAGTAAATTTACTTTAGGGAAGAGATTAAGGAACCAAACTAGCAGCTGTACTGTTTTGTTCTAACAACCCCCCAAACTCTCCTGTTATCCTTGCGGTGTGAGCACTCTGCTTATGTTACCTCTAGTTTAAAAGATGAAAAAATCTTGCCGAGACCGGTTTGGCTCAGTGAATAGAGCGTCGGACTGCGGACTGAAGGGTCTCGAGTTCAATTCTGGTCGAGGGCATGTACCTTGGCTGCGGGCACATCCCCAGTAGGGGGCGTGCAAGAGGCAGCTGATGGATGTTTCTCTCTCATCTTTGTTTCTGACTTTCTATCCCTCTCCCTTCCGCTCTGTAAAAAATCAATAAAATACAAAAAAATAATAATAAAATATGAAAAAAATCAATTTTAAGGCTCTTGTGTTTCCGCTGAAGAACTTTTTTTTAAAAAAAATTAAATATATTTTTATTGATTGAAGAGAGAAAGGGCCGAAACCAGTTTGGCTCAGTGGATAGAGTGTCGGACTGCTGACTGAAAGGTCCCAGGTTCGATTCCTGTCAAGGGCATGTACCTTGGCTGCGGGCACATCCCCAGTAGGGGGCGTGCAAGAGGCAGCTGATGGATGTTTCTCTCTCATCTTTGTTTCTGACTTTCTACCCCTCTCCCTTCCGCTCTGTAAAAAATCAATAAAATACAAAAAAATAATAATAAAATATGAAAAAAATCAATTTTAAGGCTCTTGTGTTTCCGCTGAAGAACTTTTTTTAAAAAAAAATTAAATATATTTTTATTGATTGAAGAGAGAAAGGGCCGAAACCAGTTTGGCTCAGTGGATAGAGTGTCGGACTGCTGACTGAAAGGTCCCAGGTTCGATTCCTGTCAAGGGCATGGACCTTGGATGCGGGCACATCCCCAGTAGGGGGTGTGCAGGAGGCAGCTGATTGATGTCTCTCTCTCATCAATGTTTCTGACTTTCTATCCCTCTCCCTTCCTCTCTGTAAAATATCAATAATATATATATATATATATATAATAAAAAACACAACTTTTCCAAGAAACATGTTCTTTTTTTGGCAGGGGGAGACTGTTCTATCCTATGTACACTCACTGTAAAAAAAAAAAAAGCACACACTATACATGAGGGGGGGGAGAAGAATCTAATACTCCAATCTGCTGCATTCGGCCAGTTTTACCATTCTTAGCTTTCATGAGAAGACATTTGTTTTCTTTAAGGCTTCGGTTCTGCCAGATTGCTGCTCAACATAATTTTGATCCAGCTTCATAACCTCTCACTTGATAAAACAAAGCATTGAACTTACCATTCTCTGACAGCTTGAAGAGCTGGACTGTTTAAGTTTTTTAAAAATATATTGTTACTGATTTCAGAGAGTAAGAGAGAGAGATAGAAATAGCAATAATGAGAGAGAATCATTGATTGGCTGCCTTCTGAATGCTCTCCATTGGGGATGGAGTCTGAAACCTGGGCACGTGCCCTGGGCCAGAATCAACCCCAGGACCCTTCAGTCCTCAGGCCGACACCCTATCCACTGAGCCACACTGGCCAGGGCGAAGAGCTGAAGTTTTATTGAGCAGCTGCGGTGACATGATTAAAATTAACAGTGTTTCCATAGCCTTTGTTCGTATAAATGCTGATTGGAAATCCTCCATTTATGATCCACTGCACTTTGAATTTTTTTTTCTTTTGATGATAAATTCCTGGACTACGAGACTGTTCCTAGAGATCAGGCTACCTATTTTCAGGAATCGTTTGGGACTTAAATTATTTTTAATAATGAAAAATAAGAGGTTTATAATCTTGAGTAGAGGTCCTGTGCACAAAATTGGTGCACTTTGGGGGCGTCCCTCAGCCCAGCCTGCACCATCTCGCAGTTCAGGAGCCTCGGGTGGTGTCTGACTGACAGCTTAGACAGTCGGGCATCTCTAGCATTGCCACGGAGGCAGGAGTCTCACTGTGTTAGCCAGCCATGAGCCCAGCTGAGTGGTGCTCCCCCTGTGGGGGTTCACTCACCACCAATGGGCAGCTCCTGCATTGGGTGTCTGCCTCTGGTGGTCAGCATGCATCATAACTACTGATCATTCTGCTGTTCAGTTGATTTGCGTATTAGCCTTTTATTATATAGGATGACTTTGGCCTGAGTCCAAAGAAGTCCATCACTGGCTCATTCCTCAGGTGAAGTGACAGCTGCTCAGCCTTAGCCCCAGGGACTGGATTCATGTTGCCAAGAAACTGGCAGAGTGTCTTGCTGTCTCCTGCTTAATCCCGGGAGCAAACAGGCAACTTAAACACTTTCTACCAATATGTACATTTCCCATCGCTCCCAGTAAGCCAGGTGAGTCTGCACTTCTGGCACGTGCCCTCGGAATGCCTTCATGTCTGCTGTTCCCCCTGATTGGGAAAAGGTTAATCCTCTGAAGTCAGTTTCCAACTAGATGAGACTGTGCTTTGATTCTTTTGGGCAAATGACTGGTGGTTTAAAAAAACCTTTGAGAACATGTCCATATGCATTAGAAAAACATAAACTAGTAAACCTAGTAAATAAAATAGGGGAAGAACCCAGATATTACTGCCGGTTGGAGAAAGTTGTCTTTCGTTGTGGAAAGTCTCCAGAAGTTAGGTTGAAATCTAGTCCGTTTGACATGGTGATGAGGCTCCTGCAGAAAGGCTTCCTGGTGTTTTCATGCAATGCCACCAAAAGCACAGTTTGTGGACTGTTACTAGATACACAGAAATGGAGAGTAAGGGTTTAGATGGTTTTTTAGTGATGCAACTTGATGCTTGCAAATCTAGTAATTTAAAAAATGAGGCTTGTATTTGCTATGTCTTCTAATTTTATTTTTCTACTAATTCATCTTCCATATACTATCTAATAAAAGGGTAATATGCAAATTGACCATACCTCTGTCACGCTTACAAGCGAATCGGGAGCAAGTATGCACATTAACCCCAACCAAGGTGGCTGGCCACCAGGAGAGCACCAGTAATGGAGGAAGCCAAGCTTTTCCCACATCCTGGCTGGCCCAGGCCTACACTCAATGATACAAAGTTTCAGTTATAGAATCCCAACAGAAAAGGCAGCAGCCACTGAGCTGAAGAGAGCAGGAAGCTAGGGTTGCCCTAGCGATGGAAGAAGCCAAGTTTTCCGCAGCCCTGGCCTGCCTTGGCCTCGGCTTAAACTATAGTTTCAATTGTAGAAGATAAATAGATCCCAGATCCCAGATCCCAGGGCCTCTGCTTGGGTCACCGGAGTGTGTGGCTGGCCTCCAAACCACCACAGGCCCCTTGACCAGGCTGCCCCACACCCCAAGGGAAAACCCCCCCCCCCCCCCGACTCTGATCTGGGACACCCTTTAGGGCAAGCCAGCTGGCCCCAACCCATGCACCAGGCCTCTATCCTATCTAATAAAAGAGTAATATGCAGATTGACCATCACTCCAACACACAAGAGGGCTGCCCCAATGAGGTCAAAGATCCTGCCCCCATGTGGACACAAGATGGCCAGCAGGGGCAGGGGGCGTTGAGTGGTACCAGACCTCCAAGGGAGGACAGTTGGAGGCGATCAAGCATGCAGGGGACGGTAGTTAGGGGCAATCAGGAAGGTAGGCAGGCAAGCAGTTGGGAGCCAGCAGTCCTGGATTGTGAATTGGATGTCTGATGGCTTAAACAGGTAGTCGGACATTCCTTGAGGGGTCTCAGATTGGAGAGGGAGCAGGCTGGGCTGAGGGACACCCTGCCCTCCCCCCGCCCATGCACGAATTTCATGCACTGGGCCTCTAGTATTTTATAAAAATGTCAGTCTGTGACAAATTGGAAATTTAAAAACTGGTCCTTTACCACAGATAGAGGAGTAGTGTCTATAAAGGATCCTTAAGGGTCAGTACTGATCCTTGCATCTAAAACAATTTGCTGCCCTAACCGGTTTGGCTCTGGATAGAGAGTCAGCCTGCGAACGGAAAGGTGCCGGGTTCAATTCTGGTCAAGGGCATGGCTGGGGGCACATTCCCAGGAGGCAGCTGATCAATGTTTCTAACTATCCTTCTCCCTTGCTCTCTATAAAAAAGCAATAAAATGTATATTACATAAATAAACTGTGAAAAATAAAACCATTTGCTGCCGTAGCTGGTTTGACTCAGAGGACAGCGTCAGCCTGTGGAATGAGGATCCCGGGTTCGATTGTGGTCATGGGCACAGGCCCAGGCTGTGAGCTCAAGTCCCAGGAGGGCGTGCAGGAGGCCGCCAACCAGTGACTCTCTCTTATCATTGATGTTTCTATCTCTCCCTTCCTCTCTGAGATCAGTAAAATGTATTTAACTAAATAAAGTAACACAATTTGCTCCTACTGAAAAGTACTTAAACTGTCTTTATTTAAAAGAGACAATAGAATGAGCGTGTTGTAAATATTAATTTCACCTTTGTAAGATTTCATCATACAAATAATGGTCGCTGTTGAACGATTTATATCCTTATAACCTAGTTACATCATGAATATGATCTATATATGTAGGCACATAATTTTGTAATATATACAATTCTGCATCCTTGCCCCCCCCCAATTGAACACTGTATCTTAGATGACTTCCAATGACAATGAATGTATTTCTACATTATTTCTAACAGCCATCCGGTATTTATGATACATGCCTATTATAAATAGTAACCACTTCCTGTTGGTTATTTCTAGGTTTGTTTGTTTTTACTATAAAATAATACTCTGAGAAACATTTCTTTAGCCAAATCATTATGTCCTTAGGAAAAGTCTGGAAATTCTGTGTGAGTCAGGAGGCATGCATGTTTTGAAGCTTTGTATTTATATTGTCACTGTGACTATCTTTACCCACTGCTAGCAGAATAAGGGAATGTCTGTTTTCTCACGTTTCCATTAAAAGTAGATTGTTCAAATTTTACAAAAACACGTTATTTTACTAAACACAAATATTTATTTATTTATTTTGCTGACAAGTTAGGCTGCATATATAGATGATATAGGATACACGTCTTGATTGCAAGTTAGGATGGATAAATAAGATAGCATTACCGTGAGGTATAGCTATCCCTGTAAGGAAACCAAGATTTAGTTTAAGAAAAATCCACCTAAGGTCACACTTAATAAAGGCCTTAATCCCAGACTATTAAGAATGCCACAGCCAAAACCGGTGTGGCTCAGTGGCTAGAGCATCGGCCTGCAGACTGAAGGGTCCCGGGTTCGATTCCGGTCAAGGGCATGTCCCTTGGCTGCGGGCACATCCCCAGTAGGGGGCGTGCAAGAGGCGGCTGATGGATGTCTCTCTCCCATCGATGTTTCTGACTATCCCTCTCCCTTCTGCTCTGTAAAAAATCAATAAAATATATTTAGGGGAAAAAAGAAATTGATACTGGATTAAGGGAAAGGGCTGACAAAGCATTTGGCAGTGTTGTGTAATGGTGTGTGTCTGTCTATATATGGACGCACATATTTTACAAGTGACTGTGAATCCTGCCATCTTCGCTGTGACATTTTATTTCTCCAGTCTCTATCTCCTTGGGCACCGTTGGACACGGCAGCTTAAAAACAATTGTTGCACACACAGAGAAGCAGGGATCTGAATGAATAGCGTGGGGTCGGTTTAGGTACGGGTTCCAGAACCTTTCCTAAGAGAACACATATACTAGTACCTTAGAGACCTGTCTGGTGGGTAGGTAGATTCACTAGTTCAGTAGAGTCTAGAAGATAAAGCAGAAGAACTGCTGCTAGCCTGTGATGGCTTTTTGCCAGTTCGCTGCACTCTGTAGCAGCATTGCAGTTCATGTACATAGTCTCCTTCTAGTTGATGACGATGGGAGCAGTGATGGAATTTTTGTTGTGTCTTACTCTTACCGAGATGAGAACTTGCTGCGGTCAGTCAGGTGGAGGATCAGTGTGCTGTCACAGAGGTAAAAAGGAGGGCATGTGATTGCTAGTGAGCTCAAACCTTCAGGATGACATTCCGCAGCTGCAGGGAAGACAGGTTGACCGGGAGTTAAAAACCACCGCGCGCGCGCTCGCTCTGTCGTTCGCGCTCTCTCTCTCTCTCTCTCTATCTATCTCTCTCTCGCTCTCGCTCTCGCTCTCTCGCGGGCGCGTGGCGCAGCCGGCATGGCTCAGTGATTGGGTGTCGAGCTACGAACCAGGAGGTCATGGTTCGATTTCTGGTCAGGGCACATGCCTCCTTAGCCCTTCCTCTCTGAGATCAATTTCTTTAAAGTTCCCATTTCCACTGCTGTCTTTCTCCTCTTCCCTCCCCCCAGAAAGGAAGGTTGGGGAGACAGCAGTGAAAGGGGGTGCTTGTTTTTGTTTTGTTTTTTTAATTGGAGAGGCAGAAACATCAGTGATGGGAGGGAATCATTGATCAGCTGCCTCTTACACACACACCCCTGGGGTTTGAGACCACAACCTGGGCATGTGCCCTTGACCAGAATCGAACCCAAGACCCTTCAGTACACAGGCCAGCGCTCTGTCCACTGAGCCAGACCAGCTAGGATTCCACTGCTGTCTTGATTGGTTAGATTTACAACTTCTGTAAAATAGGGACGGTTATCATTCTTTTCTTTCTTTCTCTCCTAAGATGTACCTGAAAGAAGGAAGCGTTTGCCGAGTCTAATAATTACCTCCTAGGAATAGCAGACTCGTTACGAAATGCTCAGGACCTGTAAAGGCGCAGTGAATGCACTTGTGGTCTGGTTTGGTGTGTGTTCCGGCTGCTTCCTTGTGGCTTTATGATAATGAGTTGGCTGTAACTCTGGGAATTGTGGGGACTTCCCACAGTTGCCTTCCCCCACATTCCTGAGTTTGACCCCAGAGTTTCCACTTGGCTTCAGGGTTTGCCAGCAAACCAGACTGGACTGTGGCCACTCTGAGGCTCTGTGAGTGAGCTCTGCCTCGGTCACAGAGACCACACCCTGGCTGGATCATCTAGGTGGCTCTGGAGTCTCAGGACACCCACTAGCACAGAGGTCCCGTCTCCCACGTGTGGGCCCCAGTGCTGACGGCAAGGTTCCCTCGTGGGGACTGGAAGGTTCTCGATAGCACAGTGGGAGCCTCCCACTCAATTTCTGTTGCAGAATACAGGGCTGGCAAAAGTAGGTTTACATTTGAGAGTGCACAGTTTATCTTTATTTATTTACCAGAGGCACAGTGCACAGATTCGTGCACCAGTGGGGTCTGGCAGATAGGGGCCCGGGCCTATTGGGAGGAGGATATGGTGGGAGGTTGGCCAGCAGGAGGTGGGGTGGAAGGGCTGATTGGAGGCGGAGTTGGCTGGGGGGAGGGGCCATGGGCCAATTGAGGTGGTGGAGGCCCATAATGACCAGTCATTATGGTTGTTAATGGCATTATGGTCGCTGGCTTTTTATATATATATAGATTTCTTTATTTTCGTTAATCCTCAGAGAGGGAGAAAAAGAAACATCAATGATGAGAATCATTGATCGGCTGCCTCCTGCACACCCCTTGCTGGGAATCAAACCCAGGACCCGTCAGTCTGAAGGCTGCCGACACTATCCACTGAGCCAAACTGGCTAAGGCTATTATTTATTAACTAGGGGTCCAGTTCATGCACTGGGGGTGGGTGGTCCCTCAGCCCAACCTACCCCCTTACACATACTAGAAGCCCTCAGGGGATGTCCTCTGCCCCAGCTCCTGATCGGCTGGTGGGCGTGGCAAAGGTGCAGTCAATTTGCATATTACTCTCTCGTTAGATAGGATAATTGTATTGTCTTCCACCGGACGACATAAACCTACTTTGCCTCACCCTGCATGTTTCAGATGAGGGTGGTGATAAGTCGTAGGTTCAGTAAAGGTCTGCAGATACAAAGACAGGTGTCGCAGAAGAGTCACACTGTCTCTGGGAAGAGCATCGGAAACGTGTGGGCCTGGACCCCTCTCCTTTGTCACTGAAGCAGAGCTTTTGTGCTCACGGCGCCTGTACTTCAGGAGGGAATGCCTGTTCAGAGGAGCAGTATTATAAATTCTCGGGGTTGTTGTTTTTCCCTACAGTTAGCATGCGTGGAAGGGATTGAAAATTGACTCCCTCTAGACCGCTGCTTATCTTCAACACTGCTCTGCTTCATGAGGGAAGTCAGTAATTGTGTAAAGTATTCAGCCCTTGGAAATGAGTCGCTGCTGCTGATGGATTCTGATTAAATCTAGTTTAGTGGCTTTCATGTTATGAAGTAAATATCAATCTCATACACACAACCAGAAAACTCTATCATCAAATCATAAATGACATAATCTTACATATTTACTAGAGGCCCGGTTCATGAATTCATACACGGGTGGGATCCTGCTGGCCCACTGCAGTCGGGGCCAATCAGGCGGGGGGGGGGGGCTTTGAGGGAGGGGGCACTGAAGTGGTGGGCCAGCCCTGCCCCCGGTCGGGGGGGGGGGGCCAACTGGCCCTGTCCCCGGTCAAACTTTCAGTTGAGTACAGTTTGCATATTAGCCTTTTATTATGTACTACAGACGCGTTGCAGAAAGATTCCTGCAAGAATAGAACTTCCTTCAGCCTGGACAAAGCTCCCTCCCTTCTCCCCTGCCCCGCTTGCTTGCTTCTCTGCAGCTTTGCTCCCTTCTGCAGTGCTTGGCTTCCTTCTATGCCAGCTTCTGTGCACGGGTATGCAAATTAACCGCCATCTTGGTTGGGTTGATTTGCATGTTCACTCTGATTAGCTTGTGGGCGTGGTTTGATCAGAGGTGTGGTCAGTTTGCATATTGCTCTTTTATTAGATAGGAAGATGCTGCATTTTGTATAAAATCAGTTTCACCGCCGTTTGAAAAGCACCGGTCCTGGCACTGGCCTGTTGGCTGAGTTGGTTAGAGTGTGTGACAGCGTTGTGGGTTTGATTCCTGGGCAGGACACAGACAAGAAGCAACCAATGAGGGCATAAATAAGTGGAACAACAGATCAATGTTTCACTTTCTCTTTTTAAAGAAAAAGAAAAGTTCTGGTCCGGTATATTAGGCCAAAGAAAAATGACTATATGAGATGTAGCTCTATGTAGAACAGCAGTTGGATTTGGGGGAAGAATTGATAGTCCTGGCCTAAATCTTCTGTAGTCACAGCCTTATCTGAAGATCATATGAACTTAAAAAGTGAAAGTTATGCCAAAACCGGTTTGGCTCCGTGGATAGAGCGTTGGCCTGTAGACTGAAGGGTCCCGGGTTCGATTCCGATCAAGGGCATTGACCTTGGCTGTGGGCACATCCCCAGTGGGGGGTGTGCAGGAGGCAGCTGATCGATGTTTCTAACTCTCTATCCCTTCCCCTTCCTCTCTGTAAAAATTTATAAAATCCATTTTGGGAGAAAAAAAGAGATCAAGTACAACAGGATGCGTTTAGCAGATGGCCCGAAAGCCATAGCATGCTGTTCCTGCGGCTGTGATTAAATGCTGGGGCACTCTCAGATTTGGACTTACTCGCTCAGTTTTGCCTTTTGTCTGTTCCCATCCATCTAGGGCAGAGGTCCCTGTTCTCAGGGCATTCTGGGTCATTGCTGTGAACAGATGCAGACCATTTCCTCCTCCCCCTGCGAGCTGCTGTGTTTCCCTCTCCCACAGGCTAGCACAGACCGGGCCAGCGCGGGGGCGGGGTGGGGTGCAGGCTGGAGGAGGTCAAGGAGACAGACAAAATGCTTGTCACGTATGGTCTTACCGTGACATGAATGAGTGAGGATTTTTACAACGATGGAGAGTTTGGGGCAGATGATCTGATCTGATCTGAATTGTGTTGAGGGTCTGCAGAATTAATTGATTGTCGGGGGCGTGGGTGCAAAGGGCCCAGTTAGGAGGCTTTTGTAGAAGGTGAGGCGTTAGATAGTGGAGCAGACCCGAAGGGAGGGAGCGTAGTGAGTGTAGAAAGAACGGGTTATGTAGGCATTTGGGGGTGTAATTGAGGGACTTTAGTGATAGATGACATAGGTCTTTATGGGAAATAAGTGAATAAGAACATACACATTTTACCCCAGGCATGAAACCACAAATCCTCCATGCCAACTGCAGGCCCTACAAGCAGCTCAGTGGATAGAGCATCAGCCTGAGGACTGAAGGGTCAAGGGCACATGTCTGGGTAGGGGACATGTATGAGGCAGCCCATCAATAATTCTCTGTCATCGTTGAGGTTTCTCTCTCTCCCTTCCTTTCTAAAATCAACCAATATCCTATCTAATAAAAGAGTAATAATGCAAATTGACTACCTCTGATCAAGCCATGCCCACAAGCCAATCAATCAGAAGCGGAGCCAGCCAGCCATGGGCCCCATTGCAGGGCGATGGCTGGGTGCCCAAGGCCTAAAGCCGTGGGCAGGCCAGGGGTGAGTGGTCAGTAGGACATCCCCTGAGGGCTCCCAGTATGTGTGAGGGGGCAGGTTGGGCTGAGGGACCACCACCATCCCCACCCCCATGCACGAATTTCATGCACTGGGCCCCTAGTCCTATAATAAAAGGCTAATATCCAAATTTCCCCCTCAACCAGGGGCTGAGGCAGCCAACCACTTGCAGCTCTGCCCCCAGTCAGCCTTCTCACCCCGATCGGGGGCAGGACCGGCCAGACCCCACTCCACCCCCAGCACGAATTTGTGCACTGAGCCTCTGGTAAATATAAATAACAAGCTTACAGATTTCTAATGGGAGCTTCTGGTTGGGCAGGATGCCAGCTGCTAACATCAGGAATACTAAATGGCAGGCAGGTTAGGCCATAAGACTGTTTGTTTTTAGAATTCTTACGTTTGAAATGCCTATAGACACCCAACTAGTGAAACTGAAGTGCAGACTGGAGGTCTGGAGTTCGGGGGTAGAAAAATGAGACACACCGATGCCATTCACAACCTTGAAATTGGATGAAGTCACCAGGGAGCGAGTGGCGCTGGGTGAGAACGGGAAAACGGGGAGAGCAGTGTCCTGGCACTCGAGAGAAGAAGAGGTTTCAGTGGGCGTGTTATGTAATGGAGGAGCTGTTTGCTGTGGAAATTATAGGTATCAGGTTAATAAATCACAAACGAATAGTGAAAAGATAGAACCCTGTACAGGAATGCAAAAATGATAGGAGTAGTCATTTCCCTGAAGGGCAAATCCTAATGGCCAATAAAGCTATGAACAGATATTTAATCGCACCATTAATCAGGGACATGCAAATCTAAAAGCGCATTCACACCTAATGCTGTCAGAGATTGGAGGGGAGGCCATTTTCATACGCTGGTGGAAATGTACATTTTTACAGCCTCTTTTGAAAGCAGTCTGGCAATATCTATTAAAATGAAAAATACCTCTAATCTGTGATCCAGCAATCTCTCTCCTGTACGTCTATCTAGCTTGTGGAAATAGAAGCTCGAGTATAAAAATCGAAATATGTTTACGGTAGCCCTTGTTAAGGGCAAAAACACTAAAAATAAGATAAACAGCTGAAACCATTTGGCTCAGTGGATAGACTGTCAGCCTGCAGACTCATGGGTCCCAGGTTCGATTCCGGTCAAGGGCATGTACCTTGGTTGTGGGCACATCCCCAGTGGGGGGTGTGCAGGAGGCAGTTGATCTATGTTTCTCTCTCAAGGATGTTTCTGACTTCCTATTCCTCTCCCTTCCTGTCTGTAAAAAATCAATAAAATAATATTTTTTAAAAATATAGGAAACAAACAGAGATAAAGGCCCTAACCGGTGTGGCTCAGTGGATAGAGCGTCAGCCTGCGGACTGAGGGATCCCAGGTTCGATTCCGGTCAAGGCCATGTACCTTGGTTGTGGGCACATCCCCAGTGGGGGGTGTGCAGGAGGCAGCTGATGGATGTTTCTCTCATTGATGTTTCTAACTATCCCTCTCTCTTCCTCTGTGTAAAAAATCAATAAAATATATTTTAAGTTGGGGAAAAGCACAGTCAAAGGAAATTAGTTCCATCTTAGACAAGCCATGGGATTTCAGGAAACCTAGTGGTTACCTGGTAGAGCCTTGGAATTTCACAGACGAAAAAGTCAAGGTCCCAAGAAAGGGAGTGATGCCTGCCATGTCACAGTTCAGAACAGAAGCAGGCGTGACTCCAAATTTGTGTGCTCAGTCCCAGAGTGTCTGCTCCTGCCACAGGGCCCATCGGCTCAGAGCAGCCGGTGTCTGTGTTAGTTACCAAGGCCTGCGGGCTCCTTCCAGAGACAGCACAGCCCTGGGCTTGCTCTCCACACTCCATGTGTGTGCTGCTCCCATCTGCAGCCCCTTCTGTAGGGTGAGCTGCTTGTAGGGCCTGCAGTTGGCATGGAGGATTTGTGGTTTCATGCCTGGAAATGAGGAAGGGTTGGGGCCACAGATGGAGATTTCGGAGTCAAGGACTATCTCCTGGGACATTCTGACTCTATACCATTCTGGGGAGTTTGGACGTAATCCCATCCAGCTTCTCAGCCTCAGCTGTGCATAAGAATTGGTAGGTCTGGCCCTGACCGGTGTGGCTCAGTGGATAGAGTGTCGGCCTGCGGACTGAAAGGTCCCGGGTTTGATTCCGGTCAAGGGCATGTACCTTGGTTGTGGGCATAAAAAAGAATTGGAGGGTCTAGAGAAAGGCGGCAATATGTTTAGTTTTTAATACCCCAGAGCTAGGAACGCTGCACTCTGTGGGCTGCTGTGGGCGGGAGGATCTGAAGCAAGGAAGTGGTATGATCAGTTAATTTTTCGTCGTTCTGTTTTGCAGTGCTCACACATCTGTGTGTGTGTGTGTGTGTGTGTGTGTGTGTAAATTCACTATTCTCCAAAAGTGCATCTTTTGGGGGGGGGGTGTTTTAATTACCTCACCAGGATAGGTTCCCAGGAGTAATTCTCTTGGGAGGGAAGGAGGGGGCAGTGTGGTTCCTGATGATGAGTGTCCCCGAGGGTTATAATCAGTTTCAGGGTGACAGGGTGACACTCTTATCTGTGCGTTGGGCGCAAATAGCCTTTAGAATAATTTTGTAAGGTTTAAGAAAAGAAAAACTTTTGGGATTTTGGTTAGAGTAATTATGTTTTGAAATTAATAAATTCTCAATGTTTGCATCCTGTTGATAGTATTTATTTTACATAGTTTAAGTGCATATTGATTAACTTGCATTTATCTCTGACAGATTGATGAGCTCCCAGAGGGCGCGGTGAAACCTCCAGCAAACAAATACCCCATCTTCTTTTTTGGCACCCATGAAACGTAAGTCACAAAGCAACCTAACATTTCACAGCTCCCATCTGACTCTGCTAAACTGCATTGTTCATAGATGAGAACATCTCACATGTCATGCAAATCATTATGGTCAATTATATAAAACTAGGGGCCCGGTGCACGAAATTCGTGCACTGGGGGTGGGTGGTCCCTCAGTCCAACCTGCCCCCTCACACATACTGGGAGCCCTCAGGGCATGTCCTACTGACGGCTCATCCCCGGCCTGCCCAAGTCCTAAAGCCTCTGAGCATGGGCTTTAGGTCTTGGGCACCCAGCTATCGCCCTGCAATGGCGTGGATGGCTAGCCCCACCTCCCCCAGCCCCAGCCTTAGCCCTCCTCGGCCCCAGCTCAGGCCTTCGCCCCGGCCAGCGTGCACCCAGCCCAAGGGGCTGTGAGCTTGCTGGCTGACTCCACCCACCCCAGCTCCTGATTGGCTTGTGGGCGTGGCTTGATCGGAGGTACAGTCAGTTTCCATATTACTCTTTTATTAGATAGGATTGCAGACCTTAACATGTTTTTCAAAAGGTAAAGATTTTCCATCAGTTTCCTTTTAAATGTCATCTTTGTTTCTGTTCAGTTGTTGGGCATCACCCAGAATTCCCCTTTGTGGCATTTTTAAGTCCTAAGGTAGATCCTCTTGCCACAGTCATTTTTTCTGTAGCTCTGACATGTTTCCGTGCAGAGACATGTTTCCCGTTCATACTGCACGGAGCAAACTGTGTTCTCCACAGCTCTCAATGTGTGGGACCCCAGCAGTACATGCCATAAATTGTTAAGGTTTTCTGATTGTGTTGGTTAGAGTACAGGATAACCTGTCGAATAAAGAAACAGGTATTTCAAATGATAGAGATGGGCAGACAGAACAGGTGAGCAGAATGCTCTGTTCTAGCCGAAACCAGTTGGAAAGAATGCTTTGTTGTAGGGACCAGGTTCTTCTGTCCTGCCATTCTCTTTTTGTCTGCTGCTTTCTTTCTTTTTTTAATACACTTTTTATTGATTTCGGAGAGGGGAGAGAGAGATAGAAACATCCATGATGAGAATCCTGGATTGGCTGCCTCCTGCATGCCTCCTGCTAAGGATCAAGCCCAGGCCTGTGCCCCGGATCAGACTGGAACCTTGCGACCCTTCAGCCTGCGGTCCGAAGCTCTAGCCACTGAACCAAACCTGCTAGGGCTGCGTATTTGTTAAAAAATAAAAAGTTTTAATTAGAAAACAAATGAATTGGCCAAACAGCACCTGTGCATCTTCCCGGCAGCGGGCAGGGGCAAGAAAGAGAATGGGTAACTTCTCGTGAGGAGAGGACAGGGAGTCGCAGGGGGCACCCCGCCTGCGTTCATTCCGGGGCCAGAACCTGGCCGTGTGGCTGCCCCAGCTGTGGGGGCAGCTGGGAAGCACAGGCTCTGGGAAGGGAAATTGGGAGCAGTGATGGACGAATTAATAAAAGAAAAGGAGAATGGATATGTGGGGACAGTTGGCAGCCTTGACACACTAAGAATGTGTGAGGTTAATCCCGGACGCACACGTGGAGTAGAAATTGCAAATGTGTCCGGAAAGCTGAAAGTTAGCGCAGAATCTCCCAGGTCTCCAAGTTCAGGATCACCCTTCTGTTCACTGGGTGTTGGGAGAGGCAGGCCTGGGCTGAGCCTGAGCCTGAGCCTGCCGTTCGCGGGAGAGCGCACCAGGAGAGGGCCCTGGGGACAGATGTCTTTCTTGTCTTCACATCTATACCAATAAAGGCATTGATATGCCAATTAGACCAGATGCCCTTCCAGACGAAGCCCGGGCTGCAAGGGGAGCTGGTGCAGCAGCTGGGGGAAGGAAGGCACACTCGTGCACGAATTTTGTGCGCCGGGCCTCTAGTGAGAGAAGTATTTGTGTTCCATTCAGAAATTTAGTTTTGTTTTCTTTTGCTTTCATCTAACAGACACTGTGGACTGTGCCGCTTACATGTTTTCTTTCATAGAGAGGTTGCTGAAAAGTAGCACCATCCAGCCTAGCTGGTTTGGCTCAGTGGGTAGAGCCTGCAGACTGAGAGGTCCCAGGTTCAATTCCTGTTGCAGGCTCCATCCCCAGGAGGGGGCGTGCAGGAAGCAGCCTAGTAATGATTCTCTCATCATTAATGTTTCTCTCTCCCTCTTCCTTCCTCTCGGAAACCAATACAAACATATCTTATTAAAAAAAGAAAAAGAAGGTACCGCAATCCAGGTTTGCTGGTTTGTATACCCAGCTATCTGTTTTTTTCTGCCTTAAAGCATGTGTAAAACATCTTGTGATAGGTGCCTAACTCATAGGATTTATTTGTTTTTTTAAACTTACATACTTTTTAAGATTTTTATGTATTGATTTGAGAGAGAGAGAGAGAGAAATATCAATTTGTTGTTGACTTATGTTATACATAAGTGGCTATTCTTATATGTGTCCTGACCAGGGGTCCAATCCACAACCTCGGTACATCAAGACGATACTCTAACCAGCGGAGCTATTTTTAATTGTTTACTAAAATATACTCTGGCACCTTAGTAGAGATTGACATTAAAAATACTTTACATTTTGCTCTGCTGATGTAGCTCAGTGGTTGAGCATCAGCCTATGGACTAGGTCAAGGTTCAGTTCCCGGTCCGGCCACATGCCTGGGCTGTGAGCCCTATCCCTGGTGTGGGGTGTGCGGGAGACGGCGGTGACAGATTCTCTTTGTCATTGGTGTTCCTCTCTGTCCGTGTCCCCCCCCCCCCCCCCCCCCCCATCTCGCTCCCCCTCTCTGTGTGTGTCTCTCTCTTTCTTGCCCTTCCTCTCTGATATCAATAAATGTACATACATATCTTTTTTAAGCAACTTACATTTGAAGGTCAAAGTATCAATTCCATTTCTAATGTGTGTCCACAGTGCATTTCTTGGCCCAAAAGACCTTTTCCCATATAAAGAATACAAGGACAAGTTTGGAAAGTCCAATAAAAGGAAAGGATTTAATGAAGGATTGTGGGAAATAGAGAATAACCCTGGAGTCAAGTTCACTGGATACCAGGTAAGGGTGTGCTTGATCACCACTTGCCATGCCTCGTTTCTTTGGTTTCGCTCTCTGGAACTTTCTTAAATGGCCTTTGTACTGAAAGTTACCCTGCCTTCATTTGAAGCCAGAATTCTTTTTTGGTTTTGTAGCAATTGGGGTTAATTATACCATATTTTCTGGCGTATAAGACAACTTTTTAACTCAGGAAAGTCTTCTCAAAATTAATTACAATATTGAAAACAAATCTGATGATGTTTTAATTTTTATTTGGTGTGCGTTGGATACAGCGAGTGTATCCCAAACTCTGTATTTTAACTGGAAAAGTTGGGGGTCGTCTTACACGCCGGAAAATACTCTTACCCAAGAGAGTTCGAGTCAGGGAAATGGAGGCTGAATGGAAATGTTCGGCCTTTATTTTGAACGTCTTTTCAGAGTTAGCTGAACCCTTTCGGCTTCAAACAGAACCATCTTCTCCCCGTCTGTTCTTGGCCAGTTCTCTGACGTGTAACCAGCTGCTGTTTTACTCGTCAGGCGGTCCAGCAGCAGAGCTCTTCCGAGACCGAGGGGGAGGGCGGCAACACGGCCGATGCGAGCAGCGAGGAGGAAGGGGAGAGGGTCGAGGAAGACGGAAAAGGCAAAAGGAAGAACGAGAAAGCTGGCTCGAAGCGGAAAAAGTCCTACACGTCAAAGGTCACTACAAGGCTGTTTCTGTTGTTATTCCTGCTCTGTGCATAGTCACCGAGAGTTTGGGGTTCTTTACGCCTCTCCGGGCCACAGAGGGGCCTGGAGTCAGACAGGTAGCCTCAGGTGAGGGCAACGGGCTGCTGACTTGGGGCCGGGTGGCCCCCGAAAACACCACCTTCTCAGCGAGAGGAGGACTGAGTGTTCTTCAGTCCCAGACACGGGATAGGGGTGGGTCCTACCATAGCCTCCAGGACAGGAGCAGAGCGGGCCAGCCCCGTGCGCCGTGGACACAGTGTTTCCTTTCGACACGGATCGGCTCGGCGGACAGCGCTGGCCCTGAACACGAGGGGCCCGCTTCAGGTCGGGTTAGGGGCCTGTTGTCCCGGGCAAGACTCGTGTGAGGCGACCAGTCGCTGTGTCTCTCTCATCGCTATTTCTCTCTCTTCCTCTCTGAGATGAATACAAACATATATTTCTTAAAAGGGGAAAGAAAAACCATGAGATTGTGAAAACTGTTCGCCTTTTAGAAACTGAAAGCAAGATAAACAGACATTTGAAGACCGAAGATTGGTCCAGGTTTGACTGGAATTGGTCTGTCACATGATTGAATATTTGGATAAATTAGATTCTGGTGTTTAGTGACTGGAAATACTTAAGAAATGCCTTGCCAAAACCGGTTTGGCTCCGTGGATAGAGCATCGGCCTGGGGTTATAGGTCGACGCTCGGCCGCTGAGCCTCACCAGTGGGGATGCCTCTACTGCTTTTTAAATATATTTGATTGATTTTTCACAGAGAGAAAGGGAGAGGGAGAGTTAGAAACATCCATCAGCTGCCTCCTGCACGCCCCCCACTGGGGATGTGCCTGCAACCAAGGTACATGCCCTTGACCAAAATCGAACCCGGGACCCTTCAGTCTGCAGGCTGATGCCCTATCCACTGAGCCACACAGCGGGGCTGCCTCTACTGCGTCTGCAGCTGGTTCGGCTGAGGCCCAGAGAGGGGCCGTGCCTGGCCCAAGGTCACTCCGCCAGCCCCGGACCCTGTGTGCTGTGCACTTACGTCCGTATCAGGCCAGAAAGAGCAGGTGCAGGTCGGCTCCTACGGCCCTTCTCACCCTTGTGCGGTTGGGTTTCTACTCGGCTGTGACCTTTAACTTCTCTAAACATTTAGAAATCCTCCAAACAGTCGCGGAAGTCTCCGGGGGACGACGAGGACAAGGACTGCAAAGAAGAGGAAACCAAAAGCAGCTCGGAGGGTGGGGACGCCGGCAACGACACGAGGAACACGGCCTCAGACCTGCAGAAGACCAGCGAAGGGGTGAGGAGGCGCGGTTTCCTCAGCCCACGTCCGGAGAAGACAGTTGGCTGCAGCCGAAACCGGGTGGCTCGGGGTAGTGTCGGCCTGCGGACTGAAGGCTTCCGGGTTCGATTCCGGTCAAGGGCATGGACCTTGGCTGTGGGCACATCCCCAGTAGGGGGGGGGGGGTGTAGGAGGCAGCTGATCAATGTTTCTCTCTCATCGATGTTGCTGACTCTCTGTCCCTCTCCCTTCCTCTCTGTAGAAAATCAATCAAATATATTTTTAAAAAAGAAAAAGGAACACCTTTGCCAAAGTGTTAGTGAGGGCAGATTTTGCCCCTGGCCATTTTCAATGCGGCTGCTCTCTGAAGACCGACTGAACGGTGGCAGAGCATTTAAAAGCATCGACCCCTGAGATGTATGGCTGTTACTCTTCTGTTAAACTCTGGTGCCAGCCGAGTTCTTGTTTGTGCTGTTTACCTCTCAGCTCTGGCCCCCCGCCAACCAGTTTCCATAATTACTCCCGTTGTTAGGGCTCTAGCTGTCCCTTCATTTCTCGTCTACCTCAGCTCTGCTCCACCCTGTTTTGGGGTTTTCCTCTCTTCTCCACGACCAGCGTGGAGAGAGAAGTAGAGTCCAGTTACTGAGGGGCTGGGGATTGAGAAATAATAGAAAAGAATAGATGACGCAGACGTAGAAAATAAACCTGGGGCTGGATGGAATTCCTTGTCTCTCCATCAGAGAGCAGAGATTCCACCCAGCCCCAGCTTTATTTCTACTTCTGTGTCGTCTGTTTTTTTCTATTATTTCTTAATCCCCAGCTCCTCTACTCAGTAACTGGACCCTACTTCTCTCTCCACGCTGGTCGTGGAGGAGAGAGGAAACCCCAGCCTGTCTTTATTCTCCACACCTCTCTCCACTAGAGTCCTCTGTTGTTACCCATGCCTGTGGCCTCCCTGAAGGAAGGCCTGAGCACCTGACACGTTTGACTTCCGTGTGTCCCACCTGCTACACCGCCCCCCCCCCTCACCCCTACAAACGTGTCATCAAAGGCACAGTCATATCTGGTGCCACCTTCACTTTGTTTGGGGCAGTCATGAGTTTGGCTGCTGGGTGGCGTCTGTGTACCACGTGTTCTAAAATATTCTTCAACGTGGATTGCATGGTTGTTGCTGTCAGCCTCCTACCAACGTGGGCATAGAAACTACTGCCTTTCACATTAATTTTTTTAATATGTTGATTATCACAGAGAGGAAGGGGAAGGAATACAGATTTAGAAACATCGATGAGAGAGAGAGACCTATCGGCTGCCTCCTGCACCCCCCCACTGGGGATGTGCCCGCAGCCAAGGTCCATGCCCTTGACCGGAATCGAACCTGGGACCCTTCAGTCCACAGGCCGATGCTCTGTCCTCTGAGCCAAACCGGTTTTGGCTTTTACATTAATTTTTTTATAAAAGACATTGCTAAAGAAGTTTTTTGGTTGGTTAACAGGTTTTTTTTTTGTTTGTTTGTTTTTATTATTGTTTAAATGGGTGTCTTCCTTCTTCACAAGGGAGGGAAATCCTCAAAGGCTGTCAGTATAATCATGTATCTTGTGCTTTTATTTGTAAACTAGGGGCCTGGTGCATGAAATTCATGCACTGGGGGTGGGGGTCCCCTCAGCCCAGCCTGCCCCCTCTCACAGACTGGCAGTCCTCAGGGGGTGTCCTACTGATGGCTGAGGCCCGTTCCCCACAGGGAGAGCGGGCCTAGCCACAGTCTGGCCTCCCTTTGTGGGAGGCGACCGGGCTGATCTGGGAAAGGCACCAGCCCTATCCCCCACTGTTGCAGCCGCTGCCGGTCACTGCAGCCACCAAGGTGTTTCCATGAACCCAGACTCTGGTCCCTTCACCATGAAAAATGACAACTTTCTTTAGGCATTTTCAAGATGTGTCTTTCATAGGATGTGACGTTTCTTTATTCTTTTTTTTTATTCTCACCTGAGGATATGTTTCCATTGATTGTTAGAGAGTGTGGAAGAGAAAGGGAAAGACAGAGAGAAACATCAAAGTGAGGGGAATATTTTGATTGGTGCCTCCGGCATGAGCCCTGACCTGGGCCCCAGCCAGGGAGGAACCTGCAACACAGGTGCATGCCCTTGATCAGAATCTAACCCGGACCCTGCGGTTGGCAAACCTAGGCGTTATCCACTGAGCCAACTGCCTAGGGCAGGATATGACATTTCTTAGCCCTCCAGCACAGACCTTTGTTCTTTTCTCCAGGAGTGTGGTGGAAAAACCCTAGATTACTTTTTTGGATTCTTATATCCAAGTTACTAAGAATATTACCAGTGGCGTACAGGGAGCTTAGCCAATGAGCGGTCAGAAAAGGTGTTTCCTCTACAGTTCACACCTATCTCCTCTGATCTCCGGCTCCACCCCTGCCAAGGCCTAAAGCCTCTGGATCCGAGGCTTAGGTCTAGGGAAGGGGACCCCCATCGCTCTTGGTCGCTCTGCTCTGAGGATGGGGCCCTGGGCGGTTGACCCCCAGCACGCGCAATCGCCCTGCTCCGCCCCCGGCAATTCCAGTCAAGGGAACACACCCAGGTTGCAGGCTCTACCCCCGATAGGGAGCGTACGGAGGAAGCCAATCCGTGATTCTCTCATCATTGCTGTTTCCTTCTCTCCCCCTCCCTTTCTCTGAAGTCAGTCTATACTAATAAAAGGGTAATATGCTAATTAGACCAGGAGACCTTCTGTACAAAGCCATAGTGGTGGGGGCCAAGGCAAGGCAGTTAGGGGCAATCAGGCCAAGAAGGGAGGGCATTTGGGGGGCAATCAGGCTGGCAGGCAGAGTGATTAGGAGCCAGCTTTCCTGTACTGGGAGAGGGATGTCCAACTGCTGGTAGTCGGACATCCCTTGAGGGGTCTCAGATTGGAGAGGGTGCAGGCTGGGCTGAGGGACACCTCCTCACCCCCCTCCACCCCACACGAATTTTGTGCACCAGGCCACTAGTAAAAATATATTTAGGCCAACAGAAACCCTAGTGGATCTTTGGCTTTCTGACTGGCTCTGCCTGCTGAGTGTCAGTGCCGGTGCAGGTTGGGTCCCTCGGGGGCCCACTGTGTGCTCTGTTGGTGCAGAAGCCTCTGTTGCCGATGTACCCCGGCCCCTAAAGGCTCGCTTCTCTCTTCTTGCAGACCTAACCCCCGTGGTGAGCCCGCGTTCAGAGAAACCCCGGAAAGGTAGAACGCTCGGTGTCCCGTGTTCTCGGATTGGCTGCGAACCCACGGTCCTCTTGTCATTGACTGAACCAGCTTGTATGTCCTGGATCCACATTCCTCTCTGTCTGTGTTTAGAGAAAGGAAAAAAGACATTTTAGCCTTTTTTAAAGTTATCAATATGATTTCTTGTTACTTGGTTGCATGAACTTGCCCTTAACCCCTGAGGATTCTCGAGGTTTTTGCACAGACTTGTACACGTCTAGGATCCTTTCTGCAGGCAGCGGCGTCCTGAGCCTCCTGCCTTACTCCGCCTCCACTGCACTCAGTTCAATGTAAATGTCCTTTTTTAACGACCACTCAACATGATCCGTGTCTCCTCTGGGTGACAGGACCGGAGAGCCCATTTCCAGACGCGCGACACCGCAGGTGAAGATGGAATGGCAACGGCTCTTCGGCCTTGAGGCCGGGTGTAAGGCTGAACCACACTGTAAGATACCTGTTCCGTATTAGAAATAGCCCGTCGACAACTTCTCCAGACTCGCTGTTAGGTACACACCGGTGTCTGTATGTGAGGTCAGTGCGTCTTTTTGTGTTAACTCCGAAATAGAGGCAACACTGTCTTTCCCCCACTGCCAAGACAATTCAGGCGAGGCACTCGAGGTGGGACCTTGACATTGTCAATCTGGACCTCAGCAGCAGCCCTGTGGGAAACCAGACAGAGCATCGACTTTTAAATGCAAACTTTTTAAAGAACTTTTCTTTCAGGACTAGAATTAGAGTAGTTACTCTCCGTCCACGCACCATCGTTACGTGTACATTCTCGTTGCTGTTGTGATCATAGAGAGTTTTATTTATTTTTATGCCAGCCTATATTGTGAGCACACATTTAGTCAGTTTGGGTTTCCTCGATCCGTTATGCTCGTCTTGAAACATATTTCACGTACCCAAGGTTTGTAGTTGAAAAGTTTACTGTAAAAAAAAAAAGAAAAAAGAAAGAAAAAAAATGTATTGTTTTTACAGAATAAATCTATTGGAATGTGTCGCGGGAGTAAGGTTTGGGTTGTAAACCACTAAGTTGGTGTAAGTTGGCTTCATACATGTAATGTGAGGTATTGATGTAATTCACATATTAAAGCGAAGTTTGTTGACAGCAAGCTGGCAGTAGAGTCGGTGCAGGTGAGGGTTTATTTTCACTCTCCGGGCTGAGGGTTTCTGTGGACCCTGTGGGGAGGGGAGGGGTGGCCTGTGGTTGCTTCTATGTCTAAGACCCTCACCAGCTCACTGACCCTAAGCTCCCGGTTTTTCTCTGGACCCTGTTTTCTTCTTTTCTGTTTTGGCAAAGAGCTAATAAGCGACATGAAGACAAAACGTGAGAAGCTGTAAAGACCCAGAGCCCACCACCCCCCTCGGGCTCCGAGGAGGCAGCTGTTACGGGTTCTTTCACTCAGCAAATACTTTCCTTTCTCACACTGTTCTCGCTCACACTTCCCAGTGGGAAAGCTCGTTCAGACAGCAGGAAGTGCCCTCGCTGATTTGGCTCACTGCATAGAATGTCAGCCTGCACACTGAAGGGCCCGAGTTCGATTCCCGTCAATGGCACATGCCTCCGTTGCAGGCTCATCCCCAGCCGTGGTCAGGGCATGTGGGAAGCAACCAATTGGTGAGTCTCGCTTCGATGTTTTTCTCTTTAAAAATCAATGGGAAAATATCCTCGGTGAGGATTTAAAAAAAGATGGGAGAAGTGACAATCCAGTTCTTTTTCTTCAAAGGTCTTTTCAATTTTGAGTGTGTTAATTGAATTTAAAATTAATGAAGTTGCATTTGATCAAACGATTCATAACATTTAGTGTTTTGGTGACACTAGAGCATAAGGAGAATGTAGGTGGCATTTTGAATTGGAACATATAAACAACATCTTTAAAAATAAACTACAAAATGTTTCGCATTAAGATTTGTCATTATAAAAGGTCAAAAATAATTTTATTAAAAATATACACAGAAATACAGTAGAAATCTCTCCTTTCACCAGTAAAATAAGTATTCCATTAAGGATGATGATAAAGTTATCTATCCCTCCTTAGCTGTTTAAACTGACAACCGTTTTCATGAGAGCAGTTTTTAAAACAGCAGTCCATAACACACTTTCCCCGGGAAAACATTTCTCAAATAACATTGTAAAATACTCTGATAATTTGCCTTTTATATTGATGTTGATAATGAAGCATACTTGACATATGCAAAAACATTTTCCAATCTGTTTGCTATTTTGAATTTTTAACACGCATAAATCATATTCACATTTGAATAGTTTTGTTTCCATGCTCACTTGTGGGAGCTAAATACTCATTTTTTTATCCCCCCTCCCCCAAATTGAATATATTTCTTTAAACTGTTTCTCTCAATAACGTCAGCTTGTTCTCAAAAAACTGAAAATGAATTGACCCCGCAGCCTCCTGTGGAGCTGACACACTGCGTGCAGAACGGTGGTGTGTGTTGTGGGAAGGGAGTGGAAGAGACGGGCCCGCCATCTGGATGAGAGCCGCAGGCAGGCCTGTCGTCACTCCGCCTTCTCCTCGGCCTTGGCCTTCACGAAGAACTCGGGCTTGTAGACGCAGCGGTAGGCCAGGAGCTGCGGCAGGGCCCCGTAGGCGATGTTGAGCGCGAGGAAGAGGACTTTCCCTTCCTCGGGGACTCTGTAGACGTAAGCAGTTCTCGCATGGAGAGAAGCACCGATGTGAGAAAACTGAGCCTGTTTGGGCCAAAGAGAAGGGAGGCGTGACTTCTGTGACCAGCTGGCTGCGCGGTGCCTTCAGGCTCATTCATTCGGCCCTGTCTCTGCCCTGAGACACCGGTGTTCTCCAGCAACCCATAGTCCTCAACGTGCCGCTGAGTGTAGGGCGAGCCTGGCCGGAGCTATTCAAATAAAGTATACCTTCTTTTTTTTACATATACATATCTTACTGATTTTTTTACGGAGAGGAAGGGAGAGGGATAGAAAGTCAGAAACATCAATGAGAGAGAAACACCCATCAACTGCCTCCTGCACGCCCCCCACTGGGGATGTGCCCGAAACCAAGGTACGTGCCTTAGACCGGAATCGAACCCGGAACCCTTCAATCCACAGGCCGACGCTCTGTCCGCTGAACCAAACCGGTTTCAGCAGGCCTTTTTTTATGCTTTTCGTAAGAACAGGGGAAAGCTATTGGAAAATGTCCTCTGTAAAGGAGACTTCCTCAGGATCCTGCTATCGTTACAAAGTGCAATCACGGGGTCTGCATCTGAGTCTCATGTCTTAGGAAATTCAAGGCCGTGCATGAATAAAGAATTGGGGCTCTGTGTGCAGTAAGTGGTGGACTGTTCCTCGGGATTGAAGTGAAGAGACGAAGATGATACAATCCAAAGAAGGCACAGAAGCAACCATGAAAACCTCCTCTTCCCTGTGAAGTTTGTCTATTCCGCTGAGTAGCTAACGGAGGAAGGAGGTCCTGCGCCCTTGACCTTGTTCAGAAGAAAAGGACCTGCTTCCTTAAGCAGCGTGTGTGTGTGTGTGTGTGTGTGTGTGTGTCTGGATCAATGACAGCCTGCGCTTCACGAAGGACTGCTCCGTCTGGTGGCCCCTGGTACAACTCTGCTGCTGTCTGCAGATGGTGTCACCGAGGACATGTTTGGCTGGCACATGTGCCCCCCCCGGACCCTCGCGGCAGCTGACTCCAAGCCCAGCCAGCAATCAGCGTCTCCTCTGGGCTCTGAAGCTACCCTGTTTCCAGGAAAGTAAGACATCCCCCGAAAATAAGACCTACTCACTGTAATATAAGGCATCCCCCCGAAAATAAGACCTAGCGCATCTTTGGGAGCATAAATTAATAGAAGACACTGTCTTATTTTCGGGGAAACAGTGTAGGAGACCCTGAGAGCACCGGGCATTCTGGGACCCAGGACCGGCACCTGGCTCCAGCACTATTTCCCCAGAGCCTGTTTTCAGTGACTGACTGGACATACGTACCCTGTCTCCCCGAAAATAAGACAGTGTCTTCTATTAATTTCTGCTCCCAAAGATGCACTATGTCTTATTTTCGGGGGGGGGGGGGGTGTCTTACTTTTGGGGAAACAGGTATCACCGTACTTTGTCTTCCGGACTAGAGGCCAGATTCAAACCCTGATCTTCTGTCCATCTCTATCGATACCTGTACTGCACGCGCCACAAACATCGCCAGATGTGGGGACGCACAGGCCATCGCGGAGAGGATGGGCACCACGGGGAGTCGTGCCCACCTGCAGAGGGGAGCCTGCCGTTGGTGAGGGCGTAGCTCCTCTCCTGCACCGGCAGGGCAGTGAATACCTCGCTGTCCCCAACGTGAGCACGCTCCCGGTGGCGGCAAACAGTCGTGTCCTTAGGCTAGAGTGGAGCCCACTGGGCAGCTCTGTGGCTCCCGTTCCAGCTTATTGGAGCTCAGTCCTGATCTCGTGCCTGTCAAAACCCACAAAGCATGTCCCCAGAACGCATTGATGTGAGGTTGACCTAAACTCTTCTTTTCAGGGATTTCTCAAAGATTCCCATAAAGGAAAAACTTAAAAATTAACCTCCGAAACCGGTGTGGCTCAGTGGATAGAGTGTCGGCCTGCAGACAGAAAGGTCCTGGGTTCGATTCAGGTCAAGGGCATGGACCTTGGCTGTGAGCGCATCCCCAGTTTGGGGGGGGGGGTGCAGGAGGCAGCTGATCGATGTTTCTGACTTTTTAAAAAATATATATTTTATTGATTTTTTACAGGGAGGAAGGGAAAGGGATAGAGAGTGAGAAACATCCATCAGCTGCCTCCTGCACACCCCCCACCGGGGATGTGCCTGCAACAGAGGTCCATGCCCTTGACCGGGATCGAACCCCAGACCCTTCAGTCCGCAGGCTGACGCTCTGTCCCCTGGGCCAAACCGGTTAGGGCTCAATCACAATTTTCTGAAAAAGCACAAAACCAAAGCAGTATGTCCTAACCAATTAGTATGTCCTGCCCTACAACGCCGGTCGGCAGTGTGTTGGAGCTCAGCCGGGACAGCCCCAGCCCAGGTGGTGCGCACAGCAGAGCGGTTCCCCGGTACCTGCGCGAGGCCCCCCGCGTGCATCAGGCTGAGGTCCGCCATCCAGGAGCATCCGGGCACCGTCAGTCCGTACAGCGCCACCGCGAAGTAGGGGACAGAGTAGAACAGGTGCACCAGCATCTGCAGCGACAGAGAAGCGTCCTCACCACCCGGGAGAGCCCGGGACACGGGGCACTGGCAAAGGGAGCATGTCCACTTCCGGCTCCCGCTCTCCAAGAGCGAAAACAGAAAACTCAGGCTCCGCGACGACCTGACCTGGATCTTAGGATACGCGGCGGGGTCCTTCAGGTAAGGCTCTTGAAACTGGGCATAAAACCGGCAGAGCTCCGCTGGGCAATCCAGAGCAATCTGGGGACAGACATGAATTCCTCATCAAGATGCGGTCACGGCGACACCCTTGTGGCTCAGTGGATGGCGCGTCGGCCTGCGGCCTGAAGGGTCCCAGGTCCGACTCCGGTCAAGGGCACATTGCGAACGGGAGCAGGAACTGGAGCTAAGGCTCCGCTCTTGGGCTCTTGGCTTTGCCAGGAGCTGTGTTTAGGTTCCAGCAAGCATCCCGCCTTTCTTTACCGGGTTCACCTTCCTATGCTTGGCCACATTCAGGAATAGCCGCCCGTCCAGTGCGTGAATGAACGAACGGCCTTTGGGGGCACGTGAAGGACAAGGGTTTGAGCCCGAGGTGGTGTGGCTCAGTGCACACAGCGTCCCCTGCAGACTGCAGGTGTGAGTCCATCAAGGGCACATGTCGAGGTTGCACACTCAAGCCCGGTTCGATCGGCAAGCCATCACTGTGTCTCACTCAGCGTTTCCCTGTTTATCGGGTCTTAAGTTACCACCTGCTCCCAAGATGCTTAACCCAGAAACATCAGAGGAGCCAATATAGACTACTTTTCCAGGTGCCAACACTTCTTTTTTTATAAGGACATTTCTTTTTTTTTTTAATATACCTTTGCTTTTTTAAAAAATATATATTTTATTGATTTTTCAGAGAGGAAGGGAGAGGGATAGAGAATTAGAAACATCGATGAGAGAGAAACATACATCAGCTGCCTCCTGCACATCCCCCACTGGGGATGTGCCTGCAACCAAGGTACATGCCCTTGACCGGAATCGAACCCGGGACCCTTCAGTCCGCAGGCTGACGCTCTATCCACTGAGCCAAACCGGTTTCGGCTAATATACTTTTATTGGTTTCAGAGAGGAAGGGAGAGGGAGAGATAGAAACATCCATGATGAGAATCGGGGATCAGCTGCCTCCTGCACACCCCATACTGGGGATGGAGCTCACAACCCGGGCGTGTGCCCTTGACCGGAATTGAACTTGGGACCCTTCAGTCTGCAGGGTGATGCTCTACCCACTGACCCACCCCGGCCAGGACGGAGGAAAGGTGCTTCTGGGGAGAGCTTGATCTAAGGACCTGAAGGAGGTGGCAGGGTCCGCCCCCTGGAGAGCAGAGGTTTGGGATTGGCCCCGGCGGGAGAGTGGCAGGAAGCAGGCCCCACCCTCCAGGGCCCAGTGGGAGGAATACCGGTCAGGGTGCCAGGAAGCTTGGCAGACACATCACTTTGATCTGTTCTGCTTACCAGGCCTCTGAACAGGCTGAACCCGGTCGCCAGGAGAAGGCACACGACCAACAGGAAGTCCAAAGGTCTTCTCAGCAGGTCCTTGGCTTGGGCTTCTTGGACAACCTGGAACAGAGTTTGTCACCACTGAGCAGGTCAGGGGGCCAGAGGAGGACCAGGGGCCCACGGAGACGAGGGTGTCGGGGGGTTCCGAGAGAGGGTGAGGATCCCCAACTCATACCATGACCCCCGGCCAGGACACTTTAGGAAAATCATAGCCTACACTCCGACGGCGTCACTTTAAGAAAACCATCTTCCCCTTCGAGCCTCAGTCTCCTCATCTGTGAAGTGAGCACATGGGCCACCGGGTCTCGAAGGGCCCTTCTGGCTCCGAGTCCACATTTTTTATTGCAATAGCTTGCTTGTGTGTGATTAGAAATACAAGTCACACTCATTTTTAAAATAAACCACAAATCACCCTAGCCGGTTTGGCTCGGTGGATAGAGCATCGGCCAGCAGGCAGAAGGGTCCCGGGTTCGATTACGGTCAAGAGCACCTGCCTGGCTGTAAGCTCGATCCCCAGCAGGGGGTGTGCAGGAGGCAGCCGATCAGTGATTCTCTCTCATCTTTAATGTTTCTGTCTCTCCCTCTCCCTTTCTCTCTGAAATCAATAAAGATATATTTCTAGCCGAAACCGATTTGGCTCAGTGGATAGAGCATCTGCCTGCGGACTGAAAGGTCTCAGGTTCGAGTCCAGTCAAGGGCATGGACCTTGGCTGTGGGCACATCCCCAGTGGGGGGTGTGCAGGAGGCAGCTGATGGATGTTTCTCTCTCATCGATGTTTCTGACTTTCTGTCCCTCTCCCTTCCTCTCTGTGGAAAATCAATGAAATATATATGTTTTTAAAAAATCACCTTGGATGGGTAATGGCAATATTCCGGTGGCTGATGATAGATTCTGAAGCCAGCCCAGACAGGAAGACACGTGTACGGGATGCTTAAGATGAAAGCAGTGCAGACGCGTGTTCCGTACTTCCCTGTGTGGAAGAGAAAGGGAAAAAGTCAAGAGGTGGCCAAAAGCATATGTAAACACAGGAACAGGTAGGATACCTCCCCATCTCCAGCCAGCTAACATTTTGCTATGTACCAGACAATATTTTTTTTAATATATTTTTATTGATTTTTTACAGGAAGGAAGGGAAAGAGAGTGAGAAACATCAAAGAGAGAAACGTCGATCAGCTGCCTTCTGCACACTCCCCCATGGGGATGTGCCTGCAACCAAGGTACCATGCCCTCTTGACCGAAATCAAACCTGGGACCCCTCAGTCCTTAGGCCTATGCTCTATCCACTGAGCCAAACTGGTTTTGGCAAGGACCAGACAGTATTTTTAACCTGAACAACCAGATGAACTCAAAGCTTATGGGTGAGACCCTGGGGCCCCCGGCTCATATGGGGTGGGGGTGGGGGGAATCTGGACTGTAAGGCGGATACTTGGGGGAGCAGCAAAAAGCAGAGGTCCAGAGGCGCACGCACGAATGCTCACAGAGAGGACAGACTCCTGAGTGTGCCGCTGGCATGCTCTAGCGGGAAGGAGACAAAAGCCCCAGACTGCGCTGAACCCCAGTTCTGGGCACAAATCTGGGAGTCCAGATCCATTGGGGGAGAAACTGGACTGTCTGGCAGTGGGCGAAACTTGAGGGTGCCTTTCTCTCAGAGGTGCTTGCGGTGATTACCAAGGGACACTGAGACTCAGGCACCTCAAACGGCAGGGCTGAAGGGAAGCCAAGGCTGTTGGCTCCACCCCAAGACTCTATCCCATCCAAGCTGAGCACAGAGGCTTTTGCAGGTTTGCAAGTCTTGTTACATAGGACTGTCTCCCAGCGTAGACACAGCTGATCCTCACAGCCAGTTGGCCTGGAGGTCAATTCCTCCCAGTGATACCAACAACAATCAAGACATAACTACAACAAGGCTGTGCACCAAGGATGTCCACCTCAGGTAACTGGGGAGGCTGAGCCACTGGGCCATATAGGACACCTAGCACACACAGCCACGCGGCCAACTCAGGGAAGCGGTGGAAATACGGAGATAAAGAAACAGGTCACAAACAAAAGAAATGGAGGAAATCAAATGACTGGACATAGAGTTCAAAACCACAGTGACAAGGTTTTTCGAGAATTTCCTAGAAAAGGCCAATAAATGTAGTGAGACCCTTGAGGATATGAAAAAGGGCCAACTAGAAATTAAACATACACGAACTGAAATAAAAAATACAGAAACCCAATAGCAGGCTAGAAGAACACAAAAATCAAGTCAAAGATTTGAAATACAAAGAGGCAAAAAACACTCAACTGGAAAAGCAAAAGAAAAAATAATCCAAAAATTTGAGGATAGTGTAAGAAGTCTCTGGGGCAACTTCAAGCATATCAACATCAGAATTATGTGGGTGCCAGAAGAAGAGAGAGAGCAAGATAATGAAAACGTATTTGAAAAAATAATGACTGAACACTTCCCCCACTTGGTGAAAGAAATAGACTTAAAAGTCCAGGAAGGACACAGAACCCCAAACAAAATGAATCCAAAGAGGACCACACCAAGACACATCATAATTAAAATGCTAAGAGCAAAAGACAAAGAGAGAATATTAAATGCAGCAAGAGAAAAACAGTTATCTACAGGGGAGCACCCATACGCTTGTCAGCGGATTTCTCAATAGAACCTATGCAGGCCAGACGGGAGTGGCAAGAAATATTCAAAGTGATGAACAGCAAGAATCTACAACCAAGATTACTCTACCCAGCAAAGCTATCATTCAGAATTGAAGGTCAGATAAGGTGTTTCACAGATAAGAAAAGGCTAAAGGAGTTCATCACAGCCAAACCAGGATTATATGAAATGCTGAAAGATATTCTTTAAGAAGAGGAAGAAGAAAAATGTAAAAATAAAAATTATGAACAACAAATACATATTTATCAACAAATGAATCTGAAAATCAAGTGAATTAAAAATCTGATGAACAGAATAAACTGGTGAATATAACAGAATCAGGGGCATAGAAAGGGAGTGAACAATTCTCGGGGGGGGAAGAGGTGGGGGTGCAGGAAGAGACTGGACAAAAATCGTACACCTATGGATGAGAACAGTGGGGGGGAAGTAAGGGCAGAGGATGGGGTGGGAACTGGGTGGAGGGGAGCTACGGAGGGGGAAGAGAAACAATTGTAATAATCTAAATAAAAATTTATTAAATTTTTAAAAAAAGATTAAATAGGGGTGGGGGAGAAATAATTGCACAAAACAGCCTTTTGCTAAGCTCCGAATGTCTTGGTGCTGTGACAACCAAAATGGCATCTCTCTTTATAAACAATCCCTGCCGAAACCGGTGTGGCTCAGTGGATAGAGCATCAGCCTGCGGACTGAAGGGTCCCAGGTTTGGTTCCGGTCAAGGCCAGTAGGGGGTGTGCAAGAGGCAGCTGATCAATATTTCTGACTTTCCATTCCTCTTCCTTCCTCTGTGAAAACTCAATAAAACACCCTATCTAGTAAAAGAGTAATATGCAAATTGACTATACCTTCACCACACCCAGAAGCCATGCCTACCTGCCAATCAGGAGATTATGCAAATAAACCCCAACCAAGACGGCTGCCACCATTGAGAGCAGGAGAGAGGCTTGGGTTTCCCTGGCAACAGAGGAAGTCAAACTTTCTGCCTGCTGTTGCCTGCCTAGGCCTCCACTCAATGTTACAACATTTCAATTATAAAAGATACAGAAATGGTGGCCGCCACTGAGCTGGAGAGAGCAGAGGCTTGGGTTTCCCTGGCAACGGAAGAAGCCAAGCTTTCAGTCTGCCATTGCCTCCACTCTAGGCTACAAAGTTTCAATTGTAGAACATAAATTAATCCCAGGGCCTCCATTTGGGTCGCTGGGGGGTGTGGCCTAGCCTGCAAACCTCCATAGGCCCCTCGCCCCAAGGGAACCCCCACCCTGATCTGGGACACTCTTCAGGGCAAACCAGCTGGCCCCCACCATGTACCAGGTCTCTATCCTGTCTAATAAAAGAGTAACTTGCAGACTGACCATCACTCCAACACATAAGATGGCTGCCCCCATGTGGTCAAAGATCCTGCCCCAATGTGGACACAAGATGGCCAGCAGGGGAGGGCTGTTGAGAGGGACCAGGCCTGCAAGGGAGGGCAGTTAGGGGTGACCAGGCCGGCAGAGGAGGGGATTTGGGGGCAAACAGGCTGGCAGGAGAGCAGTTAGACATCAATTAGGCTGGCATGGTAGTGGTTAGGGAGTGATCAGACTGGCAGGCAGAAGCGGTTAGGGGCAATCAGGGAGGCAGGCAGGTGAGCCAGCAGTCCTGGATTGTGAGAAGAATGTCCGATTGCCTGTTCAGGCCTGATCCTAGCAGGATTGGGCCTAAACGGACAGTTGGACATCCCTCGAGGGGTCCCAGATTGGAGAGGGTGCAGGCTGGGCTGAGGGACATATCCCACCCTCCATGCATAAATTTCATGAACCAGGCCTCTAGTATTTTAATAAAATAAAACAACCCCCAGTGTTTCAGAAAAGGAAAGTGAGTTTCAAGGTCAAGTTTCTTACCTACAATGTTTCCTGGTACAAAAACAACCATGCTCATCATAATGGATCCGACCCAGTACAGACCAATGTTTCTATAGCTTTCCCTGTAACGAAAAGACCTTGGCTGAGAAAGCCATCTGCCCGAGGTGACCCCCGTGTTCCCTCTATCCTAACTAACCCCGTATATGGATGGTAGCCTCCTGGAGAGGAACAGCCCGACCGCCCACAGAGCCTCTCTCTGTCCTCCTGTTACTCTGTTTTTGTTTCCTGCTCATCCCCACCCAGGACATTTCTCCGTTCATTTTACTAGTAGAGAGAGTGGAAGGGAAGGAGAGAGACAGAGAGAGAAACGTCGATGTGAGAGAGACACAGATTGGTTGTCTCCTGCACACATACCCCCTCCCCAGAGCCGTTGACTGGAATCGAACCCAGGACCTTTCAGTCTAAGGGCCGACGCTCTATCCGCTGAGCTAAACTGGCCAGGGTTCTGTCCTTTTGTCTAGGAACTACACTGCTACCCTCTCCTGTGGACCACAACACCCTCAGCACTGGAAAAGGAAGGTTCAGAGCCGAAACCGGTGTTGCTCAGTGGATAGAGCGTCGGCTTGCGGACTGAAAGGTCCCAGGTTCGATTCTGGTCAAGGGCATGTGCCTTGGCTGTGGGCACATCCCCAGTTGGGGGTGTGCAGGAGGCAGCTGATTGAAGGGTCCCAGATTCGATTCTGGTCAAGGGCACATGCCCGGGTTTCGGGCTTGATCCCCAGTCGGGGGCATACAGGAGGCAGCCAATCAGTGATTCTCAACATTGATATCTCTCTCTTCCTCCCTTTCTCTCTGAAATCGACTTAAAAAGAAAGTGCTAGGCTTCATTTCCTGAAAAACACTGTTCTCGGAAGGAGAACAAAGGCAGGAAGTTCAGGTCTGCCCTGGCCATCACCACGGCAGGGGTCCCCGAGAGCCAGGCGCCAGGGCTGGTGGGGCACAGAACGCCCGGTCTGGCTCTTCTCCAGGGAGCCACCTTCAGTCCGTGGACGCCCGTCTGTCCAGTCGCCTCTGCGTCCCCTCACCTACCCACGCATCGGTTGCTTAAGGCGATGGAGGTACACACACACACACACACGCACGCACGAGCGAAGTGACTTACTCCCAGGCAATGGCCGCCACCATCACCAGGTACATCAGGTAATGGGCGGAGCCGTCCCAGTAGCAGACCATGTGCCCGTGTGCCGTGTTTAGGTACGGTTCGCCCTGCGGGGACCATGGAGAGGGGTCCGGTTGACACGGGACTCGGAACACAACAGCACGGATGCCTGTAAGTCAGCTCAGAGGAAACGACACCATCCCATGACATGTGTGGAGGGCCCCCGGGGAAGGCACCTGAGCGTCTACATCACTGTCCGCTGAACCCGGGGCGCCAGGCAGAGCCGCGTCTTGGAAACACATCCACCAAGAAGACTGGATGCGTGATCAGTGCTGACTCTTAAACTTTGCCCCAGGTGTCTGGGGAGAGGGCCTTGAGATGTAAATCCAGTCTAGCCCCCGGAATGGGGGAATGAATAGGGCCTGGGCCCACCGAAACTCCTTTGTGTTTTGGAATATAAATAAACCTCTGCTGTTAGGTTTGAGATCCTGTCTCTCCATCAGAGAGAACAGAGATTCCACCTAGCCCCAGCTTTTTATTTCTATGTCTGCGTCCTCTCTTCTTTCTTTAGTTCTCAATCCCCAGCTCCTCTACTCAGAAACTGGGCCCACGCTCCCTCTCCACGCTGGACGTGGAGAAGAGAGAAAACCCCTCCAATCATGAGATCAGGAGGAAGGGGAAAGGACAATTTAGCCCCAGCTGGTTTGGCTCAGGGCGGATGGGGCACCTGCCTATGGACCAAAGGGACCAGGGTTTGATCCCGGTCAAGGGCATTTTTGTCAGGTGCAGGCTCCTCCAGGCCAGGCCCTGGTACGGGCTCATGAAGGAGGCACCGTATAGGCCACAATCAATGTGTCTCCCTCACATCAGTGTGCCTGCCGTCCCCTCTCCCCCCCACTCTCCCTAAAACATAATGGAAAAATAGCCTTGGGTGAAGATGACAAAATAAACAATAAAAAGCCATATCCTTGGACGAGGATTTTTTTTAAATGCCTACTGTCTCCCTCGCCAGTGTGGCTCAGTGGGTAGAGCGTCACCCTGCAGACTGAAAGGTCCTGGGTTCGATTCCAGTCAAGGGCATGTGCCTTGCATCCCCGGTAGGGGGTGTGCAGGAGGCAGCTGATGGATGTTTCTCTCTCTCATCCATGTTTCTAGCTCTCTATCCCTCTCCCTTCCTCTCTGTAAAAAATCAATAAAATATTTTAAAAAATAAAAACACCCACTGTCACCCGGGTGGGGTGGCTCAGGGATTAAGCTTCGACCTTGACCTTGGCGTATGGGACGATGATGGTCTCTCATCATGGATGCCCTTCACTGGTATGTGCAGACGAACTTGGGCTTCCAGATGTAGCGATCTTTTAATACTATTACATTCTCGATTCGCTTAAAGTTCATCTTCCGCATCAAATGTAAGTTCAGGGGGCAGGGTAGGTGGCCCCGGGGCCCTACCTCTCGCAGGTAGTGGGTCATGAAGCCGTCGATGATGCCATCCTGCTCCAGGCCGATGATGAGGTTCACCACGCTGGTGAAGCCGAACACGGCGTACACTGGGGAGAGAGCGGGTGTCCAGGGCGGCCGGAGACCAGGCCACAGGGCAGTCACCAGCAACCTGGGACTGTGGGGTTTCTTAAAAATATATCTTATTGCCGATACTGGTGTTGCTCAGTGGATAGAGCGTCGGCCTGCGGACTGAAAAGTCCCAGGTTCGACTCTGGTCAAGGGCATGTGCCTTGGTTGCGGGCACATCCCCAGTGGGGGGAGTGCAGGAGGCAGCTGATGGATGGTTCTCTCTTATCGATGTTTCTGACTCTCCCTCTCCCTTCCTCTCTGTAAAAAATCACACACACATATATATATACACATATATATGTGTGTGTGTGTGTATATATATGTCTCTTAAACAAATAAATATATTTAAAAAGCACACACACACACACACCTGAAATTCTTTGGGCATAAAAAGGAAGGAAATCTGCCGAGACCGGTTTGGCTCAGTGGATAGAGCATCAGCCTGCGGACTGAAAGGTCCCAGGTTCGATTCCGGCAAGGGCATGTACCTTGGCTGCGGGCACATCCCCAGTGGGGGGCGTGCAAGAAGCAGCTGATTGATGTCTCTCTCTCATCGATGTTTCTGACTTTCTATCCCTCTCCCTTCCTCTCTGTAAAAAATCAATAAAATATATTAAAAAAAAAAAAAAAGGAAAGAAATCTGCCATTTCCTACACCAGGGAGGGGATCCTGGCGGAAGCTCCCCCTCCTCTCCTGTCCTCACATCCCCACCACTCTCGACCTCCCACTGGGACTGGGCACCAGCTCGCTGCTGGGAGAGGGCGGGGCCCACAGCCTGGTGTTGAAGTGGGGACTTTTGAGCACCCCTGCGGCCGTGGACGCGGCCCCGGACAGGGCTGTCGGTGCCGACACCGGGCCAGGCCTGGAGACCTGGTCTCGTGGCCCCTCCCCAGCGCGTAGGCCTTGCCAGACAGAACGCCGTCGGCTTTCCGAAGAACAGGGTGACCCTGCGAAGAGCATGGTCCTCGATGGCATGACCCTGGCGTTGCTTGGGGAAAACTGCTTTGTCTTGGGGTGCTTGTTGTGCAAAAACAGGGTGTGGTGACGTGCTGAACAGCGGTCCCGCACACAGGGTCGGGCTGCTCTCCGGTCTCCCCGCCTCAGGATGGCAGAGCCGTCCCCGGCCGGCCGATAAAGGCTCCCCCCATGTTTTAATCTGGTCTGGGCTCCGGCGGTCGTTCACCCGCCTCCGCTCCACAACACTGGGAAAAGGGTACCTTGGAGGAGAGAGCCACGTCACCCTGAAACCCTCCTCCCCTTCCTGCCGCTTCACCCACAGGCTCGGCGCATCCACACCCACGGAGGGACAGGGACGGAGGCCACCTTGCTGAGCCGCTCAGTGGACGCAGCAGCTCCCCTGCTGGGAGGCGGATGAGAGGTACAGGGTGGGGGATGAGGGGTGCGGGGTCGGGGTGGGGGCAGACGTACCATAGAACAGCGGGTCCCGGGGTGGTTTTCTCTTGACGAGGATTCGAGCCAGCAGGGCCACCAGGAGCAGGATGAGGGCAGCGACCCCCACGATTGTCCAGAAGCTGCAGGGACCAGAACAGGGAGGGGGTCACTTAGCAAAACAAACAGCCGGTGCTGGGCATTTCCTGGCTTTGAAAAGTCGCTCCAGGCTGGCCTTCGTGGCCCCTCTTGCCCCGCCCCTGTGAGACTCTGGGGGACCAGAGCCACCAGCTCCTCATTTTCTTGTCAGCCATCTCAAGCCTCCTCTACCCCCCCCCCACCCCGTACCCCTTCACTCCCCGCCCCCCCGCACAGGCAATGTGCCCCCCTATCCCCTCTGTGACTGGGTGACCACCTCCTCCTGCCAGCGGGGAAACCCTGGGACCACACCCAGGAACCCCCTGGAGGGACAGATACGCACACTTTCCAGGGGACCGAGAGCCACAGGCCACGTGTACAATCAAAGGTACCAGAGGGCCCTGGCCAGTGTTGCTCAGTGGATAGAACGTCGGCATGCGGACTGAAGGGTCCCAGGTTCGATTCTGGTCAAGGGCATATACTTTGGTTGTGGGCACATCCCCAGTAGGGGGTGTGCAGAAGGCAGCTAATGGATGTTTGTGACTTTTTTTAATATATATATTTTATTGATTTTTCACAGAGAGGAAGGGAGAGGGATAGAAAGTCAGAAACATCGATGAGAGAGAAACATCCATCAGCTGCCTCTTGCAAACCCCCTACTGGAGATGTGCCTGCAGCTAAGGTACATGCCCTTGACCGAAATCGAACCCGGGACCCTTCAGTCCGCAGGCCGACGCTCCATCCACGGAGCCACCCTGGTTCCGGCTAACATGCCGTGTTCGGAGTGCAGGTCCCCCATGCCCTGTATCCACAGACACGTGACATGCACTGGGCAGAGTTGCATATCCCTGGAGATGTGCCCTGAGACCGGATCAGACCCAGGACAGCCACTGCCCGGGCCTGGGCACCTCTCGGGATGGACGGGTGCCATCTGGGCCCCGGAGGCCGTAGAGGAGGAAGTCACAGCGCTGCGGGCAGACACTTCTCCGCAGCCTGACGACCTGGAGGGGGTTTGCAGTCCGCACTCTGATGCAATTTCCTTACCACCAACTGCTGTGGGCAACAGCACAGGTTCCTTCCTCCTCAGCAGGCGAGGGGCCTGGCGTCTTCCCCGTCGCCGGACAGGCCTGCAGCTGCTGCTGGGGCCACTGAGCCAGGGATCCCCGCAGGGCACTCCGAACCAAACCCCCCTGAGGCCCCACATTTCCTTAGCAGCTAGCACACCCCCCTCTTACCCCCCTTCTCTCCCCCTGGCTCCCTGCTCCCCGTCCTGCCCGTGTCTGCGTCTGTGGGTGCTGCCAATACAATGCCAAGTGCAGGCCATTGCACAGACCAGACCACTGGGGCCGGGCCACACCCTCGGTGCCCAAGGCGCACCTGGAACACAGGTCCCTGCCCCCCGGTTCAGGGCTGGCTCTGCTGGTCACTCTGACCAGTTCCTAAAATTCATAAGACACGAGACGTGTGTGCGTGTCCATACATGGTCACGTTCCCGGGAAACGCGCACGGCTGGCACACTGGGCATTTGGCCATGGTGCCCGTCCGCCTCCTCCCTGCGCTGGGCACCTCAAGGGCAGAGGCGCTGCCTTACTGACCACTGTACCCGGGCACCCGGCACCCCGCGCGTCCCCAGCAGGTGGCCCAGCATCGCGCCAAATGGCAAGGATGCCAGCCTGAGCCAGGACCCTGGTGGGTATCCCCGGGGGGGAGGGGGGGCTTTCCTCCTCTGCACCCCGGTCCCCACCCTCCCCTTCCCTGTGCAGCCCGGAGCCCCGGAGGCCGGCGACCCACGCACGCATGACATCTGCAAAGTTGCGGGGCTTCAGCCGCGCGTCCGACCCCAGCCCCGCGCCCACTCACTGGTGCTGGGCCGCCAGGTGGTTGAAGACGTAGGTGACCGGGATGGCCGACAGGGACAGCACGAACACCCCGGTGGCCGCCGCCGCGCTCATCGCCGCCGCCCGCCGCGCGCCCTTCACCGCATTTCGCGCCGCCGCCCCGCCCCTGCTTCCGGCCCGAGCCCTCCGCGCGCCGGGCGACCGGCCGCCCGGCGATCACAGCGCCCCCTCCGCCCGCCCGGCAGCGCCGATCGGGACGCACGTAGGGCGGCGGCGCAGACCCAGGGGGCGCCCTTGGGGTCCTTCGAGCCCCAGGGACCGGGGCTTGGACAGGAGCGCCAGGCCCGCCGAGGGGCGGCGACAGCGCTGACAGCAGCCGGCCAGGGGACAGGTGCCCGCGGGGCACGTGCGCTCTGTGGCGAGGCGGATGCGCAGCCTGGAGGCTGGAGGGTGGCGGCTGAGAGCGCACCAGCAGGGGGCGGGGCCAGAAACAGGGGCGGGGCCAGAACAAGAGCCGGGCTCAAACGGGATGGGGCCAGGATGAGGGCGTGGTCAAGCGGGGCGGGGCCACGCGGGGCGGGGCCAATGTGGGACAGGCCCACCAGAGCATCATCCACTTGGGGAACCCTCACCCAGAGTCAGGAAGGGACTGATGACCCTAAAACCTAGGAACCTCTCCACCCAGCAGCCATCTGAGGGCAGCGGGCACACAGCTCCTGTGTAGAGTCCTAATTCTTTTATTTTTTTAGATATATTTTATTGATTTTTTTCAGAGAGGAAGGATGAGGGACAGAAAGCCAGAAACATGGATGAGAGAAACATCGATCAGCTGCCTCCTGCACACCACCCCCCCCCCCACTGGGGATGTGCCTGCAACCAAGGTACATGCCCTTGACTGGAATCAAACCTGGGACCCCTCAGTCCGCAGGCCGACACTCTATCCACTGAGCCGAACTGGTTTCGGCCAGCCACTATAATTTCAAACTCCCTGTTGCCTCATTTGGGTTAAAACATTATTATGTGAAATGATATTCACAGAGCATTGACTGGTGTGTACTCATCCATGAGGCCTTGATCAGAGCTGGTAGGTAGGTCAAGCTGGCACGTGACGAGAACCCTGTGGGGTGTCCCATGGGGAGGTCTCTAACTCAAGCCAAGGGGGGCTATTTGGGGGGTGATGGTGGCTGCGTGCCCAGCACTAAACACAGTGCCTGGCATAGAGCACATGCTCTCCATGGATGTTAAGAGAAAAACAAAAGAGAGGAAACCAGCAAGGTGGGGTTAAAAAAAGAGGGGGGAGGAAAATAGAGAAGGAGGAAGTCTGCAAGAAAGCGATAAGAAAGTGACTGTGGCAGTCAAGTCAGCAGGCGAGTGTTTGTCCGATGGTCCAAGGGCAGCTGCTCAATGAGGTCTGTGCCCTCGTCCTGGGTTTCCTAGCAACCAAAGCCAGAGAGAAACACGGTCACATTCACGGTGCCTGTAACATAGAAACAGAGCAGATGCTCAGGAGAGTTCTCCCAGGGGCCCCCTCCGAGGGGACGCTGTGTGGTATGGTGTGTCCTCAGCCCCACGTTCCTGCTCCAAATATAGAACCTGATTCTGCACAGCTGTCTCCTGGCACCGCCTCAATGGGAGAGTCGGGCTCATGCCAAGAGCCCCTCAGTGCATCCACGCAGTCGAAAGGATTTCACACAAATGAGCGTGTTTCTGGTGCTTTAGCTTGGTCCAGAGATAAATGTTAGAATGTCTTGGGGGGAAGGGCGGGAGCTGAAACCGGTTTGGCTCAGGGGATAGTGTCAGCCCTGGGACCGAAACGTCCCAGGTTCGATTCGGGTCAAGGTCATGGACCTTGGTTGCGGGCACATCCCCCGTGGGGGGGTGCAGGAGGCAGCTGATCAATGTTTCTCTCTCATCGATTCTGACTTTCTATCTCTCTCCCTTCCTCTCTGTAAATAATCAAGAAAAAATATTTTTTTACAAAAAGGGTACAGTAATACAGAATACCAAAAAAGAACAACGGCATCGAAAGGATGACAGGAAACTGGGTGAGCGAACACATTGGAAGATACCTAAGGTCAAAAACAAGGTTAATAATATCTAATTGATTCCTGAATAACGTGCTCTAACCCATTTGGCTCAGTGGATAGAGCGTCGGCCTGCAAACCGAAAGGTCCCAGGTTCGATTCCGGTCAAGGGCATGGACCTTGGTTGCAAGAGGCATCTGATCGATGTTTCTCTCTCATCGATGTTTCCGACTTTTCTATCCCTCTCCCTTCCTCTCTGTAAAAAATCAATATGGGGGGAGGTGGAAAATATATTTTTCCTGAGCACACCATCACTTCCGTCCAAGCCCAGACATCACCATGGAGACTGGGCATGAGCTCAGAGACCTCGCCACAGGACACGCCAATGGGATCACTTGCCAGCTTGAACCTGCCTGTCAGCTCTGATCAAGGCATATTGGCAAATACCCACCAGTCAATGCTCTATGAGTATTATTTCATACTAGAGGCCTGGTGCATAGAATTTATGCACGGGTAGGTCCCCAGGCCTGGTGGGCTATCAGGGCTAATCAGGTTCCCCATCACCTCCTTCTCCCTGCCTCCTCCTTCCCTACTTCCCTCAGCACCCCCACCACTGCCACTGGTCGCCCTCCATGTCCCACACTCCCCCCGGTGCTCATTGCGAGTGATTGAACTCCGGGTCTCCCAGTCAAACTCCCGAGGGGACACTTTGCATATCCTATCTAATAAAGAGTAGCATGCAAATGTGACCGTACCTTGGCGCTTGATTGGCTATGCCCGCAGGGGGGCGTGTTGAGGCGGCCTGGGCCTGGGTGGGCGGGGCCGAGGCCCGTGCTAGCTGGGGGCTGAGCTGGATGGGGCTAAGGCCCTGGCTGGAGGGGCAGGGGGACGGAGCTGGGAGGGAGCCAGCCATCAGCCCCATTGCAAGGTGATGGCTGGGTGCCCAAGGCCTAAAGCCTTGGCCAGGCTGGGGTGAGTGGTCAGTAGGACATCCCCTGAGGGCTCCCAGTATGTGTGAGGGGGGCAGGTTGGGCTGAGGGATCGCCCACCCCCAGTGCACGAATTTTGTGCACCGCACCCCTAGTATATATATATATATAAAAGGCTAATGTGCTAACACATAATGTAAACAGAGGCTCATAAGAGCTTGTATATTAGAGTTTGTCTTCTGCCGCTGCTCTTTCTTGTAACCCAGCCACCATGTTTTCAGGAGGCCCAAGCAGCTGTGAGGAGGAGAGGCCAACATGGAGAAAAACCGAGGCCTTCAGCAGACAGCCTGTAAGTGGATAGCTCAGCCAGGAGCCAGCATCCACATGGAAGAAGGTTCGTTGACCACCTGGCCATCCCAACATCACAGCACATAAAGCAAAATAACTGCCCAGTCTGCCTGGCCAGTGTTGCTCAGTGGTTAAGCGTCAACATGGGAGCCAGGAGGTCACAGTTTGATTCCCGTTGGGGCACAGGCCCTGGTTGTGGGCTCCATCCCCAGTGTGGGATGTGCAGGAGACAGTTGATTGATGATTCACTCCATTGATTTTTTAAATCTTTTATTTATATATATTTTTTATTGATTTTTTACAGAGCGGAAGGGAGAGGGATAGAAAGTCAGAAACATCGATGAGAGAGAGACATTGATCAGCTGCCTCTTGCATGCCCCCTACTGGGGATGTGCCCGCAGCCAAGGTACATGCCCTTGCCGGAATCAAACCCAGGACCCTTCAGTCCGCAGTCCAATGCTGTTTCCACTGAGCCAAACCGGTCTCGGCTACAAGCAAACATTTTTTTAAAAAGAGCAAAGGTGAAAAAATTAGTCTTGAAAACAAGGGAGCCCCTAACCGGTTGGCTCAGTGGATAGAGTGTCGGCCTGAAGACTGAAAGGTCCCGGGTTCGATTTCGGTCAAGGGCATGGACCTTGGTTGCAGGCGCATCCCCAGTAGGAGGTGTGCAGGAAGGAGGCGGCTGATGGATGTTTCTAACTCTCTCCCTTCCTCTAAAAAAAAAAAAAAAAAAGTCAATAAAATATTAAAAGAAAAGAAAAGAAGGGAAATTTCCGAGGCAGCTGGGAGAAGAGCAGGCCAACCTACTTATAACGGGTTGGTCTAGTTTCTGTCTCTGGGGAGAGAGCTGCGATGGGCAGCATGAAATGCGATGCGTTCCCATCATCACCTGGTCTATATTTACCCCCGAAACCGGAGAGGTGGCCTGGTCTGGCAGTGGGAGCCCTGAACCCCGGCCAGCTGCTTTGGGTTTTATTTCTGGCCCTGATATGGCTTTTCGTGGAAGGTCATGCTCCTGTCACAGCCAGCACGCTGCGCCTCCACTGCTGACTTCAAAGACGGGGGACACGGGGGACAGACAATCCCAGCTCTCTCATGGCCTCGGGACCCCCATGATCACAACATCGGCCTTGAGAACGTGTGGTCCACTGGGCGGATTATAGTTGTGCATCTCATGCTTGATTGCATCCGAATAGCAGGTGAGAGAGCAAATAAGACACGCACAACTGTGACTTTAGGAGGTGGGCACACACAATGCAATGCACAGGTCGTGTATCGTAGAAAGGTGCGCTGGAGCCGAAACCGGTGTGGCTCAGTGGGTGGAGCGCCGGCCTGCGGACTGAAAGGTCCCGGGTTCGATTCCGTCGATTCCGGTCAAAGGCGTGTACCTTGGTTGTGAGCACATCCCCAGTGGAGGGTGTGCAGGAGGCAGCTGATCGATGTTTCTCTCTCATCGATGTTTCTGACTTTCTATCCCTCTCCCTTCCTCTCTGTAAAAAAAAAATAATAATAATAATAAAATAAAATATATTTAAAGAAAAAGAAAGAAAATTGCCCAAGGCCATGAAGAAAGTAAGTGGCCCAAATGTGTTCAAAACCAGCTGGACTAGATTGCAAAGCCCTGCTTTTTTCCTTGTGGTTTTTATTTATTTATTTATTTATTTTTAAAAATATATTTTATTGATTTTTTACAGAGCAGAAGGGAGAGGGATAGAAAGTCAGAAACATCAATGAGAGAGACATCGATCAGCTGCCTCCTGCACGCCCCCTACTGGGGATGTGCCCGCAGCCAAGGTACATGCCCTTGCCGGAATCGAACCCGGGACCCTTCAGTCCGCAGGCCGACGCTCTATCCACTGAGCCAAACCGGTCTCGGCTCCTTGTGGTTTTGAAAAATATATATTTTTATTGATTTCAGAGAGGAAGGGAGAGGGAGAGGGAGACAGAACCCTCAATGATGAGAGAGAATCATTGATTGGCTGCCTCCTGCACACCCCCTACTGGGGATGGAGCCCGCAACCCGGGCATGTCCCCTGTCCGGGAATCGAACCCTGTCCTCCTGGTTCCTAGGTTGATGCTGAACCCCTGAGCCACACCAGCTGGGCAAAGCCTTTCTCTTAACTAATACTTGTTACCAGCATTTTCCCCAGTTGTTTACACTTGGGGTGCCCCTCTACCTGTTTGTGTTTTATTTTTATTATTTTTTATTTTTTAAAAAATATTTTATTGTTTTTTTACAGAGAGGAAGGGAGAGGGATAGAAAGCCAGAAACATCAATGAGAGAAACATCGATCAGCTGCCCCTTGCATGCCCCCTACTGGGGATGTGCCCACAACCAAGGTACATGCCCTTGACCGGAATCGAACCCGGGACCTTTCAGTCCGCAGTCCGACGCTCTATCCACTGAGCCAAACTGGTCTCGGCTTATTTTTATTTTTTTAATTAACTAAATCTTTATTGTTCAGATTATTACAGGTGTTCCTCTTTTTCCCCTCTACCCAAACCCCCTCTTCACTCCATGCCCTTACCCCTCGCCATTGTCTTCACCCATAGGTGCAAGATTTTTGTCCAGTCTCTTCCCACACCCCTCACACCCTCTTCCCCCTGAGAATTGTCAGTCCACTCCCTTTCCATGTCCCTGATTCTATTCTATTCACCAGTCCATTCTGCTCATCAGATTTTTCATTCAGTTGATTTTTAGATTCACTTGTTGGTAGGTATGTATTTGTTGTCATTTTGTTGTTCATAGTTTTTATCTTTAAATTTTTCTTCTTCTTCCTCTTCTTAAAGAATACTCTTCAGCATTTCCTGTAATCCTGGTTTGGCGGTGATGAACTCTTTTAGCTTTTTCTTGTCTGTGAAGCTCTTTATCTGACCTTCAATTCTGAATGATAGCCTTGCTGGGTAGAGTAATCTTGGTTGCAGGTTCTTGCTGTTAATCACTTTGAATATTTCTTGCCACTCCCTTCTGGCCTGCTTAGTTCCTGTTGAGCAATCAGCTGATAGTCATATGGGTACTGCCAAATGTATTTTATTGACTTTTTACAGAGAGGAAGAGACAGGGACAGAAAGTCAGATACACTGATGAGAGAGAAACATCCATCAGACAAAGAGAGAATCTTGAAAGCATAAAGAGAAAAACAGTTGGTTACCTACAAGGGAGCACCCGTATGACTGTTTTTTAAAATTTCTGGAGCCATGTCCCTAGGAAAAGCTTCTAAGAAAGCTGGCCTTCATGAGAGATCACCTCTCATTAAAGAGTGTTAAGGCTCAGTTGGAAACAGGTCAAGTGGAAGGTGGGGGAGGGGAAGGGGAAGGGAATGCCCTGTGGGCTCAGAGATCTTCGAGATAAGACTGCTGTGTGTCAGAGTTTTCCCAGAGGTCTGCCAAAGGCTTGCCTGGGCTAGCTTAGGATTTGCAAGAAAGAAGTCTTGGTCCCTCCAGACTTTTACTTCCCTTCTGCCCTGGAGATCCATTTACAGCCTTATGAGGAGATGGATTTATTTCAAATGCATATCAGTCTCTGCTGGACACACGAGTCTTGTTTCTGCCTTTAGCCTCTTAACCTTGGCTTCTATTAATACCTGCACTCCTCATCTCCCAAGCACAGGGGGACCCAGGAGCAGCTCCCTTTTCATGCACTGCTGAACTAGAAAAATCCTAAGAACGTAACAATGGCCTTTTATCTATTTGAAATGTCTTCTCTTTCTTTGGCATTAAAATAATTTCCAAACAAGGCTCTTCTTCACGCTTTCTGCTGCCTGCCTTTTCTAGCCTTGTACTAAATGTTTGTGTTTTTTTTTTCTTCTCCCCAACAGGTCTATTTCTCGTTGGTTCTAATTATAAACCAGCACACACGAGGACATGCACGATTTCCCAGGCTGAATTCCAAAAAGCAGTGACAAGCAAAGAAAGGAGAGCTCCCTAAGGAAGCTGAATCTAGTTCGGGGCGCTGCACATTGCCTTGGCTGCTGCATTTTCTTTTCTTTCTTTTTTAACAAATGTATTTTATTGACTTTTTACAGAGAGGAAGAGACAGGGACAGAAAGTCAGATACACTGATGAGAGAGAAACATCCATCAGCTGCCTCCTGCACGCCCCCCAATGGGGATGTGCCAGCAACCAAGGTACATGCCCTTGACCGGAATCAAATCTGGGATCTTTCAGTCCGCAGGCCGACGCTCTATCCACTGAGCCAAACCGGTTTCGGCTCAATTTTTTAAAATATATAATTTTATTGATGTCAGAGAGGGAGACGGAGAGAGATAGAAACATCAATGGTGAAAGAGAATTATTGATCGGCTGCCTCCTGCACGCTCCAAGCTGGGGATGGAGCCTGCAACCCAGGTATGTTGCCCTTGACCTGGGACTCGAACCCTGACCTCCGCTCAACCATTGAGTCAAGCTGTAGGCAGGGCTGCACTATTTTTGTTCTGATATACTTGGAGGTTTCTTTGAGATTTAAAATATGGTAAGCTTTTGGTAACTGGATTATAACCCATGAAACAAAAAGGAAAAAAAAAAAAAGTCCATTAAGTCCCCACGGACACTCGAAATCAGAACAGAAGAGAGCAAGAAGGAAAGGCGATGGGTTAGGGGAGGTCAGCGGGCCGGGGCAGAGGGGGCAGAAGGGTCTGTCTCGGCTTCGTCCTCTGAGGTCTCCCCTTCCAGGCGATAAAGTCCCCAGGGAACCGCCCAGGGACCCAGCCCAGGTCCGCGTCGAGTCCCGGAAGCTCCTTCCCGGAAGCGTCGGGGGCGGGGCCGAGAGCGTCGGGGGCGGGGCCTGGGGCTGAAGCGTCGGGAACGGGGTCGGTGGGCGGAAGCGTTGAGGGCGGGGCGTAAGGGCTGAAGCGTCGGGGGCGGGGCCGGTGGGCGGAAGCGTTGAGGGCGGGGCCTAGAGGCAGAAGCGTCCGGGGCGGGGCCGGTGGGCGGAAGCGTCGGGGGCCTGGAGCGTCGGGGGCGGGGCCGAGGGGCGGTTCCGCGGTGTCGGAGGCGGCGGGCGAGCTCTCTGAAGCCCCGGCAGCGGCTCCGCGGGACGATGGCTTCGCTCGGGCCACCTGACCCGGGCGAGCAGGGCCTGGGGTCCGAGGCGGAGGCGGGCGCCGCGGGGCCGCCGCCGTCGCCGCCGGCGCTGGGGCCCCTGCTCCCCCTGCAGCGGGAGCCGCTGTACAACTGGCAGGCGACCAAGGCGTCGCTGAAGGAGCGCTTCGCCTTCCTCTTCAACTCCGAGCTGCTGAGCGACGTGCGCTTCGTGCTGGGCAAGGGCCGCGCCGGCGCCGCCGCCGCGGCCGGGGGCCCCCAGCGCATCCCCGCGCACCGCTTCGTGCTGGCGGCCGGCAGCGCCGTCTTCGACGCCATGTTCAACGGCGGGATGGCCACCACGTCCGCCGAGATCGAGCTGCCCGACGTGGAGCCCGCCGCCTTCCTGGCGCTGCTGAGGTGAGCGGCCCGAGGCCCGGAGGTGACCTTGGCCGGGACCCCCCTCCCGGCCGGCTCGGCGACGCGGGAAGGCGCAGTCCGGCCGGCCCGTTGGCGCGATCCAGGCGGGGGGGGGGGGGGGGGGGGAGCCGGGCCTGTCGGCGGGGCCGTTGAAAGGCGCCCTCGAACTGCCGCGGGTTGTCCCCACGGCCAGAGTGCCTACCCTGTTTCCCCGAGAGTAAGACATCCCCTGAAAATAAGACCCACTGGCTGTAACGTAAGGCCTCCCCACCCCAAAAATAAGACCTAGCGCATCTTTGGGAGCAGAAGTTGTGAGACACTGTCTTATTTTCGGAGAAACAGGGCACTTCCGTGTTTGCGATTGTAGGGAAGGGACTGGTTGAAAGGTTTGTTCGATCCCTGACTACATGCCGTTTTTTAATTTCTTTTCCAACAAAAAACTGTCCCTTTACTCCTTAGTGCTACCCTGTTTTCCCGAAAATAAGACAGTGTCTTATATTAATTTTTTTGCTCCCAAAGATGCGCTAGGTCTTATTTTCAGGGGATGTGTTATTTTTCCATGAGGAAGAATATGGTACACATTTGTTGTTGAACAACAAAAAAGGAAATTTATTACCTGTATACGGTACGGTAGTAGTTGTCATCACAAACCAGCAACCAGACAAACTGAATCCTACGGTATCAAGAATTTCTTGTTACTACCGTTATTTCCATGTACAACAGTCTATGGTGCATTTACTCATACTGATGTTTACCGGTATGAACACAAAGTAAGATTCATTCAATGACAGTCATGTCATCATCTTCTGGAACATCATCGTAACAATCCAAACCCTGAATTTCCTGGTGAATTTCTTGTGACTCCATTTCTTTCAGAACCAGTGGACCAAATCTCTCTTAGCAATAGCACTGTCCTTAAATGAGTACTTCTTGTCAAGGTAGCCTGCTCGTAGTGCATTTGCAATGCAACTGTCAGTGATTTTCTCCCATGAATTCTTCACCCAAGTCACAACCTCTTGCAGTTTAGGTTTCAGTTTCCACGCTGATTTCTCTCCATTCTACTTTCAATGTAGTCATTAATTTCCATGCACAAATTGTCCTTGAATGGCTTGTTTATTGCAATATCAAGAGTCTGGAGATAGGCCGTCATTCCTGCGGGAATCTTTATTTGATCTGTTTTTCTTTTGTGAAGGAATTTCTTCATGTCTTTAGCGCGGTGAGTGCTGGTTGCATCCTAGACTAGCAGACCTCTTTGGCTCCCTCGAATAACAAGCAGCAGCATTAAATCGACCACTTCCTTATAACTGCTTGTGCGGCCCAGGCTTTTTCAGTTTCAAAACTAAAAATATTATCCGGGAGGTCTTATTTTCGGCGGGGGGATGCCTTAGATTACAGCAAGAGGCAAAACTGGAAGTAGGTCTTATTTTTGGTGGCTGTCTTACTTTCGGGGAAGTAGGGTAAGTGCTCGCGGTGGGGACCCCGCAGAGCAGAGTGAACCGTTAACCTGCCTTGCGTTGCTGCAGACGAGGTCACATGGGCTTGAAAAGGAATCGGGTTTTTGGCTCTTTCTCGTTTGAGGTTAGTTGGAGTGACCTCTGGTTACTTTTATGCAATGGAAGGGAGTTGCTAGTGTGGCAGTATTGTCTTTGCTCGACAATTGGGGAGGTACAGGACTGCTTTTGCATAGGTTACAAAGGGGGCTGAGGCCCGAGGTGGCTCTGGCTGCCTGAGTCCGATGTGTTGTGATGAAACAGCCGAGTCTTGGCCGAGACCGGTTTGGCTCAGTAGATAGAGCGTCGGACTGCGGACTGAAGGGTCCCGGGTTCGATTCCGGTCAAGGGCATGTACCTTGGCTGCGGGCACATCCCCAGTGGGGGGTGTGCAAGAGGCAGCTGATCGATGTCTCTCTCTCATCGATGTTTCTGACTTTCCCTCTCCCTTCCGCTCTGTAAAAAATCAATAAAATATATTTAAAAAAAAAAAAAAGAAAGAAAAAGAAACAGCCCAGTCTTGAATGGGACCCAGGCAGCGTTGTGATGGAGTGGTAAGAAGTGATATGCCCTTCTGTTTCCTTCTTTGCTTTATTTTTATTTTTTGAAATATGTTTTGGGTAAGGGAGAGGGAAGGAGAGTTAGAAGCATCAGCCAGGGCCTGCACAGATTTGGAAGATAGGGTCAATACACTGTCTGAGACATCCAAGAAAGAATGTAAAATAGACAGAAATATGAACTTGGAATTGAAGGAAGAGCTTCTTTTCCTGAACATAAATTGGAAAGTTAAGAGTGAAACCCTGAGAACAAATGAGACTCCCTAGGCGGGAATGTAGACTGTTAAGAGGAAACCGGTGTGGCTCAGTGGATAGAGCGGGGCCTGCGGACTGAAAAGTCCCAGGTTCGATTCTGGTCAAGGACATGTGCCTTGGCTGCGGGCACATCCCAGTGGGAGATGTGCAAGAGGCAGCTGATGGATGTTGCTCTCTCATCGATGATTCTTTCTATCCCTCTTCCTTCCTCTCTGTAAAGAATCAATAAAATATATATATTTTAAAATGAGACTGAGAGACAGCTGTCAGTGGAAGGAGAAGGGAGAGGCAAGGAATGTGGTATCCTGAGTTCAGGAAAGCTTCCAACAGCCCCAGCCGGTGTGGCTCAGTGGACAGCGTGGCAGCCTGTGGACTGACGGGTCCCAGGCTCGATTGCCAGCCAAGGGCACCTACCTGGTTCGGGGCATGTGCGTGAGGCAACCAATCGCTGTTTCTCTTTCTCTCCCCCCCTCTCTAAAAATCAATGGAAAAACATTCTCAGGTGAGGATTAACAAAACAAAACAGACACAAAGTTTCCAGTAAAGAAGGAATTGGCAACTGTGATAAATGCTGCTGAGAATTGGGCAAAAATGAAGACATTGAATTGATTCCTGATTTTGACGAAATCGAGGCTGTTGGGGACCCTGCCAAGAGTGATGGCAGCAAACGGAGCAGAGTGGATTGGGGAGAGTGTAGGAGGTGGGAAACGGTTGACGTCTAGATAAATAATCCTCTCAAGGAGTTTTGTCGCAAGAGGGACAGAAACATGGAGTGGTGGCTAGGAGGAGGGAGACCTGGGGTAACTGTTCTTCCGGATCTGGTCTTCACTCTCTTCTTCCTTTCCCCCTTCCTCACCCCACCCCACCTCCCCCAGTATTGTCAGGCTTCTACTCAGGTCCAGAGCCCAACTTCCTCTTGTACGTTCACAGCGTTTAGTACTCACACAGGTGAACATCCTATCTAATAAAAGAGGAAAATGAACATTGATGATCACTCTAACACATAAGATGGCTGTTCCCATGTGGTCAAAGATCCTGCCCCCATGTGGACACAAGATGGCCACTACTAGGTGGCCAGCAGGGGAGGGCAGTTGGGGGGGGGCAGGCCTGCAGGGGAGGGCAGTTGGGGGAGGGACCAGGCCTATAGGGGAGGGCAGCTAGGAGGGATCAGGCTTGCAAGGAAGGACAGTTGGGGGCGATCAAGCCTGCAGGGGAGGGCAGTCAGGGGTGACCACGCCAGCAGAGGAGGGAAGTTGGCGGCAAACAGGCTGGCAGGGGAGCAGTTAGACATCAATCAGGCTGGCAGGGGAGTGGTTAGGGGGTGATCAGGCTGGCAGGCAGAAGAAGTTAGGGGCAATCGGAAAGGCAGGCAGATGAGCAGTTGGGAGCCAGCAATCCTGGATTGTGAGAGGAATGTCTGACTGCCCATTCAGGCTCAATCCCAGTGAGATGGGGCCTAAGCGGGCAGTCAGACATCTCTCTAGGGGTCCCAGATTGGAGAGGGTGCAGGCTGGGCTGAGGGACAAATTTCGTGCACGGGGCCTCTGGTGCAGTAATAAAAATACCTGATGTTTAACGAGTGCTTGCTGTATGCCACTTACTCTTCCTACGCACCTCATGTGGACTCACTTAGACTTCAGAACGGTCTCTAGGACAGGCACACTTCTGCTTCTACCCTCTATTGGTCAGCTTCTGTCGCAGTGAACTGTAAAGGGCCCCACAGCTCAGGGCTGAAAAAACGATCGTATGTTTTTGCTCAGTTCGTCCAGTTGGGGATTGACTAAAGTGGGGTTGGATCGAAGCTGTCGTTTGGTTCCAGTCTGCTGCGCCTGTTTCTTCCCCTTTTTAAAAAAAAATATTTTTTACTGATTTTTATACAGAGGGGAAGGGAGAGGGATAGAGAGAGTCAGAAACATGGATTAGAGAGAAACATGGATCAGCTGCCTCCTGCACACCCCTCACTGGGATATGCCCACAACCAAGGTACATGCCCTTGACCAGAATCGAACCCAGGACCCTTCAGTCCTCAGGCCAATGCTCTATCCACTGAGCCGCACCGGTTTCGGCTCTTACCCTTTTTGGACCAATCAGGATGCTTCTCTCAATTGATGTGCTCTGGCGTTACAGGGGAGGCCACGCAGTGCTTTGCTTTCTGTGTGTCTGTGTGCGAGTGACGTGGATTTTAAAAAGTCCCGGAAACAGGAGCCCACACGCAGTGGCCAGTTCCTTAGCTTGTCCCGCGGATCTGTGTCATGCGCAGTGGAGCTCAGAGAAGGGACGTCTGCATGTCGGGGTGGGCAGAGGGGGACAGGCTGGATGGAACCCTGCCATCCCCCAATAGGAGCCATGGACAAGGGGCTTAGGATAGAATGTTATCTTTTATATATATATGTATATTTTTATTGATTTCAGAGAGGAAGGTAGAGGGAGAGAGAAAGAGAAACATCAGTGATGAGAGAGAATCATTGATTGGGCTGCCTCCTGCACGCCCCCTCCTGGGGATTAAGCCTGCAACCTGGACCTGTGGCCGTGACCGGAATCGAACCTGGGACCCTTCAGTCCGCAGGCCGACGCTCTGTCCACTGAGCCGCCCCGGTTGTCTGTTAAACCTGTTCCTCAGAGGTTTAACGTTGATGCAATGCTTATCTAAAACCTCACTGACGGCCTCTGCAATTCCCCGTTGCTTTCCAGGTTTCTGTACTCGGACGAGGTTCAGATCGGCCCGGAAACAGTGATGACCACCCTGTACACCGCTAAGAAGTACGCGGTCCCTGCCCTGGAGGCACACTGTGTGGAGTTCCTCACCAAGCATCTCAGAGCCGACAATGCCTTCATGCTGCTGACGCAGGTGAGTCCCTGTGACTGAGGGGTGTCCCATTGGAGCTTGAAAAGTTGAGTGCATGCCGAAACCGGTGTGGCTCAGTGGATAGAGCGTCGGCCTGCGGACTGGAGGGTCCCGGGTTCAATTCTGGCCAAGGGCATGCACCTTGGCTGCGGGCACATCCCCAGTGGGGGGTGTGCCGGAGGCAGCTGTTCAATGTTTCTGACTTGCTATCCCTCTCCCTTCCTCTCTTTAAAAAATCAATAAAATATCTTAAGAAAGAAAAAGAAAGAAAAATTGAGCGCAACTATAGAGTGGAACCTCGTTTCCAAAACCGAATTCATTTCAGAAGGCTGTTAGAGAAGCAATTTGTTTGAAAACTGAATCATTTTTCCCCCATTAGAAATAATTTAAATTGAATTAATTCATTCCAGGCTCCCAGATGATTCCCTGTCTCAACCTTTCTTATATACAGTACATGTTTAATGTGCTGTTTAATCCTATATAGTAAAGGACTAATATGCTAACTAGGTCCAACAGCAGAATGACCGTCCAGATGACGACCTCGACAAAGCCAGGGCTGGGAGGGCTGAGCCCCTTCACGAATTTCACGCATTGGGCCTCTAGTTTATAAATAAACACTCTTTAAGAATATAAATATGCTTTATTAATTTTCTACAGAGAGGAAGGGAGAGGGATAGAGAGTCAGAAACATCGATGAGAGAGAAACATTGATCAGCTGCCTCCTGCCCTCCTGCACACCCCCCACTGGGGATGTGCCCACAACCAAGGTCCATGCCCTTGACCGGAATCGAACCTGGGACCTTTCAGCCTGCAGGCCGACGCTCTATCCATTGAGCCAAACCGGCTTCGGCATGATGGCCTCTTTACATTTTAAGAGTATGCTAATCGCCAGCAATGAAAGCATTCTCTCTTTTGCTTGTTGCCTGCTAGACACTTTCTGTCCTGCTGAGGTATCAGCATGGAAGGGTTGTCAGGTCAAAATCTGAAATTTTGGTCGATAACGTCGACATTTTTGTCTGTGAACAACTTGATCAAGAACTGAATGTTGGCTGAAACCGGTTTGGCTCCGTTGGTAGAGCGTCGGCCTGCGGACTGAGGGGTCCCAGGTTCGATTCCGGTCAAGGGCATGTACCTTGGTTGCGGGCACATCCCCCAGTGGGGGGTGTGCAGGAGGCAAGTGATCGATGTTTCTCTCTCATCAATGTTTCTGACTCTATCCCTCTCCCTTTCTTTCTGTAAAAAATGAATAAAGTACATTAAAAAACAAACAAACAAACAAAGACAGGTAGCTGAAACCGGTTCGGCTCAGTGGATAGAGTGTTGGCCTCTGGACTGAGAGGTCCCAGGTTCGATTCTGGTCAAGGGCATGTATCTTGGCTGTGGGCACATCTCCAGTAGGAGGTGTGCGGGAGGCAGCGATATATATATATATATTTAAAAGTACATACAGCCTAAACCAGTGTGGCTCAGTGGGTAGAGCGTCGGCCTGCAGACTGAAGGGTCCCCAGTTCGATTCCGGTCAAGGGCACGTACTTTGGCTGCCGGCGCATCCCCAGTGGGGGGTGTGCAGTAGGCAGCTGATCGATGTCTCTCTCTCATCAGTGTTTCTGACTTTGTCCCTCTCCCATCCTCTCTGTGAAAAATCAAGAAAATATATTTAAAAAAACAAAAACAGCCTTGCTGGTTCAGTGAGTACAATGGAAAGTGCGTTGCCTTTATTTTCAGCAGACTTTCAGAGGCAGCTCTGAGAGCCTGCATTGCTATCGGCTTCCGGATTCTGCTAGTGTTTCCAGACCACACCTTGAGCAGCCAGATCACACAGACAGAAAAGGAACTTTCCAGAACCTTGTTGGTCTGAGAGCCCCGTGTTACCCACATTTTTCATTGGCGGGGTCATGTGAATTATCCAGCAAACTGTCATGTGAGCTTCCGGGTGCTGCCAAGTGAGTCATTTGAGCCGAGCTGGTTCCTTGGCCGGGAGAGACCCAGCCTCGCTCCGGCACAAAGGCCAGGGGCCTGCCAGCCTGGTGTGCAGGGAAAGCACTCACGAAGCGATGTGATCACAGGGATGGTTACCAGCGATCAGGCCAGACTCTCAAAGGCGGTAATGGATTCCGTAGGAAACTTGATATTGCCTGTATAATGCGAGTGACTCAAGTATTGCTACTCTAGTTAAAGTAATTTTTACAAAAACTTCTTCTTCTTAGAGTGAAAGATGAGGGTTTTCATGAACACCGGAAATACAGTTGAGTTCGCCCTTTAAAATATTTGCTCATGCCAAAACCGGTATGGCTCAGTGGATAGAGCGTCGGCCTGTGGACTGAGGGGGTCCCAGGTTCGATTCCGGTCAAGGGCATGTACCGTAGTTCCAGGCACATCCCCACTGGGGGTGTGCAGGAGGCAGCTGATCGATGTTTCTCTCATCGATGTTTCTGACTTTCTATCCCTCTCCCTTCCTCTCTGTGAAAAATCAATAAAATATATTTTAAAAAAATAAAATATTTGCTCGTATTAGAATTTTAATTGTTAAAAATGTACTTTTAAAAAATATGTTTTTAAATACATGCACTTTGATCATAAGGCGGGGTCCTACATGAGCAGGAAAAGTGTTGTGAAAACACGGAGCCAAGCCAGCTCGGGTGACTCCTGACTTATTCAATCCTAAATTAGCTTTGCTGGAATCATGTCGTCTCTACTGTTTTGTTCAATATATATTGTGGCTTCTTTTTATCGTTAGGTTTGTGGAATTCAGTCAGATTGTTACAAGAAGTTACAGCTTTTCATTCTCATTGTTGTGTAAATTCCGTTGTTGTCAAAAATGCATACAAATAGTAGGATAAAAATACTGTATTGTTATTTACCAAAGGTAGCATTAATAACAGAATAGCCTTACTCTTAGGAAATATACACTGATGTATTTAAGGGTAAGAGTTATGATGCATGTAATTTATTATCAAACTAGAGGCCTCGTGCATGAATTCGGGGCTGTCTCACCCAACCCCGATCAGGCCGACGGGGGCTAGCCAGGGAGTATGTCCGGCCCTTTTGTCTAGTCCCCATTGGCCAGACCTCCAGCAGCAAGCTAACCCACCTACCAGTTGGAGCATATGCCCCCTGGTGGTCAGTGCACATCATAGCGGCTGGTCGAGCAGTCGACCCAACGGTCAGCTGATTGGTCAGACACTTAGCATATTAAGCTTTGTGCACCGGTTCAGTCCCTTGGCCTGGCCTGGGCCTCTCACCCTCTGGGAGCCCTCAGGGGACATCGGACCGCCAGTTTCCGCCCAATCCCTGCAGGCCAGGCCAAGGGACCACTGGCGCAGGTGCACCGGGCTGGTTTCTGCCCGGTCCCCACAGGCCAGGCTGAGGGTCCCCACTGGTGCAGTCACGCACCAGGCCTCTGGTGTGCGCATAAGATCTTTGGTTAATCTCTTCCCACCCTGGCCCTCCCTGCTTCCCTCTGAGATTCATCAGCCTGTTCCATGTTTCCATGCCTGCGTGTTGAGCAACTGCCCCCTGGTGGTCAGTGCATCTCATAGCTAATCAATAGTCTGATCAAATAGTCCCTTGGGCTTTTTACATATATAGATGGTTCAGATCCCTCCCCCATTACGTATAAATATGCATGTATATGTGATATACGTAGCCTACTTTCTAATGCATTACTTATTATCATTAATGAACCCTCTAGGTTACATAAGGTAGACATTATCATCTTATGTATTAGTATGTATACACATACACATCATTTATTTTATTATGCATATTTGTGTTTCTATTTAGGGCTAAAATTTATTAAAACTTTGACTAATTAAATTAATGTGAACAGACTTGGTATATAATCTAAGAAGAGGATTTACAAACATATTTAAATATTCTATAATTTTAAGAAATGCCCTAATCGGTTTGGCTCAGTGGATAGAGCGTCGGCCTGCGGACTGAGGGGTCCCGGGTTCGATTCTGGTCAAGGGCATGGACCTTGGCTGTGGGCACATCCCCAGTGGGGGGTGTGCAGGAGGCAGCTGATCGATGTTTCTCTCTCATCGATGTTTCTGACTTTCTATCCCTGTCCCTTCCTCTCTGTAAAAATCAATAAAATATATTAAAAAGAAGAAATGTTCTATTGATTAAAATATATGTTATATTTATATAAATAAAATTATGAATTACATATTAGAGATATATTTAGAAATTTAAGCCAGTGTCTTTAATGTATTCATTTCTGCCTGTTGAAACACATATAACTTTTTAGTTTAGAGTTGTTTATCGTTTGTTCAGTAGCATCTGAGTTATTGAATCCTTTGAAAATGAATTTTTTAAAAATATATTTTATTGATTTTTTTACAGAGAGGAAGGGAGAGGGATAGAGAGTTAGAAACATTGATGAGAGAGAAACATCCATCAGCTGCCTCTTGCACACCCCCTACTTGGTATGTGCCCGCAGCTAAGGTACGTGCCCTTGACCGGAATCGAACCTGGGACCTTTCGGTCTGCAGGCCGACGCGCTATCCACTGAGCCAAACCGGTTTCGGCAGGTCTGTTGTTTTTGAATCTTATTGTTGAGAGTATTACCGGTATCTCCGTTCCCCTCCCCATTGACCCTTCACCTCACTCAGGTCCCAGAGCTTTTATGCTCTAAAATTCTTACACTTTATTTTCCTCCCACAATCAAAACAGGGAAAGGGAAAAAATACGGTCTGTTTGTGCCAGTATGCTTGACCAAAGTTGATATTATTGTTTAGAGAAAAGATCATAAAAATGTGGCTTTAGCCTTAGCTGGTGTGGCTCCATGGATAGAGTGTCGGCCTGCGGACTGAAGGGTCCCGGGTTCGATTCTGTCAAGGGCACAGGCCTGGTTGTGGGCTCGATCCCCAGGGGTGGGCGTGCAGGAGGCAGCCGATCAATGGTTCGCTCTCATCATTGATGTTTCTCTCTCTCTCCCTCTCTCTTCTTCTCTGAAATCAATACAAACTTTTTAAAAATGTGGCTTTACATACTAGCTTTGAACATAACTAGCGTCATATTTATCAGGCAAGTCAGAACACGGCTGTGAGCCTGTGTCCTCCTCTGGAAATGGGATAAGAACGTGTCCCTGTGTGGCAGAGTGCGCATTCAGGATTAAAACAGGGAGTGCAGAAGAAAGTCGGCAGTGTGTACATGTGAGCATATGCAGACAGATGACGCCGAGACCGGTGTGGCTCAGTGGATAGAGCGTCGGACTGCAGACTGAAGGGTCCCGGGTTCGATTCTGGTCAAGGGCATGTGCCTTGGCTGCGGACACATCCCCAGTGGGGGGCGTGCAAGAGGCAGCTGATTGATGTTTCTCATTGATGTTTCTGACTTTCTATCCCTCTTCCTTCTGCTCTGTAAAAAAATCAATAAAATATATTTTTAAAAAGAAAAAGAAAACAGATGACACAGCTGATTGTGGTTATGTGAATTTGTTTTCTCAGCAAGATGCTTCTTTTTTAGCTTTTCATTTCTGATTGTGGAATGAAAAGTTTTAAGAATATATAGATGTTGTAACTATATTTTAAGTAGGTGTTTATTTTTTATTTTTTATTTTTTAAAAATATATTTTACTGATTTTTTACAGAGCAGAAGGGAGAGGGATAGAAAGTCAGAAACATGGATGAGAGAGAGACACCGATCAGCCGCCTCCTGCACGCCCCCTACTGGGGATGTGCCTGCAGCCAAGGTACATGTCCTTGACCGGAATCGAACCCGGGACCCTTCAGTCCACAGTCCGACGCTCTATCCACTGAGCCAAACCGGTCTCGGCAGTAGGTGTTTATTTTTTTTAAAAAGTATATTTTATTGATTTTTTTTACAGAGAAGAAGGGAGAGGTATAGAGAGTCAGAAACATCGGTGAGGGAGAAACATTGATCAGCTGCCTCTTGCACATGCCCTCCTGGGGATGTGCCCGCAACCAAGGTCCATGCCCTTGACCGGAATCGAACCCGGGACCCTTCAGTCTGCAGGCCGACGTTCTATCCATTGAGCCACACCGGTTAGGGCTAAGTAGGTGTTTTTACGGAATCAGCAATTACAACTGTTTACAGTGTTAACTTTGAATATACACAGCGTGAAGAGAAAGGAGCTACGGAAACAAAATAATTGTGGTTTTTATACGTTCAGGCTCGACTGTTTGATGAACCGCAGCTTGCCAGCCTTTGTCTAGATACAATAGACAAGAGCACGATGGATGCGATCAGTGCGGAAGGGTTCACTGACATTGACATAGGTAAGGTCGCCTGGAAATGAATGTCACCTGTAAGTGCTAGTGCGTTACCGGTCATCCTTGGCGAACAAACTATCTTTTGATTAGTGGTTTTTTCCAAATGACCTATGTCTACTCCGTTAAGAATTTTACTTCCTTTCTTTTGGTGAGCTAATTCCTAAAAGTTGTAACTATTTCATTGCCTTTGAAAAGATGTCAAAGCAAATAAATCTTCACCGACTGTTCACATATCCATGGCATTATACTAGGGTCCTGAAAAAAAAAAAAAAAAGAAAGAAAGAAAAGAAAAAGAAAGACAGGTAAAATACAATTTTTCTTAAGAAAACTGTCATCTAGTTAGAGAATCAAGGGAACAAATATGTGAAAATTAAGATTTAAGACATTAATAGAAGAAATGGCAAAGAATAAAAAGCGATTTTAAGACATTAATAGAAGAAATGGCAAAGAATAAAAAGCGATTTTTTTTTTTTTTTTGCCTTTTCTGAACTAGATTTATAGAAAATAATTACCGTATTTTCCAGCATGTAAGACGACTGGAACGATGAGGACAGGAGGAAGATAACAAACAGTAGAGAGGGAGCAAGTGCCGGGCAAGTCCCTGGCGAGTTAGCAACGCCCATCGTAACTGCAAGCTCTGGTATTTTACACCCGGCGTATCAGACGACCCCCAGCTTTTGAGAAGATTTTCCTGGGTTAAAAAATCATCTTATACGCCGGAAAATACGGTATATAGAAAATAATTACGATGCAGATTCAGAACATGAAGAGGTTACCACGGACGGGAGTCGAGTTAGAAGGTCTTGACAGAGGAGGTCCCGATGATGACTGTAGGGCGAGGGAGGGCGTGAGAGGCAAGAAGAGCCGTGTGAGGATGTGTAGAGGAGGGGAGGCAAGGCGGGTGATGTTAAATGCTTGGTTCTGCAATGAGCGTGTAGATCATTGCAGAATATAATTTAAAAAAAAATTATAGAGTCAAAAGTTTTAAATGTCACCTATTTTTATTGCGGTTTAAAAACTTAACATAAGCAAGTTGGTCTGTATTGCTTTGTTAAAGAGCAGGATAGTCCTCATTTATTTTAATTTTTATGTTTTTACCTGTAGACACACTCTGCGCCGTTCTGGAAAGAGACACACTCAGTATCAGAGAAAGCCGGCTCTTTGGAGCTATCGTACGATGGTCAGAAGCAGAATGTCAGAGACAGCAGTTGCCTGTGAGTTTTGAGAACAAACAGAAAGTTCTGGGAAAAGCTCTGTCCTTGATCCGGTTCCCACTGATGACCATTGAGGAGTTTGCGGCGGGTAAGGCATGACTTGGCCAAAGTCCTATTTTTTAAAACATATTCTTACTGATGTCAGAGAGGAAGGTAGAGGGAGAGAGAGATAGAAACATCGATGGTGAGAGCGAATCATTGATTGGCTGCCTCCTGCACGCCCCCCACTGGGGATCAAGCCCACAACCCTGGCGTGTGCCCTTGAGTTAAGTCTGCAGGCCGATGCTCCATCCACTGAACCAAACTGGGCAGCCAAAGCCTATTAGAGACTGTTTCAGTGGTTAGTCGCCAGTCTCCCTGTGTGAGAGAGGAAAATAAGCTGTTAATTACTGAGGACTGCTCATTCTTCTACTTACATGGTATGTGTGCCTGTGTTTGTAATTTTACTAGAAGCCCAGTGCATGAAATTTGTGCACAGCTAGTGTCTCTAGGCCTGGCGGCAATCAGGCTGATCTGCGGGGCAGCTGGTGGGGTGACCAGGAGGGCCCCCCCGGCACCGGCCTTGGCTGCCTGGCACCACCCGCTTGCCAGCCCTGCCCCTCGCTGCAAGTCGCCTCCCTCTGTGGGGCAGTCGGGCTCCTGCTGACACTCACCTTGGCTGGCCTGGCGCTCCCCTCTGCCACTCAGGGCCTGTGGCTGGGGGCAGCTCCTGCACTGAGCGTCTGCCCCTGGTGGTCAGTGCACATCATAGCGACTGGTTGCTCCACTGATTGGTTGATTTGCATATTAGGCTTTTATATAGGATGTAATTCTAATAGCCCTTTAAGATAACATTATAGGTTATATCATGTATCTTAAATTTTACATATATGTACAATATATAAAAAGTATGGGTTGTAATGCTTATTATACACCTGAAATTTCTGTGTAACTCCTTTTTTTGTTTTGTTTTAATGTTTTTATTTCAGAAAGGAAGAGAGAGGGAGAGAGAGAGAAACTTCACTGATGAGAGAGAATCATGGATTGGCTGCCTCTTGCACACCCCACGCTGGGGATTGAGCTTGCAACCCAGGCATGTGTCCTGACGGGGGATTGAACCGTGACCTCCTTGCTCATAGGCTGATGCTCGACCACTGAGCTTGCCCGCCGGGCTCTGTAACTCTTTCAGTCTCTCGGCAGCTCCTTTCTGCTTGGTTCTTGGTCTCGGTTTCCTCTTGTCTGTGCACTCCTTAGGAATCAGCAAAGACACAGAGCTGCACAAAATGTTGGTCTTGTCTCTGATTGGACCCTTTCTGTGGGTCATCTGGTTTGAGTTCCAGTGTTTGTCTCCTCAGCCAAATGAGCACTGTCACAGTTTCTGGTTCGCCAGTTTCTCCCGGGCATTTGTGCCCTGCAGCAAATCAGCAAGTGTCCCGGGGAGAAAGCGTGAGGGGCACAGAGGCTCTCAGTATATTCCCTTCTCAGGCACCGTCTCGGTTTTCTGTGACCTTGAAGTAGCTCCTGCACGTGTTTTACCCAGAGTTGTCTGGCACAGGCTGTTCGCCCTACAGACTTCTGAATGTTTTTGGTAGTCACATAATTCGTTCCCTCAAACCATCTCTGTGTTTCTAAAACTGTTCTCATGGAGAGTTTCCTTTATTCTCTCTATTTTGCTGTTGTGTGTGCTTTCTTTTCTAGCTACAGATTTGGCAATCACACATTTTGCATTTACCGTGCACGCCCCTTAATTTTCTTAATTTTCCATTTCATAATAAAAAAGTACTTATTGACCTTCCCTATTTTAAGACAAGAATGTTAGGATGGTGTATTCTTCCTTCAGCCTTTCCAGACCACTTTATGGTACCTGATTTCTCTCTCTCTCTGTCACCCACCCTCTCTCTGTCCATACTACAGTAATACACTTCCACATACTTCTAGGTTGTTTTGCTTTCAGTGCTCATCACCGGCTGTTTTAGGAGACAAGCCTCCTGCACACCCCCCACTGAGGATGTGCCCGCAGCCAAGGTACATGCCCTTGACCGGAATCGAACCCGGGACCTTTCAGTCCGCAGTCCGACGCTCTATCCACTGAGCCAAACTGGTCTCGGCTGAAGACTTTTTTATTTTTTCTTTTTTAAATATATTTTGTTGATTTTTTACAGAGAGGAAGGTAGAGGGACAGAAAGCTAGAAACATCGATGAGAGAGAAACTGATCAGCTGCCTCCTGCATATCCCCCACTGGGGATGTGCCCACAACCAAGGTCCATGCCCTTGACCGGAACTCAACATGGGATCCTTCAGTCCGCAGGCCGACGCTCTATCCACTGAGCCACACCGGTTTCTGCAAGACTTTTTTTTTCAACAAAGGAAATTTTATTATAGTCTTGAATTATGACATCTTATTGTTGTTAGTTCTTCGGGAACATTAGTAGTGTTTAAAAATCAGGTTTTTTATTTATTATTATTAAAATCTGAATTTATGTCTTCCAAAACCAAATTTCTAGTTTATCACTTTTTTTTTTTTTTTTTTTGGTAATTAAAAAATTTATGTTAGTTTTGTAGTCTCTTATTTAAGTTGTTTGTAACCAGTCTTGGGAGTATTTCCTGGTCTATTTTATGAGGAGCAGCCTTTATTTATTCTCGGAGGAGTTGAAGCTGTGGGATTTTTCTGTCCTCAAGGGCATGTACCTTGGTTGTGGGCACATCGAATGGGGAACCAAGATACATGATATGCTGTTTCCCCAGCTCTTCCCATTTTAGCTCCTGCCCTCTGCTGACTTCTGAACCCCAGAATGAAAGCGCCATCCTAATTCCACTTCTAAATATATTCCATTGTTGCCCTGACCGGCGTGGCTCGGTGGATAGAGCGTCGGCCTGCAAACTGAAGGGTCTCAGGTTCAATTCCGGTCAAGGGCATGTACCTTGGTTGTGGGCACATCCCCAGTAGGGGGCGTGCAAGAGGCAGCTGATCGATGTTTCTCTCTCATTGATGTTTCTGACTTTCTATTCCTCTCCCTTCCTCTCTGTAAAAAATTAGTAAAATATATATTAAAAAAATAAAATAAAAATAAATATATCCCATTGTTCTGATTATAACGTCAGACAGGTATTAGGTGGGGACAGAGAAGTAGCAGTGGCTTTGGCTGCCCTGTGATCGTGTCTCTCACCCCCTCCCCGACCCCAGACCCTGCCATTGGGGTCAAGGAAGGTCTGGTCCTCAGAGGAGGGGAGTGGATAGGAAAATCCAGGCTTTCATTGAAGCTTTGATTTAGTAATGATTTTAACACGTCCGTTTTATTAGGTTAACCTCAAGTGGATTTATATTTGCGTTTCTCCAGGTCCTGCTCAGTCTGGCATCTTGTCAGATCGGGAAGTGGTCAATCTCTTTCTCCACTTCACCGTGAACCCCAAACCCCGCGTGGACTACATTGACCGTCCGCGGTGCTGCCTCCGCGGGAAGGAGTGCTGCATCAGCCGGTTCCAGCAGGTGGAGAGCCGCTGGGGCTACAGCGGGACCAGCGATCGAATCAGGTGCCTGTCGCTCTGTTACGGGCGGCCTTTATCCCCTACTGTGGGAGATAACGAACCACCATCTCATACTATACCGGAGGCCTGTTATACACACTTGTCCACCCAGTGGGGGACCATCCAACTGGGCTGGCAGGTGAGAGGAGATATGGGCCGTGGGCCGGCCAGCCCCACCCCTGATCGGGGTGTTGGGGCCTGATCTGAGCCCAGATCAGGCTGGTTGGCTGCCACAGTGCGCGTCGTAGCCACGAGTCATTCTGCCTTTCCGGTTGCTGGGCTTTTATATATATAGAAGAATCACATCACCCAGACGGTGAGGCGTGTGGTCTTCTCACTGAATGATGAGGAAACGGTTAATGTCAGGAGGGGTGGGCCGGGCCTTCTGTTACCCGAGTTCTGTTTGGCTCGCCGCTACAGGCCAGCTGAGGTTGAGACATTAATTGGTCAGACACTGTGTTTACAGTCTGAGGGCTACCATTTATTTAATCTCACTCTGTTTAGTGTGAGTCTCTGTTTTCTTTGCAGACATGGGAAATATCTCAGTATAGAAGGAAAAAAGAAAATATCTCAGGATCCTATCTAATAAAAGAGTAATATGCAAATTGATTGTCACTCCAACACACAAAAGGGCTGTCCCCATTTGGTCAAAGATCCTGTCCCCATGTGGACACAAGATGGCCACCACAAGATGGCCAGCAGGGGAGGGACCAGGCCTGCAAGGGAAGACAGTTGTGGGTGATCAGGCCAGCAGGGGAGAGGGCAGTTAGGGATGACCAGGCCAACAGAGGAGGGAAGTTGCGGAGGTCCTAGGCCTGCAGGGGAGAGCAGTTGGAGGCAACCAGGCCAGCAAGGGAGGGCCGTTAGGGGCCATCAGGCTGGCAGGGGAGCAGTTAGGCATCAATCAGGCTGTCAGGGGAGTGATTAGGGGGTGATCAGGCTGGCAGGCAGAAGCAGTTAGGGGCAAACAGGAAGGCAAGCAGTTGGGATCCAGTAGTCCTGGATTATGAGAGGAATGTCCAACTGCCCATTTAGGCCCGATCGGGCTTAAATGGAGAGAGGGACATCTCTCAAGGGGTCCCAGATTGGAGAGGGTGCAGGCTGGTCTGAGGGACGCCCTCCCAGTGCACGAATTTTGTGCACCAGGCCTCTAGTACATTTATAAAAGCTTTGACAGGGAAAATGATCTTAAAAGATTCAGGTGCATAATCCCGTTAGGAAGTTATTTTTGTCTTACTGTGTTTCTTTAGGTTGAATGTCAAAATTGAATAAGTACCAGTTTTCCTAAAACATGCCTTTGGGTTTTTCACTTATTGAGTAGCACTTTTATATAAAACTAGAAACTCATAACAAGTTTGTCAAACATGGGACTCCCAGGGAGAGAGGATCCTTGTAAATAACTGGATAAGGTGGAAATTGAAAACACATTTGTGGGTTATGTAGCAGTCATCCACAAGGAGAACTCTGTCTGAAACTCAGAGTAAAGGACAAAGCAGACAGTGTCACAGAAAGAGTCATAAAAACTGCTTTTACTGAATAAATTACAGTGGAAATGATTTAAGCATTCGACTCAAGTAGCTAGAAAATGAATAGCAAAAAAGAAAAAGAGAAAGGCGATAGGTAAATATAGAAATTAATGAATTAAAAGTAATGGAATTGATAAAACCATAAACTGGTTCCTTAAAAGGACCAATAAAATAAACCTCTGGCAAAGATAGTGAAGAACACAAGCTTGCATTTAGAAATAATGGGAATATGATCAAATACTAAGAAGATTTTTATTTTAATTCTGGGTTTACTCTGTGCTAATACATTGAACGTCTTGATGGAATGGATCATTATTTATAGGCAAGTATAATTTATCAAATTGGCTGAAGAAGAAAGCCATTGCCATGGAAGGAATTAAAAGTTATCAGAGAACTGTCCCTCACAAGGTGGTTTTTACAGGTGAGTTATCAAAACTTCAAGGAACAAATCATTTCCTTGAGCATTAAAAGAAGAAAATGCTTATTTGGTTAATTATTTTTAAAATATTTTTTATTGATTTTTTACAGAGAGGAAGGGAGAGAGATAGTTAGAAACATTGATCACCTGCCTCCTGCACACCTCCTACTGGGGATGTGCCTACAACCGAGGTACATGCCTTGACCGGAATCGAACCTGGGACCTTTCAGTCCACAGGCCGATGCTCTATCCACTGAGCCACACCGGTTAGGGCAGTTTGATTAATTTTTGAAAGAACTGTAACCCTCACAGAGGAATTTGACAAGACAAAAATTTGTAGGTCAGTCTCATTTACATAGAAGAAGAAATTCTATGTGAAATATTAGCATATTGACTCTGGCAGTACCTTGGAAAAATAATGCTGTATGAGCAAATAGAGTTTATTTGTAGATGGAAAGAATGACTCAACATTAGGGAATATATTAATATAACCCACCACAGTAGCACATCAAAGAAGAAAAACAATTTGATGCTTTCAGTAGTTGTCAAAAAGACTTTTGATAAGAGTGTACCTTCGTTCCTCATAGAATCATTGATACTAGGTCTCAGAGAATACTGCTTTAAGATGATAGACTATTAAAACCTCAAGAAAGGGGTGCCTTCTAACCTTGCTGTTTTCAACAATGTGAATGTACTTAATGCCACTGAGTCCTACAGTTAGCAGTAAAATGGTTAAGATGGCATGTTTCGTTATATATTTTGCCACAATAAAAATTTAAAAAATGTTTACATTTCAGTTATAATGTTAAGTGAAAACAGATGTCACTTAAAATAGTAACAAGTGCCCGCTGGTGGCCCCGTGGTTGAGCGTTTACCTACGAACCAGGAGGCCATGGTTTGATTCCTGTTCGGGGCACAGGCCCGGGCTACAGGCTCAGTCCTCAGCAGGGGGCGTGCAGAGGGCAGCCAGTCTGTAATTCTCTCTCATCAGTGATATTTCTGTCTCTTTCTCCCCTGCCCTTCCTTCTCTGAAATCAATAAGAAAATATATTTTTAAATAGTAATGTATAACAAAGTAATGGGATTAAATTCTATAAGAAATATAGCACCTTTATAAAGAACTGGAGACCTTGGGCTGGACTCAGTGTCTTTCCAAACTAACTAGTGTATTCAGAAGTCGCATGTTTTCTGGGGGAGGCCTGACCTGGCAGAGCTATCCCAATGGTTATCCGGAAGAGGACATGTTTCTTCTTAAACACGAGTGGTATGGGTCAAACATAGAACTCTAGTACATTAGTGTTGTGTGGAGGATACCACGGGGTTTAGAAACTAGCCCAACATTAGTGAACATCTGAGGGAAAGGCTAACACCCAGGGAAATAAAGTTAGATCCTAATAATAGACAAACATGTAAATTGACCATACCTCCCATATGCCCATAGCCAATCAGAGTGAGTATGCAAATTAACCCAACAAAGATGGCTGTTAATGTCCATACACAGGCACCCAGCACCTGTGTCCCGGGAACATCCTGGCATTCAGGACACTGTGAGGTGAGCCATCAGAGCCCAGGGGCCAGGGGTGGAGCCAACGATTGGCCGATCGCAGGGCACTGGGGGTTCCCTGGCCGAGGTCCCCTGCCCAAGGGTCAGTAGGACATTCCCTGAGGGCTCCCAGTATGTGAGAAGGCACAAATTGGGCTGAGGGACCACCCATTCCTAGTGCACAAATTTTGTGCACTGGGCCCTAGTAATTGTATAAATTAAAATTTTAACAGTACAAATACAAAGCCATGAAAACGCTGCAACAGGGGATTGTTTTGTTTATTTAGTATTGGTGAAGGGATAGGCCTCCTTAAACTGGGCATAAATCATAATTTGGCTACAAAGAATTAAAAATTTTGACCAAGATGGCGGCATAGGTAAACACCGATCTTGCTGCCCCACACAGCAATTTCAAAACTACAACTTAACGAAACAACAAACACCATCCAGCATCACCAGAAAGCTGGCTGAGTGAAAATTCCACAAATAAAAGAGAAGACAGGACACTGTGACTCGGAGGAGTGAGACATTCCCAGTGGGGGCTGTGCAGGAGGCAGCTGATGGATGTTTCTCTCTCATCGATGTTTCTAACTCTATCCCTCTCCCTTCCTCTCTAAAAAAATCAATAAAATATGTAAAAAAAATAAACAAATGACAGCAGATGTCATTGCTGCAGTTCCTATGACTTGCTTTACGGCAGCAGCGAGGCATTCTTAATCTGTGTTGCATTACTTCTGTAAATAAAAAATAAGTTAAACCTGCCCTAACCGGTGTGGCTCAGTGGATAGAGCGTCGGCCCCCAGACTGAAAGGTCCCGGGTTCGATTCCGGTCAGGGGCATGTACCTTGGTTGCGAAACATCCCCAGTAGGGGGTCTGCAGGAGGCAGCTGATGGGTGTCTCTCTCTCATCGATGTTTCTGACTTTCTATCCCTCTCCCTTCCTCTCTGTAAAAATCAATAATATATATATTTTAAAAAGTGGGTATTTAGGTTAAGTGAATTCCTTTGATTCAAAGGAAACAGGTTCTGCTCAGGCTCCACTGAGCAAACGTTTACTCTGGAACGGCGCCAACCTTTGGAACCCCCAGACCACCAGCTGTCGATTGCTGCTCTAGACAGAGTTTTTGTTGTTGTTTTTTGTAAGCAGATGCTGTTTCCAAGGATGTCTCATTTGTGATTGTCTTCCTTTTTCCTGAGCAAAATTGGACCTTCTGGATAGCACTTGAGAACATGGACAAGCCTTTAGAGCAGGGGTGGGGAACCTTTCTCCCAAGGCCATTGGGGTGCTTATGCGTCATTGGTAGACCATATTACATTGTCAGCTTAAAAATGAGCCCGCTGTGTTTGGTCAAACGCTTCAGGAGCTCACCTGATGCCTCGGCAGGGCCAGACCAAGTGGTTTCTCGGGCCTTCTGGGGCCCTGGGGCCAGACGTCCCCCCCCCCCCCCCCACGCTTCGGCACATGAGTTTGTACTGAATTTACATTCGGTTCCTCCTCCCAGGTTCACAGTCAATAGAAGAATCTCTGTAGTCGGATTTGGTCTGTACGGATCCATTCATGGCCCCACGGATTATCAAGTGAACATACAGGTACGCTGTCCCCCCTCCCCGCTACTTGTCATCTCGAAGTAAACTGTGATTTTACCGTAAGATGTTGTTTTGACAAAATCCAAATTTCAGTGCAATTATCAAAGGAACGAGGAAGCCTCTAAGCGGCATTTTCAGTCTAGGAAGTTTTGTTTTACAATTGATCTAAAAAATCTGGTTTCAGAAAAATGGGAGACCTGCCGAAACCGGTGTGGCTCAGTGGGCAGAGCATCTGCAGGGGACTGAAGGGTCCCGGGTTCGATTCCGGCCAAGGGCATGTGCCTTGGCTGCGGGCACATCCCCAGTGGGGGGGGGGGGGGTGCAGGAGGCAGCTGGCTGATGTTTCTGACTTTGTCTCCCTCTCCCTCCCTCTCTGTGAAAAAGCAGTGAAATATATTTAAAGAAAAGAAAGAAAACTGACAGCACAGAGTTGTAGCGGGCTATCCCGCCGCGCTTAGGGCTTTATACAACCCTTTCCCGTGGAGCTTTGTTTCCGTTGGTTTGCCTGACTGGGCTTCCCTCTGAGACTACAGATCATCGAGTGTGAGAAGAAGCAGACGCTGGGCCAGAACGACACCGGCTTCAGCTGCGACGGCAGCGCCAGCACGTTCAGGGTCATGTTCCGAGAGCCCGTGGAGGTCCTGCCCAACGTGTGCTACACCGCCTGCGCGACCCTCAAAGTGAGTGCGGGCGTGTCCCGGGCGGGGCTGCTGGGGGCAGGAACCCCGGTGGCAGGAACCCTGGTGGCAGGAACCCCTGGTGGCAGGAACCCTGGGGGCAGGAACCCCTGGTGGCAGGACCCCCTGGTGGCAGGACCCCTGGTGGCAGGAACCCCTGGTGGCAGGACCCCTGGTGGCAGGAACCCCTGGTGGCAGGACCCCTGGTGGCAGGAACCCCTGGTGGCAGGAACCCCTGGTGGCAGGAACCCCTGGTGGCAGGAACCCCTGGGGCAGGACCCCTGGTGGCCGGAATCGAACCCGGGACCTCAGTCTGCAGGCCGACGCTCTATCCACTGAGCCACACCGGTCAGGGCTGTTCCACTTATTTATGCACCCACTGGTTGCTTCTTGTACGTGCCTAACTGGAGGTAGAGCCTGCACCTTGGTGTGTCAGTACAGCGCTGTGCTGGCCAGGGCATGGCTATTTTCCTTTCATTGTTAATCCTCACCCGAGGGCATTTTCCCATTGATTTTCAGAGAGGAGAAGAGAGAGGGAGAGACAGAGAGAGACACATGGATTGGTTGCCTCCTGCACAAGCCCGGGGCGGGGAGGAGCCCGCAGCCCAGGTCCATGCCCTCCACCGGAATCGAGCTCCGGACCCCTGGGTCTGCAGGCTGATGCTCTGTCCACTGAGCCACACCGGCTAGGGCCGTAATATTTTCTTAAACCATTTCACTCTTCTCTAATTCAGTAACTTTAATCATCAGTTAGCTTTGTAGCAACAATACCATTTTCATTAAATGACTTGGCATAAAATTTTATACAGGAACTATAAGGTGACATAGTAAGTAGATCATCAATCGAATTAAAATACCACCTTAGGCCGAAACCGGGTTAGCTCAGTGGATAGAGCGTCGGCCTGCGGACTGAAGGGTCCCAGGTTCGATTCCAGTCAATGGCATGTACCTTGGTTGCAGGCACATCCCCAGTAGAAGGTGTGCAGGAGGCAGCCGATCGATGTTTCTCTCCCATTGATTTTTCTAACTTTCTATCTTTCTTCCTTCCTCTCTGTGAAAAATCAATAAAATATATGTTTAAAAAAACACCACGTTAGCCCTAACCAGTTTGGCTCAGTGGATGGATGGTCAGCCTGCGGACTGAAGGGTCCCGGGTTCGATTCTGGTCAAGGGCATGGACCTTGGTTGCAGGCACATCCCAGTAGGGATGTGCAGGAGGCAGCCGATCGATGTTTCTCTCTCATCGATGTTTCTGACTCTCTCTCCCTCTCCCTTCTTCTCTGTAAAAAAACAATAAAACATTTATTTAAAAACTAAAAATGAAGCACCCCCTTAACGTGAGTGTTTATTAAAGGGAACTGATTAATGAGCCTTCTGTTCTCATTTAGGGTCCAGATTCCCACTACGGCACAAAAGGACTGAAGAAAGTAGTGCATGAAACATCTGCTAGCAAGACTGTTTTTTTCTTTTTTAGTTCACCTGGCAATAACAATGGCACTTCAATAGAAGACGGACAAATACCAGAAATAATATTTTACACCTAATTTGGCATTATAATACGTCTTGGCTAAATTGTACCATACAGTCTAATCTCAGCGGCATAAAAAACCTGGCCACACAGAAAATTTGAGTGTTATGAATATTTATAATTTTAAGATGAGAAACATTTTAGTTTCTGAGAGAGATAGACGAATGTTTATTTAAATCTCTGCATAATTTAAAGGCAGATTTTCCATTTTCTTATAACCTTAGGGGAAAAGAAAACTGGTTTTATTAAAAAACACACAGCTATTTCAGCTTTATCTTGTATAATTTCATAGAGCAACTGACTCATGATCTTTCAACAATTTTATAATTGAAAGATTTTTGTGATATAGCTGGTTTTGTTTTGTTTGAATCATTTTTAAGGTTACATGAGATGACATAGGTCAGTTTTCCTATAGAATTCCTATTCCTCTCATTTTAGACTTTAAGAAAACTGACCTGATATTTGGAGTTTTGAAATATCTGTTTGTTAACATTTGGAATATTGCTAGAAATAGGCGTAATAAATGCCCAAGAAAATTTTTCAATGCTTTTACAGAAAAGGATATTTTGTAATAGTACAGTAATGTGCTACATAGTACAGTTTAAATTAGAAATGGAGTTTGTACAAATTCACAGTAACGTGAGAAAACAAAGGATCTAAGGTGTAGTCTAAGATTAGATTCTTGGTCACTGAACCACACCATTACACCTGTCTGTCTGTGTGGGGGTGCTGGTGAGAGTTCCCGAGGTGGAGGTGGTGGTGGTGTCGGTGGTGATGGAGGGAAACCGAGGCACATGCCCACACCGTACCTGGGCTGTGTGTCAGGTCAACACACTAAGGTCAACATTGGGGTGACAAGCTTACCCAGCACGAAATAGACTGAAATACATTTCTGACGACTACTTTGAAATTTTAAAGATACCCAACAGATCACTCCGGCCGCAGTGACACCTTACTTTGTCACCGACACACTTGGCATCTACGAAGTCAGACCTGTTTCTTACTCACGGCCTCACAGATGTCACAGGAACAGCCACCTGTAAGAGGAAGGATAGGAAGCAGATATTGCAGAGTGATAGATATACACTTTTTTATACAGGAACATTTTTATAGAAATGACATGCTTTTTGCTTTTGAAAGCGGTTATCTTATAAGAACATGTATAATTAAGTGTAAGTCGTGGAAGATGCTTAAAAATCACAAGTCAGAAAGTATCAACTTAAATAGAAATAATTTTTTTCAAGGAACAGTAGCGAGCATGTGACATTTCTGTCATTGTATGTCACGGTATGTTTTTAAGGTGTGAGGTAGCATGTGGCAGGCGCTTGACGTGGCTGAAGAAAAGGGAAGGTTTCCTCCCCCTGGTTCCACCACCTTACGGGCCTAATCCTGAGCTGGCTGGCGTTTCGGTGGGCCGTGGGCTCTGGCGGACTGGTTGAGCACGCTGCCCCGACCACTGTGGCCGGCACTTCTGCCTTAAACAGGACGGCAGGCGGGTGCTGTGGTCACGTCTGCCAGCGTTTGGGGCCTTTCAGACGCCTGAGTGGTGGCTGTACCTGCAGGTGGCTCTCGCGGAGGCAGAGAAACGGTACCGTTTACTGATGTGGGGCTTCCCTGGAATTTTTAAAAAATAAATATTATCCTTTTTTTTTTTTGTCTCTTGTCTTTTTCTTCTAAAAGTTCAGTGTAAAGAGGCCATTTTGGCACAAGAGTTCTAGTTAATTGATGTTTGACTATTAAATATGTTTTTATTGATTTCAGAGAGGACGGGAGAGGAGAGAGAGAGAAACATCGATGAGGACAGAGTCATTGATGGGCTGTCTCTTATGTGTCCCCACTGGGGATCGAGCCTACAACCCAGGCATGTGCCCTTGACCGGAGTCGAACCCAGGATCCTTCAGTGCACAGGCCGATGCTCTATCCACTGAGCCACACCGGTTAGGGCAGGTTTAACTTATTTTTTATTTACAGAAGTAATACAACACAAACTAAGAATGCCTCGCTGCTGCCATAAAGCAAGTCATAGGAACTGCAGCAATGACATATGCTGTCATTTATTTTTTTAAAATATTTTATTGATTTTTTACAGAGAGAGAGAAAGGGGGAGGGATAGAAAGTCAGAAACATCGATGAGAGAGAAACATCGATCAGCTGCCTCCTGCACGCCCCCCACTGGGGATGTGCCCGCAGCCAAGGGACATGCCCTTGACCGGAATCGAACCCGGGACCTTTCAGTGCACAAGCCGACGCTCTATCCACTGAGTCAAATCGGTTTCGGCTGTCATCTGTTCCTTGATCAAGTTTTTATAGCCTCGGGTCTGATCTCAGGAGGCAGGAAAATGAAGACTGCTCGTTACTTACCCCGTTTCCCTGAAAGTAAGACATCCTCCGAAAATAAGACCTACTCGCTGTAATATAAGGCATCCCCCCCAAAATTAGATCTAGCGCATCTTTGGGAGCAAAAATTAACTTAAGACACTGTCTTATTTTCGGGGAAATGGGGTGTCTTTGGCAGCGTGATGGCCGCCTCACTATTGTTTCGAGTCAGTAACAGCTGCCGGAGTGGCGACTGAGTGCCCGCCTCTGCACCAAGTATACCACACATTCTCACATCGCTCTGAGATCAGTGCTATTAGAATATCCACTTCCCAGGCAGAGGGACTCATGTTTAAAGGGTTATTGACTGCCCTAGCAAGTGTTGCTCAGTGGATAGAGCATTGGCCTGCAGCCCAACGGGTCCGGGGTTTAATTCCGGTCAAGGGCAAGTACCCTGGCTGCAGGCTCCTCGCCAGCCCGGGCCCTTGCTGCGGCTTGTGCAGGAGGCAACCGATCGATGAGTTCCTCTCACATCGGTGTTTCTGTCTTTCCTTATCTCTTCCTCTCTCTAAAACTTAGTGGGAAAATATCCTCAAGTGGGGATTTAAAATTTTAAAAAAATAAGTGTTGTAACTCATTTTTAAAAAGTATTAAGCCGAGCCAAGACCGGTTTGGCTCAGTGGATAGAGCGTTGGACTGCGGACTGAAAGGTCCCGGGTTCGATTCCGGCAAGGGCATGTACCTTGGCTGCGGGCACGTCCCCAGTGGGGGGCGTGCAGGAGGCAGCTGGTCGATGTCTCTCTCTCATCGATGTTTCTGACTTTCTATCCCTCTCCCTTCCATTCTGTAAAAAATCAATAAAAATATATTAAAAAAAAAATAAAAAGTATTAAGCCGAAACTAGTCTGGGTCAGTGGATGGAGCTTCGGCCTGCAGACTGAAGGGTCCCAGGTCTGATTCCGGTCAAGGGCATGTACCTTGGTTGCGGGCACATCCAATGGGGGTGTGCAGGAGGCAGCTGATCGATGTTTCTCTCTCATGGATGTTTCTGACTTTCTATCCCTCTTCCTTCCTCTCTAAAAATCTATAAAATATATATTTTATTTTTTTATTCTTTAAAGTATTACAAATAGTAGTACATATGTTTCATTTTTTGCCCTTCCATTGACCTCCCCCCAGCCTCCCCAATAAAATATATTCTAAAAAAAATAAATAAAAATAAATTATTAACTGGTGGGAGGCAGAATTTAAGCTCAGGTCTTATCTCCCAGGCTACAGAGGTGGGCCATATTATTCTTCAGGGTCCCAAAGTAACGTGTCGTCATTTACTCCAACTTCATAATAGGTAGAATATAACGTATTTTTTATTTTTTTAAAAAGAGTGATGATTCCGGTACCTGCCCCACAAATTGAGATTATTTCTCTGCATTATCAAAGAATCCTTTGTTTTAGGTCTGCATGATAGTAAAACTGGAGTGGGATCTGGAGTTTCTGAGAAAAGTTTACCTGGCAACAGGTTTCAGGACCTCGGAGAGAGCCGATGTCACATGCAATATGTGGAAAGGCTGTTTCTGACTGGCCGATTTCTGATTTTTATGCTTTAAAAATCCATTTCGGCCGAAACCGGTGTCGCTCAGTGGATAGAGCGTCGGCCTGCGGACTGGAAGGTCCCAGGTTCGATTCCGGTCAAGGGCATGTACCTTGGCTGCGGGCACATCCCCAGTAGGGGGTGTGCAGGAGGCAGCTGATCGATGTTTCTAGCTCTCATCCCTCTTCCTCTCTGTAAAAATATCAATAAAAAAATATTTTTTTTAAAGAAAAATTGTCTTGACTAGGGCTTCCTGTAGAAGCGTCACTCTCTCCTGTTGTGCTCAAAACCCCAACGTCTGCCTCTGTTTTACTTACCCTCCTTCTCCTGGCTTCATTCCTATCAACATTGATAGGATATCCCTACCCTATTAACTGCCATCCAGTGTTTTTTGTTTTTGTTGTTCCTTCGAAAAGTCAATGCCATGTGCCCCTCCAGGTACCAGTGAACTCCTTCACCGTGGAGTCAAATTGCTCCCTGCCCACCCATGTGGGCTCTGTGGTGAGCCTCCCCCGTGAACCAGGTCAGGCAGGGCAAATACCCTGGTTGTGGGCCCCATTCCCACTAGGGGGCGTGCTGGAGGCAGCCAGTTGATGATTCTCACCGAAAGAACAAAGCAGAACTGGCTGTCCTCCATCTTATGGAGCTGGTCAGCCTGACCTCTCCTCCCCTGACGGGAGTGACCACAGGAGCACAGGGAATGTCCTGACTCCCCCACCCACTGCCCCCGAGTGGACCAGTGAGGTTCCGGGAGCGGCTTAGGTCCCGATAAGGTCGTGTCACACAGGTGCTCCCCCTGCGTCGCTACTGACCGTTCAGGGGACAGTGGGGGACGGCTCTGATCTCAGAATATGAAACCCTAACCAAAGTGACCAATCTCCGTAACTCACGCCCACCCAAATGACCAGTCCTTACAACCTTTGTCTCCCCAAGCTCTCGCTCTGTCTGGTCCCACCGCTGCGCCGGTAAGGGGGCCGTGAGAGCCGAGCCCGGGCTCGAGTAAAGACTCTTTTGCTTTTGCATCGGATAACGGCTCCCTGGTGGTCTCTGGGGATCTTGAAATCTGGGCGTAACACTCATCATGATGATTATCCCTTCCTCTCTCTGAAATCAATAAAAACATTTATTTATTTATTTATTTATTTATTTATTTATTTATTTATTTATTTAAACTAGGGACCTGGTGCACGAAACTCGTGCTCTGAGGGTCCTGCCCCCTCAATGGGGCCAATGGCTGGCTCAGCCTCCCCCCACCCTGGCCCTGGCCTTAGCCCCAGCTGCTGGCAACCACCCAGCGACTGCCTGGCTCCAGGGGCCCCCCGCTCTGGCCGGACACCTAGGCCCTGTTCTCCAAGCCCAGGCCTTAGCCCCAGCAGCAACCGAGCAGCCTCCCACCTCACACATTCACTGGCTGCCTTGGCCCCACCCCCGCCCCTGATTGGCTGATGGGCATGGCTGGTAGTGTGGCAAAAGCACGGTCAATTTGCATATTACTCTGTTATTAGATAGGATATATTTTATTTTATTTTTTTACAGGGGAAGGGAGAGGGATAGAAAGTCAGAAACATCCATGAGAGAGAAACATCGACCAGCTGCCTCCTGTACACCCCCCATTGGATGTGCCCGCAACCAAGGTACACGCCCTTGACCGGAATCGAACCCAGAACCCTTCAGTCCACTGGCCAACGCTCTATCCACTGAGCCAAACCGGTTTTGGACAATAAAAACGTATTAAAAAATTTTTAAAGCATTCCCTACACCTGTTAGCCTCCACTCCTTACAATGCGGCAGCCTGAGTGCCTGGCACAAGGACCATGCTTCCTGTCCCACATCCCAGAACAAGAGGGGCCCACGCGGGCTCTGCAGGATCCAGGCGTCTTACTCCCGCCGGCCGACAGGTGTCGCCCTCGCGCCGGAGCCCAGGCGAGGCTCCCGAGGCCGCTTCCGCCCGCGGCGTGCGCAGGCGCAGAGGGCATTTCCGGCGTCGCCGCCGGCCCCGCCCTGCCGCTTCCGGAGAGGATGCTCCGGCTCGGCCGCGCGTTCTGGCTGCTCCGGGCGGGACCTGGCGCTCGGGCCGCCGCCGGGTTCCCCGCTGACGTCGAGATGCCGAAGAAAGTCGGTTCGACCAGCAAGGCCAGTAGCAGGTCCCGCGGCGGCGGAGGGGTGGGCACGGGAGAGGAGCGGGCTGCGCGGGTGGGGGCTCCGGCCGCTTCCTGCAGGGCGCTCCCCGGGGGCCGCGTGTGCTGCCCGCGCAGGGCCCCCAGGAAGCCTTGCTGTCTGTCGGGCACTCGCGGCCAGGTCCCGCGGCCTCCGAGGCCCCGCGGCCACGTCCCGGGGTGCCCAGGCCCTCCTGCTCCGGGAGTGACGCCCTTGTGCGGTCCCTCCCTGCAGCCCGAGCTTCCAGCACCCTGCAGGCCTGGTTACCCCTAACTGCTCTCCCCTGCAGGCCTGGTTTCCCCCCCTACCCCCCAACTGCTATCTCCTGCAGGCCTGAGTGCCCCTCAGCTGCCTTTCCTTGCAGTCCCAGTCGCCCCAACTTCCCTCCTCTGCTGGACTGGTCACCCCTAACTGCCCCCCCCCAACCCCTGTAGGCTTGATCACCCACAACTGCCCTCCACTGCAGGCTTGATCGCCCACAACTGCTCTCCCTTGCAGTCCTGGTCCCTCCCAACTGCCCTCCCCTGCTGGCCATCTTGTGGTGGCCATCTTGTGTCCACTGGGGGCAGCACTCTTGTGTGTTGGAGTGATGGTCAATCTGCATATTACTCTTCTATTAGATAGGATGACAGATAGAAAACATTAAAGAGGCATTTCCCATACAAGACAGGTCGTACAGATAATGGGACTAAGTCAAAAGTGTTCACTGTCTGGGACGCGCAGAGCAGCTGGTGGCCATGAGCCACATGGGTGTGGAGCCGGGGCCAGGCCCTCCAGACGGGAGGGGAGGCTACGGGTGGATGAGATGGCCATTGGAGCCGTGCCGGGGTGGCAGAATCCCCCACCGACCGTTTGCGTGGTTAGAGGCGGGAGGATCACGCGTGTGGGAAACATTCCGTAACCCGTAACGCTGTAGCGTGGTGCTGGCTGTCGTTTCAGGCTAAGAGCCGGAGCCAGCAGCCGGAGAAACCACTTCCCCCCCGCGGCCCCGTGGCCGTCGACCCCAAAGGGTGTGTCACCATCGCCATCCACGCCAAGCCGGGCTCCAAGCAGAACGCCGTGACAGGTACCTCCGAACGCGGGCGGCTCCCGTGTGAGTCCGGTGTCCCCCCTCCCTTCGCCTCGGTGAGCGGCAAGTTCATCCTGTACAGGCAGGTGTGCTTTCCCCCTCTGCAGCCAGAGGCCTTTTCATTTTCGGGTTCTTTTCTTTAAAAACATAATTTAGTGATTTTGTTAGGGGAAGGGAGAGGGATAGAAAGTCAGAAACATCCATTAGCTGCCTCCTGTACACCCCCCACTGGGGATGTGCCCGCAGCCAAGGTACATGCCCTTGACCGGAATCGAACCCGGGACCCTTCAGTCCGCAGGCCGACGCTCTATCCACTGACCCACACCGGTTTCGGCTCATTTTCAGATTCTGAATTCTAATGTAAACTGGTAAAGCTGATATGTCAAAGATGAAAAATATGGTGTTATACTTTCCTTTTTAAAAAATATATTTTTATTGACTTCAGAGAGGAAGGAAGAGGGAGAGAGCTAGAAACATCAATGGTGAGCGAGAATCATTGATTGGCTGCCTCCTGCACCCCCCCACTGGGGATCAAGCCCGAAACCAGTGGGCATGTGCCCTTGACCAGAATCAAACCCGGGACCCTTCAGTCCTCCGGCTACGCTGTTATCTGTTGAGCCAAACCAGTTAGGACATATATTTTCTTTCCTTTTTTTTAAAAAAAATTTTTTTATCGATTTTTTACAGAGAGGAAGGGAGAGGGATAGAAAGTCAGAAACATCGATGAGAGAGAAACATCCATCAGCTGCCTTCTGCACACCCCCCACTGGGGATGTGCCCGCAGCCAAGGTATGTGCCCTTGCCGGAATCAAACCTGGGACCCTTCAGTCCCCAGGCCGATGCTCTATCCACTGAGCCAAACCGGTCTCGGCTGAATAATTCCTTATTGTTGGAAGTATGACGTATGGCTCCCCTTCTCCCCCCTCATTAACCCCTCAAACCTGCTCCCACCCCCCAACCCCCGCCCCATGCCCACTGCCCCATGCCACTCAGGGTTCTTTCGGCCCAGCCTGGTCAGCGTAAACATTTCCTTTTCCTCTGAATGTGTTTTGTGTATTATTGGGTGCATATGTATCATGTTTATGTGCCCCTTAAGTCTGATTAGTTCGATCCTTCATTTCTGCGTCTGACAGTTAAAAGCCTACTGTGTGCCAGGCAAATGCCAATTCCTTTACAAAATACTCTCACTTCCCGAAGAAGTCCTCCTCCAGGTCAAGCCCACGCTGCTTTCTTTCCAGACGTGACGAGCGAAGCTGTAAGCGTGGCGATTGCAGCACCTCCGTCGGAAGGAGAGGCTAACGCTGAGCTCTGTCGCTATCTCTCCAAGGTCTTAGAGCTCAGGAAGAGTGATGTGGTGCTAGATAAGGTAGGTATCTCTTTCTCTCTGTTATATATAGACCAGAGGCCCGGTGCATGAAATTCATGCACCGAGAGTGGGTGGTCCCTCAGCACAACCTGCCCCCTCTCACATACTGGGAGCCCTCAGGGGATGTCCTGTCAGGGCAGCCAGCCATCACCCTGCTTGGCTCAGCCGCCTCGGCTCCCCCGCGCCTCCCCCTGGCCCCGGCCTTAGCCCCAGCTGGCTCCGTCCCAGCTCCTGATAGGCTGGTGGGCGTGGTTTGATTGGAGATATGGTCGATTTGCATAATACTCTTTTGTTAGATAGGATATTTTTATTTATTTATTTTTTAAAAATATATTTTATTGATTTTTCACAGAGAGGAAGGGAGAAGGATAGAAAGTCAGAAACATCGATGAGAGACATCGATCAGCTGCCTCCTGCACACCCCCCACTGGGGATGTGCCCGCAGCCAAGGTCCATGCCCTGACTGGAATTGAACCCGGGACCCTTCAGTCCGCAGGCCGATGCTCTATCCACTGAGCCAAACCAGTTCAGCTTTTTTTATTTTTATTTTTTTTATTTTTATCTATCTATCTATCTATCTATTTATTTATTTACAGAGAGGAATGGAGAGGGATAGAAAGTCAGAAACATCGATCAGCTGCCTCTTGCACGCCCCCCTACTGGGGATGTGCCCGCAGCCAAGGCACATGCCCTTGACCGGAATCGAACCCGGGAATCTTTCAGTCCGAAGGCCGATGCTCTATCCACTGAGCCAAACCGGTTTCGGCTAGATAGGATGTTTTTAAAATACTCGCCTGAGGATAAGTTTTGTTAAAGGTTTTTAGAGAGAGAGGATGGGGGCGGAGACGTTGATGTGGGAAACAGCGATCGGTTGCCTCCCTCCCGCACGGCGTCCTGACCAAGGCCTGAGCCTGCAGCCTCCAGCAGAGCTCACACCTGCTGGCTCACAGGCTGACGCTCCGGCCGCTGGGGCGCCTGGCCACGCTGCTCATCTGTGGTGACTGCACTTCAGTTATCTAACAGTGCTGACTTCTGTTCCTGTTCCAAGTAGTTGAAAAACTAGCTGTTTTTAACTGTCAAATTCATGTAACACTGAAATCTGAAATCTGAATTCTTCCCGTCTCGTCTCCTTCATTTCTGCCGCACCGCCCGTGTTGAGACTGGCCGTGCCCGCTCCGCGTGCTCCTCAGGGGCCATTTCCAGGCTTTCCCTGGGCCGCTCCTGTCAGATTGCCTTCGCTCCTCTCTTCCCTCGAGTCACCGTACTAAACCATCTAAACGGTCCGCACCGCCGAAACCGGTGTGGCTGAGTGCATAGAGCGTCGGCCTGCGGACTGAGGGTCCCGGGTTCGATTCCGGTCCAGGGCCTGGACCTTGGTTGAGGGCATCCAGTGGAGGGCGTGCAGGAGGCAGCTGATGGATGTTTCTCTCTCATCGATGTTTCTGACTTTGTATCCCTCTCCCTTCCTCTCTGTGAAAAGTCAAAATATATTTTATGCACGCCAGGTGCCTCGTCCACAGTAGCCGGCAGGTCGTTTCTGGTTCCTGCCAGCGTGCTCTGCTATCTTGTAAGGCCCTCCCCGCTCTTCTACCTGAGCAGTTCTACCCCGCTAGGGAAATCCCTGCTGAGATTTTACTTAAAAAAATTTTTTTTATTGCTTAAAGTATTACAAATAGTAGTACATATGTTTCCTCCCCCCCACCCCCACTGACCTCCCCCCGGCCTCCCCTACCCCCCACCACATGCCCTCACCTGCGCGCACCCCTCCCCCCAGTATCTCATATCCATTGGTGATGCTCATATGCATGCACACAAGTCCTTCGGTTGATCTCCCACAGCCCCGCCCCCACCCTCCCCTGCCTTCCCGCTGTAGTTTGACCGTCTGTTCCATGCTGCTTTGCCTCTGTAGCTATTTTTCCCCCGTTTCTTTTCTTTAAAAAATCTTGCATCTGCATGCTAGAAATAAACATAAAAGAACAAAAAATGTTTGAGTCCCAATTTCAATGTCCAGCAGTTCCGAGTCCCAGTTTCCATGTCCAACAGTTCCTTATGTGTCCATGTCAGCGATGGTGTCTGGATGGTGGACACACGGTGGGAATGCAGGTCCCACCCTCTCTGGTTGGGTCCTGGGCCGCCTGCAGCCACGCACAGCTGCTGACCGCCAGCATGGCAAGGCGTCGACAGTGTCCCCCTTCTCTGGACTGTCTTTGTGGTTTGAACAGACCTGTCAGTTCCTCTCTGTTGCAGGAATCCACATGGTCTTGGAGTTGTTTTCTGAAAATATACAAACATATTCTCGACCAAAAGTTAATAAAGATCTTTTCTGTAAATTAGACTTAGGATTCTTTCTATTTTTGCCCAGTTGATTTTCCTTTGGCTTATTTTGACACCATGGGTGGTTTTCATGGGTGTCCTGCAGATTTAACTTTTTTAAAGGATGTATTTCAAAACAAATAGTTTTCAATAGTTGCCTTAAGTGGTTATGGAATCACAAACACATCGTAAAATGTGAATTTTGGAAAAAAAATTTCTAAAATGTATGCATTAGAGGGTAACAATTTGTTCTGTATTTTGGAATTACTATTTTTTTCTTTATGATTACGGTATTACATATGTGTCCTTATCCTCCCATTACCACCCCCTCCCCCAGTGCCTTCACCCACCCTGGTGTCTGTGTCCATTGGCTAGGCTTATATGCATGCATACAAGTCCTTTGTTTGATCTTGGAATTATTTTTATACAAAGTTCACATGAAGTTGCTTTCACTTTTAATTTAAAGGAAAATAATTACCCGAAACCAGAGTATTATACATCTGGATTCCATAGTCATTAAATAATTTTAATACCCGGCTTTTATTACAAAAATTGACACCTGAAGGTGGAAGCCCTGGAGAGCTGGGACATTTATAGCGCGGAGGGACCTAGGCGACAGTCCTTGGCTAGATCACAGCGGCCGGGAGAAGGGGGGACGAAGCCATCGGAGGGGCAGGTGTGAAGACCCCACGAGGATGTGTCCACAGTGCACACACCGCGCTCTGTTTCAACAACGTGGGGAAGTTCAGTGTGTCCTGATGCGTGTTCTCCTCCCAACCCAGGGCAGCAAATCCCGTGAGAAAGTGGTAAAGCTTTTGGCCTCCACAACTCCAGAAGAGGTCTTGGAGAAACTGGAAAAGCAAGTTGAAAAAAAATAAAAGTAAGAAAAAAATACGTTCTTGAGAAACTTTTTATTTATTTTTATTTTATTTTTAAAATATATTTTATTGATTTTTTACAGAGAGGAAGGGAGAAGGATAGGATAGAGAGTTAGAAACACCGATTAGAGGAAAACATCGATCAGCTGCCCCTTGCACACCCCCCACTGGGGATGTGCCGGCAACCAAGGTACATGCCCTTGACCAGAATCGAACCTGGGACCCTTCTGTCCATAGGCTGACGCTTTATCCACTGAGCCACACCGGTTTTGGCGAGAAACTTTTTTATTTTTATTTTTAAAATATATTTTATTGATTTTTTACAGAGAGGAAGGGAGAGAGAGAGTCAGAAACATCGATGAGAGAGAAACATCGATTAGCTGCCTCCTGCACACCCTGTACTGGGGATGTGCCTGCAGCCAAGGTACACGCCCTCAACCGGAATCGAACCTGGGACCCTTCAGTCCACAGGCTGAGGCTCTATCCATTGAGCCACACCGGTTTCGGCGAGCGAGAAACTTTTTTAATTGCTAATGATGAAGAGGCTGCTAATAGGAAAATGCAGTTAAATGCACAGCAATAAATGTATAAGTAAGAACAGGTCTCCAAAAAGAAGTCGACATTTTAAAGGTACTGCACATCACATTTGGCTTGGAACATGTTGCTCTGATTTGATGGCATTGTGAAATACCAGTAATAGCCCTAACCCGTTTGGCTCAGTGGATAGAGCCTGCAGACTGAAGGGTCCCGGGTTCGATTCCGGTCAAGGGCATGGACCTTGGTTGTGGGCACATCTCCAGTGTGGGGTGTGCAGGAGGCAGCTGATGGATGTTTTTCTCTCATCGATGTTTCTGATTTTCTATCCCTGTCCCTTTCTATAAAAAAAATCAATAAAATTATATTGTTAAAAAAACTAAAAAAATATAAATGTCTGTGTTCTGACTGCTCACTGGCTGTTCCCTGTCTCTCCCTTTCCTCAGGCCTCCCTGTTCCAACAAGACACAACAGCAGCGACATCGGGCCCATCTACGACCCTGCAATGGCCTCTCCGAGTTCAGGCGAGAGGAAGAGCCGCACACCCCTCACTTTACATCAGAAGCTGGAGATGATTAAACTCAGCGAGGAGGGCATGTCGAAAGCCGAGATAGGCCGTAAGCTGGGCCTCTTGCGACAAACGGTGAGCCAGGTTGTGAACGCAAAGGACAGGTTCTTGAGGGAAATGGAAAGTGCTACTCCCATGAACACCCGGGTGATCAGGAAGCACAACAGCCTGGTTGCCGAGATGGAGAAAGCGCTGGTGGTCTGGATGAAAGATCAGACCAGCCGCAACGTCCCCGTACCCCAGCGCCTAATCCAAGCCAAGGCCTTGATGCTTTTCAACTCTATAAAGGCCGAGAGGGGCGAGGCGGCGGCGGAAGAAAAGTTCGAGGCCAGCAGAGGCTGGTTCCTGAGGTTTAAGGAAAGATGCCGTCTCTCGGGCGGAACGGTGCGCGGTGAGGAAGCGGCGGCAGGTTACCCGGAGGACCTCGCCAAGGTGATCAGTGACGGCGGCTACACTGCGCAGCAGATCTTCAGCGCCGAGGAGACGGCCTTGTATTGGAAGAAGATGCCGTCTCGCACCTTCTTGGCCAGAGAGGAGAAGGCGATGCCCGGCTTCCACGCTTCGAAGGACAGGCTGACTCTCTTGTTGGGGGCTAATGCGGCCGGCGACTTGAAGCTGAAGCCGATGCTCGTTTATTCCTCTGAAGACCCCGGCGCCCTCGAGGGCTACGCCAAAGCCACCCTGCCCGTGCTCTACAGGTGGCACGCCAGAGCCTGGGTGACGGCCCGGCTGTTCACGGCGTGGTTCACCGAGCACTTTAAGCCCGCCGCCGAGGCCTACTGCTCGGAAAAGAGGATCCCGTTCAAAGTACTGCTGCTCGTCGACGATACGCCCGCTCACCCGAGAGCCCTGAAGGAGCTGTACAGTGAGATCGACGTCATCTTCGTTCCTGCCGACACAGCGTCCACTCTGCAGCCCCTGGGTCAAGGCGTCATTGCAACTTTCAAGTCCTACTATTTAAGAAACATATTTCGTAAGGCTAGAACTGCCACCGACGGCGGCTCCTCTGACGGATCCGGGCAGAGCAGATTGAGAGTCTTCTGGGAAGGATTCGGCCTTCTAGACGCCGTGAAGAACATCCGTGATGCCTGGGAGGGGGTGGACACAGCGACCCTCACGGGGGCCTGGAAGAAGCTGATTCCAACCCTGGACGCGTGTGAGGAGCTCCGGGCGTCCGCGGAGGCGGCGGCTGCGGACGTGGTGGGGATGGCCCGGGAGCTGCAACTGGAGGTGGGGCCCGAAGACGTGAGTGAGTGGCTGCGGTCTCACGGCCGGCCCTTAACGGACGAGGAGTTGCTGCTCATGGCTGAGCAGAGGCAGTGGTCTCCGGAGACGGAGCCTGCTCCCGGCGACGACGACGTGAAGATGGCGGAAATGTCGACGAGGGATTTAGAACATTACGTCCGCTTGGTGGACGAGGCAGCCGCAGGGTTTGAGAGGATCGACGCCAATTTCGAGCGGAGTCACACTGTGGGTGGGATGCTGTCCAGCAGCATCGAGTGCTACAGGAACATCATCCACGAGAGAAAGCGGCAGTCCAGGAGGCAGCGCTCATTGTCTCATCTTAAATTCCCGCAGCCTTCAGCCTCCGCCACCCCGACCGCTCCGCAGCTGTTCACACTGAAGCAGGACTCTCCACCGGCAAAAAGAGTACGGCTCCCCGAAGACACGGCCGATGGCGGCATTTTTAGCAATAGCGTACTTTTTAATTAAGGCATGTGTATTGTTTTGCCTACATCGACAGGACCCGAGAAAGCAGAATCTGGACCTAGTTCTGTGAGCCTTCCCTCCTCTGCCAGCAAGGAGTTGGAGAGAACCAGAGCGTGTAAGTGATGCCTTTGTGTTGTTCGACATCCCAGACAGCGAAAAACCCACGCCTTTGGAGGCGGTTCTTCTCCGGGCTGTGAACGGGGATCTTGGTGAACAGCGCCCCTCTTCCAGACTCGGGAAGTGGGTTGAGTAGTTCCTTTAACCGTAATGCAGAATGTACATTTTGGAACCTACCATGGATCCCACTTCAGATTCTTTTTTTTTTTATTTGATTCTGCTGAAACCGGTGTGGCTCAGTGGATAGAGCGTCAGCCTGCGGACTGAGGGATCCCAAGTTCGATTCCGGTCAAGGGCATGTACCTTGGTTGCGGGCACATCCCCAGTGGGAGGTGTGCAGCAGGCAGCTGATCAATGTTTCTCTCTCACTGATGTTTCTAACTCTCTCTCCCTCTCCCTCTCTGTAAAAAATCAATAAAATATAAAAATTGAATGAAAATTGATTTCCGAGAGGAAGGGAGAGAAAGAGAGAGAGAGAGACTCATTGATCTGCTGCCTCCTGCATGCCTCCCACTAGGGACTGTGCCCGCAACCTGGGAATGTGCTCTTGACTAGAATCAAACCTCGGACCCTTCAGTCTGCAGGCCAGCACTCTATCCACTGAGCCAAACCAGCTAGGACCAGATTATTTTTTAAAACGTCCCTAGAGACTTAAAAAAAAAAAAAAAAAAAAAAGTAAGAACCTAGAATTTTCAATTTACATCCAAGAGGTGGCACCATAATGCAGAAGCAGCCACATAATTTGAAGGAACTGAATTGCTCAATTAGGAAATCCCTCCCGCAGTGCCTGGTATCAGTGCCCGTTTTCCCTCTCTCTCCTCTCAGAGCTACTCCTGAGGCTTAGTCCCTCACCGGGTGTGGCCCAGGCCAACGGTGCGTCGAGAAGTGCAGGGTCACTGCCATAGTGGAGTCAGCATGGTCCCAAACGCCTCTCTCAACCCTATACCTTCCAGAAACCCCTTTCAGTGGCCATCTTTGAAAATGGAATTGGGCTGCACAGTTGACAGAAACTGACCTCTTAAATCAGATGCCAAATTTATCAGCTTGATTCCAGAACACACCTACCAAATTAGACTGCTCACCGGCATCCTTTCGTGAGTACGTTCTGTCCCTCTGGGAAATTTCGTAGGAAGCCAGTTATTTGGAGTCTACTTAGAGATCTCGGGATCAGAGGCAAGGAAATGATGGGCCTGGGTCAGGGAAGCTGTGACCATCTAGGGCTCCCCTGTCTGCAGAGGGATAGGCCCATTCTATCCCGTCCACCCCTCGCCTGCGTCAGTGCTGGCCCCTGATGGTTCATGGCACAGGATCTCCCTTTTTCTAGGCTCCAGGAGGCCACCTACTTCTGTCCACATAGGCTTTCTCTAGACCGCCCCATAATTCAGTCGGTACGATTTTATCAGCATTTTCTAATCCTGCCAGAGGCCTGGTGCAGGGATTCATGCACCGAGGGGGGGTCCCTGGGCCTGGACTGCAGAGATTGAGCCAAAACTGTCTCTCCGACATCACCCAAGGGGCCTCGGATTGCAAGAGGGTGCAAGGCCAGGCTTAGGGACCCCCAGGTACACGAATCGGAGCACCAGGCCTCCACCATCCCCCAATGAGTCCAAGGGAGAGAAATAGAGTTAGAAACATCGATGAGAGAGAAACATCGATCAGCAGCCTCCTGCACACCCCCCACTGGGGATGTGCCCGCAGCCAAGGTACATGCCCTTGACAAGAATCGAACCCGGGACCCTTCAGTCCGCAGTCCGACGCTCTATCCACTGAGCCAAACTGGTTTCAGTGAAACTTGTACTTTTAATATTATTTTTAAACCAAATAAACTGTTTTCAGTGGACATGAAGGACGGAGTAATAAAAAAGACAAAAGCCCATCTCACCACATTAATGAGTAGGCTAACTGCCAAAACTGAGAAATTGATTAATATTCTAAGTATTTCATTTAAGTAAAACCATGTAATGGCCATTACAAGTATTTGAAATATAATCATCACCCTGAAAGGACATGACAGGATCAGTGTTTATAGAAGAGAAAGCAGAAAGGTGCACATTTGAAAGTGATTATAACATTGTAAAATCCACCCACATTTAGAACCTTAAAGTCAAATAATGCAACCTTATTTACATGATTGAAGAGGAAGGGGAACACTACAGAGTTTTTGTCACACTTTTATATAATCTATGAATTTTTACCTACTATGTTTATATATAAAATTAGAGGCCCAGTGCATGAAATTCATGCGTGTGTGTGTGTGTGTGTGTGTGTGTGTGTGTGTGTCTGTCCCTTAGCTTAGTCACCCCTAACTGCCCTTCCTTGCCAGGCTGGTTGCCCCTGCCCTCCCCTGAAGGCCTGGTCGCCCCCTGCTGGCCTGGTCAACCATAATTGCCCTTCCTTGTCAGCCTGGTTACCTCTAACTGCCCTCCCCTACTGGCCTGGTCATCACCAACTGCCCTTCCCTTTAGGCCTGGTCCCCTCCAACCTCCTCCCCTGCCTGCCTGGTCCCACCACCTTCTCTCCCCAGCAGGCCTGGTTGCCCTACTCCCCTCCTTTGTCAGCCTGGTCATCCCCAACTGCCCTTCCCTGCAGGCCTTGTTCCCCCAACTGCTCTGGTCCCCCCCAACTGCCCTCCTGTAGGCCTGGTCCTCCACAATTGTCCTGGGCCTGGTCGTCCCCAACTGCCCTCCCCTGCTGGCCTGGTCCCCCAAACTGCCCTCCCCTGCAGCCATCTTGTGTCCACATGGGGGCGGCCATCTTGTGTGTTGGTGTGACAGTCAATTTGCATATTATTATTTTATTGGATAGAATGATTGTGTCCTAATCCCACGCTAGATCATTAGATCAAGATACTAAAACTAAGAATGATTCCTTCATTTTAGTTTTATTCTTGATATCGCTCTAAAAAGACAAGCCCTGGCAGCATTGCTCAGTGATTATCGCACTGGCCTGCACACACAGGGTCACTGGTTTGATTCCCAGTCAAGGGTGCACGTCTGGGTTGGAAGTCCACCCCTCCCCAAGTTGGGGGAATGCAGGAGGCAACCAATCGCCTCTCTCTCCCCCTACCACTCTCTAGAATCAATGGGGAAAACATCCTTACTCCTCAGGTAAAGATTAAAAATAAAAATAAAAAAGTAAAGAGACCAAAACGATCATGGAGCTGACTCATACCTAAAGAGTAATTAAAAAATGCCATAGTCACATAACAAGAGCCAAAAAAGAAATATAACTACAATTGCTTTACCTTCCAACTTCTGGTTAGTGTACAACATATTACCACTAAGTATAGTTGTGCATTTACTAGTTGATTTTTACCAGTCTCTCAAAAAATTTTAAATATATATTTTATTGGTTTTTCAGAGAAATGGAGAGGGATATAAAGTCAAAAACATCGATGAGAGAGAAGCACCGATCAGCTGCCTCCTGCACACCCCCCACCGGGGATATGCCTGCAACCAAGGTACATGCCCTCGACTGGAATCGAACCCGGGAACCCTTAGTCCACAGGCCAATGCTCTATCCAGTGAGCTGAATCAGTTTCGGCCCAGTCTCTCAAGATTTTAGGAATGAGCACATCCAAGTACATGGACACTTCCTTATGTTACAAAGCAAAAGCAAGCATTTTCGATTTCAAAATTCCTATTTTATTTCTGTGTCAAACAAAGAATTCCTGGAGGTCAGACAAGGAAAAGGTATACCAAATTCAAGACACTTTTAAATCATGAAACGAAGAGTTTGAGGTAGAAGTCAAGCAATATAATCCACAACTTTTTTAGGGAAATGTTTATTCCCAGCAACCATCACATCACTCCAGAAAGATCTTTTTTTTTTTTAAAAAAAAGTCTCAACTGCCAAAAAAAATTATCCTAAAATCAGATGCACGACGACGACCAACAGAAAGCACACACGTGTTCATCTTGGTAACAAAGTAAACAGTAAACAGTGCAGGAGAAGCCGGCACCGACCTCTCTCAGTAGTAGCCGTAGGGGGGCCGCTGGCCGTACCCATAGTTTCCGTACTGGGGAGGGGGGTAGGGCTCTTGTCTGTGCTGCCGGTAACTGTTACCCCACGGTCGCCCGTGCCATTGGTTGGATCGATTGTCACTTGGCCACCCCCGTCTGCTGTCCCTTCCTCTGAACTGTCTGTTGTCTTGCAACCTACAACAACAACAACAAAATCACACTTTTAAGAACACACGTGACAAATCTGTCCTGTGGCATTTGACTTCTCAACTGAATACTCAATAAACAAGAATAAGAAACCTTTTTCTCTATGGTATGCTACAGCACCGGTTATTCAAAACATTCTCAAGGTTTAAATCATTCTCCCGGTTACACTGGACGAGTTTTGCAGAGAAACACGCAGACTACAACCCGAAACCCCAAACAATAGGTTAGTTTTCAGCCAAATTAAAAACTATTCAATTGTTTAAGAAACTCAGCATGGTAATAAAGTAACTTCCACTGTATAAACTTTCTAAAAAGAAACCAGAAACATTACTTTTTCTATGGAATTGTACACAAAGTTTTGTATAAGACTCTATGTTTCTAAAATGTATTTGCAAATAAAATATTAGTTCACAGAAGGAATGTTTCTTAAAAAAAAAAAACAAGGCCCTAACATGTTTGGCTCAGTGGATAGAGCGTCGGCCTGCGGACTCAAGGGTCCCGGGTTGGATTCGGGTCAAGGGCATGGACCTTGGCTGCGGGCACATCCCCAGTAGGGGGTGTGCAGAAGGCAGCTGATCGGTGTTTCTCTCTCACTGATGTTTCTAACTCTCTATCCTTTCCCTTCCTCTCTGTAAAAAAATCAATAAAATACATTAAAAAAAAAACAAACACATTCACACACATAGGCACACACAATTGAACGCTAAGGAAAAAATACACGGGCTGGTAAAACATTAAAGCAAATATTTACCAGCCACGTAATTAGTGTCAGGCACTCGTATGGTGTATCTTACTGAACAAAAATACTGGTCTCAGCCGGCGGGGCTCAGTGGCTGAGCACTGACCTGTCCACCAGGAGGGCACGGCTCAATTCCAGGTCAGGGCGCGTGCCGGGGCTGCGGGCTCCATCGCCAGAGTGGGGCTTGCAGGAGGCAGTCGATCAATGATTTTCTATCAAATGATATTTCTCTTTCCCTCATATATTAAAAAACAAAGCCAAAACCGGTGTGGCTCAGTGGATAGAACATTGGCCTGTGAACTGAAGGGTCCCGGGTTTGATTCCGAAAAGGGCATGTACCTTGGTTGAAAGCACATGCCCAGTAGGGGGTGTGCAGGAGGCAGCTGATGGATGTTTCTCTCTCATTGATGTTTCTAGCTTTCTGTCCCTCTCCCTTCCTCTCTGTGAAAAAATCACTGAAATATATTTAAACAACAACCAACCACTGGTCCCTGCCCTCAGCGGTCTTCTGGACTAGCAGATTAAAGCCCTTCTCTTCCAGATCAGCCTCCGACAGTCCACTCTACTGAAGTAATACATACCAATTGCCTCTATTTCTTTGGCCCCCACCAGCTCTGCTATTCCAGTCCTCGACAATCGGAGGGGTCGCTGGAGGGCGTTTCAGGTATTCCTGGTATTCTTTGTCGTCATCTGTGAATCTGCTGGCAAACATCTCTTCAAAACTTGTAGCCTCAGAAGTATCAGTCATTCTGAAATTCTGTGCGATTTATAATGTTTCCGTTAGAATTTTTTTTTAAAAGTAACACTATGTTACCAGTGAAAAGCCAAGAATTAAACAATTCCAGATAGAGCATTCTAGCCATTCAATTGAGTACTTCTTGATTATTTTTTAAATATATATATATTTTATTGATTTTTTTACAGAGAGGAAAGGAGAGGGATAGAAAGAAACATCGATGAGAGAGAAACATCGATCAGCTGCCTCCTGCACACTCCCTACTGGGGATGTGCCCGCAACCAAGGTACATGCCCTTGACTGGAATTGAACCTGGGACCCTTCAGTCTGCAGGCCGACGCTCTATCCACTGAGCCAAACCAGTGAGGGCATCTCTCTGTCTCTCTCTCTTTTTAATTTTCGAAAAATGTATCTTAATGACTTTTTACAGAGAGGAAGGGATAGGGATACAGTTAGAAACATCGATGAGAGAGAAACATCGACCAGCTGCCTCCTGCACACTCCCTATGGGGATGTGCCCACAAGGAAGGTACATGCCCTTGCCTGGAATTGAACCTGGGACCTTTGAGTCTGCAGGCCGACGCTCCATCCACTGAGACAACTGGGTAGGGCCAAAATCTCTCTCTTATCTGACATCCCCAACGTATTTTTCATCCTGCATTTTAACTTATCTGACAAAGTCTTTGACAGAGAGATGTGATATTGGAAAATGGCTGCTTCATTCGTTTATCTTTTCCCCCAAATCCCTCAACACATGCAAATATTTATAATACTACCTTCATCCCAACAAAATGAGAATGAAATCATTGTTTGGATGCAAGAAACACGCAGATGTTTTACCTTCCAGGCTGCTGCTTCCAGAGTATGCCTATGAAACACCAGACTTCCCACGTGTCTGGGATAGGCAAACTGCTGTCAAACTCTCCAATCCACGGTGTGACTTAAAATAAATTCTGGTAATTAAAATTCATGTCTGAGTTTCTATAGGGATCACAGAAATCATCAGAAAGATGGCCCATAGCTAACCAGATGGGCAGTAAAAATCATAAGGTAAGGCAAATGTGCTATTCTATCTTTATGTTTTCCCACAAGTAAATATATTTAGCATCACTCATGAGAATGAAATTTAAATACGATGTTATTTACCAATGTTACCGCAAGAAATTTAAGATAAAAAATAAATAGAATTTGCGGAAACCGGTTTGGCTCAGTGGCTAGAGCGTCGGTCCCAGGTTCAATTCCGGTCAAGGGCATGTACCTTGGCTGCAGGTACATCCCCAGTGGGGGGTGTGCAGGAGGCAGCTGATGGATGTTTCTCTCTCATCGATGTTTCTGACTTTCTATCCCTCTCCCTTCCTCTCTGTAAAAAATCAATGAAATGTATTGTTAAAAAAAGATAAAAAATAGAATTTTGATGGATCCAAGCTTTACTTACCTCCGGAACTTGAGGCTGTACCGTTTAACGTTTAGGTTGTCTAGATCTGTGGGAAGGAAAACAAAACAAAACGTGACTCCTTCAAGAAAACCCTCAAAAGGGGTGGGTGGTGGGTAGGGGCCATAAGGACTTCAGTTAATCCAGGGGTTGGGTTAAAAGTGCTCTAAAATCTTCCAATGCTTGCTGAAACTGGTGTGGCTCAGTGGACAGAGCGTCGGCCTGCGGACTGAAGGGTCCCGGGTTCGATTCTGGTCCAGGGCATGTACCTTGGCTGCGGGCACATCCCCAGTGGGGGGCGTGCAGGAGTCAGCTGATGGATGTTTCTCTCTCATCGATGTTTCTGACTTTCTATCCCTCTTCCTTCCAATAAAATATATTAAAATGCTAATTCTGGTCTGCAGACCAAAGGGTCCTGGGTCCCGGGTTCGGTTCGATTCCGGTCAAGGGCACGTACCTTTGGCTGCAGGCTCTTCCCCTACCATCAGGGTCGGGGGGCGTGCGGGAGGCAACCCATAGCTGTGCTCCTCTCACATCTCTGTCTTTCCCTCTCCCCCACCCCCTCTGAAAATCGGTGGAAAATTATCCTCCGCTGAGAATTAGCAAAACCCACAAAGTGCCAGCGGAGAGCTAGAGGATGATCCAAAGGTGTGTCCTCTGGGCCTTCAAAGCCAATAAGCTAGCTCCAGCACAACAACTTTGTTTTTAAAATATATTTTACTGATTTTTTACAGAGAGGAAGGGAGAGGGATAGAGAGTCAGAAACATCGATGAGAGAGAAACATCCATCAGCTGCCTCCTGCACACCCCCTGCTGGGAATGTGCCCACAACCAAGGGCCATGCCCTTCACCGGCATCGAACCCGGGACCCTTCAGTGCGCAGGCCGAGGCTCTATCCACTGGGCAACACCGGCTTCGGCCAGCATTAACAACTTGACAGCGTTAAGTTCTCGTCTGTTGAAATAAAAGGGCACCGCCTTTCAGATCTGTACCCCAACATTCGTTGATTGACCACAAATAGAGCCACACCGAGCTCTTAGGGCTGCAGGCGAGAATCTTGGGAAGGACTCACCAGATCGGGGTTTCAGGGCCTCAGCAGGTGAGACGGGAAGCTGAGGACTAGAGACCCCGCGATTTTCACTCCCCCGCAAAGCCCATCGGAGGGGGTCCCCCAAGGGTGCGGAGGAAACCACGGACCGAGAAGGTCAGGGGGCTCCGGATCTCGGGAAAGCGCTTGCCCAGACCTGGGACCGCAGACCCAGGACACCTCGGCTCGACGGCCTCCCTCCTCGGCGCCTGAACCCGCAAGGCACCCGCCCGGCGCTCTGTCTCCGCAGCCCGGGCTGAGCTCGGCGGGCGAAACGCGCAGGAAACCCACCTCCGGCGCCCAAAGGGTCCGCACGACTCTACGCACACCTCACCTCTCCGAGGTAACGGAGCCACTGCTGTGAGACGCAATCCGGCAGCCTCTGACTTCCGCTTCCGGCGAGCTCCGCGCAGGCGCGCCCGCAAGTCTCGCGATACGTAGGCTTTGGCGAGAGGCGCTTTCCCAGTTGAAAAGGCGGCGGTGCAAACGCAGGAGCGCGGCTCTCCTGAGGTGATGGGCTCTGTTCGCTCGGCGCCTGTCTGGCGGCTCTGCAGGAAAAGACGTTGCCGGACGTTCAGTCCCCTGAGCGGGAGCCGGCGGCGGGGATGGAGGAGCTTCGGAACTCCGCAGAGCAGGGAGGAAAAGGCGGCTTCCGGCAGGACGCCGGGCTGAGAGGGTTACTTCCGGGACGCGGCGCCTTCGCCTCCTGCCAGGTCGGGAATCGAACCCGGGACCCTTCAGTCCGCAGGCCGACACTCTACTCACTGAGCCACAGCGGTTTCGGCTCTTACATATTTTTGCCCAAACACCGCACCCCCACCCTCTCCAGCCTAATCCATCAGTACCCAGCAGCCTCCAGGGGGCTTGGCCGGTTTCTTCTCCAATGTTCTGCAGGTGTGTGTATACACGCTGAATATCCCAAACACGATTGGGCTTCTTTTTATTTATTTTTCAATATTTTTTATTGTCTTAAAGTATTACATATAGTAGAACATATGTTTCCTTCCTTCTCCTTGACCTCCCCCCCACCTCCCCTAGCCCCCAGCACATGCCCTCAGCCAGTGTCTTGTATTTGTTTGGTTATGCTTATATGCATGCACACAAGTCCTTCGGTTGATCTCTTGCAGCACCCCTCCCCACCCTTTTTAAAAAGATGTTTTTTATTGATTTCAGAGAAGAAAAGGAGGAGATAGAAACATCTATAATGAGAGAGAATCATTTATCAGCTGCCTCCTGTACACCCCCCTACTGGGGATGTGCCTGCAACCAGGGTACATGTCCTTGACCGGAATCGAATCCTGGACGCTTCAGTCCGCTGGCTGACACTATCCACTGAGCCACACCGGTTTCAACTATTTCCACTTTGTAAACCTGGGACCCTTCAGTCTGCAGGCCCACGCACTATCCACTGAGCCAAACCGGTTTCAGCTGTGCACCCTTTTTGTTCATACTATCACCAGTCTCCAGCATGGGTACATTCCTGTCAGTACCTGATGCCATTTCTTTTCTTTCTTGCACCCGGCAGAGACTAAATTCTGCCGATTAGAACCCAGCAGTAGCTCTGACATGCAGCCACGTGACCCACTGCTCCCACCTAACACCCTAAACAGTGGAAACGCAATCCCTTTCTCAGCAAGGCCCCTCCTGCAGCCCACGCCCTGACCAGCCCCTCTGCCTGCAGCCGCAGTGGGTTCATCAAGCACAACCCCCACATCACCGGCTTCCTGTTGTCTGTAGATTAAAGGCCAAGGTTATGAACTTGGATGCAAAACTTGATTTCCTCCTGTTCCCCTTTCATTCTTTTGCCCATAACACCAACACTTTGGGTATTCATTCAGTTCTTCCCACTTTCTTTTTTAAAATTTTTTAATATATGTTTTATTGATTTTTTACAGAGAGGAAGGTAGAGGGATAGAAAGTCAGAAACATCGATGAGAGAGAAACATCGATCAGCTGCCTCTTGCACACCCCCTACTGGAGATGTGCCCGCAGCCAAGGTACATGCCCTTGACCGGAATCGAACCTGGGACCTTTCAGTCGCAGGCCTAAGCTCTATCCACTGAGCCAAACAGGTTTCGGCTGGAACCACTTTTGAGGGAAGTATACATTGAATGTAGTACCAGAGTGCCTGGGCCATAATTTGATCTTTGCTTGGCAACTCAAGGTCATTGCTCACACCAGTTATGATATTCTGCTGCACAGTAATGCCCCTGGGCCTGTTGATGCACATGGAGGAGATTGCCCGTTGTTAGTTGACTTTGCTGTCTCGGTTACAAGTGTTACATCTCAATTAACTTAATTTTATCCCTAATTTTAAGCCTCCCTTCGACCCGGTGACATGGAGACAGAGTAGACCAGCAGAAACCCTGGCGAATCCCGGCACGGGGAGAGCCCTGCTTTCAGAGCCAGCGATGACCTCGGACGATACTGGTTTTAAAGGTCGTTGAGCCGAGTCTCAAGAGGGCACATCATTGATGCAAGGGCACAGCTGGTAAGTGGCAGCAGGATTTTTTTTTTCCAAGTCTGGGATACTTCCAAAAGCCTTGCCTTTTCCTCAGTGAAACGCTCTTTCTCTTCCTTTTCTGCTCCCACAAATCTTTAGCCACGTGAAGCGGCTTTGCTGCTGCTGCACAGCCCAGGCTCCCCACCTGCACAGTGGCCGTGGCCCCCAGGGAGGTAGGGGCGCTGTCCCCGCGGCGATGCCACCAGGAAGCAAACTCCACGAGGTACCTGTCTTCTCCTGTCACTCATCTTTGAAAAATCCTCTTGAAGGTACATCTCATAGGTAGGGCCCAGGTTTCATGGCTGATCCCTAGCTCCTGATAGAGTTCTTTTTATTTTTTTATTTTTATTTATTTTTATTTTTTATTTTTTAAAAATATTTTATTGATTTTTTACAGAGTGGAAGGGAGAGGGATAGAAAGTCAGAAACATCGATGAGAGAGAGACATCGATCAGCTGCCTCTTGCACTCCCCCTACTGGGGATGTGCCCACAGCCAAGGTACATGCCCTTGCCGGAATCGAACCCGGGACCCTTCAGTCCGCAAAAAAAAAAAATATATATATATTTTATTGATTTTTCACAGAGAGGAAAGGAGAGGGAGAGCGGGAAACATTGATGAGAGAGAAACATTGACCAGCTGCCTTCTGCACACTTCCCACTGGGGATGTGCCTGCAACCAAGGTACCATATTTTCCAGCTTATAAGATGACTTTTTAACCCAGGAAAATCTTCTCAAAAGCTGGGGGTCGTCTTATACGCCAGGTGTAAAAATACCACAGCTTGCAGTTATGATGGGCGTTGCTAACTTGCCAGGGACTTGCCCGGCACTTGCTCTCTCTGTTGTTTGTTATCTTCCTCCTGTCCTCATCTGTTCCAGGCGTCTTATACGCCGGAAAATACGGTACATGCCCTTGACCGGAATTGAAACTGGGACCCTTCAGTCCGCAGGCCTACTCTCTGTCCACTGAGCCAAACCGGTTTTGGCAGAGTTCTTATATCTTACATAAATGTTTAGTCTCCAAGAAAATATTGCAGGTTAATATGAGGCATTGGTTTCATTAATCCTGGTCCGAAGATATTTTTTTCTCCCCATTGATTTTGAGAGAGAATGGAAGAGAGAGGGAGAGACAGAGAAACATCAATTGGCTGGGGAGGAGCCTGCAACGAAGGTCCATGCCTTTGACTGGAATTGAACCTCGGACCCTTTGGTCAACAGGCTAACTAACGCTCTATCCACTGAGCCAAACTGGCTAGGGCTATGGGGCATTGGTTTGGATTCACATCTGTACTTCCGTGGTTCTCGTTACATGGAATTGTCTTGAACAGATTCTACAAGATTCTCATCCAGTTCTCCAGCTCAAGGTCAACCTCCCACATAAGGAGTTCTTTGTGGCAGGGGCTTTTTTCCCGAGAGAGTGCAGGAAGCAGGCCAGTGCTGGTTACAGGTTTCTTCGCTGCCTGAGTAGCCTATCTAATAAAAGAGTAATATGCAAATTGACCATCACTCCAACACACAAGAGGGATGCCCCTATGTGGTCAAAGATCCTGCCCCCTTGTGGACACAAGATGGCCAGCAGGGGAGGGCCGTTGGGAGGTTCCAGGCCCTGCAAGGGAGGGCAGTTGTGGGTGATCAGGCCAGCAGGGAAGGGCATTTGGGAGGGACCAGGCCTGCAAGGGAGGGCAGTTGGGGGCCATCAAACTTGCAGGGGAAGGCAGTTAGGGGTGACCAGGCTGGCAGAGGAGGGAAGTTGGGGGCAAACAGGCTGGCAGGGGAGCAGTTAGACATCAATCAGGCTGGCAGGGTAGTGGTTAGCGGGTGATCAGGCTGGCAGGCAGAAGCAGTTAGGGGCAATCAGGGAGGCAGGCAGGTGAGCAGTTTGGAGCCAGCAGTCCTGGATTGTGAGAAGGATGTTTAGGCCTGATCCTACTAAACAGGCACTCGGACATCCCTCGAGAGGTCCCAGATTGGAGAGGGTGCAGGCTGGGCTGAGGGCCATCCCCCGGCCCCCATGCATGAATTTCATGCACTGGCCTCTGGTTGGGGAAGAAAACGCTGTGAATTGGGCTTAACGGGTTAGAACCAGAGTCGTTTCCTAGTCTCAAATCTGTCATTGTGGTAGGAAGGTATTTCCGCCTCCTTTTCCCCAGTGTTTGTTACGTAAATAATGGCACAAACTATGTTTTCTAAGAAGCGACTTGGACTTGAGTTATACAATACCTGCCAATTTCTCTTTCATTTGGCAGGGCCCACCCAGAGCAAATAATGGCACTGATATTTATGTCCTTCCTTCCCTTTTTGTGGCCACTTGGTGCGCTCCGTGGGCTGGCTCTAGTAATCTACTTCGGCACCTTGATCCCACGCGCCTCTTCACCAAGTATGTGACAGCCAGGAGGGACTTGGGACATGGCCAGAGAGGCCAAGAGACTTGTCCAGAATTTACTCTCAAACCACTCCCTCCCCCATACTGCCATCATATCCCCTCCCGGTAATTTCCCAGAATCCTTTTCACTGAAGCGATCACCGGTTTGCGCGTTAAAAAGCGTTCTCCGAGCACTCAGACGGCCGGACGTGTCGGGGCCCGGTCTGAGAGGGCGCTGTGCTGTCGCCCCGTTCTGGGGGGACGTCTTCTGGGCCTCAGTCCAGGGTCTTGACAGGCTTGTCGTGACAGGCGGCCTGTCCTGCGTGTGTGTGAAGTCAGCCCTGCCTAGCAATCTTTACGTTTATTACCTACTTGTTTATTTAAAAAATAGTGATTCTTTATTGTTGAAAGTGTTACAAATGTCCCTTTTGCCTAGTAGACTTTTATTTTTATTTTTTCATATGTTTTTGTTTATTTTTTTATTGTTTAAAGTATTACAAATAGTAGTACATATGTTTCCTTCCCCCCACTCCCATTGACTGCCCCCCGGCCTCCCCTACCCCACAGCACATGCCCTCACCTGCCCCCCCAGTGTCTTGTGTCCATTGGTGATGCTCATATGCATGCACACAAGTCCTTCAGTTGATCTCTTACAGCCCCCGCCCCCCACCCTCCCCTGTCTTCCCGCTGTAGTTTGACCGTCTGTTCCACGCTTCTTTGCCTCTGTATCTATTTTTGCCCCCATTTCTTTTCTTTAAAAAGTCTTGCCTCTGCAGACTAGAAATAAACTTGTAAGAACAAAAAATGTTTGAGTCCCAATTTCACTGTCCACCAGTTCTGAGTCCCAGTTTCCATGTCCAACAGTTCCTTATGTGTCCGTGTCAGCAGTGGTATCCGGACGGTGGACACACGGTGGCAATGCAGGTCCACCCTCTCTGGTTTGGTCCTGGGCCGCCTGCAGCGACGCACAGCTGCTGACGGCTAACAGGGCGAGGCGCCGTCAGCGTCCCCCATCTCCGGACCGTCTCTCCTCTTGTCTTCGTGGTTGGATGCCTAGTAGACTTTTAAAGGAAAGGTACAAAAAGCTGCATTTAGAAAAAGGTATTCCAGTGATGGAAGGTATCTTCGACATGAGTGAGTGTAACAGAGGGAACGGGAAGAGTACGGGCAAGGAACCAAGACCCCGGACGTGTTCTCTGTGGGGTGCTGTTGGCCGGGATCACTGACAGGATGTGACCAGCCGTTGACCTGAGAGCAGGACCCTCGCAGTCTGGGGCTCCTCACCTCTTCCCCTGTGCTTGGAGCCTGTGTCTGACCACCGTCCCCACAGCCAGCGCCATTTTCTTTCTTTCTTTTTTTTTAAAATACATTTTATTGATTTTTCACAGAGAGGAAGAGAGAGGGATAGAAAGTCAGAAACATCGATGAGAGAGAAACATCCATCAGCTGCCTCTTGCACACCCCCTGCTGGGGATGTGCCCGCAGCCACGGTACATGCCCTTGACCGGAATCGAACCTGGGACCCTTCAGTCCGCAGGCTGACGCTCTATCCACTGAGCCACACCGGCTTTGGCCATTTTCTTTCTTTAAAAAAATTTTTTATTGATTTTTTATAGAGGAAGGGAGAGGGATAGAGAGTCAGAAACATCAATGAGGGAGAAACATCAATCAGCCGCCTCCTGCACGCCCCCCCGGGGATGTGCCCGCAGCCAAGGTCCATGCCCTTGACCAGAATCGAACCTGGGACCCTTCAGTCCGCAGGCCGACGCTCTGTCCCCTGAGCCACACCGGTTTCGGCTCCAGAGCCGTTTTCAAGGACAAGCTGTGAGGGGGTGAGCTGTAGTCGAGGCCATTTGGACGGAACCCCGTTCAGCCTGTGTAAACTTGGAAGATTCTGGTGGGTGGGGCAGAGAACTCCTCACCTTGCAGGTGCCCCTGGCAGGCCTTGTTTGTGCGTCATCTTGCTTACTCAACCCACCCTGCCCCAGCCGCTTTGGCTCAGGGGACAGAGCGTCCATTGCAGACTGAAGGGTCCCGGGTTCGATTCCAGTCCAGGGCACATGCTCAGGTTTTGGGCTCGATCCCCAGTGTGGGGCCTGCAGGAGGGAGGCAATCACAGAATCTCTCTCATCGTTGATGTTTCTGTCTCTCCCCCCTCCTTTCCTCTCTGAAATCAGTAAAAACATATTTAAAAAAACATTTTAAAAAATATATTAAAAAAAACCAAGCACCGCAATATGCTATGTCTGCCTCTTTTTGCATCTTTCCTTCCCCTCGCTGTACGGGAGCCAGTTTGCAAACCAGCAGTTACACAAGTCACCACCACCCTCTGCGCCTTCCTCTTCACGTCGTTTCCTGTTTCACAGATAAAACTGAGGCTTTGGCATCAGTCCCCCTGGTCTCCCTGTCCCGTCCCTGCAGCCTGACCTCTCTCTGACCCCTCTCACCTCTGTCTTCCAGTGGGCTGCTGGGTGCCTCCGGCCTGTGCGCTCACTGTCCTCCTGGACATCAGTCCTGCAGTTACTCCTTCTCTCTTCCCTGCGTTCCACTCTCCCTCTTTCCTGGCTCCTCCCACCCCCACCCCCACCCCCCCACCCCCACCCCCACCGGGTAAGTTTGCTCAAGTTTCTCCAGTCTCAAAACAAAACCGATACCCTGCCCTCAATCCCGTGTCCTCCTCCAAATATCTCAGGGATCTCCTTTCTCCGCATGGGGCGTCTCTTACAATGAGCACTCTATACCTGCCGTACCATGGGGTCCCCTCCCCCTTCCTGTCCAGGGCAGCCTTGCTCTGGCCCTCAGAAGGCACTGAGACAACCTTGGCCAAGTTCACTAGGGCAGAGTTGAACCAAGGCCAGATTCAATGAGGGTTTGTCTTAAATCTTCAGTTTATTTCATATCTTCAGTTTATTTAATTCATGATTCTCCTCTGCCCTGAATCATTTTCCCTCCCTCCCTCCCTCCCTCCCTCCCTCCCTCTCCCTCCCTTCCTCCCTCTCCCTGCAACTCCTCATTCCCTTGCTTGTTCCTAAAAACTTTGGTGTCTCCATGGTCCTATCTACACTTATGTTGCCTATTAGAGGCCTGGAGCACAGAATTTGTGCACAGGGTGGGGGTATCCCTCAGTCTGGCTACACCCTGTCCAATCTGGGACCCCTTTCGAGATGTCCAACTGGCCGGTATAGGCCCGATCCTGCCTGCCTGATCACCCCTGACCGCTCCCCTGCTGGCCTGATTGCCCCCAACTGCTTTCCCCTTCTGGCCTGCTCGCCCCCTAACTGCTTGTTCTCCTGTGTCGTCCTGATTGCCCCCTAGCTGCTTGCTTCACCACTGCAACCTGATCGCTCCCTATTCTTGCTTCCCCCCTCCTCCCACGCCGGTCTGATCTCACCCCTAACTGCTTGCTCCTCCGCCGGCCTGATAGCTCCTAACTGTCTCTGCCTCAGTCCCCCGCTACCCCCCAGTGGGGCTTTGTCCGAAAGGAAGTCAGACATCTGGAAGATGTCCGGTCGACCAGGTCTAATTAGCATATTACCCTTTTATTCGTATAGCTGTGGACTCAGTCTCTTTTATGGCTTCCAGCTCTGTGCTGATGGCTCCAGCCATCCATGTCATCTGAGCTCCAGACTCGTCAGTATTCCTGCCTCCTAGAAATTTCTGTGCGCATGTCCCACAGGCCTCTCTAGCACATGCGTAAATAGGATGTGTGTTCACCTTCCTTCCTGAACCTGTTCGTCATCCATCTCTATCCACATTTTCGAAGAAGGCTTCCTTCTCATTACCCACCCCAGATCCTGGCAGCCACCGTGGACTCGGCCCTCTCTCTCATCCACACGCCCAGGCCCTCCCCAGGCCCCGTGGACTTCAGCTCCTGACCATTCCTTCCGAATCCACACCTCGTTTCCTTCCGCCACGCTTAGTTCTGACTCTCATCCCTTCTCCTGCAGTCCTTGGGCTTCAGCTGGTCCCTGTAGCCAGCTTTGCTCCCCTGCAGACCCTCTCTGTCCTGCTAGTGGAGTGTTTTTCTTTAATTGTTATAAGCCCTAGCTGGTTTGGCCCAGTGGATAGAGCGTCAGCCTGTGGGCCGAAGGGTCCCAGGTTCAATTCCAGTCAAGGGCACATGCCCAGGGCTGTGGGCGCGATCCCCAGTAGGGAACATGCAGGAGGCAGCCCATCAGTGATTCTCGCTCATCATGGATGTTTCTCTCTCTCTCTCCTCTCCCTTCCTCTCTGAAATTACTGTGTACGGTTGATTTTTACAGAGAGGAAGAGAGAGGGATAGAGAGAAACACACTCCCCATTGGGTATGTGCCCGCAACCAAAGTACGTGCCCCTGACTGGAATTGAACCTGGGACCCTTGAGTCTGCAGGCCGACACTCTATCCACTGAGCCACACCAGTTAGGCCACAAATACATATTTTTAAAAAAATTGTTATAAAACATATAGAGCCCTAGCCAGTTTGGCTCAGTGGATAGAGTGTACCAGGCTTCGATTCCGGTTAGGGGTACATACCTTGCCTGCAGGCTCCTCCTCAGCCCGGAGCCTAGTTGGGGCAAGCAATCGATGTGTTTCTGTCACATCAATATTTCTTTCTCTTCCCCTCTCTCTTCCACGCTCCCTAAACACCAATGGAAAAATAATCCTCAGGTGCGGATTAAAAATAAACACATAAATAAAACACAGGAAAGAATTGGCACTATAACCATTTCTGTGTATATACCCAGCTGGGAATAAGTTCTTTTTAAAAAATATATATATTTTATTGATATTTTTATGGAGAGGAAGGGAAAGGGATAGAAAGTCAGAAACATCGATGAGAGAGAAACATCGATCAGCTGCCTCCTGCACACCCCCCACTGGGGATGTGCCCGCAACCGAGGTACATGCTCCTGACTGGAATCGAACCTGGGACCCTTCAGTCCGCAGGCTGACGCTCTGTCCACTGAGCCAAACTGGCTAGGATTGAATATTTTTTCCTTTATATCCCATCCCCCCCTTTCCCCCTTGATATCTTTAACATATATAGTCACATGTTCATCACAATGTGTTTTAATTCGTTTACACCCAGCTAAATGATAGAGTCCTTGAGAGTAAGACTGTTTCTTCTGCCTCTTTGGCAGTTAGCCTTGAGTCTGGCCACGCGATGCATCGCTGGCGTTCCGTCAGTGGTTATTGATCTGCCTCCTACCTTCCTCCCCAGTTTTATGTGTGACTGATGTTTTCCCACCCAGTGAACACTCCGCTCCCCTCCTGTGCGCAGCCTCTGTGTTCCCCGACACCCCTGTATCGCGGCGCCACTTTATCGAATCTGTCTGTTTTCACGGGCACCGCCCGGCTGGGAGGTCAGCGCCAGGAGTCCAGGGACCGCGTGTGACGTCCGAGTGCGGGGCTGACACTCCCCGGGCGGGGCAGCATGTGAGTGAAGGACATATGAGTGATCAACATCTGAGTGAAGGACATCTTAGTGAAGGACATATGAATGATCAACATGTGAGTGAAGGACATATGAATGGTTAACATGTGAGTGAAGGACATATGAATGATCAACATGTGAGTGAAGGACATATGAATGGTTAACATGTGAGTGAAGGACATATGAATGATCAACATGTGAGTGAAGGACATATGAATGGTTAACATGTGAGTGAAGGACATATGAATGATCAACATGTGAGTGAAGGACATGAATGATCATGTGAGTGAAGGACATATGAATGGTCAACATGTGAGTGAAGGACATATGAACGGTCAACATGTGAGTGAAGGACATATGAACGATCAACATGTGAGTGAAGGACATATGAATGGTCAACATGTGAGTGAAGGACATATGAATGATCAACATGTGAGTGAAGGACATATGAATGGTTAACATATGAGTGAAGGACATATGAATGGTCAACATGTGAGTGAAGGACATGAATGATCATGTGAGTGAAGGACATATGAATGGTCAACATGTGAGTGAAGGACATATGAATGGTCATGTGAGTGAAGGCCATATGAGTGGTCAACATGTGAATGAAGGCCATATGAATGGTCAACATGTGAGTGAAGGCCATATGAATGGTCAACATGTGAGTGAAGGACATATGAATGGTCAACATGTGAGTGAAGGCTCAGACTCCCTGATGCCTCTGTCTTTCGCCTCCCGAACTGGCTGCTTTGAGGCTCCGGGAACTGTGACGTCACCAGACGTTTGCTCTCGGCAGATGATCAGGACAGTTGAAACGGACTCACAGTTGGCAGCGATCAAGGCAGACATTGAAGAGAGTGAGCCGGCGGAGGGAGAGTCCTCCAAGGGGATCGGACACATTGGCAGCGAGTGTATCCAAGTTGTCTCGGGCAGCCAACTGTGGCTTTACTGCTTATCCCCCAGGAACAGCTTGTCACCCCATAGAAGCCATCGTTCTGCTACTCAGGAGAAGGCCTCCTCACCTGGGCCTGACCGCCCCCTGCTGGGCCCTGAAATTCCTGTTGCATGTTCTGGAACATGGAGGGAAAACCCCTAACCCCCTTTTCCTGTACCTACACAACGAGACCTGAGAATTTTTCCATTTTTGTCCACTGGTGCTTTCCACAGACAGGCCTGGTCATCACCTGCTGTGGACACAAAACATTGCCTTCTGTTGTAAAAATTGAAGTATTCTTACCCAGGGGACTCCCCCCCACCTTCAGGTAGAGGTGTAAGAGTTTATGGATGATTATAGCCACATTTTTGTGCAGAAGGGAAGCTCTGATAGACACGGAACAGATTGGTGATTGCCTGGGGTTTGGAGTGGGAGAGGGATTGACTACAGGTGAGCATGAGGGCATTTGGGGGATGGTGGAAATAGTCAGCAATTGGACTGTGTGATGGTTGCATAGTCCCATACGTTTGCTAAAAGTAATGAATTGTACACTTAGAGTCGGTGGATTATATGTATGTAAATTATACAATGGGAAGGAAGGAAGAAAGGAAAGGGAAGGAAGGAAAGAAAGGAAAGGAAAGGAAGGAAGGAAGGAAGAAAGGTAGGTAGGTAGGTAGATCTGGATAGGCTTGAATATATGGCAAGCTCTTCAGTGAAACCGCAGGGTAACTGGCCACAGAGCACAGAGGGAGAGGTTTTGGCCTAGAAAATGTTAAGGGGAAGAGTTAACAATGAAAGTCTTAGTGTCTAAATATGTAACGTTGAGCAGCCTGCCTCCTGATGTGCCCTCGGGAAAGATGGCCATCTATATATATAAAAGCCCAACGACCGGTATGGCAGAACAACCAGGATGGCCAGACGCTATGCTGCACACTGACCACCGGGGGGCCGACGCTCAGTGTAGGTTCAGTGCAGTCGGAACTGGGGTTCAGTGCAGTTGGGAGCCTCCGTCCCCCTCCCGCTAGAGAAAGCCAGCCAGGCACTCAGCCGCCCGTCCCCCCTGCGCGTGCGTCTCCGAACCTCAGCCTTTTGCAGCTCCTCTGAGTCTCCGTGAGCTTTTCTCTTTCCTTCTACTTGTAGCATTTCCACTCAGCCAGCCTTCCTGTGGTTCTGGATGATGTCCGTTTCGTCTTTTAGTTGCAGTTTTGAAATTGTTGTGCGAGGCAGCAGTTTAGGTGCTTACCTATGCCGCCATCTTGGTTTCTCATGGTACAGAATTCTTGATAGGAAGGACAGGCGTCACCAGTGTTAGAAACAAGAGCGGTGCCCTACGGCCTGTAGGAAGTTGGGGACATGAGCTTCCTTTGCCTCACCAAAATGATTTCGGTTGTCTTCACCCATGCCCACAGCCCAGGCCTCTATGGAAACTCTCAGAAGTCAAGAGCTGCTCATTACTAAGGATTGGGTCTGTAATCAGGTGAACCAGATGCCAGTTTATTAATCTACAACCAAAAAAATACAGCTTCCTTTCTCATCAATGGTGCAGGTGTCTCTTCTGGTGTCTGGGTGTCCGGATGCTCCAGGGGTCACGGACTGTGGCTTTCTGCCTTTGCAGAAATCGAATCGAAATACTGGCTAAACGGAATTGAATTTTGCCAGGGGTAAGATCTTTGGTCAAACAGGACCGGAGATGTTTCACCCCACAGGTGAGCGTAGTCAAATGTTGTGTTTTTGTTTTGTTTTAAAATATGTGTTTACTGTTTCCAGAGAGGAATGGGGAAGGAGAAGAGAGAGAAGCATCAGTGATGAGGGTCGTTGATTCAGTGCCTCCTGCACGCCCCACACTGGAGTTGGAGCCCGCAGCCCAGGCATGTGCCCTAACCGGGAACCTAACTGTGACCTCCTGGGTCATAGGTCGACCCTCGGTCACAGAGCCACGCTGGGCGGACTCACATGTTGTCTTTAACGCACAGGATCTGTGCAAACATGGCATGGCAAGATTTGTGAAGTGGCCACTTGTTTGACACACCCCTCCCCGCCCCCCCACACACACTCAGCTGCTCATAATTTATAAAGAAAGTTCATCTCAGAGGCTTTACCTAGCAAGGTCTCACTCTACTTTGTTGCGTTTTCTCTTTTTCCTTTATATTTGAAATGAATGCAGCGAGGGGCCACGCTGTGCCACCGGTAATAATAGCACATACAGCGACGCTGTCCGCTGCCCTTCCCCAAAATAGATTCTTCAGGACAAGGAACAACAAACAGCTCTGTCATTTCCCGAATTGTATGGGAGGCGAGGATCGGAACTGAAGGCATAAAAGGACTCATGAGTCACTGGGGTCCAATTTAGCCCTGATGGTAGTGTGAGGGGCATGATTATGTCCGTTTCCAGGGAAAATTATATTGTTAGTGAAGGAGGAGTCCTGTCCATTAGTCAGATCCCTGGTGACAAGGCTCTTGATAATGGGGACTGCACCTCAGGCCCCAAACGTGCCTCCCCTTCTCTGGTATGCCCTCAAATCCCCTGTGGAGGAGGCATGGACAGATGTGGGATTGGGGGGACAGGAAGAGAGAAACCAGAGAACTTTATACTTACTAGAGGCCCGGTGCACGAATTCATGCACGGGTGGGGTCCCTTGCCCTGGCCAGTGATTGGGGCTGTTGGGGGGTGCACAGCTGGCTGGGGTGAGGGACCACGGGAAGTTGGCCCAGCAGCAAGCTAACCAGTGGCTGATCCTGTGAGGAACTGGGCTCCCTCCTCCCTCCTCCCTGGGTCCGGGGTGCGGGTGAGCCAGATTCAGGGCTGTCATGGCCCCAGCAGCAAGGTCTGGGTGCACATCATAGCTATTGGCCAGTTGTTCCAGTCATTAGGTCCTAACAGTCGCTTAGGTTTGTATGTATATAGACTAGGGGCCTGGTGCAGGAAGATTCCTGCAAGAATAGGGCTTCCTGCGGCCTGAGCAATGCTCCCTCCCTTCTCTGCTGCCTCGCTCCCTCCCTTCTCCTCTGCCTCGCTCCCTCCCTCCTCCTCCGCCCCACTTGCTTCTCTGCAGCTTTGGTCCCTTCTGCAGTGCTTGGCTTCCTTCTATGCCGTCTTCTGTGCCAGGATATGCAAATTAGCTGCCATCTTGGTTGGGTTAATTTGCATGCTCGCTCTGATTGGCTAGTGGGCTGGCCTGTGGGTGTGATGTGGGTGCGGTCAGCTTGCATATTACTCTTTTATTAGACAGGATATGGATAGCCCATGGACACAGGCAAAAGGGTAGTGAAGACCTGGGGGTGAGGGTAGGGTTGGGAGGAACGGGGGATGGGAATGGGAGATATCTTTAATACCATCAACAATAAAAAATATGTTTTAAAATGAAAAAAGAAACAACACTGCTGAGCTAGACGCCCCTGAAGGCCCCAGGCCTGCCGTCAGCTCTTTCCCCCGCTTCAGGCCGGGCTTCGGGTCTGAGGTTCAGAGGCTTTGCTGCAGGCTCTTGGCTGGCATGCCGCTTCTCACTGTGGTCAGCGTGCCCAGCTCTCTGCCCTGGACCTCTCGCATGCGCTGTGCTCTTCGCGTGACTCGTGCCTGTGGGTGTAGCTTCCGTTACCCACCACCCGTGTGCCAGAGCCCCCGCTCCTCAGTCATAGCGTCCGGCCTGACGGGGCGTAGACCCCGATCGGATCTGGGTGCGAATCCTCCTCCTCCATCCCCACCAGATGTCCCAGGTCCCCTTTCATCCTGCCGCCTGTCCGGTTCAATGCAAAACCCACTTGTTGCACCTTCTGTGTAGTTGCTGAGAGTACAGAGGTTCTGTTCTGTTGGTTTTTCACAGACAGGAAGGGAGAGGGATAGAAAGTCAGAAACATGGATGAGAGAGAAACATCGATCAGCTGCTTCCTGCACACCTCCCGCTGGGGATGTGCCGTAGCCAAGGTCCATGCCCTTGACCGGAATCGAACCTGGGACCCTTCCGTCCACAGGCCGACGCTCTATCCACTGAGCCACACCAGTTTTGGTTAAGACCCTTCAGTTTAGATGTCTCTTTCCCTTCCAAGAGCCTGGCCGTGGAGAGAGCCGGCCTTAGGATCAGCCTCGAAGCCAAAGCCACGAGCCTGTCTCCCCCTCGCACTCCCACTTGTCAAAGAAAGTAGTGCTTTTTGATTCTGAGCCGCCTGGGTAAAGGCCTATATTCGATTCATTTCTGTGACCCCAAAGCCCTTTCCACAGCGTCTGAAACAGTAGAATACTCTGCAACTGTAAAGAGGGGGGCTCTTTTTGTTCTGTCATAGAACAAACCTAAGATGTTAAGTGAAAAAAAGGCCAATTGCCAAAGCCGGTGTGGCTCAGTGGATAGAGCGTCGGCCTGTGGACTGAAAGGGTCCCAGGTTCGCTTCCGGTCAAGGGCTTGGACCTTGGCTGCGGGCGCATCCCCAGTATGGGATATGCCAGAGGCAGCTGATGGATGTTTCTCATCGATGTTTCTGACTTTCTATTCCTCTCCCTCCCTCTGTAAAAAATCAATAAAAATATATTTAAAAAAGAAAAAGAAAAAGAAAAAAAGGCCCACTGCTAAGCCGTGTGTAGAGGATACTCCCATGTGGGTACAGAGGGGAGAAAGGAAGTTTTTCTCGCTGGAAGGACATGAGAAACCATGTGCCTCTGGGAAGGGAGCCGTGTGCCGGGGAAGAGAGGTGGGGGGACGCTTTTGCACTGGGTCAGGGTCAGGGTTAGGGTTAGGGTTAGGGTTAGGGTCAGGGTTAGGGTTAGGGTCAAAAATTTCTACAGGGTTTAAAATTCAAAGGGTATTTGATGCCTTTTGAATTTTAAACCCTGTGGAAATTTTTAGTGAGGAAAAAATAAATAAAATTTAAAAATACATGTTGAGTTTATTTGAAATATCCAGAATGGGTAAACCTGTAGAGACAGGAAGCAGAATAGTGGAAGCCAGGGGCTAGGAGGAAGAAGGAATGGAGAGAGACAGAGAGACGGCTTAGTTGGGTGTGGGGTTTCCTTTTGGGGTGATAAAAATATTCTGGGACTGGATAGCGGCGATGGCTGTACAACATCGTCAATGTACAAAGTGCCACTGAGCTGAATGCTGTAGTTTTTCTGTTGAGATGTAATTGAGTGCTGTGTGCACTTTAAAATGGTTAAAGTAGTGCATTTTATGTTACGTGAGTTTTTCCATAATAATATCCCTTGGAGGGTTAACCTGTTGCTTTGTGGTTTTAAAGAGATCACACTGCCCAGCCGGCGAGGCTCGGGGGTGAGCATCGAACTGTGAACCGGGAGGTCAGGGTTCGATTCCCGGTCAGGGCACATGCTGGGGTTGCAGGCTCCATTCCCAGTGTGGGTCATGCAGGAGGCAGCTGATCTATGATTCTCTGTCATCATGGATGTTTCTCTCTCTCCCTTCCTGTCTAACATCAATAATCCTATCTAATAAAAGAGTAATATGTAAATTTACTGTGCCTCCGACCAAGCCACACCCACAGCCACGCCCACTAGCCAATCAGGAGCAAATTATGCAAATAAACCCCAACCAAGATGGCTACAGCCACTGAGAGCAGGAGAGAGGCTTGGGTTTCCTCGGCAACAGAGGAAGCCAAGCTTTCTGCCTACAGTTGCGGGCCTAGGCCTCCACTCACTGCTACAAAGTTACAACTATAGAACATGCATATTCCCAACAGAAATGGCAGCAGCCATATAGCTGGAGAGAGCAGAGGCTAGGGTTGCCTGGGCGACAGAAGAAGCCAAGCTTCTGCAGATCTGGCTGTCCTAGGCCTCCACTCTGGGCTACAATGTTTCAATTATATCGCAGCCATGGAGCCAGCAGAAGGCTTGGCTCCGCTCCAGGCTACAAAGTTTCAGTTGTAGACGTAGATTAATCCCAGATCCCAGGGCCTCCAGCTTGTTTCGCTGGGGGCCGTGGCAGGCCTGCAAACCACCACAGGCCCCTTGTCCAGGCCGCCTCTCGTCCCAAGGGAACCCCCACCCTGATCTGGAACACCCTTCAAGGCAAACCAGCCAGTCCCCACCCATACAACCAGGCCTCTGTCCTATCTAATAAAAGAGTAATGTGCAGATTGACCATCACTCCAACACACACGAGGGCTGCCCCCATGTGGTCAAAGATCCTGTTCCCCCATGTGGACACAAGATGGCCACCAAAAGATGGCAGCAGGGGAGGGCCGTTGGGAGGTTCCAGGCCTGCAAGGGAGGGCAGTTAGGGGTGACCAGGCCAGAAGAGGAGGGAATTTGGGGGCAAACAGGCTGGCAGGGGAGCAGTGAGACATCAATTAGGCTGGCAGGGAGTGGTTAGGGGGTGATGAGGCTAGCAGGCAGAAGCGGTTAGGGGCACTCAGGGAAGCAGGCAGGTGAGCAGTTTGGAGCCAGCAGTTCTGAATTGTGAGAAGGATGTCTGACTGCCTGTTTAGGCCCGATCTTACCGAGATCGGGCCTAAACAGGCAGCTGGACATCCCTCGGAGGGTCCCAGATTGGAAAGGGTACAGGCTGGGCTGAGGGACACTCCCCTGCCCCTGTGCACGAATTTCATGCACCGGGCCTCTAGTAATAATAATAATAAAAAGATGCTATTAAAGTTCCATTCCTACTCACATGTCTTCTAAATTTTTCCTGAGGAAATTCTTTGCCTGTCACGGCCCATCTTGCTGTGTGGCAGGAGTCAGTCCTGAAATGCCAGTGAGATGGCGGAATGTGGCAGGCTTGAATTTAGCGCTGCAACTCACCAGCAGGTGCCTCTCCCTTCACATGCTTGGTTACTAGGTTTGTTTGTGTTGTTGTTGTTTTTTAAAAAAATGTATTTTTGTTGATTTCAGAGAGGAAGGGAAGGGTGAGAGAGAGAGAAACATCAAAGAAGAGAGAGAGTCATTGGTTGGATGACCCTTGCAAGCCGCCAACTGGGGATTGAGCCCAAAACCCGGGCATGTGCTCTCGACTGGAATCGAACCTGTGGCCCTTCATTCCCAGGCCGATGCTCTATCCATTGAGCCAGACCAGCTAGGGCATTATTATTAGTTTTTAAACTCTTCTCCAACTCTGTTTACACAGTTGTGGATGGCACTCCTCCTTTTTCCGGAGACTCCTTAGTAAATACAACTTTTCACCTTGTCCTGAGAGTCGGAGAGTCAGGGAGTGAAAGGGGATACTTCACTGCTAAACAGCATTGTCGTAAATAAATTGTGAGGTTTCACTCTCTTCTTTCTCTCCTCCACTGTCCCCTCTTTTTTCGTGTTTATTATGCATTCATTGACTCAGGACATCCTATCTAATAAGAGAGTAATATGCAAATTGACCATACCTCTGATCAAGCCACACCCACCAGCCATGCCCACCAACCAATCAGGAGCTGGGGTGGAGCCAGCCGGGCCTAAGGCTGGGGCCGGGGTGAGGGGGACGCAGAGCTGAGCTGGCCGGCGGCAAGCGCGTGGCCCTCGGGGCCGGGTGGTCCCTGGTAGCCAGGGCTAAGGTCGGGGCTGAGCTGAGCAGGGTGATGGCTGGGTGCCCAAGGCCTAAAACCTCAGCTAGGCTGGGGGTGAGCGGTCAGTAGGACATCCCCTGAGGCCTCCCAGTGTGTGTGAGGGGGCAGGTTGGGCTGAGGGATCACCCACCCCCAGTGCATGAATTTTGTGCACTGGGCCCCTAGTATCTCTATAAAACCTGACACAGGCTGGCTTGATTATTCCATTTTCCTTTTTGTCTGCATTTGAGGGAGCCCTCCCCTCGTGCTGGGCCCATCGCCCAGACCTCCACATTGCTGCCCAGATGCTCTGAGCATTAGCACGATGGCTCCCATCAATTTATTCTGATTCCTTTTGTCACCCCCAGTCCCGCTGTCCTCCCAGTGCCCAGTGTGCTGTGCCCTCTGAAGTGACCGCTCATTTATCTGAGCCCAGAAGTGGGCTGGGGGACAGGGGCTGGATTGCTTCCCAGTACCTAACGCCTCCCTGTGTACCTTTCTTGTTTTCCTTGTCTTGTTCATCCTCACCCGAGGATATTTTCCCATTGATTTTTATTTTATTTTTGTGTGTGTGTATTTTATTGATTTTTTACAGAGAGGAAGGGAGAAAGAAAGTCAGAAACATTGGTGAGAAACGTCGATCAGCTGCCTCTTATACACTCCCTACTGGGGACATGCCCACAGCCAAGGTACATGCCTCTGACTGGAATCGAACCCGGGACCCTTTCAGTCTGCAGGCCGACGCTCTATCCACTGAGCCACACTGGTTTCGGCTCCATTGATTTTTAGAGAGAGTAGAAGAGAGAGGGAAAGACAGAGAGAGAAATATCGACGTGAGACAAACACATCAGTTGTTTGCCTCCTGCACGCGCCCTGACCAGGGCCCCGGGCTGGGGAGGAGCCTGCAATCGTACGTGCCCTTGACCGGAATCGAACCCGGGACCCTTTGGTCCGCAGGCTGACGCGCTACCCATTACCCGGCCAGCTAGAGCTCAACGTGCACCTTTCTCTAATCCTCACTTTAGCCTCCAGGAGAGGTAGGGGTGTTGCCCATTTTCCTGTGGGGAAAGTCGAGGCACAGGGAAGGCAGAGAATATGCCCAAGGCTAAGGTGGAGAGCCCAGGTCAGAGCAGACACCTGCTGCTGTTTAACCCCGGGAATGCTCTCTGTCGTCACAGAGAGGAGTGGGGGCCATATTCACCCGAGAGCAAGCAGCGTGGCAACTACGTCTTTATTTTAAAAAATGGCTGATTTTTTTTTGGCCCCAGACCAGTGGTTGGCAAACCCATTAGTCAGTAGAGCCAAATAGCAACAGTACAACGATTGAAATTTCTTTTGAGAGCCAAGTTTTTTAAACTTAAACTTCTTATAACACCGCTTCTTCAAAATAGACTCTCCCTTGCCAAAACCAGTTTGGCTCACTGTATAGAGCGTCAGCCTGCGGACTGAAAGGTCCCGGGTTCGATTCCAGTCAAGGGCACATACCTTGGTTGCGGGCACATCCCCAGTGGGGGTGGGAGGGTGCAGGAGGCAGCTGATCGATGTCTCTCTCTCATCGATGTTTCTGACTGTCTATCTCTCTCCCTTCCTCTCTGTAAAAAAATCAATAAAATATATTCAAAAAAACAAAAACAAAATAGACTCGCCCAGGCCATGGTGTTTTGTGGAAGAGCCACACTCACGGGGCCAAAGAGCCGCATGTGGCCCAAGAGCCGCAGTTTGCCGACCACGGTCCTAGCTGGTTGGGCTCAGTGGATAGAGCATGGGCTTGCGAACCAAAGGTCCCATGTTCGATTCCAGGCAAGGGCATGTCCTGTAGTTGCAGGCTCCTCCCTGGCCCTAGCTCTGTCTGGATGCGTGCAGGAAGCAACCCAGCGATGTATTTGTCTATGTCGATGTTTCTGTCTTTCCCTCTCTCTCCCACTGTCTCTCAAAACCAGCGGAAAAATATCCTCAGGTGAGGATTAACAAGAAAATAATTTTTAAAAAAGTGTTTTTAATGATTTTAGAAAGAGAGAGAAACATTGATATGAGAGAGAATATGGATCTACTGTATTTTCTAGCATATAACATGACTGGGCGTATAAGATGACCCCCCAACTTTTCCAGTTAAAATGTAGAGTTTGGGATGCACTCGCCGTATAAGACTACCCCTCTTCCAACGCACACCAAATAAAAATTAAAAAAAAACACATCAAATTTTATTTCGACCCCTAACTTTTGAGAAGATTTTCCTGGGTTAAAAAGTCATCTTATACGCCGGGAAATACGGTACTCCCTACTGGGGATCGAGCCTGAAACTTGGGTTTGTGCCCTGACTGGGAATCAGACCAGCGACCTTGACCTTTTCCTTGTACAGGATGGCACTGAACCAACTAAGTCACACTGGCCAGGCCTCAGCTAGTTCTTCCTCATATGTAAGCTGGGTCTGAGTTTCCCAAAATGTATCCTCTGGAAAACTACTCAGGGTGTCCTTGCTGATAAATGCCTTTCATTTAGAAAACGGAGAAAGTTGAATTCACTTACTGGAGTTCCTTACACCTGCACTGACATATGAGAGGGTCTGTAAAAAGTAGTAAGGAGACCTGCCAAAACCGGTTTGGCTCAGTGGATAGAGCATCGGCCTGCGGACTGAAAGGTCCCGGGTTCGATTCCGGTCAAGGCCATGTCCCTTGGCTGCGGGCACGTCCCCAGTGGGGGGTGTGCAGGAGGCAGCTGATGGATGTTTCTCTCTCATCGATGTTTCTAGCTCTCTATCCCTCTCTCTTCCTCTCTGTAAAAAATCAATAAAATACATTTTTTAAAAAAGTAGTCAGGAAACCTGTCTCATGTTGTCCAGCCCTGTGGGGTGTGGGAACCTTTCCTGCCGCTCAGCACCTGTCATCACCCCGGGGACACTGCCTTACGTAAGCTCCCTGAAGCTGTTTCAGAAATCGCATTCTCATTCGCACAGAAACTTAATGGCTTTATTAAAGGGGGGGCACTGGCCTGACAGGCAGGGCTCAGGGGCTGGGCGTCGGCCTGCGAGCCAGGAGGTCGGGGTTCTGCTCCCGGCCAGGGCTCATGCCTGGTTCGCAGGCTGCGGGCTCGGTCCCCAGCGCGGGGCGTGCAGGAGGGAGCCGGTCAGTCATTCTCTCCCGTTATGGGTGTCTCTCTGTCTCTCTCCCTCTCCCTTCCTCTCTGAAATGAATAAAAATACACGTCTTTTAAAAAATATATTCGACTAGAGGCCCGGTGCACGAAATTCGTGCATGGGAGGTCGGGGATGTCCCTCAGGTCAGCCTACACCCTCTCCAGTCCGGGACACCTTGAGGGATGTCCGACTGCTAGTTTAGGCCCATCCCAGTAGGATCGGGCTTAAACAAGCAGTCGGACATCCTTCTCACAATCCAGGACTGCTGGCTCCAAACTGCTTATCTGCCTGCCTCCCTGATTGCCCCTAACCGCTTCTGCCTGCCAGCCTGATCACCCCCTAACCACTCCCCTGCCAGCCTAATTAATGTCTAACTGCTCCCCTGCCAGCCTGTTTGCCCCTAACTTCCCTCCTCTGCCAGCCTGGTCACCCCTAACGACCCTCTCCTGCAGGCTTGATCACCCCCAACTGCCCTCCCTTGCAGGCCTGGAACCTCCCAACTGCCCTCCCCTGCAGGCCTGATCACCCACAACTGCCCTCCCTTGCAGTTCTGGAACATCCCAATGGCCCTCCCCTGCTGGCCATCTTGTGGTGACCATCTTGTGTCCACATGGGGGCAGGATCATTGACCACACGGGTGAGGCCTTCTTGTGTGTTGGAGTGATGGTCAATCTGCAAATTACTCTTTTATTGGGTAGGATTGATGTTGTACAGAGAGAAGGGAGAGAGAAAGTCAGAAACATCGATGAGAGAAAAACATGCATCAGCTGCCTCTTGCCCCCCCCCACCCCCTACTGGGGATGTGCCTGCAGCCAAGGTACATGCCCTTGACCGGAATCGAACCTGGGACCCGTCAGTCCACAGGCCGCGACACTGTCCACTGAGCCAAACCGGTTTCGGCTAAAAATATGTTTTAAAGGCATTAAAAAGGGAAGTTGCTGACTGTCTGGCCTGTTTTGCTGTCACCCCCTGACCCGTTGCCCGCTGGGGTGGTTGTGGGTGGGGGCGGTCATGTTACGGCTTAGCCAAGGTGTGAGGACCCACAGGGCAATCCGAACGTGGAGGAGCCCCCGGGCTCTGCGGGGCTGGCTGGTGTCAGCAGAGCCCGAGGTGAAATTTCAGCCCCCGGGGTAGAGCTGGTATCTGGTGTCTCCCTCTGCAAACACTGACCTCAGCTCTGGTGAGTGTCATGCTTCCCAGCTCACCTCCAAACAATGCCCCGCGGGCCTGAAGGAGAGAATGATGTCACCGGCCGCCCGGAATCATTCCCTCGTTAGCACCTGGCCCGGAGTACCTGGCCCGTGGGTTCTCAATCAGGACCACATCTCCTTGTCATCCCTCAGCCGTGGGCAGCCAAGCCAGGGGTCAGGGCTGCCCAGGCGTGGGATCCCCCGAGGCCTTCAGCAGTCAAGGTCGCAGTGAGAGGCTGTATATAGCCCCTCGGGGCGGGAAGGGTTGTTGGAGGAGCCGGGTCCACGTGGGCGCGGGCCCACCAGAGGCTTGTGTTTGGGAAGGGCGCCCAGTGGTCTGACCAGGAGCACCAAGTAAGGCTGGCAGGAGCCTTTACTTGCACGGCCCTGGGGAGCGGGGGGGGGCTGGTTGGCTCCACCTTGTTGATGGAACACTCTAGTTCACTTTTCCCCAAATTTTCCTTCCCTCCCTCCCTCCCTCCCTCCCTCCCTTCGGAAAATATATTTTTACTGATCTCAGAGAGAAAAGGAGAGGGAGGGAGGGAGGGAGGGAGTGAGGGAGGGAGAAACATCCTCCTATCTAATAAAAGAGTAATATGCAAATTGACAGTCCCTTCGCCACACCCACAAGCCATGCCCACCAGCCAATCAGGAGGTGGGGTGGGGCAAGGTGGGCGGGGCCAAGGTGACCCGGACTGCAGGTGGGGGGGGCAGGTTCATGGCGGCCCCGGACCGCGGGGGGCAGGGCCGAGGCCTGTGCTAGCTGGGCATGAGCTGGCTGGGGCAAAGGTCTGGCTGGGGCGGGGGGTAGCTGGGACAGAGCCAGTCATTGGCCCCATTGCAGGGTGATGGCTGGGTGTCCAAGGCCTAAATTCTCGGCCAGAGGCTCTTGGCCTTGGGCAGGCTGGGGGTGAGTGGTCAGTAGGACATCCCCTGAGGGCTCCCAGTATGTGTGAGGGGGCAGGTTGGGCTGAGGGATCACCTACCCCCAGTGCATGAATTTTGTGCACTGGGCCCCTAGTCTATAATAATAAAAGTGTAACATGCTAATTAGACTGGACAACCAAATGACCTTCCAGATGTCATTTCAGACGTCCTTCTAGACGAAGCCATGGTGGCAGGGACCAAGGCAGAGACAGTTAGGGGTGATCAGGCAGGCAGGTGAGTGGTTAGGGGCAATGAGGCAGGCAGACAGAGTGGTTAGGGGCAATCAGGCAGCCTGGCGAGTCATTAGGGGTGGTCAGGCAGGCAGGCAAGTGGTTAGGAGCCAGTGATCCCAGATTGTGAGAGGATGAAGACCAGGCTGAGGGACACCCCCCTATGCAGCAATTTCGTGCACTCGGCCTCTAGTCAATAATGAGAGAGAGTCATTGGTGGGCTGCCTCCTGCACATCCCACACTGGGGATCGAGCTCGCAACCTGGGCATATGCCCTGACCAGGAATCGAACCGTGACTTCCTGGTTCATAGGTCGTTGCTCACCATGGAGCCACGCCAGCCAGGCCAGATTTGCTTTTCGTAGGTCAGAAGCACAACCAGCTCTTACTGCACATACAGCTTCCCATGCCCACCCCAGGAGGACAGAAGCAGTCTGTGTAATAAACATCCTGCATGGTCTGTAGGGTGAGGCAAGTTTGGGGAAACACTGCTGTAGCTGATCTGGGATCTTACATGGCAGTAATGGGCTCAGGCCACACTAGCTTTTTTTCGGGCGGTGGGGGGCAGCTTGAGCTCTGTAAGAGTCTCATGTTGTCTCAGAAGAAACAGCAAAGGCTTACTCTTCATCATCTTCAGGGCTCTGGACTCCTAGCCCCTCTAGGCAAGGCCAGGTCATAGCCAGATGTTGGGCCCCTGCTAGAAGTAATTTTATTTATTGAATAGGGGCCCGGTGCACGAAATTTATGCACTGTGGGTGGTGGTCCCTCAGCCCAACCTGCCCCCTCTCACATATTGAGCCCTCAGGGGATGTCCTACTGACGGCTCACCCCCAGCCTGCCCAAGGCCAAAAGCCTCTGGCTGAGGCTTTCCAGCTTTGGGCAGAAGCCATCTTGGTTGGGGGTTAATTTGCATATCACTCCTGACTGGCTGGTGGGTGTGGCTTGTGGGTGTGGCAGAGGTATGGTCAATTTGCATATTAATGTTCTATTAGATAGCATTTTTTTGTTAATCCTCACCTGAAAATTAAGAGAGAGTGGAAAGGAGGAGGAGAAGCAGAAGGTGAGAAACGTTGATGTGAGAGAGGCACCTGAATTGGTTGCCTCCTGCATGCGCCCCAACCAGGGACAGGGATCAAGCCTTCAACCAAGGTACGTGCCCTTGACTGGAATTGAACCTGGGACTCTTCAGTCCGAGGGCCAGGGCTCTATCCTCTGAGCCACACCTGTTAAGGGCTATAAGTAATTTTAGAGGAGGCAGTTTGATGGGCCGTTGGTTGGTGTCTTTTATGTTAAACTAGAGACCCGTTGCAGGAAGATTCCTGTAAGAATAGAGCTCCCCCCCCCACCCCCGCTTGCTTACTTCTCCACAGCTTTGCTCCCTTCTGCAGTGCTTGGCTTCCTTCTGCACTGTCTTCTATGCCAGGATATGCAAAGTAACTGCCATCTTGGTTGGGTTAATTTGCATACTCGCTCTTATTGGCTTGTGGGCATGGCTTGTGGGTGTAGCGAAGGTATGGTCAATTTGCATATCACTCTCTTATTAGATAGGATCCCTGCTCTAATTGGTCAAGGGTATTTATCAAGCACATAGTATGTGCAAAATAAGGAATAAAAAGTAAACCGAGTATGTCCCTACTTCCTGGGCATGGTATAACTTGTTCAGATTTCAGATAACGAGAACGTTCAGGAGATGGATGATAGCAGTGGTTGTACAACAGTGTGAACGTCCTTCATTCCACTGAACTGTACATTTAAAAGTGATTAAATGGTAAGTTTTGTGTTATGCATAGGTCTCCACAATTAGGGGAGAAACGCTTGTTCAGGAGAAAGTGCACCCAAAAACCAACTGAGGAAGACATTTACAAAGTGACAGACCAGTAATTTTAAAAAATATATATTTTATTTTATTTTTTACAGAGAGGAAGGGAGAGGGATAGAAAGAAACATCGATGAGAGAGAAACATCGATCAGCTGCCTCTTGCATGAACACAACTGAGGATTTGCCCGCAACCAAGGTCCATGCCATTGACCGGAATGGAACCTGGGACCCTTCAGTCCGCAGGCCGACGCTCTATCCACTGAGCCAAACCGGTTGCAGCCAGACCAACAAATTTTAAGAAGCGCATGCATTGCCAAGACCGGTTTGGCTCAGTGGATAGAGCGTTGGACTGTGGACTGAAAGGTCCCGGGTTCGATTCCGGCAAGGGCATGTACCTTGGCTGCGGGCACATCCCCTGTTGGGGGCGTGCAAGAGGCAGCTGATCGATGTCTCTCTCTCATTGATGTTTCTGACTTTCTATCCCTCTCCCTTCCTCTATAAAAAATCAATAAAATATATTAAAAAAAAAAAGAAGTGCATGCATACTCAAGTAAAGTAAATCAAATATCCACGCAGCTTTTGTGCTGGAGGTGAAATAAAAAATAAAAAATTGGTAGTTTGGCCCTGGCTGGTGTGGCTCAATGGATAGGGCGCCTGCCTTCAGACCAGAGGGTCCCGGGTTCGGTTCCGGTCAAGGGCACCTGCCGCTGTTGCAGGCTCCTCCCCAGCCCTGGTCCTGGTCGGGGACCCTGCCGGAGGCAACCAAATGATTTGCTTCTCTTCACATCGGTATTTCTCTCCGTCTTTCCCTCTCTCTCCCACTCTAAAACCAATGGGAAAATGTCTCCCTTGACCGGAATCGAACCCGGGACCTTTCAGTCCGCAGGCCGATGCTCTATCCACTGAGCCAAACCGGTTCGGCTAGAAAGCAACATTTTCTAAGGGAAAGAGTCTTCTAAAGAGGCAGCCCCTTGCCCTGAGTGGTTTGGCTCAGTGGATAGAGCGTCGGCCTGCAGACTGAAGGGTCCCAGGTTCCATTCCGGTCAAGGGCATGGACCTTGGCTGCGGGCACATCCCCAGTGCGGGGTGTGTAGGAGGCAGCTGATGGATGTTTCTCTCTTACCGATGTTTCTAACTCTATTCCTCTCCCTCCCTCTCTGTAAAAAAATCAATAAAATGTATTTTAAAAGATAAAAGTAAATAGAGAGGCCACCCTCACGCAACCCCTGGGTAGCAAGTGTTTGCCGGGGGGAATGCAGATGAGGATCGCAAAGGAACTGGTGACGGGACGTCTCCCCGGGTGGGTGGTGCTGGTGAGGCCTTGTGCTTTGAGTGCGGAGAGAAATGCTGTCTTGATTCAGAGTGATTTCCTGGTATTGTAACTTTAAAGTTACAGAAGGCAAGTGCTGGAGGCCCCTGAGGAACGAGCTGTTGGAGATGGTTAGAAATGGCGAGGAAATGCCAAAACTGGTTTGGCTCAGTGGATAGTGTTGGCCTTCAGACTGAAGGGTCCCAGGTTCGATTCCGGTCAAGGGCATGTACCTTGGCTGCGGGCACATCCCCAGTGGAGGGTGTGCAGGAGGCAGCTGATGGATGTTTCTCTCTCATCGATGTTTTTGCCTTTTATCCCTCTCTCTTCCTCTCTGTGAAAAATCAGTAAGATATATTTAAAAAGAAAAGAAATGGCCAGAAAAGGTGGGCCACCCGCCGGGCCGTGCGTCTCTGTCTGCCTCCGCAGGAGCTGACAGGGACCTGCGTGGGAGACAGCGGATGTGAGAGACAGGTGGCTTTCAGGGAAGGTGTCCCCTGCCAGGAGGACCCCAGATTGGCAGGGGGGACTTCACTCAGAACAGCTGGTGTATGAGCTGAGCTCTCCTGGAGGCAAAGATGCTGGAAGCGGAGCCCCTGTGGCCTCCCAGACAGGCCCAGGGAAGAGAGCAGGGGTGTGGCTGTGTGTCTGATGAGCTGGCTGTGCCGGCAGAGCCATCTGGGGACGGTCTGGCACGTAGTAGGCGTTCAGGAAATATTTGCCACCACAAAATGAATCGAAAACCCACTCGTTTCTCTTTTGTGCGATTTGCTTTTTGTTTGTTTCTGTTTTGCTCTTAATTTTCTGGGGAAGAACTATTTCCTCTTTTTAATAAAATGTATGGCCCTCGCCAGTTTGGCTCAGCGGATAGAGGGTCGGCCCGTGGACCAAAGGGTCTCGGGTTCGATTCCAATCAAGGGCACGTACCCTGGTTGCGGGCTCCTCCCTGGCACGGGTCCTGCCTGGTCAGGGTGTGTGCGGGAGGCCACCCATCCATCTGTTTCTCTCACATCGATGTTTCTCTCTCCCTCTCTCTTCCACTCTCTCTAAAAGGTCAATGGAGCCGAAACCGGTGTGGCTCAGTGGATAGCGCGTCGACCTGCGGACTGAGGGGTCCCGGGTTTGATTCCGGTCAAGGGCATGTGCCTTGGCTGCGGGCACATCCCCAGTGGGGGGTGTGCAGGAGGCAGCTGATGGATGTTTCTCTCTCATTGATGTTTCTGACTTTCTATTCCTCTCTCTCTTCCTCTCTGTGAGAAATCAATAAGATATATTTTAAAAAACAAAACAAAAGAGCAGTGGAAAAATATCCTCTGGGCTCTGGGACGCACATCTGCCTCTGTGGAGGCCTGAGGGGCCGGGAGCAGCGATGCTCACCCTCGGCTGCCCGCGGGCACCACGCGGGGAGGTCAGAGCATCGCCGATGCCCGGGCACCGCCCGGTCCAGTGAAGTCATCCTCCGCGGGCGGGCGGGGCCCTGCACCCGCGTTTTGTCAGGACTCGGGGGTGATTGTGTTCTCCAGGTGCAGGGGGAGTTACAGCGGGCATTTTCCCGCGCCCCCCCTGGCTTCTCAGAACGGGCCGGCTCTGCGGCTCTCCCAGCGGAGATGTCACCACGCAGGGTCCTCCTGCGTGGGAATGCGCACGCGCTCCCTGTGCCCTCAGCGTCAGGCCCACCCTCCTTGCATGCGCTCAGGGTCATTCACTGTGTGGTCCGAGCTTCCCGTTCACGCCTGGCCACTCCACACCGTACACTGGTGCGCCCACCACAGGGACAGCCCCTGTCATTCCCCAGAGGAGCCAAGCCCTTTCATGCCTTAAGCAAGTCCCGATCCGCTATATTTGCCAGAATGGAAATTCTCTCCCTTATGTCCTTCATGGTCCTGCTGAGAGAGCCTGTTTATTTTTTGTTTTTTAAGATATTTTATTGAATTTTTACAGAGAGGAATAGAAAGTCAGAAACATCAATGAGAGAGAAACATTGATCAGCTGCCTCCTGCACACCTTCCACTGGGGATGTGCCCGCAGCCAAGGTACATGCCTTTGCCCAGAATCGAACCCGGGACCCTTTAGTCTGCAGGCCAACAACGCTCTATCCACTGAGCTAAACCGGTTTCGGCTAAATATATTTTATTTATATGTTTTACAGAGAGGAGGAGAGGATAGAGAGTCAGAAAGCATCTGGGACGGAGAGACTTAGGGAAGCCCTTGGTGGTAGGGACCACAGGAGACTATTTGTAGCCTGTCTCTCTAAGGGCAGGGCCTGGGCGGGGCTGGAGACAGAGGGGGCTGGTGATCCCTTACCGATCTGGTGTCACCTGAAAGGGGCCGCCCTTCGTCTCATTTGACCCTCAGCCGAAGCTGAGGAGAGCTTTGGACACAGGTGAGCAAAGTGCTACGTTTCTTGGCCTCACTACCTACCACTTTTGGCCTCGATGACTACACATGTGCTGGCTCCACAGAGTTTCAGAATATTCACACCAACACTACCGCATTTTAGAATGTTGACTATAGCCGAAACCGGTGTGGCTCAGTGGATAGAGCGTCGGCCTGCGGACTGAAAGGTCCCAGGTTCGATTCCGGTCAAGGGCATGGACCTTGGCTGCGGGCACACTCCCAGTGGGGGCCATGCAAGAGGCAGCTGATCGATGTTTCTCTCTCATCGATGTTTCTGACTTTCTATCCCTCTCCCTTCCTCTCTGGGAAAAATCAATAAAATATATATAAAAAATAAAATGCTGACTATATAAATACCATTATAGCAGTCTTCATTCAGTCAGTCATCATAAAGAGTAGACGTTTCACCCCAGTTCCACCGTTACAGGCAGAAATTGTGATAATACTCACCGTTTGGGGAGTGTGCCATCCCAGGCACAGAGCTAAGCACTCTGCATGTATTGTCTCACTTAACGTTTCTCACAGTCCAGTGTGGGACCCCCATTTTACAGATGGGCGAGAGGAGGCTCACCGAGGTGAAGAGGGCTTGCCTGGGGTCACAGAGATGGTGGCAGGGCTGGGATGGAGTGCTGGCTTCAGTGTTTGTGCCCTCGTCCTGCGTTGTGTTTTCTGTCCCATATTCCTTCAGCTTGTTCCCACCAACCGAAGCTTTCGTGTCCTATACTTCCGGGCCTTGTCCATACATGCTAGTAGTTTTCACGTAATTATACTCAAAGCCCAGCTATCAATAGAATTATTTTCTTTATACCAAATAAGTCATACATAATACTTTTTTTTAATATCAATATTAGGAGCCCGGTGCACAAAATTCATGCACAGGGTGGGGGGGGGTGTTGTCCCTCAGCCCAGCCTGCACCCTCTCCAATCTGGGATCCCTCTCACAATCTAGGACTGCTGGCTCCCAACTGCTCACCTGCCTGCCTCCCTGATTGCCCTTAACCGCTTCTGCTGGCCAGTCTGAACACACCCTAACCACTCCCCTGCCAGCCTGATTGATGTCTAACTGCTCCCCTGCCAGCCTGTTTGCCCCCAACTTCCCTCCTCTGCCAGCCTGGTCACCCCTCACTGCCCTCCCCTGCAGGCTTGATCGCCCACAACGGCCCTCCCCTGCCGGCCATCTTGTGACCACATGGGGGCAGCTGTCTTGTGTGTTGGAGTGATGGTCAATCTGCATATTACTCTTTTATTAGGATAACTTTCTATCATAATCCACGTCCAATCTATCATCAAGATCTGCTGAGTCTGCCTCTGGTATATATCTCTAAGCTGTAATCCACTTCCCTCCATCCCTACCCTTATCTTTGGTCTGGGCTCCAGCTGGAGCCTCTTAACTCTGCATAATTTTACTCTTTTTAAAAATATATATATTTTGTTGGTTTTTTTTACAGAGAGGAGGGGAGAGGGATAGAAAGTCAGAAACATCGATGAGAGAGAAACATTGATTAGCTGCCTCCTTCACACCCCCTACTAGGGATATGCCCACAGCCAAGGCACATGCCCTTGACCGGAATTGATCCTGGGACCCTTCAGTCCACAGGCCGACGCTCTATCCACTGAGCCACACCAGTTAGGGCTTCAGGCCTCTTTTTAGCTGCCTCTTCAAAGAAGCCATTACTCCTGACCTGTCTCGGCCTAAATTAGGACGCCTTTATTTACACAGGTCATACTTTCTACATTTGTGTGATTATTTGATTAATATATTTTACAAACAAACAGTGTTTATTTTGCCAAGCACTTTGTCTCCAGTGCCCAGCACAGTACCAGATGCGTAGTAGGTGATCAGTATTTGTTTGAAATAATATTTTTTTCTGTTGCTCTATGGTCTTCCAAACCATAATCTAATAGCTGCCTAATACCGGATAGTTATCCCTCTAATGGATTCTGTTAGACATTTGTTTCCTACGCAGCTCAGAGGACTGAACTCTTAGAGTCAAAAGAAAAAAAAAAATGTTCAAAGTCTCCGGACCAGCAGCGTCAGAACCCTGAACACACTAATAATAACATTGTGTGCATACACGGTGAGCCTCATTTTGTGTTGAAAGAAAAACTACAGATTATAGGTTTTGCAATCAATTTCGTGGGTTGTGAGCAGCGGCCGCTTTTAAAAATAGAGCAGAAGGAAAAACGTCAGGATGCTTTGCAGGCGAGGGGATAGGAATTGTTTTGGGGAACTTTCATATATATATATATATATATATATATATATATATATATAACTTTGTTTCCGTTTTATGTAGATGTGACTCTGTAGATGAAGCGGAAGCATGCACCGGTTTGCAGTGTGAAATCTATTTCTTAATGTGGGTGTCGGTTATCAAACAGAAAGGCACGGCTCTGGTCGGGGCGGCTCAGGTGGTGGGAGCATCGTCCCATGTACCGAAAGGTTGCAGGTTCAACTCCCAGTCGGGACACATGCCCGGGTTGAGGGTTCTATCCCCAGTCGGGTGTGTACGGGAGACAGCCGATCAGCGCTATTCTCTTTCTTCTTCTCCGCTCACTTTCTTCATGTATATTTTTATTGATTTCAGAGGGGAGAAGAGAGAGAAAGAAACATCCGTGGTGAGCGAGAATCATCGATTGGCCGCCTCTTGCGCGCCCCCCCTCCTGGGAATTGAGCCCGAGACCCCGGGCATGTGCCCTTAACTGGAATTGAACCTGGGACCTTTCGGTCCACAGGCCGATGCTCTAGCCACTGAGCCACACCAGCTAGGCCTGTGCTGTGTGCTTCGTCATCACATCTTGTTCTCTGGCCTAGTCGTTCCTTGTTTTTCATGAATGACCTTGACAGCTTGGTGGAGGACTCTGGTCAGGCATTTCGAAGAATGCTCCTCAGTGCGGACTTGCCTGGTGTGCTTCTCTTGACTAAACGGGGTTATGGGCTCAGGGGGGAACTATCACGCAGACGAAGTACTCACCCCATCACGTCCCATCGGAAGGTGCGTGACGTCACCGTGGTTCATCTCTGGTGTTGCTGACCTCGATCACTTGGTCGAGGGAGGGGGGGGGGTCTGCCAGCTTTCTTCACTCTAAAGCTGTGATTTTTCTTGCCCCGGGTTCTGTTCTTTAGAGGCGAATCACTGAGACACTAAGACCAGCCTATTTTCAAGGGGAGAAGAGTGTAGGGGGTGTTACATTCCACCGGAGGCAGGCCGAAACCGGTTTGGCTCAGTGGATAGAGCATCGGAGTGCAGACTGAAGGGTCCCGGGTTCGATTCCGGTCAAGGGCATGTGCCTTGGCTGCGGGCACGTCCCCAGTGGGGGGTGTGCAGGAGGCGGCTGATGGATGTTTCTCTCTCATCGATGTTTCTGGCTCTCTCTCCCTCTCCCTTCCTCTCTGTGAAAAATCATTAAGTATATTAAAAAAAAAAAAAAAGACTCTCCTTGGCCTCGCCTCCACCTTCCGCCAGCCCAGAGTCTCTTTCCCTTCCTCAGGCCTCTTGAGAGAAGTCGCTTCCCCGTCATCTCCCTTGACAACTGGGGCCATGGAGACACGCGATGGAGGTTTTCCACCGGGAAAGGCGGCTGCGTTGGCTTCGCTGGAGGGGGAGGCTCGCTGGTAAGGAGACAAGCGGCCCCTCTCAGACAGATTTCCGGGCGAACCCCGAAGCTGGCCTGAGGCTCTGGTGTCTGGGAAGGCCCCTGGGCCCGGGTGGGGGCGGCAGGAGAGGCCTGGAGGCTGTCCCCCACAGGGACACGAGGGGCAGCCGCTCCCAAACTCTGCCTGATGAGCGCCCTCGGCTTGGCTCCTCGTTCTGGGGGACAGCCTTTCCCCAGAGTGCCAGCCATGTAACCCCGGAGCGTTTCCCCTCCCGGGCTGCCGTCTCCAGCGCCGCCCTGCTTTCCGCTGACGGGGAAGCAGCCCAGTGACTGACTCACCACCTGCCCGCACCACCGCATCCCCCCGGGTAGCGTGGGGGTGCCCTTCCCATCAGCGGAGCAAAGGAAACCCCTGTTCAGAATGTGTACACTTCTTGGCCCCGCTGTACCCCGAATCTGTCTTCGGGGACCCCCACACCGGTGGAGCTGGCTCCTGCCACTTACTCCCCTCTGTCACTGCCAGGAACCGCCCCCCCACCCCCCATGCCTTGGTCTTTGGGATTTATTTTTTTTTAAATACAGAGGAAGGGAGAGGGATAGAGAGTTAGAAACATCGATGAGAGAGAAACATCCATCAGCTGCCTCCTGCACACCCCCCACTGGGGATGTGCCCGCAGCCAAGGTCCATGCCCTTGACCGGAATCGAACTTGGGACCCTTGAGTCCGCAGGCCGACGCTCTATCCACTGAGGCACACCGGCCAGGGCTGGTCTTTGGGATTTAGCTTGTGATCAGTAGGTTTCCTCCAGGACTAAGTGCTTCTCCCTCCCTGGCCCTACATGTGAGCTTACAGACATGAGCCAATGGTGTGTGTTTGTTATCTGGCCTATTTGCTATCCATTCATTCAGCAAATATCTATGGCAGCCGAAACCGGTGTGGCTCAGTGGATAGAGCGTCGGCCTGCGGACTGAAGGGTCCCGGGTTCGATTCCGGTCAAGGGCATGGACCTTGGCTGCGGGCACATCCCCAGTGGGGGCCGTGCAGGAGGCAGCTGATGGATGTTTCTCTCATGGATGTTTCTGACTATCCCTCTCCCTTCCTCTTTGTAAAAAATCAATAAAATATATTTTAAAAAATAAAATAAAAAGCAATTGACTGCCCTCTCGTTAGGAGCCCACCTCCCATCCTTTCTCAGGGAAGTGCCCAGAACACCTGCTTGCAGGTTAGGGTCCCTTCTGCCACACTGGTTCCCATGGGCCGCCCGGGGTCCCCAGCCTGGCAGGGGGCTGCTAGGTGAGCTGGGCTCAGGGGGGCATGGCTGTGCCCATCTCAGATTCTGACCCGAACGCGTGACCTTGGGCAAATCGCTCTGCTTCCCGGGACCTCGGTCTCCCCACCTGCGAACAAGGGGGGCTACAGAGCCCCCTCCATTCATTCGACTGGGGCCCAGGCAGGGTGCTCTTGGGGGGGGGCGTCCAGCAGGGGCGCACGGACGCAGCCTCGCAGAGGGGGAGGGGTCTGAGGGAGGCGGGTTTCCAGGCGCCCTGGCACCCCAGTCTCTGGGCCGAGCGCAGGGCCGGGGGGCCACCAGGTTACGTAAGAAGCTGGGCGGGGCGGGCACCGCCCGATCGTGGCCGCCCTGCCCCTGGCGGCTCAGCCCCCGCCCGCCCGGCGGTGGCAGCGCAGCCCGCGGGCGGGATGGAGCGGCGCCGGGGCTGAGCCGGGCGGGCACGGGCCGCCGCATGTGCCGCCACCGCACGTGCCGCGCCGCCGGGAGCAGCTGCCAGGCGGGTGGACAGCGAGCGGCGGAGGCCCCTTCGGAGCAGCAGCCGCCGCGGGAGAGCGCCGGAGATGGGGTGAGTGCGCCCGCCCGCCCGCCGAGAGCACGGGGCTGCGGGCCTCCGTCGGGATCTGCCGGCAGCCTGGATGGAGCTAGGGCGCCCCCCGATCCCCACTCCCCGCACCCCACTCCCCGATCCCCGCTCCGAGCCGCCTGCCCGGGCACCGCGCAGGCATGGGCGCCCGGCCGGCTGTGCCGCCTCGGCCCTGCCCGTGCGCCCGGCGATCCCCTGGCCCCCACTCCGGGGCCTGCGCCTGGGAGTGCGGGCGGCAGTGTCTCCTCCGCTGGCGGGTGGATCGCCAACAACAACAAAAAATGGGAATCCAAGTTTTTTCCTGGAAAGGAAAGAATAAGAAGCGCCGGCAGAGGGAGGGTGGACTCGGATGGCCGCGGATGGTGGCCATGGGCGAGCAGGAGGCGAGGCTTCACTCAGTCTGCGAAGCCGCCCAGATGCTCGGGAGCGAAGTTCAGAGACTCTTGTCTATAAAGTAATTTCAAAAGCAAGGATTGATTTCTCCGGGCGCTGCGAGCCAGGGGGCCGCTGTGCTCACGACAGCTCAGCTCCTGCTCGGCTCTCCCTGTTGTGAGTGCACCTGGGGGAAGGGAGACCTCAGGGTCGAGGGGATGGCCGTTGTGCCCATTTCACAGATGAGGAAACTGAGGCCCGGAGCGGTTTGGCACCTCCCCACCGGTTGGTTGGTTGGTTGGTTGGCCGCTGGGTGTGGGCAGAGGGAAGCCACAGCCGGACACAGTCTGTGTTCTCGCTCCGCCGGAAGAATGGGAGAGAATGATTTTTGTGGTGGAGAGACGGGGGTTTGTTTACATGTGGGACATGTCTTTTCTGGTGCATTCCTGTCGTCCATGAGTGTCTGTGAACTCAGTTCTTATAGGGAAGGGCTGTGGGAACTCCTGCCTAATGCTGCCCTTTTTAATATGTGTGTGTGTGTGTCGGGGGGGGGGGGGGTTTGCAAGTGAACCAGAGTTCCTTCGTCTCTATGTCCCCTGCTGCCAAGCGCAGCGTCCCTATGGTGACCCAAAGACTTGTGCTCTGTGGAGCTAACGGTCTTACGTTATTGATTTCAGGGAGGAACGGAGAGGAAGAGAGAGAGAAACTTCAGTGATGGATGTTTCTCTCTCATCAATGTTTCTGACTTTCTATCCCTCTCCCTTCCTCTCTGTAAAAAAATCAATAAAATATATATTTTTAAAAAAGAATGAGTAGGAATTCACTAGGCTAGGGTATTGGAGAAAATCTTCCTGGACTCCTAGAACAGCATGTGCAAAGGTCCTGGGGCTGGAAGGAGGCTGGTCCGCTGGCTGGCATGTGGAAAGCAAGGAGGATGTGGTAATTTTACCCCCCGCCCCCGTGCCAGGCAAGGAGTGGGAAGGGGCAAGATTGAATTGGGGGGGGGGGGCTGGACCCACCTCCCAAGGGTCAGTGGGCGTTACTGTGCCTGGCTCCAGAGAAGTTTCTGGAATCCTTTCACCTGGTGAACTCTTATCTGCGGGGTCTGCGCCATGCTTGAAGGAAGCAGAGGCAGGCCAAGGGGGATTTCAAGGAAGGGGAGTTTGGGGGTTCGGGACCAACATGAGCAGACCGGGGCCAGGAGATGTGCTTCAGACATCGGTGCAGATCTGTATTGTTGCATGCATACAGAAACGGGGAGATTTCACCAGGGGCCCCCCTGGCGGGGAAGCAGACTGCAGCATTCCCAGTGAGCCCGCGATCGACTGTGAAAGGGCTGTCCCTTGAGCAGTGGGAGCCTGTGCAGCTCTCAGATTTCATACTTAAAAAAAAAAAAATGCATGGGAAAGGAGTTGGCAAATGTAGATCTCAAGATGGGAGATAGCGGGATCTGGTAATTTTAACCCCCTGAGCCTCCCCGCCCCCCTCAGCCGGCACAAAACCAACCCAGCACACTCGCGTGATGAGAAAACAAATACTGAAACTCCCAGCTCAAATAGTTGTGCGGAAATGAAGACGTCTGCTCATGAAGAGCGCGAGAGAACGATTTTTGCGGTGGAGAGACATGGCGGAATGGCTTGGGGGGTTTGTTTACACGTGGGCTGTCTTTCCCGGCCGTTCCTGTCATCCACGAGTGTCTGTGAACCCCGCTCTTACAGGGAAGGGCTGCGGGCGCTCCTGCCTAACGCTGCCCTTTCGAACCCGTCCGCTTCTGTCATTTACGGGGACGCGCACGCCAGCCCCGGCTCGGGCTGGATGAGCGGTTTGGACAGGCGGGCGGAGGGAATAATTTTCACTGAAAATAGCACCAATGCCGTTCTTCCCGGGAGCTGAGTGGGCTGCAGGGGGAAGGGCCGGGAAGGGCAGCCAGCAGGAAACTTCGCCGTCGTCCGGAAGCCGCGCGGTGGCTGCCCTTGTCGACACGACCGGGATTGAAGAAAAAAAATCCGAGTTTACCTCTCCCCACCTAAGATGCTTTTCCTCATTCAGTGCCCTCTGTCCCGCTTCTCTGCTGTGAAACGTTCCCCACTGTGTGTGGTTTCCCCAGTAAGTCTGTGTTCTCACTCCCCCAGGCGGCTTTTTCATCCCTTCCCTTCCTAAAACCCTGCTCCTCCCCACGCACACCTGTAGCCTCCTTTTTCTTTTTCCTTTCTTTTTAAAAAAATACATTTTATTGATTTTTAACAGAGAGGAAGGGAGAGGATAGAGAGTCAGAAACATGGATGAGAGAGAAACATCCATCAGCTGCCTCCTGCACACCCTCCACTGGGGATGTGCCCGCAGCCAGGGTCCATGCCCTTGACCGGAATCGAACCTGGGACCTTTCAGTCCGCAGGCGGACGCTGAGCCAAACTGGTTAGGGTAATAAATAAGTATGTGTATATATATATATTTTTAAATATGTTTTATTGATTTTTACAGAGAGCAAGGGAGAGGAAGAGAGAGTCAGAAACATCAATGAGAGAGAAACATCCATCAGCTGCCTCCTGCACACCCCACACTGGGGATGTGCCCGCAGCCAAGGTCCATGCCCCTGACCGGAACCGAACCCGGGACCCTTCAGTCTGCAGGCCGACGCTCTGTCCCCTGAGCCACACCGGTTTCGGCATGACGTTTTATTTTGATTTACATTTAAACAGCCACAGGTGGCCAGTGGCTGCCATATGGGGTGACACCGTTTTAGCTGCTCTTATGAATAGCTTTCTGCTGCTTCAGTTCCACTTTCTTGATCCCTTTCACCTGAAAACGTCTCCAAACATGTGTCCAGCCCGGCCGGTGTGGCCCAGTGGTTGAGCGTTGAGCGATGTAGGAACCAGGAGGTCACGGCTGGACTCCCCGTCGGGGCCCAGGCCCGGGCTGTGGGCTCATTCCCCAGTGGGGGGCGTGCAGGAGGCAGCCGGTCAGTGATTCTCTCTCATCACTGATGTTTCTGTCTCTCTCCCTCTCCGTTCTTCTCTGAAGTCAATAAAAAAGAATATATATATGTATATATGTGTATATATATATATTTAAAAAATATTGATTTTTACAGACAGGAAGGGAGAGGGATAGAAAGTCAGAAACATTGATGAGAGAGAAACATCCATCAGCTGCCTCCTGCACATCCCCCACTGGGAATGTGCCCGCAACCAAGGTCCATGCCCTTGACCGGAATCGAACCTGAGACCTTTCAGTCCGCAGGCCGACGCTCTACCCACTGAGCTACACCGGTCAGGGCTGATGATTCCTCTTAGGCTCCCTGCTGGCGGTTCCTCTGCCTGACCTCTGAAGGATGGTGTCGCTGGTCCTGGCTCCTTACTGCTATCAGCACTCTCTTCCTAGGCCCTGCATGTCATCCACCCCCAGCGATGGCTGTCACTGCCAACTACATGCTGATGAGTCCGTGTTTTCTATGGGCTTCTACCCTTTTTAAAAAAACATGTATTTTATTGATTTTTTACAGAGAGGAAGGGAGAGAGATAGAAAGTCAGAAACATCGATAAGAGAGAAGCATCGATCAGCTGCCTCCTGCACACCCCCTACTGAGGATGTGCCCACAACCATGGTGCATGCCCTTGCCCGGAATCGAATCTGGGACCTTTGCGTCCGCAGGCCGACGCTCTATCCTCTGAGCCACACCAGTTTCGGCAATGGGCTTCTACTCTTGACCATGCCGAAGATCTTGATTCCTTTCAGTCCTCTCCTTCCTCCATCTTCCCCAGCCCATTCACTTGCTGAGAGATACCCCGGATTCTTCTCTCCCTGACCCCCTCCCCCCAGCCTCACATCTCGGCTGTCGGAGAGTCCCGACCTCTGAATGATGTCCGGGGCATATTGGAGTGTGTCCGCCTCTCCCCAGAATCATAGCGCCCGCTCTGTTCTTGGCCACTGCTGCCTCCTTCCGGACTGACGCCCTCCCATGCTGTCAGCATCCACTCTGGGGTATCTTCCAGCCCCCTTTCCACACTAGACCCCAAGTGACTGGCTTTCTAAACCACAGATCTCGCCGAAACTGGTGTGGCTCAGTGGATAGAGCTTAGAGCTTCGGCCTGCGGACTCAAGGGTCCCAGGTTTGATTCCGGTCAAGGGCATGTACCTTGGTTGCGGGCACATCCCCAGTGGGGGGTGTGCAGGAGGCAGCTGATGGATGTTTCTCTCTCTTCAATGTTTCTGACTCTCTATCCCTCTCCCTTCCTCTCTGTAAAAAATCAATAAAATATAAACAAAACAAAACAAAACCAAAACCCCCCACAGATCACATCACTCTCTTCCTAACACACCCTTCATCAAGGCGGGGGGCTCATCCCCACTTTCCCAGCCCCTCCGCCCCCCCCCTCACTGCCCACTGCCCTCTGCCCTCACTGTCCTTGGCTTTCTCGGCCCCGGCCCCAGGCCTTTGAACTTGCTGTTTCTTCTGCTCTTGCCCTGGCTCCGCAAACGCCTTCTTCTCTTCCTTCAGATTTCGACGTCAGGGTCAAAATCCCGGACCCCCATCCAGCCGGCCCTCCCATCGCCCCACAGCCTCCCGCACAGTCTGTCCTGGGCACCCCGTTCCTCGTCACAGAGACACACCTTTGTTTCCCCGGGCACACGGCGGTCACCTGGGCTTTGTTTACTTCCGTATGATCTCTTCCCCCGTAGCATCCGGCAGGGATCCGGTCTCCCCTTTTCTCCAGCTGTTCAGCTCCCGGCAGCAGACCACTGACACCCAGTAGGCACCCAATATTTTTTTTTTCTTTTTTCTTTCTTTTTTTTTTTTTTTGCAGTATAACTTAGATTTAATAGTAGTACATATGTTTTCCTTCCCCACCATTGTCCTCCCTCCAGCCTCCCCTTCCCCCAGCACATGTCCCCACCTGCCCCCCCCCCCCCCCCCGCCCCAGTGTCTTGCATCCACTGGTTATGCTCATATGCATGCATACAAGTCCTTCGGTTGATCTCCCCCAGCACCCGCCCCCAGCCTCTCCCCTGTAGCTTGACAGTCTGTTAAATGCCTCCCTGCCTCTATATCAATCACTCTCCCCTGTTTCTTTTCATCAAAAATATCTTGCCTCTGCAGACTGGAAATAAATGTATAAGAACAAAAAATGTTTGAGTCTCAGTTTCAATGTCCAACAGTTCTGAGTCCCCGTTTCAATGTCAAACAGTTCCTTATGTGTCCACGTCAGCGATGGTATCCAGATGGTGGACACACGGTGGAAATGCAGGTCCCACCCTCTCTGGTTTGGTCCTGGGCCGCCGGCAGCCACGCACAGCTCCAATACATATTTTTGATTTGAGTTCCTGCTTGCATCGGCTGGGCAGCCTCGCAGGGACACTGGCCCGCAAGTTGTGATCATGTTTGGATTACCTTTTCATAGAGCTTGCTTAATTGAGAGCTGAAAGGGCCAGCAGAGAAAGAAAGAAACATTTGGGTGCCGTTTTCCCTTGACGATAAAGCAAGCCATTTATTTAGCTTTTATGGTGGCGGGGCTGGCGTTCAGGCCATCGGCTGTCCTCCGGGTATCGGGGTTGACAATTGTCTTTTTATCTGCCCGCGGGAGGCTAGCTAACGGGGAAGCTGGCTTGTCTGCTGTTGGGGGCCTGTGGTTGATTTTTGTCAGTGTTTACAAACAAGATCTACTGTATTTCTGTCTGGCTTCAGCTTACACTCGTTCATTTGCTTCAGCCAAGATTACATTGCAACGTAGGGAGGCCACCAGCTCGGTGATCTGACATTGAGCCGCCTTTCTGTAACCTGCACCGCTGTGCTTTCTTCTGAGGCTCACCCCCGCGCCTTCCCTTTTCCGCTCCTCCTGCATCGCACCAGACTACGCAGTTCCTGCAAACGATGGCCTTTCGTCTGGGGTTCGTGTTAATAAAACAGACCCAGTCTCGCCGAAACCAGTCTGGCTCAGTGGACAGAGCGTCGGCCTGCGGACTGGAGGGTCCCGGGTTTGATTCCAGTCAAGGGCATGGACCTTGGATGCGGGCACAACTCCAGTGGGGGGTGTGCAGGAGGTAGCTGATGGGTGTTTCTCTCTCATCGATGTTTCTGACTTTCTATCCTTCTCCCTTCCTTTCTGTAAAAAAAAAAAAATCAATAAAATATATTTTAAAAAAAGATCCAGTCTCTCAGATACACGGAGGGAGCTGGTCTTCTCTCGGTCCTGTTGTGGGTTTGTTAGACTTCACTTTCTAAGAGAAAGTGTTCAGTCCCTTCATCTGTAACTCGCCTGGAGACTGTTGGAGATTCGGGTGAGCAGACCTACTAGCTAATTCCTGTCCTCGTGGGCTTTATAGTTTACTCGAGGCCCGGTGCATGAAATTTGTGCACAGGGGGTGAGGGGTGTCCTTCAGCCCAGTCTGCACCCTCTCCAATCTGGGACCCCTCGAGGGATGTCCAACTGCCCGTTTAGGACCGATCCCAGTAGGATCGGGCCTAAACGGGCAGTCAGACATCCTTCTCATAATCCAGGACTGCTGGCTCCAAACTGCTCACCTGCCTGCCTCCCTGATTGCCCCTAACCGCTTCTGCCTGCCAGCCAGATCACACCCTAACCACCACCCTGCCAGCCCAATTGGTGTCTAACTGCTCCCCTGCCACCCTGTTTGCCCCCAACTTCCCTCCTCTGCCGGCCTGATCACCCCTAACTGCCCTCTTCTGAGGCTTGATCGCCCCCAACAGCCCTCTCTTGCAGGCCTGGAACCTCCCAACGGCCCTCCCCTGCTGGCCTGATGGCCCACAACTGCCCTCCCTTGCTGGCCCGGTCCCTCTGAACTGCCCTCCCATGCTGGCCATCTTGTGGTGGCCATCTTGTGTCCACATGGGGGCAGGATCTCTGACCACATGGGGGCAGCCCTCTTGTGTGTGGGAGTGATGGTCAGTCTGAGTATTCCTCTTTTATTGGATAGGATAAGGGTCGAGATAAGCCACAGAGCAAGCACCAGCTGTGTGTGTGAGTTTAAACAGAGTGCTGTCATCCGTAGGGTGTCAGAGCTGTTGCCGGCTCTTTGGGGATCAGTATGCCAGGAGGAGGAGCTGTGCAGGCTGTTAGCATTGAGGACCCCCCCGCCCCCCATCAGACAGCCAGCTCCCTGTGTGAGAACTGGGGAAACACACAGGGTTGGACGGGGTGGTGCCGGTTAGACTTGTGTCGAATGAACGCGCACGGGAATGAAGGGATCCTCCCTGCAGGCTGTCTCTCACTTTGGGGAGAGCCGTCATTCGTTAGAAACAGCCCCACGCTCCCTCCCGGCTTTGAGGGTTTCAGGTTGGAGCTCGGGGCACCAGTGTCCGGGGAGGAGGGCCCAGCGGACAGGAACGGCTTGTGTGTGCGAACGCGCCCGGTGGTTTTGTGTCCGTTATCAGACCTCTTCCCTGCAGGGGCTCCTGGGAGCTGACAGTCCGCTGTGGGGCCCCCGTTAGCAGATGCGCCCGTCCCCTCGCCCAGGTTTATGGCCCTCCCCGTTTGCCTTCGCTCTTTCTCACCTCTCCCGCCCCCCTTTTATTTTTAACAAAATGAAAATAGCTTTGCTTCTAATTGTGAAAATATTACATGTTCCTACTGAAACATGACGGCGTGAAGAAGGGAGTGAAAATTGCTTGTCATCCCGTGTCGCGGGGACGGCTGCCGTCATCAGCCGCTGGTCTGTCTGTTCAGACTTCTTCCCGTGTGTAGAGTGTCTGTGTGTTCAGAGATAGACATGTCTCCACAGAGCAAATGTGTGTGCGTGTTTTTAACAAAATTGCATCGTATCATACATCTGTTTTTTTAAAAATATATTTTCTTGATTTTTCACAGAGAGGAAGGGAGAGGGATAGAAAGCCAGAAACATCGATGAGAGAGAAACATCCATCAGCTGCCTCCTGCGCGCCCCCTACTGGGGATGTGCCCACAACCAAGGCACATGCCCTTGACCGGAATCGAACCCGGGACCCTTCAGTCCGCAGGCCGACGCTCTATCCACTGAGCCAAACCGGTTTCGGCCATACGTCTGTTTTATAACGTAAGTTTTTAACTTAAGATAAATCTCATGGACATTTCTCCATGCCAATAACTCTAAATATACATCCTCCTTTCAATCCACACCGACCTCCAATTTGTCATTTTGCTTGATTTTATGCATCTTTCTAGAGTCGCTTAAATCCTTTCTAGAACAAGGCAGGGTCTATTTTTAAAAAAATAAAAAAATAAAGCTATTCTGACAGACCCTTTAGAGCAGTGGTTGGCTTTCAGTGAATGGTTGAAAGAGAAGAACAGTGGCGGAGACCGAGATCACAGGGAGCACGGGGCATGCGCCGTGGCACTGATTCTGGGTGTCACCGCTCCCTGGAGACTCCTCCAGCCAACATGGGGACTCACCGTTGTTGCTAAGGGCGGTGGGGGGCCCGGGGCCCAGCTGTTCAGATAGTTTCTCCTGGGAAACGTCAAGGCAGGAAGACTCTGCTCTAAGACCCCAGTGGAAGGTTCTTTGCCAGCAGAAAGCACCCGGGCCGCACTGAAACCGGTGTGGCTCAGTGGACAGAGCGACGGCCTGCGGAATGAAGGGTCCTGGGTTCGATTCCAGTCAAGGGCATGTGCCTTGGTTGCGGGCACATCCCCAGTGGGGGGTGTGCAGGAGGCAGCTGATCGATGTCTCTCTCTCATCGATATTTCTAGCTTTTTGTTCCTCTCCCTTCCTCTCTGTAAAAAAATCAATAAAATATATTTAAAAATTTTTTCTTTTTTTCTTTTATTTTATTCTTTAAAGTATTATAAATAGTAGTATCATACATATGTTTCCTTTCCCCCCCCCATTGACCTCCCCTGGCCTCCTCTATCTCCCAGCACATGCCCTCACCTGCCCCCCACCCCCCTAGTGTCTTGTGTCCATTGGTGATGCTCATATGCATGCGACACAAGTCCTTCGGTTGATCTCTACTGCCCCCGCCCCCACCCTCTCCTGCCTTCCCGCTGTAGTTTGACGTCTGTTCCATGCTTCTTTGCCTCTGTATCTATCTTCCCCACCCCTTTCTTTAAAAAAATCTTGCCTCTGCAGACTAGAAGTAAACATATAAGAATAAAAAATGTTTGAATCTCAGTTTCAATGTCCAACAGTTCTGAGTCCCAGTTTCCATGTCAAACAGTTCCTTATGTGTCCATGTCAGCCATGGTATCTGGATGGTGGACACACGGTGGCAATGCAGGTCCACCCTCTCTGGTTTGGTCCTGGGCCGCCTGCAGCGACGCACAGCTGCTGACGGCTAGCAGGGCGAGGCGCCGTCAGCGTCCCCCATCTCCGGACCGTCTCTCCTCTTGTCTTCGTGGTTGAAGCGGACCTGTCAGCTCTCTCTGTTGCAGGAATCCACGTGGTCTTGGGGTTGTTTTCTGGCCGGAGAGCTCTCATGAGTTGACCACAATGTCAAACCAAAAGGAAAGAAAAAGAAAAGAAGAGAGAGAAGGAGAGAAACGCTTCCTATAGAGCTGCCTCCCAGCCTTGAGCCAGGGAAATCCTGGTCCCAGTCGCCCCTGAGGGGCTGCCCTTTGCTCTCCTGCGGCTCTCTCGGGGAGTTTCATCTGTGGGTGATGGGGGCGGGGGGGGCGGGTCGTCCACAGGGGTCCAATTAGTGAGCGACACCACACCGCAGACCTGCTGCTGGCCATGGGGGCCCCGTTGGGATCTGTAATCGGACGAGCTTTTAATTGGAGCTGTTGGGATCCACGGAGAGAAGGAACGTTGCTTTGGCTTCCGTGGTCGGGGGGAGGGGGTGACGGGGAAGGCCCTCACGGGGGAAGGGACTCGAGGCTCCGGCGGGCAGGGGGAGGAGCTGCCGGGGAGGTGGCGTGGGCCCCGGGCAGATGCAGCGCGGCGGGAACGGGGCAGAGTGCTCCGACTCCTCTGCGCAGACTGCGGGCACCACCGAGTGTCTCACCAGGTTGTGTGCGGGGTGCGGGGAGGAGGGGGGGGCGCGTACAGGCAGGGGAGGCTGCAGCCCGAGGGCTGGCTGTGTGAGCTTGGCCGAGTCATCTCTGTACACTTGATCTTGTCCGGGATGGATTGAATGAGAAAGTGTGTGTGAACATTCAGTACAACGCCTGCCACGTACGTAAATACTCGGAGAGGGGTGGCTAAATTTACCTCCACCATCATGATTTCATTAAAAAAAAATTTATATATATATATATATATATATGATTGATTTTTCACAGAGAGGAAGGGAGAGGGATAGAAAGTCAGAAACATCGAGGAGAGAGAAACACCGATCAGCTGCCTCTTGCACACCCCCCCGCTGGGAATGTGCCCGCAGCCAAGGTCCATGCCCTTGACAGGAATCGAACCCGGGACCTTTCAGTCCGCAGGCCAATGCTCTAGCCACTGAGCCAAACCAGTTTCAGCAACCACCATCATGATTTCTGCTTTGGATGGCGGGTTGGCAGGTATCTTCCGGTATTCACCGTTAGAGACAGTCCATCTCTCATCTCTAGCCCCCTCAGACACCTCGCCCCCGCCCCCCAGTCCCCAGCTGCTCGCTCACAGTCCCAAGGAGTGCCTGCCGTGCCAGCCCAGACAACAGGGGGGTTGCCCTCTGAAGCCTTGCCTCATGTCGCTCAGCCTCAGGCAGGGCTGGCGGAGGGCTGCCTGGGGCAGAGGACGGGGGGGATCAGGAGAGCCGACCCACACGTGCCAACAGGCTGCCAGCCAGTTGCTTTCACAGGGAGGTGCAAGTGCGGGCAAAGAAACGAGGGCTTCTCTCTGCTGTGGGCGTCCGACCGAGGATTTGTTTTGCTGGCCAGGGAGGCCTTCGTTTGATTATTTGTGTGTTCGTTTGCTCATTCATTCGAGAAACGGCGACCCTCGACCTCTCCCATCCCAGCGTTAGCCATCAGATCTGTGTGTGCGTCGTATATCGGATGGAAATGACTTCTTGGGCAGCGATCGAATTGGCAGCGATTCGTGACTCCATCCTCCTCGGTTTGCATTCAAGCCTGCTGTCACCCGGCCTGATCTACCTGTCTTCTGGGCACCCTGAGTGCCTGGCCGAGACCCCTTCATCCTGTTTATCCCGTAAGACATTACCGTGTTTTCCGGCCTCTAAGGCGCCTGGAACTGCTGGTGACGGGAGGGAGCTAGCAAACGACAGAGAGAGAGCAAGTGCGGGGCAGGTTCCTGGCGAGTGAGCAGCGCCCAGCGTAACTGCAGGCTCCGGTATTTACACCGGCGTATCAGACGACCCCCGACTTCTGAGAAGATTTCCTGGGTTAAAAAGTCGTCTTATACGCCGGAACATACGGTAATTATAGCTCCACGTGAGGGGCACACATTATCCTCATCTGCACCTTCCCCGCCCTCGCCGGCCGGACCAGTGCAGGTCGAGGGAGGTGTGAGCGCCATTTATGTGATGTTCCATGTTCTAGTCACGTCCACATTCAGGAAGTGAAAGAAACACATGAGATGAGCTTTATTTTTTCGTAAATATATTTTATTGATTTTTTTACAGAGAGGAAGGGAGAGGGAGAGAAAGTCAGAAACATCGATGAGAGAGAAACACCCATCAGCTGCCTCTTGCACACACCCCACTGGGGATGTGCCCGCAGCCAAGGTCCATGCCCTGGACCGGACTCGAACCCGGGACCTTTCGATCCGCAGGCCGACGCTCTATCCACTGAGCCACACCGGTTTCGGCCAAAATATTACCGTTTCCACATGTAACCAGTGGCACGTAAATCAGATATGGCCCCTTTTCCCGTGGAACTGACACTCCAGTGAGGGGCGCAGACACCCCCTGTCTCTGCCACCACCCCCACCCCCTCCCAAGACGCCTGTGAGCGAAGGCGTGCTCAGGGCTGGGCGGAGAGCGGCGCAGGCTGAGGCCGGCGTTCGGACGTGCGGTCCGGATGCCTCTCCGAAGAGGTGACCTCGAAACACGCACATTTTCAATTTGCACATTCCTCTTTTATTAGTGTGCATGCAGCGAGGGAGGGCTGCGCCGAACCCACGCTCTGTGGTAAGAAGCCCCCTACAGCCCTAGCCAGCTCGGTTCGGTGGATGGAGCCACAGGGCCCCGGGTTTGATTCCTGTCAAGGCCACGTACCTCAGTTGCAGGCTCCTCCCCGGCTCAGGTCCCGGTCAGTGTGTGTGCAGGAGACAACTCATTGGTGTGTTTCTCTCACGTCGATATTTCTCTCTCTTTTCCCCTCTCTCTAAAAATCAATGGGAAAATATCCTTGGGTGAGGATTAAAAAGAAGAAGGAGGAGGAGGAAGAGGAGGAGGAGGAGAAGGAAGAGGAGGAGGAGGAGAAGGAGGATGAGGAGGATGAGGAGGAGGAGGACTAGGAGTAGGAGAAGGAGGATGAGAAGGAGGAGGAAGAAGAGGAGGAGGAGGAGAAGGAGGAGGAGGAGGAGAAAGGAGGAGGAGGAGGAGGAGGAGGAGGAGGACTAGGAGTAGTAGAAGGAGAAGGAGGAGGAGGATGAGAAGGAGGAGGAAGAGGAGGAGGAGGAGAAGGAGGAGGAGGAGGAGGAGAAGGAGGAGGAGGAGAAGGAGAAGGAGAAGAAAGAAGAGGAGGAGAAGAAGGAGGAGGAAGAAGAGGAGGAGGAGGAGGAGGAGGAAGAAGAGGAGGAGGAGGAGGAGAAGGAGGAGGAAGAGGAGGAGGAGGAGGAGGAGGAGGAGGAGGAGGAGAAGGAGAAAAAAGAGGAGGAGGAGAAGGAGGAGGAGGAGAAGGAGGAGGAAGAAGAGGAGGAGAAGTAGGAGGAGGAGGAGAAGGAGGAGGAAGAAGAGGAGGAGGAGGAGGAGGAGGAGGAGGAGAAGGAGAAGAAAGAAGAGGAGGAGAAGGAGGAGGAAGAGAAGGAGGAGGAAGAAGAGGAGGAGAAGGAGGAGGAGGAGGAGGAGGAGAAGGAGGAGGAAGAAGAGAAGGAGGAGGGGGGGAGGGGGAGGAGAAGCAAGGAGACCAGTGGCAGGGCTCCTGGGTTCGGGGCCAGAGGACACTGGCTGGGTGAGAAGGCTGAGAGGAGGGGAGAGAAGGGGCCGGCTCCGCAAATGGTTTGGAGATGGGTCCGCGGGGACTCTCGGAGGGATCGCACGTGGGGTAGGAGATGAGGGCGAGGGAGGACGGACAGAGACCTCTCAGTTTGGGTTTGAGCACCTGGCAGACGAGGGGAGGTTTGGACTGGGGAGGGGGGTCGAGCTCGGGCATCCACACGGGAAGCGGGGGGGTGAGTGGGGCTGGGGCGAAGGCAGCGGACGCCGTGCCTCTGGGGCCCGCGGCGGTCAGACCGGGCAGGGCCGGCCGGCCGAGCCGGAGAGGGCTCGGGAGCCCGCAGCACCCCCACGCTCGGCGGCTCGGGCAGAGCAGCCGGCACGGCGGGCGGAGGCGCGGCTTGGGAAGGAGGAACGTGGGCAGTGGTGTCCAGGCAGGGGACGGAGAGGTGTCGCCGCGGGGCGGGCTGGGTGTTGGCGCTGGGCGCCGCCGAGACGTGGCCGGGGACTGGGCGGCATGGCGGAGCCGGGAGCCAGGTGGGTTGGGAGAGGAGCCGGGGGCTGGGAAGGGGGGTGTGGGGGTGTGGACCACTTTCTCTTTCTCTTTCATTCATTTACCGGAGGCGCGGGGCACAGCATTCGTGCGCTGGCCCGGCGGGGTCCCTCAGTCCAGCCTGGGACCCTTCAGTCCACATATCAGTGCTCTGTCCACTGAGCCACACCAGCTAAGGCTTCTTTTTGAAGACGTGGACTGTTGCCCAGCCGGGTGTAGCTCAGCCGTTGAGTGTCCACCCAGGAGCCAAGAGTTCCCTGGTTCGATGCCCGGTCAAGGGCACAGGCCCAGGTTGCGGGCTCCATCCCCAGTAGGAGGCGTGCAGGAGGCAGCCGGTCCCTGATTCTCTCTCATCGTGGATGTTTCTGTCGCTCTCTCCCTCTTCCTTCCGATCTGACATCAATAAAAATATGTTAAAAAAGAAAAAGAAGCTGACTGTGAAGGAACAGAACATGGCAGGCTGTAGGGCGAGGGAGGCGGTATTGAAGACAGAACTCCGGCCACGCGGGTGGTGATGGGAGTGCTGCCCCAGAGAAGGGACCACAGAGGAGCCCGGCCTCGAGAGGAACAGGTGCAGGGCCGGGCTCCAGGGGGGAATCGGCCCTCGGAGGGCAAAGGGAGACACCCTCTCCTGGCGAGGAGAGGAGACCACGGAGAAGGCAGATGCCATCAGGCTGGCGCAGTAGAGGATGCCTGGGTTCTAGCCAGGGCTCCTGTCTGCCCCCTGAAGTCTGAGGCAAGCCACCCCTGAGAGCCGGGTGGGGGGGAGGGAGGACAGGGCGCTGGGAGAAAGAGGAGGAGGAGAAGGTGTGACACAGTCTGGGAGGGGGTGGCAGGCCTGCCAGAGAAACCCAGGCTTCCGAACCGTGGCCGAGTGACAGTTTGAGGTCAGAGAACGCGCATCCAGGGTGAAACTCGTCCACCCAGTTCGGCGATGTTGCCCAGTGGCTTGGGTGTGGGCTCGAGGAGGCAGATGGCAAGACGAGCCAGCCGGGGGTGGCAGAGGAATCTCAGGCGGCTGTGCTGGGCTGGGGTGGGGGGGGGAGTGGCTATTCAGGGGAGAGGGGAGCTGTCGGTCAGTGGATGGGGGTCTCTGAGGTGGGGAGACCTAGGCAGCGGGCGGTGTGGGCAGGGAGCAGGGAGTTGGAAATGCGTGCCCCGGGGTGCAGCCATCCTGGAGATGGGGGTCCTGGTGAGGCTGCGGCAGGGGGTCACCGAGGGGCGTTGGGATGAAGGCATTTTTTAAAATACACATTTTATCGATTTTTTCAGAGAGGAAGGGAGAGGGATAGAAAGTCAGAAACATCCAAGAGAGAGAAACATCCATCAGCTGCCTCCTGCCCCCCCCCCCCCCACTGGGGATGTGCCCGCAGCCAAGGTCCATGCCCTTGACCAGAATCAAACCTGGGACCTTTCAGTCCGCAGGCCTACTCTCTATCCGCTGACCCAAACCGGTTTCGGCTATGTCTCTCCATTTCTTTGTTAATTTTTATATTTTCAAATATATTTTATGGATTTTTTTACAGAGAGGAAGGAAGAGGGATAGAGAGTCAGAAACATCGATGAGAGAGAAACATGGATCAGCTGCCTCTTGCACACCCCTCAGTGGGGATGTGCCTGCAACCAAGGTACATGCCCTTGACCGGATTCGAACCCGGGACCCTTCAGTCCGCAGGCCGACGCTCTATCCACTGAGCCACACCGGTCTCGGAGGTCCACACCTTGTTCTGAGGAGTAAGCAGCTTTGCACGATACCAGGGTTTTTGCATCCTCAGGCTGAGACTGGCTGCAGCGAGGAAACCCCTGCAGGGGCTCAGGGATGCATCTCTGGGGTGCAGAGACCCCGGGGGCCTGGCCTCCTCTCTGGACCCAGCGCATTAAATACCACCTCAGGGACTGCCCTCCCCTCCTGGGGCCTCCGCCGGCCCTCTGCGGCGCGGGAACAAGTTCCAGATGGCGCTGCCTCGACGGCTCAGCTCCTTCCCACACCCCACGCCCTCCGTCGCCCCACTAGGTGTGGTCCTTTTGCTGACGCAGACCTGGGGGCGACTCGCACTGACCTGGGCTCGCAGACTTGGCGTGAGCACAGCTTCGGCTCTGGGCGGGAGGGAGCCTGTACACCCCACACACAGCGTGTTCCCACGTGGCTATTGGGCTCCCACCTTCCTTTCACACCAACAGAATCAGAGATTCCCTAAATCAAAACCTGACTCCCGCCCTGACCGGTGTGGCTCAGTGGATAGAGCGTCGGCCTGCGGACTGAAAGGTCCCAAGTTCGATTCCGGTCAAGGGCATGGACCTTGGCTGCGGGCACATCCCCAGTACAGGGTGTGCAAGAGGCAGCTGATCGATGTTTCTCTCTCATCCATGTTTCTGACTTTCTATCCTTCTCCCTTCCTCTCTGTAAAATATCAATAATATATATTTTTTAAAAATGTAAAGCATAGTGTTCCTAATACGATTTAGAATAACTGACAGGTGATGTAGGCAGACTCAGAGTTGTTTTCCTTAGATGAATTAAAATATTAATTAGCATATGAATGAGGAGCAACAGATGCTGTCAGATTGCAAAAGTGGAGATGAGCTGTGGATAATGCCCCTCAGATTTAACATTTACAGGATGGTCTGGGAAGAGCAGGTTTGCAAATCTCCCATCAAAAATAACGTGACTGGCCCTAGCTGGTGTGGCTCAGTGGATAGAGCATCGGCCTGGGGACTGAAGGGTCCCGGGTTCGATTCCGGTCAAGGGCATGTACCTTGGCTGCGGGCACGTCCCCAGTGAGGGGTGTACAGGAGGCAGCTGATTGATGTTTCTCTCTCATCGACGTTTCTAACTCTCTATCCCTCTCTCTTATTCTCTGTAGAACATCAATAAAATATATTTAAAAAAAAAATAAAGCACGCAGACTTCCCTAAGGGTGGAATATTCTGGAAAACTGGAATTGGAATATCCTGCCGTTTGATTGAAAGCTATACCACTTGCTTCAAGGGAGGAAGCTAAAAAAAGCCACCCCTTGGCTTCTCCCATGCATTTTAAACACTCCGAACGCTTCGCCTGCAAAGGAAACAATGCCCGTTCCTTAAATAATTAAGCGGCGTTCGCTGAGGATGGAGCGCTGCCCAGGCCGGCACACGGCGGGGCCCTCGCAGTCTCTCTCGGGGCGAGGGGGGGCGCGGGGGAGCATGGGCACGTGATGGAGGGGGTGTCCGGGGAGAGAATCTGCCTCGCAACCACTTGGTGAAATGGGCACAACCTTGGAAATGTCACCAAAAAGGATGAAGGGCCGAAACCGGTGTGGCTCAGTGGATAGAGCGTCGGCCTGCGGACTGAGGGGTCTCGGGTTCGATTCCGGTCAAGGGCATGGACCTGGGCTGCCGGCACATCCCCAGTGGGGGGTGTGCAAGAGGCAGCTGATGAATGTCTCTCTCTCATCGATGTTTCTGACTCTCTGTCCCTCTCCCTTCCTCTCTGTGGAAAATCAATAAGATATATTTTAAAAAACAACAACGACACAACATTGGTTTCAAAAGCGCACCGTCTGGTTTAAAAGGAAAGCAGATGAGCCTCAAGGACGCTGTGGCCTGCCTTTCAGAGGGCAGCGGCTGCGAGCAGGGGTTTGCGCCCCCATGATGGCCTGGCCACCCCGACAGCTCTCCAGAGCTTCCCACACATTTCTCACCGGGGATCTCAGCCATTCCTTCGTCTTCCCTTTCTCACCCTCCATCTCCCAGCTCCTCCCTGGTCCTGTTTCTCAGATTTCAGTCGAGGGTCTCAGAATGACTGCAGTTTGGGGTCCTATTGAATTGCACGTGTTTTTGTTTATTTGTTTGTTTGTTTTTTTGTGGATTTATTTATTTATTTGTGTTTTGTTTTTCAATTGACTCTTCTTTTTAATTTTTTTTATCGTTTAAAGTATTACAAATAGTAGTATATATGTTTCCTTTTTTTGCCCATTGACCTCCCCTCCGGCCTCCCTTACCCTCCCCCCCCACCCAGCACATGCCCTCACCTGCCCCCCCCCTTTGAATTGCATGTTGTGATGACATCTATTAAGACATTATTCCCTGTCGAAACCGGTGTTGCTCAGCGGACAGAGTGTCAGCCTGCGGACTGAAAGGTCCCAGGTTCGATTCCGGTCAAGGGCATGGACCTTGGCTGCGGGCACATCCCCAGTGGGGGGTGTGCAGGAGGCGGCTGATTGATGTTTCTCTCCCATCGGTGTTTCTAACTCTATCCCTCTCCCTTCCTCTCTGTGAAAAATCAATAAAATATATTAAAAAAAATAAAAATAAATGTTTCCTAAAATGTCTTAAAAAAAAGACATTATTTCCATCACTTAATAGGAATCTAAATGTCAAATAAATGAACCTGTTCGTCTAGGTCTTACTAGTTGTCAGATTAGCCGTGTCAACATTACTGTTGTAAGTTCTCCAGAACTCAAGTTGCTCACCCTCTTTGGGGCCATAAGTCAGAATTTTCTCATTCTCATTTTCCTCCGTTTCCCACGCTCGTCAGTGCTTTAGGTCAGTGGCCGGCAGACCGCGGCTCTCGAGCCACATGCGGCCTTTTGGCCCCTTGAGTGTGGCTCTTCCACAAAATACCCCGGCCCGGGCGAGTCTGTGTTGAAGAAGTGGCATTAGAAGAAGTTTAAGTTTAAAACAAAGAAATTTCCATCGTTGTCCTGTTGGTATTGGGCTCTGTGGACTGACGAGTTTGCCGACCGCTGCTCTCGGTGGTTGCCTCTGCTGTTTTTGTCTCAGAGATACAGAGTGTTGTGTTTGTGTTGTGTTTAATCCTCATCTGAGGATATTTTCCCATCGATTTTCAGAGAGGGGAAGAGAGAGGGAGAGACAGAGAGGAACATCGGTGTGAGAGAAACACATTATGGGTTGTCTCCTGCACATGCCCTGAACCGGGGTCCGGGCTGGGGAGGAGCCTGCAACCAAGGTATGTGCCCCGGCCCGGAATCGAACCCGGGACCCTTTGGTCCGCAGGCCAACGCTGAGCCAAACCAGCCACGGCTATGTTATTGTTATGATTAGTTTTTTCCCAAATGCTGCAGCTGCTTTGGCTGTCATGGAAGGACTCGCCTGATGGGAACAGGAGCAAGAAGGTGCATTAGCCCTAACCGGTGTGGTTCAGTGGGTAGAGCGTCGGCCTGCAGACTGAAGGGACCCGGGTTCGATTCCGCTCAAGGGCATGTACCTTGGCTGCGGGCACATCCCCAGTGGGGGGTGTGCAGGAGGCAGCTGATCAGTGTTTCTAACTTTGTATCCCCCTCCCTTCCTCTCTATGAAAAATCAATAACAATATATTTTGAAAAAAGAAAAGAGAGGAAAAAAGAATGTGCTTTAGTGAAGTGGCTTCAAGGCAGGCTCCCCAGTCAGATGCACTTTGTTTAATAAGGCCCCCCATCCTAGGGGAAAGGTCAGATGGAGTCTGATGCTGTGCGATTCGGTTCTCTCTCCCCATCGTCCAGAATGCGTTTGGTTTATGCCTCTTCTTTCCTTAGAGCAGGTCCCTCACCCACTAATCGCTAAAGCAACCCCGGCATCTTGAGTGCGGCTTGAAGAGGAAGGCAGACGGAGAATGTGACCTGAGCCGAAACCGGTGTGGCTCAGTGGGTAGAGCGTCGGCCTGCGGACTGCAGGGTCCCGGGTTCGATTTCTGTCAGGGGCACATCTGATCGATGTTCTCTCTCATCGATGTTTCTGACTTTCTATCCTTCTCCCTTCCTCTCTGTAAAAAAAAAAAAAATCAGTAAAATGTGTTTTGAAAAGAAAAGAAAAGGAAAAGGAAAATGTGATCTGAGACCCAGACAGGACGGAGCTCCATGGGCTGTGCAGCAGAGCGTCTTCCGGGCGCTCTGTTTTTAGGAGGCACATTTCAGGTTGTCCCTGGAACCCGTAAAAGCGGTCTCCCCACATTCCTGGGACCGAATATTTGCGTGGTGGAGGCAGACACCGCCCTGTGTGCTCAGACCTCTGTGTCCCAGGGCTTCTGGCATTTTCTGCTTGCGCTGATCAGAATCACCTGGTTATGTAGGTCACCTGTGTCCAGGTGGCAGCCAGTGGCACCAGAGCTGCGTCCAGGCTGCCCTGCGAGCAGCAGATTAGCCCAGCCGTGTTCTCCTCACATCCTAGCTATGCTCCTTTGTCCAGTCAATTATTTTCTTTTAAGTATATTTTCCTGTTTTTGCACAGAGAGGAAGGGAGAGGGACAGAAAGTCAGAAACACCGATGAGAGAGACACATCGATCAGCTGCCTCCTGCACATCCCCGACTGGGGATGTGCCCGCAATCAAGGCACATGCCCTTGACCGGAATCGAACCCGGGACTCTTCAGTCCGCAGGCCGAGGCTCTATCCACTGAGCCCAACTGGTTTCGGCCATAAGTAATTTTCATTGATGCTTCCAGGGTGAATACGATGGATTTGGCCTCTGTCCAAGTAGAACTTACAATAGAGGAGGGAAAAGGGATATTAATTATTTAAAAAAGGATATTGGTTAATTATAAAAATAATCCTTTTAGGCATTTGCTGAGTAGTGTGTGCTAGGCGCTGTACACGGTGCTGGGGTCATCAGCGAACCAGACCGACGAGTCCCTGCCTTCCCACGGAGCCTGCGTTGTCGTGAGACCCGCAAAGAGTAAAAGCCACAGGCAGGGCCGTTTTGGCCGTTAGAAGACACAGGGCCGTGGGAGGCAGAGGCGGGGAAAGGTGGTGAGTAGTACGGGCCGGGCCAGCGGGGGCGGGGTGTGTGTGTGTGTGTGTGTGCCCATTACAGAGAGTGGGATGCATGGAATGAAGCCTTGGTAAGGGATGGGCAAGAATGAACCTCTTTGCCGAAACAGGTTTGGCTCGGTGGATAGAGCATCGGCCTGTGGACTGAAGGGTCCCGGGTTCGATTCTGGTCAAGGGCATGTACCTTGGCTGCGGGCACATCCCCAGTGGGGGGGGGTGTGCAGGAGGCAGCCGATGGATGTTTCTCTCTCATCGATGTTTCTGACTCTCTATCCCTCTCCCTTCCCCTCTGTAAAAAGTCAGTAAAATATATATTTTTAAAAAGAATGAACCTCTTTGCCCATTGACCTGCTGAACAGCTCAGGGGTGCACAGCCTGCACGTGGCGGCGGTCGGGAGGGAAGGGCGGCTGAGTGGTCTGGAGGCGGGTCTGGTCCGGGAGGCGGGTCTGTGGGACAGGCTGGGGACATCCCTGGTGCAGGCAGAGTGAGGGGCCGTGTTGGGCCAGATGGCTTAGGTGACCAGCTCTGATGAGCTCTGAGTGGCCTTGGGCGGCTGACTTCATCTCTCCCCGCTTCTCTGTTTTCCGCTGTGAAACGAAGACAGACACAGGCTCTGATTTCTCGAGGTGGTTGGGACAGCTGGGTGAGGTCGGTGTGCCAGTGCTCAGCCTGATGGCAGCTCACACCTCCCAAGAAATGCCTCGTCCCGGGGATGCCGAGGCTGGTGTGAGGATCTCCGCAGTGCCCGCGACCAGGGAGAGGCATGTCCAGCTTCAAAACCAGATAGATCGCCCTCGCCGGACTGAAAGGTCCTTGGTTTGATTCCGGTCAAGGGCACATACCTGGGTTGCAGACTCCTGGTCCATGGTGTTGGGGTCATCAGTTGGGGTCATGCAGAAGGCAGCCCATTGATGTGTTTCTCTCATATCGATGTTTCTCTCTGTCTCTCGTCCTTCACTCTCCCTAAAAATCAGTGGTAAAGTGCGGGTTACCACACACACACACACACACACGCACGCACACACAGCTCACACCAGATAGGTCTCCGTAGAGGACCATGAATTGCTCTGAGGACGTAAACACGCATGGAGGGTCCCGGGTCCCCTGGGCGCTCGCCGCCACTTCCGTGAGTGGAGGAGGGAAAGCAGAGGCCGAGCACCAGAAGCAAACGCCAAGTGGGAAGAAGTGGACACAGGAGCCACCTGGCCCTTCGGAGGAGCCGGGCCATGTGTCCCTGGGACTCAGGTACAGCACAGGCTGTTGTGGGGCCAGCTGTCTGACACTCGCCAGCTGCCTCGTTCTGTCCGCTACTCGTCAAGCATCAGGGCTTTTCCCAGAAGGGAGAAGGAACTATAGCAGAGCCAGTCCTGTATCCGTCAGAACCTGCTACCCATGCAGGGGCCGGAGCACTCCACAGAGGGATGGGGCAACAGGACATCCGCCCCCCCCCCCTCCCGTCACTGATTTCTACCTGCTGAAGACCTGCCAGTACCCTACACACTTCCCTTCCAAACGCAGAGAGGCATGAAGCGCTTGTATGCGGGGGTTGGGGGGTGCTCCTGGTCCCCGGTGCTCCCTCTCTCTGCGCAGCCCTCTCTCCCAGCCCTTGGCGGAGACACATCTTCTGGGTGCCAGGCTGTTGGGGTTTCCTCTCTTCTCCACGACCAGCGTGGAGAGAGAAATAGGGTCCAGTTATTGAGTAGAGGAGCTGGGGATTGAGAAATATAATAGAAAAGAATAGATGACACAGAAGTAGAAATAAAGCTGGGGCTGGGTGGAATCTCTGCTCTCTGATGGAGAGCGACCGTCTCGGGAGGAGCAGGCAGCCTCTCTGACCTCCTCAGGTTCCTTCCTCTTTTCATGGCTCAGACGGGGGTCTTCAGTGTGTCTTACCAGCGGGTCCCCAGGAGCCTTGCCCTCTGGTCTCACACACGGAGTACAGGCCGCTTTATCTGTTTTCTACACACAGGCCACTCAAGGGTGCTTATCGATTTGGTTACATGCCATTCCACACTAACTTTGTTTACGTTACATGCCACACTTTCAGATGTCACACTCTCAGGCCACACTTTAATACTTATTCTGTGTTGTGTCCTTATCGATTTGTTTACATTACATTCCTTACTTTCAGATATCACACTCTCAGGCCACACTTTAATACTTATTCTGTGTTGTATGTTATCCTTATTACTGTTACTGTAACACTGTCAAGTGCTGCAGGGGCTTGATTCCTTACCTCTGCCCAGCTGGGGCGTATGGCCTGGTTTGGGGTTCCAACACACCTGTAGCTCCCAAAGACAAGCCAGAGCGTGTGATGGCCACAAAAGGAGCCGGGCTCTGTGGAGGGCCCCCGGGGAAGGCACCTGAGCATTCTTTAAATCATTGTCAGCTGAACCCGAGGCGCCAGGCAGAGCCGAGTCTTGGAAAACACATTCACCAAGAAGGCTGGATGCGTTATCAGTACCGACTCTTAACTTTGCCCCAGGTGTCTGGGGAGAGGGCCTTGAGATGTAAATCCAGTCTAGCCCCCGGAATGGGGGAATGAATAGGGCCTGGGCCCACCGAAACCCCTTTGAGCCTAATTTCGGTGAAATTAGGTGAATTCGGTGAAACCCCTTTGTGTTTTGGAATATAAATAAACCGCTGCTGTTGGGTTTGAGGTCCTGTCTCTCCATCAGAGAGAACAGAGATTCTACCCACCCCCAGCTTTTTATTTCTATTTCTGTGTCCTCTCTTCTATTCTTTTATTTTCAATCCCCAGCTCCTCTACTCAGAAACTGGGCCCTTTCTCTCTCTCTCTCCACACTGGATGTGGAAAAGAGAGAAAAACCCTACAGGGCTCCAGGCAGAGAACTCGGGCTGGTGCTGGGGCCGGTGCCTCTGATGTAGAAGGCGACTAATTTGCACTTGGCCTTGAAAGATGTAGGATTCTGTCGGGGGTGGAGTGGGGGGGTGAAGGGAGGGGGCGAGTGGGGCGTGGAGGTCAACGATAGGCATTCTGGGGGAGGCTCAGCTGAGCGGAAGGCAGGTTGGGTCACGCCTGTTGGGTGGGTAAGGGATTGATGGGGAGGAGGCAACAAAACCGGGTGGAGACAGGGCTGGGTGAGGACCGGATTTCGCCCCTGGAGCTGCTTGGGCAGCCCGTGTGTGAGGATAGCCAGACAGGGTGGGCGCCTGTGGTGGTCTGAATGGGAGGAGGTCGGCAGGGTGTAGTACGAGGTAACAGAGCACTAAAAAGTCACTTGTTTGAGGTCTACCAAGGCTTATTTTGGATTGAACTTGGCCTCGCTCGGCTCCCTCCGAGCAAATACACACCTAGAGCCCAGGGCCCTGTGGTGCCGCGCTACTATTTCTGTGCTCTTGCCAACGCCGGTGATTATTTTTAAACCCGAGCCTTTGTGAGGCAGAGATGTGTCCTGCAGGCTCTGCTTTTGAGTAAAGAGGTTCCCTTGGGCCAGTGGCACCTGTCAAGGATGCCCTTGGTTTAAAGTCGAACATTCATTCGCTCAGCGGACGTGCTCCGGCATTGCAGGGAAGGCCACACCATTCTTTGCTGTTTAAAAAAGTCCTGGAAAGAGGAGACCGGTGTGGCTCAGTGGATAGAGTGTCGGCCTGCGGACTGAAAGGTCCCGGGTTCGATTCCGGTCAAGGCCATGTACCCTGGCTGCGGGCACATCCCCAGTGGGGTATGTGCAAGAGGCAGCTGATGGATGTTTCTCTCTCATCAATGTTTCTGACTTTCTATCCCTTTCTCTTCCTCTCTGTGAAAAATCAATGAAATATATTAAAATATAAATAAATAAGTCCTGGAAAGAGGAAACCCACACGCAGTGACCAGTTCCTTAGCTTGTCCTGGCAGATCCGTGTCATGCGCAGTGGAGCTCAGAGAAGTCAGGTCTGCATGTCGGGGTGGGCAGGGGGTGACAAGCTGGATGGAACCCTGCCACCCCCTCAAACTGCCCCATCCCCCCCCAATAGGAGCCCATAGACAAGGGGCTTAGGATAGAATGTCTGTTACCTGTTTTTCCAAATATATTTGTATTGATTCCAGAGAGGAGGGTAGAGGAAGAGAGAGAGAGAAACATCCATGACTTGGCAGTATCATTGACCAGCCGCCTCCTGCACGCCCCGCACTGGGGACGGAGCCCGCCACCGGGGCCTGGGCTCTGACCGGGAACCGAACCCCGACCTCCTGGACAGGTCCGTGCTCAGAACAACGGAGCCACGCCAGTCGCACTGTTGCCCTTTAAGTACAGGCAACTTCTAACTGACAAATGAACGCGTCTAACCTGGAGTTTAAGGTGGACGACTCAGCATATGTCCTCATTTATACCTTTCCTCCCAGAAGCCATTAGAGGGATCACAGAGATTATTAAAAGTATAATCCTGGCCGAAACCGGGTTGTGCCCGCAGCCAAGGCACATGCCCTTGACCGGAACCGACCCCGGGACCTTTCAGTCCGCAGGCCGACGCTCTAACCACTGAGCCACCCCGGTTTGGGCTGTAGTGGGTTTCAGCGGTCCTCAGTACGGACGCTGTCGCTCCTCTGAGTTTCGGTTCTGACCGTGCTGCTCCTTTGCTGAAACCCGGGCACTTCCCGAATTCACTTCCCGAGGCGCAGTGTACCCCAGTGAAGGTGTCAGTGGGAGGCCGACAGGTCGTCAGAGAAGGCGTGCTCCTGGCGGAAGTGCAGAGCAAGCTGTGGCCTCCCACGAAAAAGACGCAAGAATCCGTTGCTGCACCACAGTTCACATTATGCGTGAACGCTTTTGAACTCTAGCAGAATAAAGCATCAAAGACATTTGTTTTTAGCTTATTGAGAACAAAATACATAAGTGGCCAGACATCTAATGGTATTTTTGTACAAATGAATGATGCAAAAGCCCTCCACATTGAAAACTGAGAACATTATTGTCCCAGTTCTTTTTTAAAAATTTAATAAATATTGTTCAGATTATTACAGCTGTTCCCCTTTTTTCCACCATAGCTCCCCTCCACCCGGTACCCACCCCACCTTCTGCCCTTACCTCCCCCGCACTGTCCTCATCCATAGGTGTACGATTTTTGTCCAGTCTCTTGCTGCACCCCCATCGCCCTCCCCCCCTGAGAATTGTCAGCCCACTCCTGTTCTATGCTCCTGATTCTATTATATTCACCAGATTTAAAAATATATATGTATTTTATTGATTTTTTTACAGAGAGAAAGGGAGAGGGATAGAAAGTCAGAAACATCAATGAGAGAGACATCGATCAGCTGCCTCTTGCACACCCCCTACTGGGAATGTGCCTGCAACCAAGATCCATGCCCTTGACCGGAATCGAACCTGGAACCCTTCAGTCCGCAGTCCAACGCTCTATCCACTGAGCCACACCGGTTTTGGCACCAGATTTTTAATTCACTTGATTTTTAGGTTCACTTGTTGATAGACATGTATTTGTCGTTCACAGTTTTTATCTTTACCTTTTCCTTCTTCTTCCCTCTTCTTAAGGAACACCTCTCAGTATTTCATATCATACTGGTTTGGTGGGGATGAACTTCTTTAGCTTCTTTATCGTTCCATTCTTTAAGAAAATCGCAGCTGCTTAATATTAAGGCATAATGTTGCCAAGTCATGTCCTCACATCGGGTGTGGCGTCAGGCCTTCTAGGTCGCGTTTTCCCGCCGTTCGCGTGAAGGTGTCTGCGCGTGGCCGGTTACAGCCACAGGGAGAGCAGTCCCTGTGCTCTCCCGAGCCCCATGCTCCAGGAACCGCTCATCGTTCAGACCTGGGCAGCTCGCCACCCGATTTTTAGAAAACATCACTTGGATGGGTTCCGATTCTTGGCTCGTAGGGTTCACAGTGAGCAAATCCTAAAACCCCGTTTTTGGTTAAGGCTTCCTTTCTCACCTTAGATTCACATAGGGCTCATTTTGTTCTTTCAAAATTTATTCTCATCGATTTCAGAGGGGAAGAAAGAGGGAGACTGGATCCGCACTCAGCTGCAGGCTCCTCGCTGGGCCAGGCTCTGGTCAGGGCTCCTGCAAGAGGCAACCAATCGATGTGCTTCTCTCCCGTCGCTATTTCTCTCTGTTTTATTTTCTCTCTCTCCCCCACTCTCTCTAAAAATCAATGGAAAAATATTGCCCTGGCCGGTTTGGCTCAGTGGATGGAGTGTTGGCCTGAGGACTGAAGGGTCCCGGGTTCGATTCCAGTCAGGGGCATGTACCTTGGCTGTGGGCACATCCCCAGTTGGGGGGGGGGTGCAGGAGGCAGCTGATGGATGTGCCTCTCATCGATGTTTCTGATTCTCTCTCTCTCCCTTCCTCTCTGTGGAAAATCAATAAAATATATTTAAAAAAAGGAAAATATTGTCAGGTGAAGATATAACTTATTAAAAAGAGAGAGAGGACCGAGTCCAAGGCTATGCAGTTTGCCCCACAGTTGGGCCTCACTCTTGCTGGACCCCCTGTAACTACATCGGCTCTAGGTGGACCCTGAGTACACCTCTTGCACCTGCAGAGTCACCTCCATCCCAGCTGCCAAGCCCTGCACATGGGCCGGGCTGTGGGCCAGGGTGTGCTGGGGGCAGAGGAAGGGCTTTCTGTGCCAGGATGGGTGGTTGGCATGGCAGTGTTGCTGCTGAGTTTTGTTTTCTCCCTCGAGCCTGTCCTTGGTCTCATCCTCCCGGAATCTGTTTGTCTGTATCCTTCATTTTCAGAGACGCTCCCCACTTAGTCCATTTGGATGTTTGTCTTCCATCCTGGCTTTGCTTTTTAAAAAAATATATGAATATATTTTTATTTTAAAAATACATTTTATTGATTTTTCACAGCGAGGAAGGGAGAGGGATAGAAAGTCAGAAACATCGATGAGAGAGAAACATCCATCAGCTGCCTCTTGCACGCCCCCCACTGGGGATGTGCCCGCAACCAAGGCCCATGCCCTTGACCGGAATCGAACCTGGGACCCTTCGGTCCACAGGCCGACGCTCTATCCACCGAGCCACACCAGTTTTGGCTATGAATGATCTAATTCAAATCAAGGAGAAGTAGGGATAGTAAGCATTGCGAGGTTTCCCAGGTGCATAGCACAAAAGTCGGGAGCTGAGGAAGGCAAGTGAGGGGTTATTAGAAGTTAACACATGATTTTTCTGAAAAAAACTAGTCATGCCAGTTCTTTGAAGAATCATTTCACATGGAGCCAGAATCCGGTCTGAGCCAGAGGGGTCCCTCCGCCGAGTGTTTTTCATGTGGCAAACATACGTGTTTGGCACAGAGTGATGATTCTCGCGGGCATTGCTGCCCGGTTTCAGCGTGTGTTCGGGGAGCAGCCGTGGGTGTTTATTCAGCTCCGAGAAGCCGAGGAACAGGGGGCCACGCTGTCTGCCTGAAAACACCCGCCCTCCGGGAACCTCCGCCTTCTCTTTAGCGCGCCGGGGGGACCGGAGGGACGGGAGGACGGAGGGACGGGAGGACGGGAGGACGGGGGGACGGGAGGACGGGAGGACGGAGGGACGGGAGGACGGAGGGGACGGGAGGACGGAGGGACGGGAGGACGGAGGGACGGGAGGACGGAGGGGACGGGAGGACGGAGGGACGGGAGGACGGAGGGGACGGGAGGACGGAGGGGACGGGAGGACGGGGGGACGGGAGGACGGAGCCGATCTGAAACGGCCCCGGCCTCGAACACCAGAGGGGGAGGGGGAGTCGGGTGGGAGGCGGTCTCTGTTCTCTGCCGCTCCCCGCCGGGCAGCGGAGGGGCCTCGCGGGCCGGAGAGTCCTGCTCTCAGGTTTTTCTATTTACACCGGCGTGCACACCCAGTTCCGTGTCTTCTGCTTTCCCGGGTGCCCGAGGTGGGGTCTGCTTTCCGGAACTTTGTGGCGAGTTGCTGCAGGCTCTGATGTTGCCCGTGAAGATGACGTGTGTTCAGGCCGCCGGTCATTGTGGCTCTAGTTTTCTTTTTCGTTCTTCTTCTTTTTTAAAATAAATCTTTGTTGTTCGGATTTTTACAGGTGTTCCTCTCCCCACCTCCACCCAAACCCCCACCCCACTCCACCCCATACCCTTACCGTGTCTTCATGCATAGGTGTCAGATTTTTGTCCAGCCGAAACCGGTGTGGCTCAGTAGATAGAGCGTTGGCCTGCGGACTGAAGGTTCCCGGGTTTGATTCCGGGCAAGGGCATGGACCTTGCCTGCGGGCACATCCCCAGTGGGGGGCGTGCAGGAGGCAGCTGATGGATGGTTCTCTCTCATCGATGTTTCTGACTCTCTATCCCTCTCCCTTCCTCTGTTAAAAATCAGTAAAATATATTTTTAAAAAAACAAACACAAAAACCTCTACTCTATTGCTGCCCACCCCATGGCTCCCTCCTCTCACATGTGTGAGCCCGCCGAAGGATCCCGCATGGTTGTGTGTTTTCCTCTGTGGCGGGGAACTTAGACGATTAGCAAAATACACAGCAGCACAGCTGGGCCTGCAGGTGTCAGCTTGCCGCGTGGGCCTGGTTGGAGAGCTGTGTTCATGCGCATGCGCCCCCCAGGCTGCCCTGGGCAGCAGCTGCGGCAGCTGCAGCGAGAACATTCCTTTTGTTTCTGCAGCGCTCACCCCGTGCCGGAGGGCGTTGGTTTGGGGGTGAGCGGGTGGGTGAACTCGGTGGCTGCTGAGAGAAGACAGGCGTCCTGGGAGTCCGCATTCCCAGAGGCACTTCCGCTCCCAGGACCTGGAAGGAAAGGTCCAGGGGCGAGGAAAGCAGGCCTCTCGAAGCAGCTGCGTTGAGGGGCCACGAAGAGAAATGGCCATAACCGGTGTGGCTCAGTGGATACAGCGTCGGCCTGCGGACTGAAGGGTCCCAGGTTCGATTCCGGTCAAGGGCATGGACCTTGGCTGCCGGCACATCCCCGGGGGGGGGGGGGGTGCATGAGGCAGCTGATCGATGTTTCTCTCTCATCGATGTTTCTTTTTTTAAAAATATATTTTATTGATTTTTTTTACAGAGCGGAAGGGAGAGGGATAGAGAGGTAGAAACATCGATGAGAGAGAGACATCGATCAGCTGCCTCCTGCACGCCCCCTACTGGGGATGTGCCCGCAGCCAAGGTACATGCCCTTGACCGGAATCGAACCTGAGACCCTTCAGTCCGCAGTCCGACGCTCTATCCACTGAGCCAAACCAGTCTCGGCTCATCGGTGTTTCTGACTCCCTCTCCCTTCCTCTCTGTGAGAAATCAATAAAAAGTATTTCTAAAAAGAAAGAAATGGTCGTGCTAACAGGCTCTGTGTGTTTCTGCACCTGCGGTTGGGGGTTGTGCCCACGTTGCTGGTGGGTTCAGGACCTCTTGCAGGATGCTCAGAGGGTGCCTTGCTCTCCTGGGAAAGAGTTCCCTTAGAAAGACCTTTCTTGCCAAAACCGGTTTGGCTCAGTGGATAGAGCATCCGCCTGTGGACTGAAAGGTCCCAGGTTCGATTCCGGTCAGGGGCATGAACCTCTCCCTCCTCTCCCTTCTTCTCTGTAAAAAATCGATAAAATATATCAAGAAAGAAAGAAAGAAAGAGCCTTCTTCCCAGTGACAAGCCTCCCGTAGTCGACACGGGTTCAAAGACTGCTTTGCCTCAAACCACTCCCTCTGGAGACCAGTACCCTTCCTTTTCCTTTTGATTTTTTTGACTCCCTTTGGGTGTTCCTTTTATGTCATCGCTTTTGACGTTGTAAGGATTTATTTTTTAAAATATATTTTATTGATTTTTTTACAGAGAGGAAGGGAAAGGGATGGAAAATCAGAAACATCGATGAGAGAGAAACATCGATCACCTGCCTCCTGCACACCACCTACTGGGGATGTGCCCACAGCCAAGGTACATGCCCTTGGCCGGAATCGAACACGGGACCCTTCAGTCCGCAGACCGACGCTCTATCCACTGAGCCACACCAGTTTCGGCTGGGTGAGGGGCACAGCCTGAGGTTCTCTGGCCTGGTACTGGGGCGGAGGGTATGGTCTGAGGTCCCCCAGCCTGGTGCCAGGGTGGGGGTGCGGCTTGAGGTCCCCTGTCAAGCCCTGGCGGGTGGGGAGAACAGTCTGAGGTCCCCTAACCCAGCACCAGGATGGGAAGCGCACCTTGAGGTCCCCTGTCAAGCCCTGCTGGGTTGGGATTGTGGCCTGCAGTCCCCTGCCCAGCCGCACCAGGTGGGAGGCACGGCCTGAAGTCTCCCAGCCTGGAGCTGGGGCGGGGGGAGTAGCCTGAGGTCCCCTAGCCCAGCACCAGGACGGGAAGCATACCTTGAAGTTCCCTGTCAAGCCCTGCCAGGCAGGGGGAGCAGCCAGAGGTCCCCTAGCCCAGCACCAGGATGGGAATTACACTTCGAGGTCCCCCGTCAATCCCCACTGGGTGTAGGACATGGCCTCAGGTCCACTGGCCTGGTTCTGGGGTGAGGGTCGAGGCCCGAGGTCCCCTGTCAAGACCCTCTGGATTGGGGGAGGGTATAGGCCTCCTGCCCCACGCGATGCAGCCACGCCCCCCACCGGCCTCCATCCCACTGCCATGACCACCTCACGCTCCCCGTGAGCAGGTGTGCATAGGGAAGGCTGGGCCAGGATAATTGGGAGGAGGTGATGGGGGGCCAGCATCCTGGGTGAGCTGGGCCTCACAGCCTCTCTGCTTCAGCTCCCAGCACCCTGGACCTAAGGAGTAGTGCTTTCACAAGGGCCTGACAGGCACTGGATATGGCGATGCCTTAAAAACAGAAGAAGCTCCCTTTAACTCTGGCTGGACATGCGTTGGGAACTTATGGTCGGGGGAAGCAGCCCAATATCAGGGCTGAAGTAAGACCTTGGGTAGCCTCTGGAGGGGTGACTTCAGTCCTTCGTCGCAGCCACACCCCCCGCCGGCCTCCTGTCCTGCACGCCGCCCTGCCCTCCCGCTCCTGATTGGTTGGTAGAGGAGCGGAGGCACGGTCAATTTGCATATTGCTCTTTTATTAGATAGGATAAGTCATACATAAAGCCACGTGCCATCAATTCACGCACCCCTCTCTCGTCTTGCAGAGAACAGCCCATATTCACCACCCGGGCGCACGTCTTCCAGATTGACCCCCACACCAAGAAGAACTGGGTGCCAGCGAGCAAGCAGGCGGTCACCGTCTCCTACTTCTACGATGTCATCAGGAACAGCTACCGCATCATCAGCGTGGACGGAGCCAAGGTACCCCCCGCCGGCGAGTTTAGGTCATGTTCACGATCATGTGTGTTTTGCCAAAAGCCAGGCGATGGGTTTGGAGAGTAGAGGGAAGAGGATGCACCCCAAATCCTGCTACCTTCCCACAGGTGTTATTGTGATAATCCTATCTAATAAAAGAGTAATATGCAAAGTGACCATACCTTCACTACACCAAATAAGCCATGCCCACAAGCCAATCAGGAGCTATATGCAAATTAGCACACAACCAAGATGGCTGCTGCCCATGGCAGGCCGGGCCAGGCAGGCTGGGGGCAGGGCCAGGCAGCGATTGGTCTGATTGCAGGGCGATGGCTGGCTAGGGTTCCCTGGCTGAGGTCTCCTGCCCAAGGACGGAAAGTCTCTGCCAGAAGTTCTTGGCCTTGAGCAGGCCGAGCGTGAGCAGTCAGTAGGACATCCCCTGAGGGCTCCCAGTATGTGAGTGGGGGCAGGTTGGGCTGAGGGACCACCCACCCACAGTGCACGAATTTCATGCACTGGGCCCCTAGTGTCTTACAATCACACTAGAGGCCCAGTGCACAAGATTCGTGCATGGGGGGGGTGTCCCTCAGCTCAACCTGCCCCCTCTCCAACCTGAGACACCTCTTGAGGGATTCTGACTGCCTGGATCAGGCCTACAGATAGTCAGACTTCCCTCTCACAAATCCAAAACTGCTGGCTCCCAGCTGCTTGCCTGCCTGCCTGATAAACCCCTAAACATGCCCCTGCCAGCCTGATTGATGCCTAACTGCTCCCCTGTCAACCTGAGTGGCCCACACTGCCCTCCCCTGCAGGTCTGGTTCTCCCCAACTGCTCTTCCCTGCAGGCCTGGGTCCCCCCCAACTGCCCTCCCCTACAGGCATGGTTTCCCCCAACTGTTCTCTCCTACAGGCCTGGTCAACCCGCCCCCCAGCTGTCCTCCCCTGCAGGCCTGGGTCTTCTCCAACTACCCTCCCTTGCAGGGCTGGTCACCCCGAACCCTAACTGTCCTCCACTGCAGGCCTGGTTCCCTTACAACTGCCTCCCCTGCAGGCCTGGGTCCCCCTCAACTATCCTCCCCTATAGGCCTGGTCACCCCCACTGCTCTCCTTGTGTCCACATGGGGGTAACCATCTTGTGTATTGGAGTGATGGTCAATTTGCATATTACTCTTTTATTTGATAGGGATATCCTGCTTTTTTTTTTTTTCATTTAAAATTATGGCAAATGAAGAAAAAATATTTCCCTGTTACCACATTGTCTTTATAGCTCGCATTCCAGCGTCTGTGTAATCATTCCACCAATGCTCCATAATGTCCTTTAATCTCTCCCTTTATGGTTAGATATTTAAGTGGCTTCCAGTTTTTTACTACTATAGATAATGAGCACTTTCATGCAACCAATGACCTCATTTGATCATTGAACAGACCTATTGCTTTCTTTTGGACATTTCCTTAGGATAGATTCCTGGAAATAATATATTAACACTTCATAGTTCTTTTTTTAAATATATTTTTTATTGTTGATAGTATTACAGATATCTCCCATTTCCTTCCCCTTTTCCTCCCTCCTCCAAGACCTTACCCATCCACCCCCAGGTCTTTATTTCCTGTGTCCATGGGCTATACATATCTACACTAATGAAAGAGTAAGATGCAAATTGACCAGACCTTTGCAACGCCCACCAGCCAATCAGGAGCGAGTATGCAAATTAACCCAACAGAGATGGTGGGTTAATTTGCATACGAGTGGCTGGGATGGGGCGTTCTGCCCTGGCCTGGCTGCTCTGGGCCTCTGGGCAGCGTGGGAAGGCGGGAAGGCAGGTCCAGGCCAGAGCGGAAAGGCGGCTCTGGCCGGAGCGAAGATGGTGCCAGCAGCCAGGGAGAAGGCCCATTCTTACACAAACCTTCATGCGTTAGACTCTAGAAGGCATGTCAGTTCTTTGGATTATCTCTTCTTGTCCCCAAACCCCACATGTCTGTCTATTCCATGCCTCTCTCTCTGCTTCAGATCTTATTTTGTTGGTCAGTTCATTTTGTTCATTAGAGTCCACCAATGAATGAGATCATGTGATATCTGGCTTTCTCAGTTTGGCTGATTTCACTTAGTATAATGTTTTCCAGGTCCCTCCTTGCAGTCCCAAAGAGTAAGAGAGCCCTCTTTTTTTACAGCTGCATAGTATTCCACAGTGTCCATGTCCCACAGCTGTTTTATCCATTCAGCTACTGATGGCACTTGGGCTGTTTCCAAATCTTAGCTATTGTACATCACGCTGCTATGATCATAGGGGTGCATGTGTCCTTTCTGATTGGTGTTTTGGGGTTTTAGGATATATTCCCAGAAGTGGGACCACTGGGTCAAATAGCAGTTTCACCTTTAATTTTTTGAGGAAAACTCCGTACCGTTCTCCACAGGGGCTGCACCAGTCTGCATTCCCCCCAGCAGTGCACGAGGGTTCCTTTTCCTCCGCATCCTCACCAGCATTTGTCGTTTGTTGATGTGTTGATGGTAGCCACTCTGACGGGTGTGAGGTGATAGCTCACTGTGGTTTTAACTTGCGTCTCTCTGATTATTAGTGGCTTCGAACACGTTTTCATGTGTCTCTTTGCCATTTGTATGTCCTTTGGAGAAATGTCTCGTCAACACTTTATAGCTCCCCAAAGAGGCCTTTCTTCCAGCAAGTCTGAGAATGCCAGTTTATTGCACCCTTGCCAGCACTGGATATCTTATCTAGTCTGGTTTTGATGTTCTTAGGCATAGGAGTTGACTTTATTTTTTAAATATATTTTATTGAATTTCACAGAGAGGAAGGGAGAGGGATAGAAAATCAGAAACATCGGTGAGAAAGAAACATCCATCAGCTGCCTCTTGCACAAACCCTACTGGGGATGTGCCCGCAGCCAAGATACATGCCCTTGACCGGAATCGAACCCGGGACCTTTCAGTTTGCAGGCCGACGCTCTATCCGCTGAGCCACACCGGTCAGGGCTATGCCTGCTATTTTGTTTCAAGGCCATAACTATTTTCCTGGGAGCAGTTTTGCTCAGAGCTTTGCATAGTGTCGGGCTGGCCTCGTCTCCCACCTGCCGCCCATCCTGCCCGTGGGGTCCCGGTCAGCATTCCTAGGCGGTCGGAAGCAGGGGGCTGGAGGCTGGGAGCAGAACCGGGCCGGCTCATAGGCTCCTCCCGCCTCCACCCCACAACCCTGGATCAGAAGGCATGAGAGCCTGTTGGTGCCTCCTGATCTCTCTTTTTAAAAAGTATATCTTGCTGAAATCGGTTTGGTTCAGTGGCTAGAGCATTGGCCTGCGGACTGAAAGGTTCCGGGTTCGATTCCGGTCAAGGGCATGGACCTTGGCTGCGTGTGGGCACATCCCCAGTAGGGGGTGTGCAGGAGGCAGCTAATCGATGTTTCTCTCTCATCAGTGTTTCTGACTTTCTATCCCTCTCCCGTCCTCTCTGTAAAAAGAGCAATTATATATATATATAAAATTATTATTATTATTATTGACTTTAGAGAGGAAGAGGGAAATAGAAACATCCGTGATGAGAGGGAATCACTGATCGGCTGCCTTCTACACACCCCCCCTGGAGATGAGGCCCTCCCCTCGGGCAGATGCCCTGACCAAGAATCACACTGTGGCCCCCTGGCTCATGGGCTGACACTCAGCCACTGACCCATACTGACTGCGCTGCTCTCTCTCTCTCTCTCTCTCTCTCTCTTTTTTAAATATATATTTTATTGATTTTTACAGAGAGGAAGGGAGAAGGATAGAAAGTCAGAAACGTCGATGAGAGAGAAACATCCATCAGCTGCCTCCTGCACACCCCCCACTGGGGATGTGCCCACAGCCAAGGTCCATGCCCTTGACCGGAATCGAACCTGGGACCCCTCAGTCTGCAGGCCGACGCTCTGTCCACCGAGCCACACCGGTTTCGGCTGAAAAGCGCCTTTATGTTTCCCCTTCTCGGAGCGATGGTGATGCCACAGTCGTATTGTGTGCCCGCGTCCCTACTCTGGGCTCCTGAGCTAGAATCTCCGGCCTCCGCCAGAATGCTCCGACGGGGGCGGTGCGGCAGGCTGCCCGCTTTCTCTGACCCATCGATTCTGTCCTCTCACCCGCCATCCTTCACAGGGGTTCGCTCCGGCATCGGCTCAATTATCTGAGGATAGATGGGGCTTAAATTCAGATAAAGCTGTTTTCTTAGAAGGAAGTGCTTCAGTCCTGTGAGCTGTGCTTTTGGTAATTTGTCAAAGTGTCAGCCGCTGTGCCGCGTGGCTCTGCAGTTCCCCGGGGGCCGTGACAGCTGGGTCCCTGCCAGGCGTGTCAGCTGTGAGCAATCAAAGGGGCGTAGCGGGGGGGCTGACCCCTCCCCGCAGAGTGGTGCTGATTTAGACTCCGTGTGGGGCATCTGTCAAATCACAGAGTCACCTAAAGAGTGGACATTGGAAACCCAGGGCACAGGGCTCCCTGGGAATTCAGAGAGGGAGCCCATGGCTCTCAGACCACCCCTCCTGTGGCACCTGGCTGCCGGAAGCCAATCGGTGCTTTAATAATAGAGAGCTATGGACAGAGCGTCTGGAGGGCTGGTCAACCTTGATTGCTCTGAGGGGTCAGAGCTGGTTACTGGGATGTTAGTACCCCATTTCCCTGAAAATAAGACAGTGTGTTATATTAATTTTCTTATAAGATGTGCTAGGTCTTATTTTCAGGGGATGTCTTATTTTTCCATGAAGAAGAATACAGTACACATTTATTGTTGAACAACAAAAAAGGAAATTTATTACCTGTATATGGTACGGTAGTAGTTGTCATCACAAACCAGCATAAGCAGACAAACTGAATCTTACGGTATCAAGAATTTCTTGTTGCTACCGTTATTTCCATGTACAACAATCTATGGTGCATTTACTCATACTGATGTTTACCGGTATGAACACAAAGTAAGATTCATTCAATGACAGTCATGTCATCATCTTCTGGAACATCATCGTAACAATCCAAACCCTGAATTTCCTGGTGAATTTCTTGTGTCTCCATTTCTTTCAGAATCAGTGGACCAAATCTCTCTTGCTTAGCAATAGCACTGTCCTTAAATGAGTACTTCTTGTCAAGGTAGCCTGCTCGTAGTGCGTTTGCAATGCAACTGTCGGTGATTTTCTCCCATGAATTCTTCACCCAAGTCACAACCTCTTGCAGTTTAGGTTTCACAAAGTTTCCACACTGATTTCTCTCCATTCTATTTTCAATGTAGTCATTAATTTCCATGCACAAATTGTCCTTGAATGGCTTGTTTATTGCAATATCAAGAGTCTGGAGATAGGCCGTCATTCCTGCGGGAATTATTATTTGATCTATTTCTTTCATGAAGAAATTTCTTCATGTCTTTAGCGTGGTGAGTGCTGGCTGCAGCCCAGACTAGCAGACCTCTTTGGCTCCCTCGCAGAACAAGCGGCAGCATTAAATCGACCCACTTCCTTATAACTGCTTGTGCAGCCCAGGCTTTTTCAGTTTCAAGACTAAAAGTATTATGGGGAGGTCTTATTTTCAGGGTGGGGGGGATGCCTTATAATAAAGCCAGAGGCAAAACTGGAAGTAGGTCTTATTTTTGGTGGATGTCTTACTTTCAGGGAAACAGGGGAGTTAAAGCAGCCCCCACCTGTTAGTCCTAAGAAGATCTACTGATTGACTTTTACTGGCGTTTCTAGCCTCGGGGAGACAGCCGTGTCTTATGATTTTAATCTTCATAAAAGGAGTGGGGAAGCCAGAGCGAGAGGGAGTTCTGCCACTAGAATTGAACTATCGCCTGGCCCCCATTTTCCAAATTAATATTTTTCTGAGTCTCTTGATTCATTTGTGTGCGGCCTCCTCCAGAAACCCGAACCCTGAACCAGAGACCCTGAATCACGTGGGACGTGAAAAGGGGTTCCCACACATTGGCGCCCGAACAGGGACGCCGTACCTGCCACCGGCCCTCCCCGGAGCCCACCCAGAGTTCCTGCCTCACCACCGGTCACTGGACCCACGACAGGGCCGCATTCTGCAATGGGGGGTCTTTTATGTGGGAGCCAGGGCGCAGGGCAGAGTGGGAAGGTGGGCGCGGACGGGCCTCAGTCATTGAATTGCTGTGGCTGCCACTTGGGGCCAAGGATGGGGAGCCAGGGTGGTCCCCACACCGTCTCAGCCCACTGGACCTTTGTATAGAACCAGCAGCCCGGGCCTAGATCGGACCTTGTGCCCGCAGCGGCCGCAAGCTTGACTGGGGTCTGGGGACGTGGGGAGGAGCCCAGGATGGTGACTCTGCAGGGTGGGAGCAGCTGTGACTGCCTAGTATCTCCGGCCTCCCCTCCCTACCCGTGACCAAGGTCCCATCCCCCCAGCCCCAGCCTCCCCCATGCCTGCATCAGCCAGACAGACCTCCATCCTTCCCAGGGACAGGAATGGGGGGCAATGTCCCCCTTAATGCATTGGGGGGCTCTTGTCTGCTGCCTGTGACCACTTACCCACTGCACCCCGGGAACCACATCGGGACAGCACACTTGGTTTTAGCCGTGTGATCTCCAATGCTGATCTGAACTGAGGTGACAGATACCGTATTTTCCATCGTATAAGACAACCCCCAACTTTCCCAGTTAAATGTAGAGTTTGGGATACACTCACCGTATAAGACTACCCCTCTTCCAACGCACACCAGATAAAAATAAAAATAAAAACATCAGATTTGATTTCGACCCCCGGCTTTTGAGAAGATTTTTCTGGGTTAAAATGTTGACTTATACCCCAGAAAATACAGTACTTTTAAAATAAATATATATATATATATATACACACACACACATTTACATACACACACACACACACACACACACATATACACAAACATTTTATTGATTTTTTACAGAGGAAGGGAGAGGGATAAAGTCAAAAACATCAATGAGAGAGAAACATCGATCAACTGCCTCTTGCACACCTCTTACTGATGATGTGCCCGCAGCCAAGGTACATGCCGTTGACCGGAATCGAACCCGGGACCCTCCAGTCTCCAGCCTGACGCTCTATCCACTGGGCCACCCTGGTTTCGACGGTGACAGATACTTTTAGCCTTTGGGGCTGTGTCCTGCATGTCGTGTCCCTCGGGCGGCACCTCTGCCCTGGGCAGATCTGGGGCCCTAATCCTGCCGCTCCCCTGACCTGGCGCCTCTGCCTGCTGCTGCTGGGCCAGCTGCCCCCACCACACTCCAAGGCAGAAGGCTGGCAGGGAAACTACCCTCCATCCAAGTGAAAGTTGCTGGTGTATTGCCAAAACCGGTTTGGCTCAGTGGATAGAGCGTCAGCCTGCAGACTGAAAGGTCCCAGGTTCAATTCCGGTCAAGGGCATGGACCTTGGCTGCGGGCACATGTTTCTGACCTTCCCTCTCCCTTCCTCTCTCTGAAAAATCAATAAAATATATAAAGAAAGAAAGAAAGAAAGAAAGAAAGTTGCAGTTGTAGAAGGGACTTGGGGGGCGCTGTGAGCCAAGGTCAGAGCACACGGAGCTGCCGAGTCAGCCACAGCAGCGCACGGCGTGCAGGCCGGGGACGGCAGCATGGCAGCCAGCAGCTCCTGCAGCTGTCGCTCCCACAGGGGACCCAGGCGCCTCGCTCGGGCCGACCTGAGCCGTGTTTACTTGGGGAAGGATGCCTGAAGGTCTCTCCTCCCCCGAGAGCACTCGTCACGGCTCATCACTGGACGATCGGTGCCCAGACCCGCTGTCCATCCTCTCGAGCCGCCGAGACGCTGCTGCTCCTCAGAGACGCTATTTTTTTAAAATGTATTTTACTGATTTTTCACAGACAGGAAGGAAGAGGGATAGAGAGTCAGAAACATCGATGAGAGAGAAACATCCATCAGCCGCCTCCTGCACACCCTCCACTGGGGAAGTGCCCGCAACCAAGGTACATGCCCTCGACCGGAATCAAACCCGGGACCCTTCAGTCCACAGGCCGGCGCTCTATCCACTGAGCCACGCCGGTTTCAGCATCAGAGACACTGTTGCACATGTCGATCCCAGCTGCTGCTGGAGACTCGACGGGGCAGGTGTACTGGGGTGTTGTACCCAGCATGGCCCAACTGGACAGCTCACACGGGTCCCCTTCTGTGCATGGGACTGCCCTGTGACTGCCCTCTCTGGGACCGGGGACAGGCCTGCCTTGTCTTTGGGGTCGCAGCCCCCAGCCAGTGTGGGCAACGCCAGAGCGGGTGGGGGAGTCAGCAGGTGGTGAGGTGAAGCTGGCCGTGTGCTCTCCAGGCCTGCGCTAGCTGTGCCGTGTCCACAGCATCCTATCTAATAATAGAGCAATATGCAAAATGACCGCACCTCCGCCACACCCAAAGCCACGCCCACCAACCAATCAGACCCACTATGCAAATTAACGCAACCAAGATGGTGGCTAATTTGCATATCCTGGCACAGAAGAGGGCGTAGAAAGAAGCCAGGCACTGCAGAAGGATGCTCTAGCCACTGAGCCACACCGGCCAGGGCACTGCTGGCACTCTCATAGGCCAAGACCGTCATCGCAGCCTCGGGAGCCGTGGCCTGCGCCCGTGAACAAGCCCTGCCCGCAGCAGGGGTTTCTCCCAGGGGCTCTGGCCTGCGCCCCTGCCCGGGGCTCTTGGTTATTTATAGGGTCACAGGAACCTGTGTCGGGAGAGACCTTCGAGGTCACCCGTTCTACAAGGGCTCAGCAGCACCTGCTGGGCAGCCAGCGCTGTCCTACGGGGCCTGTTGGGGGGCTTGGCGCCTCTGAAATCTGACTTGCTTGGTGTTTTCTTTTGGAAATGCAAAATTGCCTTCAAACACAGCCAGGGCCCCGACCAGTTTGGCTCAGTGAATAGAGCGTCGGCCTGCGGACTGAAGGGTCCGGGGTTCGATTCCGGTCAAGGGCGTGTACCTCGGTTACAGGTTCCCCGGCCCTGGTCAGCGTGCATGCAGGAGGCAACCAATCTATGTGTCTCTCTCGCATCGATGTTTCTGTCTCTCCCTCTCCCTTCTCTCTAAAAATCAATGGAGCCAAAGCTGGTGTGGCTCAGTGGATAGAGCGTCGGCCTGCAGAGGGAAAGGTCCCAGGTCCGATTCTGGTCAAGGGCATGGACCTTGGTTGATGGCACATCCCCAGTAGGGGGTGTGCAGGAGGCAGCTGATGGATGTTTCTCTGTCATCCATGTTTCTAACTCTCTATCCATCTCCCTTCCTCTTGTAAAAAGTAATAAAATATATTTTAAAAAAGAGAAAAAGAAAGAGCTCTGACCGGTGTGGCTCAGTGGATAGAACGTCAACCTGCGGACTGAAGGGTCCAAGGTTCGATTCCGGTCAAGGGCATCTGCCTTGGCTGCGGGTACATCCCCAGTGGGGGGCGTGCAGGAGGCAGCTGATCAGTGTTTCTCTCCCGTCGATGTTTCTAACTCACTCTCCCTCTCCCTTCATCTCTGTGAAATATCAGTAAAAAATATTTAAAAACAAAATAAAGAAATGAGGCAGAGCCTCAGAGCGGCACTGAAGCGCTGAGGTGGGCTCCGGCTGCGAGAGCCGGGGCCAGGGGGCAGGAGAGGTCTGTGTCCAGGAGGAGCGGGTTCTGAGTGGCTGTCTGTCCAGCTTTGCAGGAGGCCTTGGCCCAGAGCCTGAGCCCCGTGCAGCCAGGACGTCAGCCGGAAGCGGAGGGAGGAGGGTCTGGGCGGCCGTTTCGGCAGCACGGTGGGCCCGCGGGCAGCCGGCGGCTTGGACAGGGTCAGCGCACGGGTTTCCTGGGAGAGCAGCCAGCAGCTGGCTCACGATTGCAGCCAGGGGCTTCCTGTGGGGGCGGGGAGGTTGGTGGATGTAAGGATCGTGTTGAAGAAAATGATGGCTCTCTTCCCCCTTCCTTCCCCTCCTCCCGGCCCCCCTTCCTTCCCGACCTGTCCCCCAGAGCCTTTGGGGGGCTGTCTGAGAGCCAGGGCTTTGCCAAGCCAGCAGGACCCCACCTGGGGGATTGTCAAGAGCAGCCGGTGGGCCGAAACCGGTGTGGCTCAGTGGATAGAGCGTCGGCCTGTGGACTGAGGAGTCCCAGGTTCGGTTCCGGTCAAGGGCATGGATCTTGGTTGTGGGCTCCATCCCCAGTGGGGGGGGGGGGTTTGCAGGAGGCAGCCGATCCATGTTTCTCTCTCATCATGGATGTTTCTCTCTCTCCCTCTCCTTCTCCCTTCCTCTGTGAAGTCAATTTAAATATTTTTTTATTTTATTTTTTCTAAAATATATTTTATTTATTTATTTATTTATTTTACAGAGAGGAAGGGAGAGGGATGGAAAGCCAGAAACATCAATGAGAGAGAAACATCCATCAGCTGCCTCCTGCACACCCCCACTGGGGATGTGCCCGCAACCAAGGTACATGCCCTTGACCGGAATCGAATCCGGGACCTTTCAGTCCACAGGCCGATGCTCTAGTCACTGAGCCACACTGGTTTCGGATAGGCTGAGTCTGTTTGTAAGTCTTTGGTGTTGCCCCTCATCAAGGCTGTGTGCCCGATTTAGCATGGGAGGTGCCAGAAGCGCGAGTGGGGATGGGAGTCCGATCGGGGATGCAGGAAGTCCTGAGTTATGTGCCAGGTCCAGCAGTCCCCAGGTCCGTTCTGGGCCGGGTCCTTTGGTCCCCAGGTCCGTTATGGGCCGGGTCCATTAGTCCCCAGATCAATTATGGGCGGGTCCATTGGTCCCCAGATCTGTATGGGCGGGTCCATTGGTCCCCAGGTCCGTTATGGGCCGGGTCCTTTGGTCCCCAGGTCTGTTATGGGCCGGGTTCTTTTGTCCCCAGGTCCGTTATGGGCCGGGTCCTTTGGTCCCCAGGTCCGTTATGGGCCGGGTCCTTTGGTCCCCACCAAGATCCGTTATGGGCTGTGTCTATTGGTCCCCAGATCCGTTATGGGCCGGGTCCATTGGTCCCCAGGTCCGTTATGGGCCGGGTCCATTGGTCCCCAGGTCCGTTATGGGCCGGGTCCTTTGGTCCCCAGGTCCGTTATGGGCCGGGTCCATTGGTCCCCAGGTCCGTTATGGGCCGGGTCCATTGGTCCCCAGTTCCGTTATGGGCCGGGTCCATTGGTCCCCAGGTCCGTTATGGGCCGGGTCCATTGGTCCCCAGGTCCGTTATGGGCCGGGTCCTTTGGTCCCCAGATCAATTATGGGCGGGTCCTTTGGTCCCCAGATCAATTATGGGCAGGTCCTTTGGTCCCCAGGTCCGTTATGGGCCGGGTCCTTTGATCCCCAGATCCGTTATGGGCCGGGTCCTTTGGTCCCCAGGTCCGTTATGGGCCGGGTCCATTGGTCCCCAGGTCCGTTATGGGCCGGGTCCATTGGTCCCCAAGTCCGTTATGGGCTGGGTCCTTTGGTCCCCAGGTCCGTTATGGGCCGGGTCCTTTGGTCCCCAGGTCCGTTATGGGCCGGGTCCTTTGGTCCCCAGATCCGTATGGGCCGGGTCCTTTGATCCCCAGATCCGTTATGGGCCGGGTCCATTGGTCCCCAGATCTGTATGGGCGGGTCCATTGGTCCCCAGATCTGTATGGGCGGGTCCATTGGTCCCCAGGTCCGTTATGGGCCGGATCCTTTGGTCCCCAGGTCCGTTATGGGCCGGGTCCTTTGGTCCCCAGATCCGTTATGGGCCGGGTCCATTGGTCCCCAGATCTGTATGGGCGGGTCCATTGGTCCCCAGATCTGTATGGGCGGGTCCTTTGGTCCCCAGGTCCGTTATGGGCCGGATCCTTTGGTCCCCAGGTCCGTTATGGGCCGGGTCCTTTGGTCCCCAGATCGGTATGGGCCGGGTCCATTGGTCCCCAGGTCCGTTATGGGCCGGGTCCATTGGTCCCCAGGTCCGTTATGGGCCGGGTCCTTTGGTCCCCAGGTCCGTTATGGGCCGGGTTTATTGGTCCCCAGGTCCATTATGGGCCGGGTCCTTTGGTCCCCAGATCCGTATGGGCCGGGTCCATTGGTCCCCAGGTCCGTTATGGGCCGGGTCCTTTGGTCCCCAGATCCATATGGGCCGGGTCCATTGGTCCCCAGGTCCGTTATGGGCCGGGTCCTTTGGTCCCCAGATCCGTTATGGGCCGGGTCCATTGGTCCCCAGGTCCGTTATGGGCCGGGTCCATTGGTCCCCAGGTCCGTTATGGGCCGGGTCCTTTGGTCCCCAGGTCCGTTATGGGCCGGGTCCTTTGGTCCCCAGGTCCGTTATGGGCCGGGTTTATTGGTCCCCAGGTCCGTTATGGGCCGGGTCCTTTGGTCCCCAAGTCCGTTATGGGCCGGGTCCTTTGGTCCCCAGGTCAGTGATGGGCCGGGTCCATTGGTCCCCAGGTCCGTTATGGGCCGGGTCCATTGGTCCCCAAGTCCGTTATGGGCCGGGTCCTTTGGTCCCCAGGTCCGTTATGGGCCGGGTCCTTTGGTCCCCAGGTCCGTTATGGGCCGGGTTTATTGGTCCCCAGATCCGTTATGGGCCGGGTCCTTTGGTCCCCAGGTCCGTTATGGGCCGGGTCTATTGGTCCCCAGGTCCGTTATGGGCCGGGTCCTTTGGTCCCCAGGTCCGTTATGGGCCGGGTTTATTGGTCCCCAGATCCGTTATGGGCCGGGTCCTTTGGTCCCCAGATCCGTTATGGGCCGGGTCCTTTGGTCCCCAGGTCCGTATGGGCCGGGTCCTTTGGTCCCCAGGTCCGTTATGGGCCGGGTCTATTGGTCCCCAGGTCCGTTATGGGCCGGGTCCTTTGGTCCCCAGGTCCGTTATGGGCCGGGTTTATTGGTCCCCAGATCCGTTATGGGCCGGGTCCTTTGGTCCCCAGATCCGTTATGGGCCGGGTCCTTTGGTCCCCAGGTCCGTATGGGCCGGGTCCTTTGGTCCCCAGGTCCGTTATGGGCCGGGTTTATTGGTCCCCAGATCCGTTATGGGCCGGGTCCTTTGGTCCCCAGGTCCGTTATGGGCCGGGTTTATTGGTCCCCAGATCCGTTATGGGCCGGGTCCTTTGGTCCCCAGGTCCGTTATGGGCCGGGTTTATTGGTCCCCAGATCCGTTATGGGCCGGGTCCTTTGGTCCCCAGGTCCGTTATGGGCCAGGTCCATTGGTCCCCAGGTCCGTATGGGCCGGGTCCTTTGGTCCCCAGGTCCGTTATGGGCCGGGTTTATTGGTCCCCAGATCCGTTATGGGCCGGGTCCTTTGGTCCCCAGGTCCGTTATGGGCCGGGTTTATTGGTCCCCAGATCCGTATGGGCCGGGTCCTTTGGTCCCCAGGTCCGTTATGGGCCGGGTCCTTTGGTCCCCAGGTCCGTTATGGGCCGGGTTTATTGGTCCCCAGGTCCGTTATGGGCCGGGTCCTTTGGTCCCCAGATCCGTATGGGCCGGGTCCTTTGGTCCCCAGGTCCGTTATGGGCCGGGTCCTTTGGTCCCCAGGTCCGTTATGGGCCGGGTTTATTGGTCCCCAGATCCGTATGGGCCGGGTCCTTTGGTCCCCAGGTCCGTTATGGGCCGGGTCCTTTGGTCCCCAGGTCCGTTATGGGCCGGGTTTATTGGTCCCCAGATCCGTTATGGGCCGGGTCCTTTGGTCCCCAGGTCCGTTATGGGCCGGGTCCTTTGGTCCCCAGGTCCGTTATGGGCCGGGTTTATTGGTCCCCAGGTCCGTTATGGGCCGGGTCCTTTGGTCCCCAGATCCGTATGGGCCGGGTCCTTTGGTCCCCAGGTCCGTTATGGGCCGGGTCCTTTGGTCCCCAGGTCCGTTATGGGCCGGGTTTATTGGTCCCCAGGTCCGTATGGGCCGGGTCATTTGGTCCCCAGTTCCGTTATGGGCCGGGTCCATTGGTCCCCAGGTCCGTTATGGGCCGGGTCCATTGGTCCCCAGGTCCGTTATGGGCCGGGTCCTTTGGTCCCCAGGTCCGTTATGGGCCGGGTCCTTTGGTCCCCAGGTCCGTTATGGGCCTGGTTTATTGGTTCCCAGGTCCGTTATGGGCCGGGTCCTTTGGTCCCCAGATCCGTGTGGCCGGGTCCTGGCGGCCCCGCGGACAGAGCCCCGATGGTGTCTGCCAGGCACTCACGTCTCCGCTCTCTGGCCGTGTCCCCGCAGGTGATCATCAACAGCACCATCACACCCAACATGACCTTCACCAAAACCTCGCAGAAGTTCGGGCAGTGGGCCGACAGCCGGGCCAACACGGTGTTCGGCCTGGGCTTTTCTTCGGAGCTGCAGCTGACGAAGGTAACGTGTCTCTTCCTCCCTCCCCCCTCCAACCCCCTCCAGGTTTGGCAGGCAGGGCAGCCGCCAGCGCCCCGTGGCGGGCAGGAGGCCTCCGCCCGCAGCTCTGCCCCGTCTGGCCCTCGGGGCTGCCAGACTGGCTGGCCTTTCGGACATGCCAGGTCCCTTGAAATGGAGATGTCACTTGGGGAAGCAGAGCGTGTCCGGCACACGCTGCTGCAGGCCGAGCTGGCAGCGCCAGGCGGCGGTCCGCGTGTCCGCCCACGTGTCCTCCCGCGTGTCCTCCCGCGTGTGCGCCCTGTCCCCGGGCAGCGCCGTTATGGGCCGGGTCCATTGGTCCCCAGGTCCGTTATGGGCCGGGTTTATTTACCTCTTTGAGCTCTGGCCGGAGAGAGAGCGTGAGGTGACACCCAACAGCAGTGGGTTTTGTTTGTGCTGGTTTTATTTTCCAGTGACATTTAGAGCGAGCGGAAGGGAGAGGGAGAGACAGAGAAACGTGGATGTGACAGAAGCGCATCGATCGGTTGCCTCCTGCACGACGTCCGACCGGGACCCGGGCCAGGGAGGAGCCTGCAGCCGAGGTCCATGCCTTGACCAGAATCGAACCCGGACGCTGTATCCACTCAGCCAAACCAGCCAGGGTTAATAGCAGTTCTTTTTTATTTTTCTTAATTGTTTTTTCACAGAGTGGAAGGGAGAGGGATAGAGAGTCAGAAACATCAATGAGAGAGAAACATCCATCAGCTGCCTCCTGCACACCCCCACTGGGGATGTGCCCGCAGCCAAGACACATGCCCTTGACCGGAATTGAACCTGAGACCTTTCAGTCCACAGACTGACGCTCTATCCACTGAGACACACCGGTTTCAGCTAAGCATATTTCTTTATTCATTTCAGAAAGAGGAAGGGAGAGACAAACATCCTTGATGAGAGAGAATCATGGCTCAGCTGGCTCCTGCACACCCCCTACTGGGGACCGAGCCCGCAGCCCCAGCTCGTGCCCTTGACCGGAAGGAATCGAACCCTGGACGCCCCAGTCCGCAGGCCAACACTCCTTCCACGGAGCCAAGCCAGGCAGGGCGATGCTGGTTTCTTCTTTCTTTTCTTTTTTCGAGTTTACAATTTGTATTTATTGGCAATACCCTTTAAAAATGCAAATTTAGAAACTTTAGTCTTTATTAATTAGAGCCAAACCAGAAAAGCACAGAAAAGGAGAAATACTAATCGAGTATTCACTTGGTTGCTGGTGAAGAGGAAAGGCAGGAAAGGGGCCCGCGGACGGAAGTCAGTTGATCGTGTCGCCGAGAGCAGTTGGTGGGGCTGCAGAATGAGAGGAAACGGGGATGGAGACGAGGACAGTTGGCTACAGTGGGGGATGTCACTGCTGTACAGTATATGCATGTGCACGGTGTCTGTCCTCTTCAGACATCACGACTTGTGTTCCCCACTGCATTTAAAAGGTGGGCACCACGAGCACATTGGGACAGTCACGTGAAACGGATTGGGGTTTTTCCTGGGGTTTTATTGGGCTGTAATCCCCATGGACCAAAACCCCGTGTCCTGGCGGCCTGCTGAACGGGAGAGGGACGTGGGAGAAGGGTCACCGGAGGCTGTCCTTGCTAGGAGTCATGTCTAGGCCCCTGGGATGGGACGTGGGTGAGATGAAGGCGATGCCGGTTTCTTGCAAGAATGGCCCCAGAACCTCTGGCTGAAGTGGGTCGTGAGAATTTCCCGCCTCTCCACCCCGAGTGCGTGCCTGTGGGGGGACGGTGGGGGGAACTATCCTGCCCCTGCCAGGTGGCCCCCTCCCACACGTGCCTCCCCGCCCCCTAGCTTATTGGGCGGAAGCCGCAGATCACTGGGGACGGGGGAGAGGCGGGGGCCCTGTCAGAGGGCACTGGCCGGGCCGCCCCAGGTCACACGCTCGCCCTGGTCCTGCCCAGGATCCGAGCTCACAGACGCCCAGGATGGTCTGAGAGCACCCCCCCCCCCCCAGCTGCTTACAACCGTTTCTTCAGTCTGTGCAGGAACCAAAGTAGGAAGGATAAAGGGGGAGAGTGTTAATGAAGAGACTCAGAAGAAGGGATAATTCGAAACGGAAATCAGAAGAAGTTGTGAAAGCTCTGTTCTGGCCGAAACCGGTGTGGCTCAGTGGATGACTGTCGGCCTGCGGACTGAAGGGTTCCGGGTTCGATTCCGGCAAGGGCATGGACCTTGGCTGCGGGCACAGCCCCAGTGGGGGGTGTGCAGGAGGCAGCTGATGGATGTTTCTCTCCCATCGATGTTTCTGACTCTCTGTCCCTCTCCCTTCCTCTCTGTGAAAAATCAATGAAATACATTTTAAAGATAAAAAATAATAAATAAAAAAGGCTCAGTGCTCTGTGCCCCTGCGCACTGGAGAGACCCCAGCTAGCTGTGCCGCTTCCCCACGTGGCCACTCGCGATGTCCCCCGACAGGAGACAGCGCCCCGTCCTCACAGACACCTGGGAGGAGGCCTCTCCCTGCAGCCCCGGCTCTGCCTGCGCCTGCCTTTGTGGCAGAGACTTGCCCCAGGGGCACGCAGAGATCCCCTTTGTTCAGAAGGTTTCAGATCAGCTCCCCATCCTCTGCGAAGGGAACCGTGAGCCACTGATGAACCGCTCGCTGGGAAGGGGAAATCGCCAGGACGTGAGCCGCAGGCAGGTCGCGAGAGGCAGCTAGCTGGCAGAGAGGAGCTTGGGCTCCAGGGCTCCCGGGGGGACAGCTGTGGCCAGAAACGTGTGACCCCACGGAGCCGCCGCCCATGGACCGGGGAGGGGACTTGTGGTCAAACACCAGAACCAGGCTGGATACGGGGACCCCGCGTGGCGGTTCTCACTGAAGAAGGAGCATGCGCCCCCCAGAAAGACAACAGGGACCTTGATCTCTACTGCTTCCGTATAAGGACCGCGGCACGCCGTAACCAGCGAGCCTCATGGGAACACTCTCTGCTCTTTATTTTTTAAAAAATATATTTTATTGATTTTTCACAGAGAGGAAGGGAGAAGGATAGAGAGTCAGAAACATCGATGAGAGAGAGACATCGATCAGCTGCCTCCTGCACACCCCCACCGGGGATGTGCCCGCAACCAAGGTACGTGCCCCTGACCGGAATCGAACCCGGGACCTTTCAGTCCGCAGGCCGACGCTCTGTCCACTGAGCCAAACCGGTTTTGGCTTAAATATGTTTTTTTATTGATTTCAGAGAGAAAGGGAGAGGGAGAGAGAAATAGAAACATCGATGATGAGAATCATTGATCAGCTGCCTCGTGCATGCCGCCTACTGAGGACTGAGCCCACAACCCAGGCATGTGCCCTTGACCGGAATCGAACCTGGGACCCTTCGGTTCGGAGGTCAATCCAATATTCACTGAGCCAAGCTGGCTGGGGCCAGTTCTCATTCTCTAGCACCTGGGACATGTCCCGCTCCGGACCAACTTGAGATTCTGTTGGGTCGTGTCTGCCCCAGTGCCTTCGATCGCCAAGGCCAGAAAAGCCAGAGATGAAGTAAAATAAATGCCTGCAGTTTTCTGTGAGGGTAACAACGAAGATGGTTTTCGTTCTGATGAAAGTCATCCCATTACCACCTGCAGAGACTGGTCCTAATGAGTGAAGAAGGGGAATCTGGGACACCTTTCACACACCTTTGTGGTTTGAGGAGCCTTTGATTAATGGGTTTTATTTACAGGAATCTATTTTCGGGAAATAATTGCAACTGCGTGCAGAGATTTGGCTGTGAGGGTTTTCCTTGCAGCGTCATTTCTAGCAGTGAAAACAAACAAAAGCCAGGCCAGCCCACATGTCCAGCAGCAGGAAATTAGTGGGATACATGCTCGGGGTAATGCTGTACAGCAGTTCAGACGATCGAATAGAAGATCGTGTAACCACACAGATGTTAATGTCATCCTAGTAATTCCAAAAATAGCTAGAGCCAAAACCGGTGTGGCTCAATGGATAGAGCGTCGGCCTGCGGACTGAAAGGTCCCGGGTTCGATTCCGGTCAAGGCATGGACCTTGGCTGCGGGCACATCCCCAGTGGGGGGGTGGGGGTGCAGGAGGCAGCTGGTCGATGTTTCTTTCTCATCCCTCTCCCTTCCTCTCTGTAAAAAAAATCAATAAAAAATATTTTTTAAAAAATAGCTATAAAGTGAGATACAATATAACTTCATTTTAGAGAAGAAATACGTGGGCCCGGCCGGCGTGGCTCTGTGGTTGAGGGTCGACCTAGGAACCAGGAGGTCAGGGTTCGAGTCCCGGTCGGGGGAAAAGGCCCGGGTTGCGGCTGCATCCCCAGTGTGGGGTGTGCAGGAGGCAGCTGACCCCTGATTCTCTCTCATCGTGGATATTTCTGTCCTCTTCTTCCCCCTTGCTCTCTAATATTAATAGATATGTATATGGAAATATGTGTAACAGATGTGTACAGACAGATAGGAAAATGGCAGAAAAATATGCGGTTGGTGTTTATCTCTGGCTGGTGGGAGTAGAGGGTTAACCCTTTTTTAAGCCGCTTTCTAAATTTATAAGCACATGTGCTTTTTACAGTGGGGGGTGGGTGTTCTAAACCTGAAGACTTGGAGGGAGGGACGGTTTAGCAAAGGACAGCCATCTGGCTCTTCTCGGAGTGGGAGCCGCGGGGGGCTGCGGGGGGAGTGTGCTCTTAGGGCATCTGGTTTGCTTCCAGCGTTCCTCATTACAGAGAATCCGGGATCTTAATCTGTCGAAGGCCCCCCCCCCAATATTCTGAATTATTATTATTATTATTATTTTTAAAAAATATATTTTATTGATTTTTTACAGAGCGGAAGGGAGAGGAATAGAAAGCCAGAAACATCGATGAGAGAGACACATCGACCAGCTGCCTCTTGCAGGCCCCCCACTGGGGATGTGCCCGCAGCCAAGGCACATGCCCTTGACCAGAATCGAACCCGGGACCCTTCAGTCCACAGTCCGACGCTCTATCCACTGAGCCAGACCGGTCTCGGCCTGAATTATTTTCATAGAGCAGTTTCCCAGAAGGGTCATCACCAAGTCAGTGGGCATGCTGATTTCTTTTCGCCCGGGACACACTTCTCCCAATCACTTCTCCGGGGGCTGCAGGGTGCCCAGCCGTGCCAGCCGCGCCCTGCCAGTCCGGGCACGAGGCCCGCGTGTCGGGGTGCGGCGGCTGCGCAGCAACAGTATGAGGCCTCGTTCACCGATTCTCCTCTTTGGCGAGGCGGAGCCTTTTCCTGTGGGTTGTTTACTTATTGAATTTTTTATTTGTGAGTCTTGACATTTCTCTGTTGGGATCTTCTTTTTTTAAAAAAATATATTTTATTGATTTTTTTTACAGAGAGGAAGGGAGAGGGATAGAAAGTCAGAAACATCGATCAGCCGCCTCCTGCACACCCCCCACTGGGGATGTGCCCGCAGCCAACGTACATGCCCTTGACCGGAATCGAACCCGGGACCCTTCAGCCCGCAGGCCGACGCTCTGTCCTCTGAGCCACACCGGTTTCAGCCTATTTATTTAATTTTTAAAAATACGTTTTCACTGATAACAGAGAGAGGGAGAGAGGGCCGGAGACACCAATGATGAGGGAAAGATCAGGGATCAGCTGCCTCCTGCACAACCTCCTGCCGGGGATCGAACCCACAACCTGGCGTCAAACCGTGGCCTCCTGGTTCATGGGTCGATACTCAACCACTGGGCCACACCGGCTGGGAGGCTGTGGCTTTGCTGATGGGCCTGCGGGGGCCACATGGGCCGGAACAGCAAGGCTGACCTCTTCTGCTGGGACCCGGGTTCTGGGTTTGCCAGCATTCGCCGCCTGGCGGGGGCTGCCCAAGCGTACCGTGTGAGCGCGCTCAGAGGGCAGCCTGTGCTCAGGGGTCTGCGAGTTCTCAGCAGAAGCCACGGCGTTGTCAGTGGCCTTGACACTGGCTCGCTGTTTTTTTTTCTTTTTTCTTTTTAATATATTTTATTGATTTTTTACAGAGAGGAAGGGAGAGGGATAGAGAGTCAGAAACATCGATGAGAGACAAACATCGATCAGCTGCCTCCTGCACACCCCCCACTGGGGATGTGCCCGCAGCCAAGGTCCATGCCCCTGACCGGAATCGAACCCAGGACCTTTCAGCCCGCAGGCCGATGCTCTATCCACTGAGCCACCCCGGTTTCGGCTGACTCGCTGTTTTGTTCCTCAGGAACCCCCTTCGGCTCTCGGCGTTGTCTCGCCGGCGCTGCCTGTCACCCAGTGCTCTCTGCCCGAACTGCGTGCTTGCCATTCAAATCAGCTGCCTTGTCAGTGACTGTGGGTCATGATTGGTGTGATTGTTCGGGGATTTTCAGAATTTATTTTATTACGAAAATATGAAAACATTTTTTTTAAACTTGGAGAGAGGAATGGTATGATAAGCACTCATGTGCACATCACTTTGTTGTTAATATTTGCCACGTTTTTAAATCTGTTTTATTGTAGCCGAAGGACGTTAAATTACAGACATCAAAGAAAGCGTTTTACCCCTAAAAATTTCAGAATTTATTTATTTTAAAAAAATATATTACAAAGAGGAAGAGAAACATGGATGAGAGAGAAACATTGATCAGCCGCCTCCTGCACGCCCCCCACTGGGGATGTGCCCGCAACCAAGGTCCATGCCCTTGACCGGCATCGAACCCGGGACCCTTGAGTCCACAGGCCGACGCTCTATCCACTGAGCCCCAGCGGTTTCGGCTCCATTTCTTTTTTTTATCTCAAGTGAAATCCTTCAGGCTCGGCGCAGAACTTACCGGCCTTCCGGGGAGGCCGACTCCCAGAGCTGCGTGCTGGCTGTCGGCCGTGGAAAACCTTCCTAACGGGTGTCCGCGTTCAGTTCGCAGAGAAATTCCAGGAGGTGAGGGAAGCTGCCCGGCTCGCCCGAGACAAGTCGCAGGAGAAGATCGAGACGTCGAGTAACCATTCCCAGGTGAGTCGTGTGTCCGTAAAGCAGAGCTGGGGTCGAGGCTCTGATCTTGCCACTCTGACCAGAAACGGAATTTAGCGGCAGGGCATTCTTTCCTCCTGTAGAGTTCCTTACTTTTTTTTTTTTTTAATGTATTTCATTGACTTTTTACAGAGAGGAAGGGAGAGGGATAGAAAGTCAGAAACATCGGTGAGAGAGAAACATCCATCAGCTGCCTCCTGCACACCCCCACTGGATACATGCCCTTGACCGGAATCGAACCCGGGACCCTTCAGGCCGACGCGCTATCCACTGAGCCACACCGGTTTCCGGCTCATCAGATTTTTAACTCACTGGATTTTCAGATTCACTTGTTGCTAGATGGTGCGTTTGTTGCTCGTAGCGGTGTTGCGTTTTTAAAAATATATATATTTGTACCGATTTCAGAGAGGAGGAGCGAGGAAGAGAGAGAAACATCGATGATAAGAGAGAATCATTAATCAGGTGCCTCCTGCACACGACCCCCCCTGACTGGGGACCGAGCCCACAACGCAGGCATGTGCCCCGACCGGGAATTGAGCTGTGACCTTCTGTTCGGAGCCGAAACTCAGTGGTGAGCGCGCTGGCCTGGCCTGTGGCGATGCGTTTCGATAGGAGATGGCCGTTGAGATCAGGGTAACGCACGTCCCCGGCCCCCGAGAGGTGTTCTCAGGTGTCCGTGTGTCAGGACCAGTGACAGGGCAGGCCGTTTCCCTCCCGGTGGGAGTGGGGCTGCATGAAGGATGCTCAGCGACAAGGGCAGGGACCCTCGGCTCTGTCTTCCTGTTGTAATAAGTCAGATGGGAGCCGAAACCGGTGTGGCTCAGTGGATAGAGCGTCGGCCTGCGGACTGAAAGGTCCCAGGTTCGACTCCGGTCAAGGGCATATGCCTTGGCTGCAGCCACATCTCCAGTAGGAGGTGTGCAGGAGGCAGCTGGTCAGTGTTTCTGACGTTCTATCCCTGTCCCTTCCTCTCTGTAAAAAAAAAAAAAAAAAGAATTAAAAAAACCCCACAAAAACTCAGGTGGGAGACGGCATTCCGACAGCTCTGGTTTAGCCAAGGAGATGTGCCTTCGCTGAGTCGTCTCTTTCCTCAACAGTGTGACGGTCCACTGAGAAGGACCTGTGGCCCTCGCGGGTTTGGCCCGATGGATAGAGTGTGGGCCCTCAGACTGGAGGATCCTGGGTTTGGTTCCGGGCAAGGGCACGTGCACTGGTTGTGGTTAGGTCACCAGCCCTGGTCGGGGTGCATGTAAGAGGCATCCCATTGATGTGTCTCTCTCACACGGGTGTCTCTCTCACATGGGTGTTTCTCTGTCTCTGTCTCTATCTGTCCTGCATACTCTCTCTGGGAACCAACAGGAAAATGTCCTCGGGTGAGGACTAACAAAAAAAAAAAAAGAGAGGGAGCTGTTGGGATCTGAAATGAAAAGGCCCGCCTTCCTGATGTCTGGATTGGTGTATGTCGTGATGGACAGAAGGCTTGATCCAATGACAAGGTTTTCCGCAGGGAGACAGGGAGAGGCAGAGATTTGGGTTTGGGGTTAAGCGGGTGTCACAGCGAGACGGCCAGGGCGCAGTGGGGCTGGGAGTGAGGTGCACTGTGGGAGGGGCAGCCATGCACTTGCAGATACTGAGAAAGACCTGGAATTCTGCACGAGCAGGTAGTTTATTATTCATTTAACTAGAGGCCAGTGCACGAAATTTGTGCACAGTGGTTGTGTCCCTCAGTCCAGCCTGCACCCTCTTGCAATTTGGGACTGCTGGCTCCTAACTGCTCACCTGCCTGCCTTCCTGATCACCCCAACCACTCTGCCTGCCTGCCTGATCGCCCCTAACCACTCTGCCTGCCTGCCTAATCGCCCCCAACCCGTCTGCCTGCCTGCCGGATCACCCCTATCTACTCTGCCTGCCTGATCGCCCATAACCACTCTGCCTGCCTGCCTGCCTGATTGCCCCTAACCACTCTGCCTGCCTGCCTGATCACCCCTAACCACTCTGCCTGCCTGCCTGATTGCCCCTAAACACTCCACCTGCCTGCCTGATCGCCCCTAATCACTCTGCCTGCCTAATTGCCCCTAACCACTCTGCCTGCCTGCCTGCCTGATTGCCCCTAACCACTCTGCCTGCCTGCCTGATTGCCCCTAACCACTCTGCCTGCCTGCCTGATCGCCCCTAACCACTCTGCCTGCCTGCCTGATCGCCCCTAACCATTTCTTCCTCAGTCCCCGCTGCCATGGCTTCATCCAGAAGGACATCCGGAATGATGTCCGGAAGGTCATTCGGCTCTCCGGACTAACTAGCATATTACGCTTTTATGACCACAGGTTATGTATTATTGAGTGGTTGGCAGACATGGGAGGTGTTTTATGACTGTTGATCTGGAATTGCCATGAGGGTTACTGGTGGGTGGTAAGAAGGTCAGGGTGCCACAGAGGGTCGCAAGGAGGCCGTGGGGCGGAGGGTGGCCTGTCAGGGCAGCTACGGGGTGAAGGGGAAGGATAGATGTCAGAGACAGCTGGTTGGGGGGGAAGCCAGGGGGCTTAGGCACCTGGAGCAATCAAGACTGACACCCATGCCTTTGCCAGTGTTGCTCAGTGGATAGAGCATCGGCCTGCAGACTGAAAGGTCCCGGGTTCGATTCCGGTCCAAGGCATGTACCTTGGTTGCGGGCACATCCCCAGTAGGGAGTGTGTAGGAGGCAGCTGATCGATGTTTCTAACTCTTTATCCTTCTCCCTTCTTTGTAAATAAATCAATAAAATATATATTTTTTAAAAAGACTAACATCCAAGGCTTGACAGTATTAACATTTTGTTTTTAGTATCTGCAAACATTTAGCAGCAGATATTTCCCCAAGGTTTCGTTTCAATTTAATTTTATTGTTTTCAGAGAGGAAGGGAGAAAGAGCTAGAAACGTCCATGATAAGAATCATGGATTGGCTGCCCCCTGCTGGGCATCAAGCTCTCCTCCCGGGCCTGCGCCCCGACTGGGAACCGAACCTCGACCTGGGGTTCAGGCCCATGGGTGGGTGCTCAGCCACTGAACCACGCCAGCCGGTTTCATTTGCATTTTAATTTCGTTTACGGCATTTTTTGTGTGTGTGTGCAAGGGAGGAATGTAAAGTGAGTCAGGTTTATACACCCTTCCCGTCACGGTGCCTTCCTTTGCCGTTATGCACATGGGAGCTGACTAAGATCTCGCTGAGACGTGATCCGAGAGCAGATGAGACACAGCCCCCTGTGGGGTGACTTTCGGCAGAAAGCACCCCTGAGACTCGTCACGCGCTAGCCGGTCACAGAGACCACCGCCGCCCGGAGCTGGCTGCCGGGGTCTTAACGAGTGCGGGTCTTCCTCTCGCAGCCCGGGGTGCTTACGTCGTCTCGGCTCCAAACGGTCTTTCCCTTCCCGGGTAATGAATCGTTCCTCCTCTTTCCATTGGCGGCCTCTGTCGGCGTTCTTTAAGGAGACCAGGTGTCTGCCGAGCGTGAGTGCATGAAGTGCAGACTCTGAGCTCACTGTGCACCCTCCTCGGCCTCGTCCTTGGTTCTGTTTTTATTATCATTTAATATATTTTATTGGTTTTTTATAGGGGGAGGAAGGGAGAGGGAGAGAGAGTTAGAAACATCAATGAGAGAGAAACATCCATCAGCCAGCTCATGCACACCTCCTACTGGGGATGTGCCCATAGCCAAGGTCCATGCCCTTGACCGGAATTGAACCTGGGTCCTTTCCATCCCCAGGCTGATGCTCTGTCCACTGAGCCACACCGGCCAGGGCTAGAATCAGGTTCTGTTTTTTTTTTTAAATATATTTTATTGATTTCTTTACAGAGAGGAAGGGAGAGGGATAGTTAGAAACATTGATGAGAGAGAAACATCCATCAGCTGCCTCCTGCACACCCCCTAATGGGGATGTGCCTGCAACCAAGGCACATGCCCTTGACTGGAATCGAACCTGGGACCCTTCGGTCCACAGGCCGACGCTCTATCCACTGAGCTAGACCGGTTAGGGCAAGAATCAGGTTCTTTTTAAATATATATATATATATTTTATTGATTTTTACAGAGAGGAAAGGAGAGGGATAGAGAGTCAGAAACATCAATCAGCTGCCTCCTACACCCCCCCCCCCCAACTGGGGATGTGCCCACACCAAGGTCCATGCCCTGGACTGGAATTGAACCTGGGTGCCCTCAGTCCTCAGGCCAACGCGCTATCCACGGAGCCACACCAGCTTCGGCGCTTGTCCTTGGTTCTCGATGGCCCCTGACTTGGTCGTTGCTGCTGCCAGCGGCTCCGATGCATGGTCCCGCCCTCAGAAACAGTGTCTCGAGCGCCTGCCCCGCTGCCCACGGGGGTGGGGGGACCCGCAGTCACGTGCGAGGGGGCTCACGTTGGCCGGGAGTCCGGGCGCAAAACCCCATCCTCCACTCAGGCGTCCAGCGTCAACGGGACGGATGACGAGAAGGCATCGCACGCCAGCCCCCGGGACATGCACCTCAAGTCCGAGAACAACAAGCTGAAGATGGCGCTGACGCAGAGGTGAGGGCTCGGGTCCGGGCCGGTTCTCTGGTGACACCTGCTGGGCCGGGCTCAGCACCTGGTGTGGGGGGGTCTCACCTCCAGGCTGCAGGAAGCCCGGCCAGCTGGCCACAACATCTCACACGCTGACCACGTCTGTGGGCACCCACCTCTCTGCTCAGCTGGCCTGGCCTATCCTCGGAGCTGAATGCCTGTGCTTAGGCAAGCAGGCAGAGGGGTTCGGGGCAGTCAGGCAGGCAGGCAGAGTGGTTCGGGGCGATCAGGCAGTCAGGCGGAGTGGTTAGGGGCGATCAGGCAGGCAGGCAGAGGGGTTCGGGGCAGTCAGGCAGTCAGGCAGAGTGGTTAGGGGCAATCAGGCAGTCAGGCGGAGTGGTTAGGGGTGATCAGGCAGTCAGGCAGAGTGGTTCGGGGCGATCAGGCAGGAAGGCAGAGTGGTTAGGGGTGATCAGGCAGGAAGGCAGAGTGGTTAGGGGTGATCAGGCAGTCAGGCAGAGTGGTTAGGGGCGATCAGGCAGTCAGGCAGAGTGGTTAGGGGCGATCAGGCAGGCAGGCAGAGGGGTTAGGGGCGATCAGGCAGGCAGGCAGAGTGGTTCGGGGCGATCAGGCAGGCAGGCAGAGTGGTTAGGGGTGATCAGGCAGGAAGGCAGAGTGGTTCGGGGCGATCAGGCAGGCAGGCAGAGTGGTTCGGGGCGATCAGGCAGGCAGGCAGAGTGGTTAGGGGTGATCAGGCAGGCAGAGTGGTTAGGGGCGATCAGGCAGGCAGGCAGAGTGGTTCGGGGCAATCAGGCAGGCAGGCAGAGTGGTTCGGGGCGATCAGGCAGGCAGGCAGAGTGGTTCGGGGCGATCAGGCAGGAAGGCAGAGTGGTTCGGGGCGATCAGGCCTAGACGGGCAGTCGGACATCTTTCTCACAATCCAGGACTGCTGGCTCCAAACAGCTCACCTGCCTGCCTCCCTGATTGCCCCTAACTGCTTCTGCCTGCCAGCCTGATCACACCCTAATCACTCCCTTGCCAGCCTGTTTGCCCCCAACTTCCCTCCCCTGCTGGCCTGATCACCCACAACTGCCCTCCCTTGCAGGCCTGGAACTTCCCAACGGCCCTCCCCTGCTGGCCATCTTATGGTGGCCATCTTGTGTCCACATGGGGGCAGGATCTTTGACCACATGGGGCCAGCCCTCTTGTGTGTTGGAGTGATGGTCAGTCTGCACATTACTCTTTTATTAGATAGGATAGGATTTGCTTGTTAAATCTGGGGTATGTGTGTGTGTTGGCTCCAAGATGGGTGTCAGGAACTTGTGGAAAGGGTCCAGGGGCTTCCATGAGATTCTCTGAGGCCCCGGGGTTGGCCCAGGTCTTCAGAACCTCTGAGCTTGAGGTTCACTTCAGGGAGGAAGCGGCTCTTCTCCTGGGTCAGGGGTCAGCTGGGGATAGGAGGGATGGGATCTGACTCTGTGAGCCTGAATCCTTCTCTAAGAATTCTTTTCATTTCTAAAGTGATTCTTTTTTTTGTTTTAAATCCTCACCTGAGGATATTTTCCCATTTATTTTAAAAAAATTATTATTATTATTATTTATTCATTGATTTTTTAAAAAATATATTTTATTGATTTTTTGCAGAGAGGAAGGGAGAGAGATAGAAAGTCAGAAACATCGATGATAGAGAAACATCGACCAGCTGCCTCCTGCATGCCCCCTACTGGGGATGTGCCCGCAGCCAAGGTCCACGCCCTTGACCGGAATCGAACCCGGGACCCTTCAGTCCACAGGCCGATGCTCTATCCACTGAGCCACCCCGGTTTCAGCTGTCCATTGATTTTTGAGAGAGTGGACGAGAGGAAAGACAGAGAGAAACATCCGTGTGAGAGAAACGCATCGATTGGTTGCCTCCCGCATGAGCCCCAGCCAGGGCCTGGGCGGTGAGGCGCGTGCCCCCGTCCGCCATCAAACCCGGGACCCTTTGGGCTGCAGGCCGACGCTCTACCCACTGAGCAGCACTGGCCAGGGCTCTAAAAAGCGATTCTTTAAGAGAACAGCCCAGCGAGCTGATGGGTCCACACCAAACAGGTCAGTCCCTCTGGCACCTGTCCCTGCAGCCAGCCCTTGTGGTGGGGGGGCAGGGCGATGGTCAGCACCCCTCCCTCCCTCCCTCCCTTCCTCCCTCCCTCCCTCCCGGTCATCGCCCGGCCTCCGCCTTGCAGCGCGGCCAACGTGAAGAAATGGGAGGTGGAGCTGCAGACGCTGCGGGAGAGCAACGCCCGGCTGACGGCGGCGCTGCAGGAGTCGGCCACCAGCGTGGAGCAGTGGAAGCGGCAGTTCTCCATCTGCCGCGACGAGAACGACCGGCTGCGGCACAAGGTGGGCCCCGGGGCCGGGGGGGGCGGCCGGGGCTCCTTCTCCCCGGCAGGAAGACGTGCTGCCTCCTCCTCTGAACCGCCCTCTGTTTCAATAACTGATTCATTACCTTATTTTTGTTATAAAGATACTAGGGGCCCAGTGCATGACATTCGTGCACTGGGGATGGCTGGTCCCTCAGCCCACCCTGCCCCCTCTCACACACCGGGAGCCCTCAGGGGATGTCCTACCGACCATTCACCCCCCGGTCTGCCCAAGGCCGAAAGCTCCTGGCTGAGGCTTTCTGGCCTTGGGCGGCAGCCATCTCGGTGGACGGTTAATTTGCATATTATTCCTGATTGGCTGGTGGGCATGGCAGTGGTACAGTCAATTTGCATATTGCTCTTTTATTAGATAGGTTTTTATCGATCTCAGAGGAGAAGGGAGAGGCAGAGAGATATAGAAACATCAATGATGAGAGAATCATTGATCAGTTGCCTCCTACACGCCCCCCAACTGGGGATCGAGCCCGCAACCTGGGCATCTGCCCTTGACTGGGAATGGAATCTTGACCTCCTGCTTCATAAGTCGGTGCTCATCCACTGAACCACGTCAGCTGGGCTGACCATGTGTTTTTCAAAACATATTTTATTGACTTTTCACAGAGAGGAAGAGAGAGGGATAGAAAGTCAGAAACATCGATGAGAGAGAAACATCCATCAGCTGCCTCTTGCACACCCCCCCACTGGGGATGTGCCCGCAGCCAAGGTCCATGCCCTTGACCGGAATCGAACCTGGGACCCTTCTATCCACTGAGCCACACCGGTTCCGGCGAGCTGACCGTGTTTCAATAGTCGGCATGTGTCCAGGCTGTGGACATGACAGGGGACACAGCATATGGCATTGGCCCTCACTCTCCCCGGCCCGCGTGACCTGAGGGCAGCCACGGAAGGACGCTCTCTGTTTCCCCGTCGTCCGTGGCACAGGAGGCACAGGACGGTGCCTCGTGTCGCTTTTCCCTCCCCAGCGCTGACAGCGGGGGCACCGGCCAGGTGCCGACTCTGCGTCCCCTTCCCGGCTGGCCCACCGGCCTCTCTCCTTCCACACGTGCTGACCAGTCAAACGTGTTTGCCCAGGAGCAGCAGTCTCCAGGGTTTAAAACCCCTATGTGGCCCCGTGGACTGAAGGGTCCCTGGTTCCATTCCGGTCAAGGGCATGGACCTTGGCTGCGGGCACATCCCCACTGGGGAGTATGCAGGAGGCGGCTGATGGATGTTTCTCTCCCATCCATGTTCTGACTTTCTGTCCCTCTCCCTTCCTCTCTGTGAAAAATCAGTAAAATATATTAAATAAATAAATGAATGAATAAATGAAAGAAAGCATAGGCCTAGGCAGTTTGGCTCAGTGGCTAGAGCGTCAGCCTGTGGACTAAAGGGTCCCGGGTTCGATCCTGGTCAGGGGCATGGACCTTGGCTGCGGGCACATCCCCAGTGGGGGGTGTGCAGGAGGCAGCTGATGGATGTTTCTCTCTCATCCATGTTTCTGACTCTCTATCCCTCTCCTTGCCTCTCTGTAAAAAAATCAATAAAACATATATTTTTTAAAGAAAACCTCTATGTGGGTCTTCTTTTTGTTGTTGCTGATCATCCTCACCCGAGGATATTTTTCCATTGATTTCAGAAAGAGTTGGGAGAGAGAGGGAGAGACAGAGACATCAACGTGAGAGAGAGACATTGATTGGCTGCCTCCAACTGGCCTGTCTTATGCAGACCCATCATCTCGCTGGGCTGCTTTCTTAAAGGATCCCTTTAGAGCAAATACCCCAACTTCTCCCTGCGCCCGAGTATGCGAGCCCAGGGGCAGGACGGGCGGAGGCGGTGCCCGGTGGCAGGTGTCTCTGGCAGCCCCGGGCCGGGGTGCGCACCCCCTCGGGCAGAGTTCCCCCCCCCCCCCCCCCGCACATCCTCCGCTGGGGCCGCTGCTCGTGGGGGCCCCGTCGACGCGCGCGTTTGGGTTACACGTGGCTCCCACTCTTGCCGTTCGCTCTGCACACACGCTCTGGCCTTGGCCTTGGCCGTTCTGAGAGAGCAGGCCAGAGAGGGAGAGAGAGGTGCATCCTGGGGATTTGCCCCCTCCCTCCAGAAGGAGGACGCGGGCCAGGCTCCCGGGGCGCCGCCAGGGAAAGGTCGTCCCGATGTAAAACGTTGGAAATGTCAGCGTGTCCCGCCCGGTGGCACCTGCCCCACGGGGCTCTGGCATCTGCCCCGCTGGCTTAGACCCATGAGACGGAATAAGTTAGGACGTGATTAGAATGATGTGAAATCACTTGAAATTGAATAAATTTCTCTGGTGATAATAATTTTTTTAAAGTGTATTTTATTGATTTTTTACAGAGAGGAAGGGAGAGGGATAGAAAGTTGGAAACATCAATGAGAAACATCCATCAGCTGCCTCTTGCATGCCCCCTACTGGGGGAGATGTGCCCGCAGCCAAGATCCATGCCCTTGACCGGAATCGAACCCGGGACCCTTCGGTCCGCAGGCCGACGCTCTGTCCACTCAGCCAAACCGATTTTGGCTATGCTTCCTTTCTTTTTTAAAAAAATCTTTATTGCTGAAACCGGCGGACTGAAGGGTCCCAGGTTCGATTCCGGTCAAGGGCATGGACCTTGGCTGCAGCACATCCCCAGTGGAGGGTGTGCAGGAGGCAGCTGATCGATGTTTCTCTCTCATCCATGTTTCTGACTCTCTATCCCTCTCCCTTCCTCTCTGTGAAAAATCAATAAAATATACTTTTCCAAAAAAATAAAGGAAGCATAAACAGAGCTGTAGTGCTCTTTTTTCAAATATATATATATATAGTTTTTTACAGAGAGGAAGGGAGAGAGAAATTTAGACACATCGATGAGAGAGAAACATCGATCAGCTGCCTCCTGTACACCCCCCACTGGGGATGTGCCCGCAGCCAAGGTCCATGCCCTTGACCGGAATCGAACCCGGGACCCTTCAGTCTGCAGGCCGACGCTCTATCCACTGAGCCAAACCATTTCGGCCGTGTCGCTCTTCTGTTTAACGACCCCAGTAAGCTGGGGTGCCTGCCTCACGCGTGGTGTCTCCCCAAGATCGACGCGCTGGAGGAGCAGAGCAGCGAGATCAACAGGGAGAAGGAGAAGAACACGCAGCTGAAGCGGAGGATCGAGGAGCTGGAATCCGAGCTCCGCGAGAAGGAGTCGGTGAGTGACAGCCCCGGGGGCCCCCGCTGTCCTCGGGGCCCGGGGCCGGCTCTCCCCACGGGCACGGCGGGTGCCCGGGCGGGGGACAGCCGGCAGCTGCCCAGAGGCGGGCCAGGCGGAGCCCAGAGCCCGTGAGGGCGCCGACGCTGCAGCCGGCGCCTGTCCGTGCCGTGAGCTCCGCACTGTGGTCCCGGAGGGACTTGAACTTTACACCAGACGCTTGGGAACTTTTTTATGTTTAGTTTTTTAAATCTGAGAGGAGGGGAGAGGGATGGAGAGTCAGAAACATCGGTGAGAGAGAAACATCCATCAGCTGCCTCCTGCACCGGCCCCACTGGGGATGTGCCCGCAGCCAAGGTCCATGCCCTTGACCGGAATCGAACCCGGGACCCTTCAGTCCGCAGGCCGACGCCCTGTGCACTGAGCCACGCCGAAAGCGGCGTTTGGGAACCTTTTAGACAATCGGTCATCCGAAGTGAGTCCCGCTGTCGGGTGAGTGCAGTGAGGGCCAGCAATCGCAGCCGTTCGTTTTCTGGGGTGAGGACGGTGGGCGGGCAGGACCACTAAGTGCACAGAGGCTGGAGGCCACAGGCAGGCTGCCACACTGTTCTCAGCCTCAGTTTCCCCACCAACAAAGCAGGGAGCATAAGAATCCCTGTCCGCCACGTTGATGTGCCGACTCTGTGCGATGGCGTGTGTGCTGCACTCGGCCCTTAGAGTATCTGAAGGGGCCGCAGCCGGCGGGGCTCAGTGGACAGAGCGTCGGCCTGCGGACTGAAGGGTCCCGGGTTCGATTCCTGTCAAGGGCATGGACCTTGGTTGTGGGCACATCTCCAGTGGGGGGTGTGCAGGAGGCAGCTGATCGATGTTTCTCTCTCATTGATGTTTCTGACTTTCTGTCCCTCTCCCTTCCTCTCTGTAAAAAATCAATAAAATACATATTTTTAAAAAAGAATATCTGAAGGGTTTCCTGTTAACGCCATCACCGTTATTATCCGTGCAGACAGTGTGGGTTCCGAAAGCTGCTTCCACTCCTAGATGTCAAGTGGGGAGGGGTGGGGGGAGTGAAGGGAGGAGGGGGGGGTCAGGAGTGCCTCTTTCGGGACCCGATTTCACACTCTGCCCTCCGCCCCAGGAGCTGAAAGACCTGCGGAAACAGAGCGAGATCATCCCTCAGCTCATGTCGGAGTGCGAGTACGTCTCTGAGAAGCTGGAGGTAAGGGCAGGGCCTCCGACAGGAAGGCACCGGTCGTGTGACTCTTCCCTGAGGGTCCCCCCCTCCCCCAAAGCTTGGCAGCATTTGTCCCGCACCTCACTCTCCTCTGGTTTCTCCAGGCGGCGGAGAAAGACAACCAGAACCTGGAGGACAAGGTGCGCGCCCTCAAGATGGACATCGAGGAGAGCAGGTACCGCCAGCGCCACCTAAAGGTGGAGCTCAAGAACTTCCTGGAGGTGCTGGACGGCAAGATCGACGACCTGCACGACTTCCGCCGCGGCCTCTCCAAGCTGGGCACTGACAACTAGGGCGCCCGCCCCCCCGTGACCCCCGGAGCCACAGGTGTGTGCGAGCGGCCGGGACGACCGTCCGTCCGACCGTCCGTCCGACCGACTGTCTGACCGTCCGTCCGACCGGCTGCCGGTGTTGTGCCTGTCGGCGCAGGCGCAGCGGGGCGCGGGTCCAGACCGCTGCGTCCCCCGCAGGCCCCCTCTGGGGTGGCTGGAAGGCTCTGACTCAGGAATCCAGACCAGGTCCCGCTCACGCGGTCAGGGCAGGGTGTTTCTGTCTTTCTTAAGGGTTCTCACAGCCCCGCGCGCCGAAGTGAGTTTTCTAATCCAAGTGGGGGCGTCCCGGACGGCGCCCCCGTGTGGCCGTGGGGGGCGTTCTGGGGGAAGGAGACAGGCTTCCGGCCCTGGGACCGCCCCTCTGCCCCCCCCCGCCCCCTCCTCCGGCCCCGGCTGTGAGGCTGCGACCACCCTCCTTTCCTTGGTTTCGCTTTCCGAGCAGACCGCCGTGCCCCGGGACAGGCGCAGGGAGGGCGCCTCGCACAGCGCCCGGCACACAGTAGGTGCTTAATAAATACTTGTTCAGTGACACACGTGCACAGGATTTAGCGTTTCAATCCCGCCCCGCGGGGCCCCTGCCGACAGCCAGCAGCCCGTGGCTGCCGCGTGGTCAAGCCCGTGGGATGGCTCCGTGGCCCTGTGGCCGGGAGGGTGGCCGTGGAGGTGGCAGGAGCTGGTCTCAGACCTCCGTCCCGGGCACCCATCCGTGGCGCACAGCAGGTGCCATCCCCATTTAGCAGGACGCCCGTCCCCAGCCTCACACGGAAGTCCTTAGGGCTCACCGCTGGGAGCCAGGTGCCTGGCCTCCGGCCCTGGGACCCTCGTCACTCTAGGTGTGGGGCCTGGCGCTGGGATCCCAGGACCACGGGCTGCCCCTGGCGTCCGCAGTGGGGTTCCGTGTTGGGTTTGGGCAGGGGAGGAGGAAGTCACACCAGCCCGGGGCGGGGGGGGGGGTGCGGCTGGGGAGGCTGGCCTTGGCCCAAGTCTGCCTCGAGCTCTCAGATTCTGCTGAGGGGGCAGCTGGCGCCACCAGCCTCTGCCCTCAGTGGGCACGGCTGCCGCTGTCGTCCTTCGTTGGCAGGGGCTGCCGGGCGGGGCCTTTCTGAGGGAGCCTTGGTGCTCTGTTCCTGCTTTGCGCACCCCTGAGAGAGCTTCCCCTTCTAGAACGGCATTCCCACGTGGGTAGGACTTCTCCCCGCTGCGTCTGGATAGACGCTGACACAGCCTGAGGGGGGGCAGGGACCCGGAGACATGCCCTGGACCCTCCACGGAGCTGAGCCCTGTCCAGAGGGGCGGAGGGAGAGGGGAGGATGAGGGCGGGCTGGGGGCCTGGAGCACAGCTTCAGCAGAGACCCCAGAGGCTGGCAGACTGTGCACGGGAGATCGGGGCACACGGGAGATCGGGGCACACGGGAGATGCAGGGCACACGGGAGATGCAGGGCATATGGGAGATCGGGGCACACGGGAGATCGGGGCGCACGGGAGATCGGGGCACACGGGAGATCGGGGCACACGGGAGATCGGGGCACACGGGAGATGCAGGGCACACGGGAGATCGGGGCACACGGGAGATCGGGGCGCACGGGAGATGCAGGGCACACGGGAGATCGGGGCACACGGGAGATCGGGGCACACGGGAGATGCAGGGCATATGGGAGATCGGGGCGCACGGGAGATCGGGGCACACGGGAGATGCAGGGCACACGGGAGATCGGGGCACACGGGAGATCGGGGCACACGGGAGATGCAGGGCATATGGGAGATCGGGGCGCACGGGAGATCGGGGCGCACGGGAGATCGGGGCACACGGGAGATGGGGGCATACGGGAGATGGGGGCACACGGGAGATCGGGGCACACGGGAGATCGGGGCACACGGGAGATCGGGGCACACGGGAGATCGGGGCACACGGGAGATGCAGGGCATATGGGAGATCGGGGCACACGGGAGATCGGGGCACACGGGAGATGCAGGGCACATGGGAGATCGGGGCGCACGGGAGATCGGGGCACACGGGAGATCGGGGCACACGGGAGATCAGGGCACACGGGAGATGCAGGGCACACGGGAGATCGGGGCACACGGGAGATCGGGGCACACGGGAGATGCAGGGCATATGGGAGATCGGGGCGCACGGGAGATCGGGGCACACGGGAGATCGGGGCACACGGGAGATGGGGGCACACGGGAGATGCAGGGCATATGGGAGATCGGGGCGCACGGGAGATCGGGGCACACGGGAGATCGGGGCACACGGGAGATGCAGGGCATATGGGAGATCGGGGCGCACGGGAGATCGGGGCACACGGGAGATCGGGGCACACGGGAGATCAGGGCACACGGGAGATGCAGGGCACACGGGAGATCGGGGCACACGGGAGATCGGGGCACACGGGAGATGCAGGGCATATGGGAGATCGGGGCGCACGGGAGATCGGGGCACACGGGAGATCGGGGCACACGGGAGATGCAGGGCACACGGGAGATCGGGGCACACGGGAGATGCAGGGCACACGGGAGATCGGGGCACACGGGAGATGCAGGGCACACGGGAGATGCAGGGCACACGGGAGATCGGGGCACACGGGAGATCGGGGCACACGGGAGATGCAGGGCATACGGGAGATTGGGGCACACGGGAGATCGGGGCACATGGAAGATGCCAGGTGCAGCTGGCCTGCCCTAGCCTGGAGCCCAGGAAGCTCAGTACAGATCGGGGTCTCAGCTCCCACTGGCTCAGCTAGAGACTAGACTGTAGGCTGGGCCTGTGGTTGGGCCCGTGGCTGGGCCTGTGACTAGGCCCGTGGCTGGGCCCGTGGCTGGGCCTGTGACTGGGCCCGTGGCTGGGCCTGTGGCTGGGCCTGTGACTGGGCCCGTGGCTGGGCCTGTGGCTGGGCCTTTGTGACTGGGCCCGTGGCTGGGCCCGTGGCTGGGCCTTTGTGACTGGGCCCGTGGCTGGGCCTGTGACTGGGCCCGTGGTTGGGCCCGTGGCTGGGCCTGTGGCTGGGCTTTTGTGACTAGGCCCGTGGCTGGGCCTGTGGCTGGGGCTGTGGCCAGCAGTGGATAAAGAGCTTCTTCCCAGGCACATGGCTGCCCAGGAGTGCGGTGTGCAGGGTCTAAAACCTCCATGTGGGTCTTCTTTTTGTTGTTGCTAATCCTCACCCAGGATGTGTTCCCGTTGATCTTAGAGAGAGCGGGAGAGAGGGAGAGACAGGGAAACATCGATTAGGGCTTCCAGGGCCCAGGTCAGGGAGGAACCTGCAAGCGAGGTACGTGCCCTTGACCAGAATCGAACCCAGGACCACAGGCTGATGCTCTATCCACTAAGCCAAACCGGCGAGGGCAGGAACAGTTCTCTTGTGTTCTGGTAAGAGCACACACTGCAGACACGCTGTGTTCCCACGCGTCCACGGCCGGAGCACACACTGCAGACACGCTGTGTTCCCACGCGTCCACGGCCGGAGCACACACTGCAGACACGCTGTGTTCCCACGCGTCCACGGCCGGAGCACACACTGCAGACACGCTGTGTTCCCACGCGTCCACGGCCGGGGCGCACACTGCAGACACGCTGTGTTCCCACGCGTCCACGGCCGGGCACACACTGCAGACACGCTGTCTTCCCACGCGTCCACGGCCGGGGCGCACACTGCAGACACGCTGTGTTCCCACGCGTCCACGGCCGGGGCGCACACTGCAGACACGCTGTGTTCCCACGCGTCCACGGCCGGGGCGCACACTGCAGACACGCTGTGTTCCCACGCGTCCACGGCCGGGGCGCACACTGCAGACACGCTGTCTTCCCACGCGTCCACGGCCGGGGCACACACTGCAGACACGCTGTGTTCCCACGCGTCCACGGCCGGGCCGCACACTGCAGACACGCTGTGTTCCCACGCGTCCACGGCCGGGCCGCACACTGCAGACACGCTGTGTTCCCACGCGTCCACGGCCGGGGCGCACACTGCAGACACGCTGTCTTCCCACGCGTCCACGGCCGGGGCACACACTGCAGACACGCTGTGTTCCCACGCGTCCACGGCCGGGCCGCACACTGCAGACACGCTGTGTTCCCACGCGTCCACGGCCGGAGCACACACTGCAGACACGCTGTGTTCCCACACGTCCACGGCCGGAGCGCACACTGCAGACACGCTGTGTTCCCACGCGTCCACGGCCGGAGCGCACACTGCAGACACGCTGTGTTCGCACTTGTCCACGGCCGGGGCGCACACTGCAGCCACGCTGTGTTCCCACGCGTCCACGCCGGGGCGCACACTACAGACACGCTGTGTTCCCACGCGTCCACGGCCGGGGCGCACACTGCAGACACGCTGTGTTCCCACGCGTCCACGGCCGGAGCACACACTGCAGACACGCTGTTTTCCCACGCGTCCACGGCCGGGGCGCACACTGCAGACACGCTGTGTTCCCACGCGTCCACGGCCGGACGCACACTGCAGACACGCTGTGTTCCCACGCGTCCACGGCCGGGCACACACTGCAGACACGCTGTGTTCCCACGCGTCCACGGCCGGGCACACACTGCAGACACGCTGTGTTCCCACGCGTCCACGGCCGGGGCGCACACTACAGACACGCTGTGTTCGCACTTGTCCACGGCCGGGGCGCACACTACAGACACGCTGTGTTCCCACGCGTCCACGGCCGGGGCGCACACATTGCAGACACGCTGTGTTCCCACGCGTCCACGGCCGGACGCACACTGCAGACACGCTGTGTTCCCACGCGTCCACGGCCGGGGCGCACACTGCAGACACGCTGTGTTCCCACGCGTCCACGGCCGGGCGCACACTGCAGACACGCTGTGTTCCCACGCGTCCACGGCCGGGCACACACTGCAGACACGCTGTGTTCCCACGCGTCCACGGCCGGGGCGCACACTACAGACACGCTGTGTTCGCACTTGTCCACGGCCGGGGCGCACACTACAGACACGCTGTGTTCCCACGCGTCCACGGCCGGGGCGCACACATTGCAGACACGCTGTGTTCCCACGCGTCCACGGCCGGACGCACACTGCAGACACGCTGTGTTCCCACGCGTCCACGGCCGGGGCGCACACTGCAGACACGCTGTGTTCCCACGCGTCCACGGCCGGGGCGCACACTGCAGACACGCTGTGTTCCCACGCGTCCACGGCCGGGGCGCACACTGCAGACACGCTGTGTTCCCACGCGTCCACGGCCGGGGCGCACACTGCAGACACGCTGTCTTCCCACGCGTCCACGGCCGGGGCGCACACTGCAGACACGCTGTGTTCCCACGCGTCCACGGCCGGGCACACACTGCAGACACGCTGTGTTCCCACGCGTCCACGGCCGGACGCACACTGCAGACACGCTGTGTTCCCACGCGTCCACGGCCGGGCACACACTGCAGACACGCTGTGTTCACACGCGTCCACGGCCGGGCACACACTGCAGACACGCTGTGTTCCCACGCGTCCACGGCCGGGCACACACTGCAGACACGCTGTGTTCCCACGCATCCACGGCCGGGCACACACTGCAGACACGCTGTGTTCCCACGCGTCCACGGCCGGGCACACACTGCAGACACGCTGTGTTCCCACGCGTCCACGGCCGGGCACACACTGCAGACACGCTGTGTTCCCACGCATCCACGGCCGGGCACACACTGCAGACACGCTGTGTTCCCACACGTCCACGGCCGAGGTGCACACTGCAGACACGCTGTGTTCCCACGCGTCCACGGCCGGGCCGCACACTGCAGACACGCTGTGTTCCCACGCATCCACGGCCGGGCACACACTGCAGACACGCTGTGTTCCCACACGTCCACGGCCGAGGTGCACACTGCAGACACGCTGTGTTCCCACGCGTCCACGGCCGGGCACACACTGCAGACACGCTGTGTTCCCACGCGTCCACGGCCGGGCACACACTGCAGACACGCTGTGTTCCCACGCGTCCACGGCCGGGCACACACTGCAGACACGCTGTGTTCCCACGCGTCCACGGCCGGGGCGCACACTGCAGACACGCTGTGTTCCCACGCGTCCACGGCCGGGGCGCACACTGCAGACACGCTGTGTTCCCACGCGTCCACGGCCGGGCACACACTGCAGACACGCTGTGTTCCCACGCGTCCACGGCCGGGCACACACTGCAGACACGCTGTGTTCCCACGCGTCCACGGCCGGGGCGCACACTGCAGACACGCTGTGTTCCCACGCGTCCACGGCCGGGCCGCACCCTGCAGACACGCTGTGTTCCCACGCGTCCACGGCCGGGGCGCACACATTGCAGACACGCTGTGTTCCCACGCGTCCACGGCCGGGGCGCACACTGCAGACACGCTGTGTTCCCACGCGTCCACGGCCGGGCCGCACACTGCAGACACGCTGTGTTCCCACGCGTCCACGGCCGGGCACACACTGCAGCCACGCTGTCTTCCCACGCGTCCACGGCCGGGGCACACACTGCAGACACGCTGTGTTCCCACGCGTCCACGGCCGGGGCGCACACTGCAGACACGCTGTGTTCCCACGCGTCCACGGCCGGGCACACACTGCAGACACGCTGTGTTCCCACGCGTCCACGGCCGGGCACACACTGCAGACACGCTGTGTTCCCACGCGTCCACGGCCGGGGCGCACACTGCAGACACGCTGTGTTCCCACGCGTCCACGGCCGGGCCGCACACTGCAGACACGCTGTGTTCCCACGCGTCCACGGCCGGGGCGCACACATTGCAGACACGCTGTGTTCCCACGCGTCCACGGCCGGGGCGCACACTGCAGACACGCTGTGTTCCCACGCGTCCACGGCCGGGCCGCACACTGCAGACACGCTGTGTTCCCACGCGTCCACGGCCGGGCACACACTGCAGCCACGCTGTCTTCCCACGCGTCCACGGCCGGGGCACACACTGCAGACACGCTGTGTTCCCACGCGTCCACGGCCGGGGCGCACACTGCAGACACGCTGTGTTCCCACGCGTCCACGGCCGGGGCGCACACTGCAGCCACGCTGTGTTCCCACGCGTCCACGGCCGGGGCGCACACTGCAGACACGCTGTGTTCCCACGCGTCCACGGCCGGGCACTTACTGCAGACACACTGTGTTCGCACTTGTCCACGGCCGGGGCGCACACTGCAGACACGCTTTGTTCCCACGCGTCCACGGCCGGGCACTTACTGCAGACACGCTGTGTTCCCACGCGTCCACGGCCGGGGCGCACACTGCAGACACACTGTGTTCGCACTTGTCCACGGCCGGGGCGCACACTGCAGACACGCTGTGTTCCCACGCGTCCACGGCCGGGGCGCACACTGCAGACACGCTGTGTTCCCACGCGTCCACGGCCGGGGCGCACACTGCAGACACGCTGTGTTCCCACGCGTCCATGACACTGCAGACACGCTGTGTTCCCACGCGTCCATGACACTGCAGACACGCTGTGTTCCCACGCGTCCACGGCCGGGCACTTACTGCAGACACGCTGTGTTCACACGCGTCCACGGCCGGGGCGCACACTGCAGCCACGCTGTGTTCCCACGCGTCCACGGCCGGGGCGCACACTGCAGACACGCTGTGTTCCCACGCGGCCACGACACTGCAGACACGCTGTGTTCCCACGCGTCCACGGCCGGGGCGCACACTGCAGACACGCTGTGTTCCCACGCGTCCACGGCCGGGGCGCACACTGCAGACATGCTGTGTTCCCACGCGTCCACGGCCGGCCGCACACTGCAGACACGCTGTGTTCCCACGCGTCCACGGCCGGGGCGCACACTGCAGACATGCTGTGTTCCCACGCGTCCACGGCCGGCCGCACACTGCAGCCACGCTGTGTTCCCACGCGTCCCCGGCCGGGGCGCACACTGCAGCCACGCTGTGTTCCCACGCGTCCACGGCCGGGGCGCACACTGCAGACACGCTGTGTTCCCACGCGTCCACGGCCGGGGCGCACACTGCAGACACGCTGTGTTCACACGCGTTCACGGCCAGTGTGAGAGAATTGGAACGGGAGGATTCTGAGTTTGCGGACATCTCTCTGGGGGGGCGGGGGGGGATGAGGGGTGTTGGTAGCATGCGCTCAGAGAGGTCAGACCTGGGGCAGACTCACTCTGAGTTCTTTGGGTTTTTTGTTGTTATTATTGTTGTTTTAAAAATATATTTTATTGATTTTTTTTACAGAGAGGAAGGGAGAGGGATAGAAAGTCAGAAACATCGATGAGAGAGAAACATCCATCAGCCGCCTCCTGTACATCCCCCACTGGGGATGTGCCTGCAGCCAAGGTCCATGCCCTTGACCGGAGTCGAACCCGGGACCTTTCAGTCCGCAGGCCGACGCTCTATCCACGGAGCCACACCGGCTTCAGCTCGCCGCTCTCTGTGATGGTGCAGAGCCCGTGACGTGTGGTCCCCGGGCCACACGGGCCCCTGTGCACCGGACCGGACCCCCGAGGAGGCCGACGGGGGCATGTTTGGGGCGTGATTGACAGTCCGGTGGCCTGCGGCCTGGGGACCCGATACCGTGTTGGCCCTGCGGCAGCCACTTTCCACCACCCAGTCCCAGCTTCCGACCGACGGTCGCAGACGTCTCATGGGGCAGGCAGTCAGCCACTCCCTGCAGCAAATGTCAGAACTTCTTAGTTCGCATGAGGTGGGCAAGAGACTTTCCCCAGAGTACCCGGTGTTTCCCCCCCTTTATAAATGCCCTTTTGGTACATAAATAATATATACTTTTTTTTTTTTTTAAAGAAACTACAGATGAGCAAACGGGAAAAAAATCACACGTTTTACACCCTCTGATTATAACCACTGTTAACATTTCGGTGTATGTTTTATCCGACTATTTTCCAGGCCTTTCTGTGTCATCGGTTACTTTATTTCAGCCAAAGCAGTCAGACACACTGTCTCACACAACTCGCTCTTTGTCCTCTTAGCCCTGCCTGTGACTATCCGATCTAATAAAAGAGCGATACGCAAATGGACCGTACCTCTGCTACGCCTGCAAGCCACGCCCGCCAGCCAATCGGGAGCGATATGCAAATTCACACCCAACCAGGTGGCTGCTGCCCAAGGCCGGAAAAGGCCTCGGCCAGGCCGGGGGTGAGCGCTCAGTAGGACATCCCCTGAGGGCTCCCGGTATGTGAGAGGGGGCAGGTTGGGCTGAGGGACCACCCATCCCCAGTGCACGAATTTCGTGCACCAGGCCCCTAGTATTTCTGTATCACTCAACATGCAATCCCATGGTTTGTAACACCTGCGTGGGTTACACTCGGATACCTACCTTCTCTCTCCGGCTTCTCGCCGTTCTAGTCAAGGATGCGATGAAGCCTTTCTCCTGGGGAGCCTTTCCTAAAGCTGGTCTCGCTGCCTCACGCGTGGCGGGCCGTACAAGCGCTCCATGCCCCCTCCTTCCCTTCAGGGCACACAGGGCACTCCACTCTCCAGCCCCTCAGTCCTTCAGGGTCCTGGAACCCGAGCAGAGCGCCAGGCGCCCCCTGCAGGCCGCGAGGGTGCGACGCTATGGGCAGCTCTCCAGTCTCTGTTCCCGGGCTCTGTCAGCCCGAGTCCCTGAGTGACCCCTGGCCGCAGCCCCCCTTTCAGCCCTCGTGACCCCCGCCCGCCCCCCTGCATGGGCGTGTAGTGTGACTGAACGAAAGTAACCTTTAGCCCTGGCTGGTGTGGCTTAGTGGATAGAGCGTCGGCCTGCGGACTGAAGGGTCCCGGGTTCGATTCTGGCCGAGGGCACAGGCCTGGGTTGCAGGCTCGATACCCAGTGTGGGGCGTGCAGGAGGCAGCCGATCAGTGATTCTCTCATCATTGGTGTTTCTGTCTCTCTTTCTCCCTCCCTCTTCAAAGTGACACTGCTGGGATTTCAGGGTTAATAATGTGTGCCTGCAGCATCGCCTGCCCCGTCCTGACTAATGATGAAAAGGTGTGCACATTTCTAGTTTTACAAACTGCACTTTTATCGGTTTCAGAGAGGAAGGGAGAGGAGGACAGAGATATCCATGATGAGAGAGGGGATCCCGGATCAGCTGCCTCCCGCACGCCCCCTGCTGGGGACCACGCCCACCCGCCCTGACCAGGGCGGAGCCGTGACCTCCCGGTGCATAGCTGACGCTCCACCCCGGGCCCCACCGGCCGTGCCATTTTTACGGTTTTAACGGATAGGGCCTCACACTGCCTTCCGGAAAGAGGATGCCAAATTGTCCTCCCGCCAGCAATGTGTGCAAGCCTCTCCCTCCCTGTTTAACGTTGGTGTCACCATGGGGCTGGGCGGCTAGTTTCATGAGCCTTTTTTGAATTAAAACGAGACTCTCGCCGAAACCGGTGTGCTCAGTGGTTAGAGCGTCGGCCTGCGGACTGAAGGGTCCCGGGTTCGATTCCGGTCAAGGACATGTACCTTGGCTTCGGCCACATCCCCAGTAGGGGATGTGCAGGAGGGGGCTGATCGATGTTTCTCTCCCATCGATGTTTCTGACTTTCTATCCCTCTCCCTTCCTCTCTGTAAAAAATCAATATAATATTTTTAAAAAATGATACTCTCACTAGCAAAAATATTTATTGGATGATATTCTTTTATAGTTCAACTATTCCTCTCCTCTGGCCAATTTTCTTATAAGGTTTTTAACTATCTCATTGATTTCTAAGAGGGTTTTTTTCCCCTCCATGAATATGGTGTAAAAAAAAAAAGTTTGTTTATGGCTTTTTAAAGTGTTCAGACATGGAAAACACGTTTTAGGCAAATCTGTCCTTTCCCTTACGGTTTCTACCTTTGCCATCACGCTAGGAAGAACTTTTCTATTCTAATCCCAAGATTGTATAACTGTCCCCCAGTGTTTTATCCTTGCCCTGTTACTGTTAAAAATGTTTTTATTGATTTCAGAGGGAGGAAGGGAGAGGGAGAAGAGAGAGACGTCAGTGATGAGAGAGAATCGCCGATCAGCTGCCTCCTGCACGCCCCGTCCTGGGAATTGAGCCCACGTCCTAGGCATGCGCCCCGACTGGGAATCGAACCCGTGACCTCTTGGACCCTGAGTCGATGTTCAACCACTGAGCCATACCAGCCGGACTATTTTTTTTTTTAAACAATGAAACCTGTGAGTGTTCTGGAATTTATTTTCTGAACTGGCCCGCCATGTGTTCCTGGGAGATCTGTCCTCTCTCTGTGGACACGAAACCGTGTTTTTTGCGGTACGCCCAGTTCGTACACAGGCTTCTCTGTGACCTGTTGTGCCAATTCTAGCGCCCGTACCACCCCCATCTCCGGGGATTCAGACCACCTGTGCCACCGAACTACGCTTTTTCAGAAAGGTCCCAGTCGTTTCTGTATGTCGATATTTCTGAAATAAATTTGAGATCCTTTTACGGCGTTTGGAGTTGGAGACTGGGTTGTGTCGGATATCGAGGTTACTGTGGAGAGAATGAACGTTTCTATCACATTTGGCCTTCGGCCTTTGGGTGAATTTGTAAAGTGTTTGGCTCCTCAGCATGTTTTCCCCGCCGTAGCCAATTTGGGGAGTTGGGGTTACGATGGTAAATGAGCTCTCCACCTCCTTGTTGTTCGTGTGAGGGCACACCACGCCTCTTTCGAAATGAAAAGTAAACCCGTCGATTTCCTGACTTAAAATGTCAAATGAAAACTGCAGATGTGAACATTACGGAAAAACACAACGCAGGCACTGAAAGCCCCTCATGACTAAAATCCATTTGCCCCCCAGACAAACTATCAACAATCGATACATGTAACAGACAAACATGTAAATTGACCGTGCCTCCGCCACACCCATAGCCAGTCAGAGTGAGTATGCAAATTAACCCAACAAAGACGGACGTTAATTTGCATACATAGGTGCCCAGGGCCTGTGTCCCGGGAACATCCTGGCACCCAGGTCACTGTGAGGTGGACGGTCAGAGCCCAGGGGGCAGGGGCGGAGCCAGTGATCGGGCCGATCGCAGGGCGCTGGGGGTCGGTCCCCTGCCCAAGACTGAAAGCCTTGGCCAGAGGCTTTCAGCCTTGGGCAGGCCGGGGGTGAGCCGTCAGGAGGACGTCCCCTGGGGGCTCCCAGTGTGTGAGAGGGGGCAGGTTGGGCTGAGGGATCACCCACCCCCAGTGCACGAATTCCGTGAACCAGGCCCCTCGTTGAAACATATTCTTTATGTTTTGTTTTGTTTTGTTAGTCCTCACCCAAGGATGTTTTTTCCATTGATTTTTCAGAGAACGGGAGGGAGGGAGAGAGACCGAGAGGAACGTGGATGTGAGAGAGACACACGGACCGGTTTGCCTCCCACACGGACCCGGACCAGGGCCAGGGTCGAGCCCACCGTCGAGGGACATGCCTGTGCCCGGAACTGAACCCACGACCCTTCAGTCTGAGGGCCGATGCTCTAACCACTGAGCAGCTGGTTAGGGTTCACTTTTCCCCCCTCTAAGACGCGTGTTGTCATTTTGAGTCCGTGGCACAAATGTCACTTGGCGATGGATAGCGGGCATGTCCGGGGTCGGTGCGTCAGCGATCTACCTCATCCTCCCCAGCTCTGCGCAGAGCGGCATGGTGGCCTGCCAGTGTACGTGGCGTGCTAATGGATTACGTTTGTTTCGTTGTGTGTGTGTCTGTGGTTTTTAAAATAATTCCTTATTGTTGAAAAGGATTACATATGTCCCCTTTCCCCTCCCCCAGAAGCCCCTCCAGCTCGCCCCCATCCCCTCACCCCTGCCCCATTGTCTGTGTCCACGGTATATGCCTATTTTGTAATTAGCCAATTATTGAATACGCTTTTGTGCTAATAGTTTTGTTGTATTATTGTCGTGATTCTTTTGCCTTATATGGGTAGATTGGTCGTTCTGGGTAGTGATAATGTTACTTCCATACTTTTTAAAAAATACATATTTTATTGACTTTTTTACAGAGGGGAAGGGAGAGGGATAGAGAGCTAGAAACATCCATGAGAGAGAAACACCCATCAGCTGCCTCCTGCACACCCCCCACTGGGGACGTGCCCGCAGCCAAGGTCCATGCCCTTGACCGGAATCGAACCCGGGACCCTTCAGTCCGCAGGCCGACGCTCTATCCACTGAGCCACACCAGTTTCGGCAGTACTTTCATACTTTTAATAATCTTATTTCACTTCCTTATCTCACCGACCAGCACTTTTAGAAAATGAAATAACATATGTAATTGTGCTGGTATCATACACTCTACTGTATTTGTGTGTGGTGTTTTTTTATTTTTTTTTAAGTTAGTGAGATTACCTCTAGTGTTTCTTCAAAAGTATACATTTGCTTAATGTAGATATTCTGAATACTTGAATTTATATGTTTAAAGCTATACCCTCCTTTTTTTAGTGTGCTGAAAGTAATTTCAGTAATGATTTCAGAATTTTATTAATGCCTTTCCCCCTCACCATCTATCACGACGACCGAGTGGTTATTTTTTATTTTTACTTTTATTTTTATTGATTTCAGAGAGGAAGGGAGAGGGAACGAGAGATAGAAACATCCTTGATGAGAGAGAATCACTGACCGGGCGAGCCGGAAACCTGGGCGTGTGCCCTGACCGGGGATTCGAGCTGACCTCCTGGTTTATAGGTTGCCACTCCCCACCCAACCACATCAGCTGGGCAAGTGGTTATTTTCTTAGCATGACTTCAGATGAATTATTTCAATAGATTTGCTAATGGCAACCCCTCTCTGTATTTTTAGAAAACCCGATTCAGTCACGGTATATCACCCTTTCGATGTACATCTCCATGCAATGCTAACAGCGGCTATTTAGGATGGTTTGGTTATCATAGCTTTTTGTGTTCTTACCTGTATTTTCCGACTTTTCTTTTTTTTTTTTTAAATATGTTTTATTGATTTTTTACAGAGCAGAAGGGAGAGGAATAGAAAGTCAGAAACATCCATGAAAGAGAGACATCCATCAGCTGCCTCTTGCACGCCCCCTACTGGGGATGTGCCCGCAGCCAAGGTACATGCCCTTGGCCGGAATCGAACCTGGGACCCTTCAGTCCACAGTCCGACGCTCTATCCACTGAGCCAAACCGGTCTCGGCATGTATTTTCCGACTTTTCTACAACATTCATATAGTACTCGTGTAATGTAAATAAGAGCTTTAAAATAAGAACACTCTGGGTTTGGTTTGTTCATGTTATTTTGGAACTTTTCATATATTCAGATGGGTAATTCGATAATTTTTTTCCCCTGCTCTCTCTGTCAGGTCTAGTGTTAGGTTTAGGTTGACGTCTTAAAGAGAAAACTTGGGAAGCTCTCTTTTTTCTATGTCCTGGAACAGTTTTAAAAAAAATAATATTTAGAATTTTTTGCTCCTTGAAGTTTTTATAACATGTATAAAATTGTCCAAGTCCAGTGCCTTTTTAGGAAAAAATCTTTGACAATGTTTTCCATGCTCGTTGGTCTTTTCAGGTGTTTATCCTATTCTGTACGTTTTTGGCCATTTTAATGCCCTAAATAACGATTCTCTTAAGGTCTCTAGATTTGCTAGCGTGAAGTCATCATATTTCCCGTTTCTCATGTTCCCCTTTATTCCAATGCATTGCCCCAGAATTAGTCTGTTCTGTTGGTCTTTTCAAAGAACCAGTTCAGGTTCTTACACCTTAATGTACTGTCTTAGCATTTAAAAAATATATATATATTGGTTTTTTTACAGAGAGGAAGGGAGAGGGACAGAAAGTCAGGAACATCGATGAGAGAGAAACATCCATCAGCTGCCTCCTGCACACCCCCCACTGGGGATGTGCCCGCAGCCAAGGTACATGCCCTTGACCGGAATCGAACCCGGGACCTTTCAGTGCACAGGCCGACGCTCTATCCACTGAGCCACACCATTTAGGGCTGTCTTAGCATTTCGTGATATTTGTTTTTGTGCTTCATTTCTTTATTATTTTTTTTCACCTTCTCGTTTTAACGTTTTCTTGTCTAATAATAGCTGTAGTTATGGCTTTTCTTCTTTACGCATATCCCTGAAATGTGTAGGTATGGTGTTATAAATAATTCGAGGTTCTATATTTTACTGAAGAGTTATTTGGAATTATACTTTTTCATTTCCAGATAAGTGTGATATTTGTTGTTGTTTTTAACATTTGCTGTCAATGGCTAGTTTTACTGCCTTGCTGTCAAAGGGGGGGGGGGGTGGTCTGTACAATTTCTGCCTTTTCGAGTTTATTTATGTTTTCTTAGGATCTAATAAATTGTTTATTTTAATAAATAGTCCCAGGAAACTGCAAAAAAATTGTGTAGTCTCTGAAGGGAACAAAATTCAAACTACCATGTTTTCTGGCGAATAAGATGCCTGGAACGGATGAGGACGGGAGGGAGAGAACAAACAGTAGAGAGAGAGCAGGTGCCGGGCACATCCCTGGCGAGGTAGCAGCGCCCATCATAACTGCAAGCTCCGGGATTTTACACCCGGCGTATAAGACGCCCCCCAACTTCTGAGATGATTTTCCTGGGTTAAAAGTCGTCTTATACGCTGGAAAATATGGTATATGCATTAATTTGATCTTATTAATTATGATGCGATGGACCTTTAATTTTTACTTCGTGTGTCCTTGAAGACTAAGGGAAGCATGGTGGTCTCCACTGCTGTTGCATTTCTGTCTGTTTCTCTGTTTCTAGCGTGTTCACTTCCTGTGCTTCAGTGTGTCGTCATTGGGCAAACTCTTTTCGTATTTAAGGGGGGAAATGCTTTCCTTTAAAGACTCCTTTACCTTTGTGAGCTTCACCTGCTTTTGTTGTAACAGCTGTTTGTATCTTAAAAAGTCAACGGCGATCTTTCAGAAGCCTCGGTGTCTTTTTTTAAAAATATATTTTTATTGATTTCAGAGAATAAGGGGGGGGGGGGATGGAAACATCAGATGAGAGAGAACCATGGATCGGCTGCCTCCTGCACGCCCCACACCGGGGGTGGAACCCGCAACCCGGGCGGGATTCGAACCGCAACCTCCTGGTTCCTGGGTGGATGGATGCCCAACCCCTGAGCCAGGCTGACCAGGCAGAAGCCTTGGTGTCTGAGCAGATACTCTGAAAGCGGGGTCTCCCGGGGGGCAGGGGGCTGTTCTCGGGGCCACAGGGTGCTCTGGGGTTCGGGGTGGGTACGTTCCCATCCTGCTCTGGGGCTGTGCCAGGCTCAGGGAAGCTTAGGGGACACGTGCCCTTCAGAGCTTGCATCCTTTCCCCTTGGGGGCGTCACCACAACTTTTCTCCACCCAAGAGGCACTTTTTAAAAATATGTATATTTTATTGATGTTTTACAGACAGGAAGGGAGAGGGACAGAAAGTCAGAAACATCGATGGGAGAGAAACATCGATCAGCTGCCTCCTGCACACCCCTCACTGGGCATGTGCCCACAGCCAAGGTCCATGCCCTTGACCGGAATCGAACCCGGGACCCTTCAGTCCGCAGGTTGATGCTCTATCCACTGAGCCACACCAGCTTCGGTCATGTCTATTTTGAGCCCCCATCCTACCAGGCTCATGGAAGTGGGTCAGCCAGGTCTGGGGGCCCCTTTTCCCAGATGTGGGCCCTGAAAGGTTCTGGGCAGCACGTCAATTCCCGAGGTGGCGGGGGCGGGGGCCCGGGTGTGCCGAGCCGGCTCCTGCCCCGGCCCCGCTGTGCCCCCCGCCTGCCGCTCGGAGGAGTGGATCCTCAGATGCTCCCGGCCCCCCCTCCAGCGGCCCCAGGGGGACAGCAGAGGCCCCGGTGGAGGGCGATTTGACTCGTTCGTGCACAGTGAGTCCCCCAGCCCCGTGCCTGTCACTCCGGGTACCACATCCTCTTCTCTCTTCTCCCCACCACCCCTCCCTCTGCCTGGTCCTCTCACTCGGGATCTTCTCCATCTTCTGGGTCCTCTTCATTTTTAAAAACCTTTTAAAAATATACTTTACTGATTTTTTTTTTTTTTTTACAGAGAGGAAGGGAGAGGAACAGAGAAACGTGGATCAGCTGCCTCCTGCACGCCCACCGGGGATGTGCCTGCAGCCAAGGTCCATGCCCTGGACCAGAATCCAACCCTGGACCTTTCAGTCCGCAGGCCGACGCTCTATCCGCTGAGCCACACCGGTTTCGGCTCTTCTGGTTCCTCTTACGAAAAGCGACAGAGGCCTGTTCCCAAAGCTTGGGGCGGAGCAGGCTGTCGCCCCAAGTCTCCGTCCCTCAGCCCCAGATCACACCCTGTGCCTCCCAGACCCACCCCCTTTTTTAAATAAAATTTTTTATTGTTTAAAGTATTATAAATAGGAGTACATATGTCTCCTTCTTTCCCCCATTGACCTCCCCGGTCTCCCCTACCCCCAGCACATGTCCTCACCTGCCCCCCCAGTGTCTTGTATCCATTGGTGATGCTCATATGCATGCACACAAGTCCTTCTGTTGATCTCTTACAGCCCCCGCCCCCACCCTCCCCTGCCTTCCCGCTGTAGTCTGACCGTCTGTTCCATGCCTCTTTGCCTCTGTATCTACCCCACCTCACCCCCTTTCTTTTCTTTAAAAAATCTTGCCTGTGCAGACTAGAAATAAACCTGTAACAACAAAAAATGTCTGAGTCCCAATTTCAATGTCCAGCAGTTCTGAGTCCCAGTTTCCATGTCCAACAGTTCCTTATGTGTCCATGTCAGCGATGGTGTCTGGATGGTGGACACACGGTGGCAACGCAGGTCCCACCCTCTCTGGTTGGGTCCTGGGCCGCCTGCAGCGACGCACAGCTCCTGCCCCCCGCTGCCCGACAGCCCCCCTGCTCCAGCCTCCTTCCTCTGTCGGGCCCAGGGACTTCTCTCCTGCGTTTTACACAGCTCGCTTCACACTCCCCTTTTTCTTTTTCTTTTTTAAAAAAATACATTTTATTGATTTTTTACAGAGAGGAAGGGAGAAGGATAGAAAGTCAGAAACACCGATGAGAGAGAAACATCGATCAGCTGCCTCTTGCACGCCCCCCACTGGGGATGTGCCCACAGCCAAGGTACATGCCCCTGACCGGAATCGAACCCGGGACCCTTCACTCCGCAGTCCCGACGCTCTATCCACTGAGCCACACCGGTTTCGGCAATGGGGGCAGGATCTTTGACCACATGGGGGCAGCCCTCTTGTGTGTTGGGGTGATGGTCAATATGCAAATTGCTCTTTTATTAGATAGGATCCGCCCACAGCCTTTAGGCAGGAGGTTCCAATCAGTAACAGAATTAAACAAAAAACGAAACAGGTGGAGGCCCCTTCAGTGAAGGATGTTTTTTAGCTCGGACCTTTCAGAGCCATTAAGGTTGTTTGTCAGCTTCCGGGCTTCCTGTCCACATCTCTCTGTGCGTGAGGCAAGGCTTGGTTTCCCGCCTGAGACCGCAGGACCCGCCGCCTCACCGCGCAGAAGGGCCCTTGGCTGCGAGGACGGCTGTGCCCCCCAGACGGGCGGGTGTCCGCCTGGGTGTGGGCCCTGTTAACGGCACAAGTTCTTAAAGGCGGGGTCCCAAAGTCACGATGGAAGCAGAGTCCGAGAGGTGGGACGGTGCTGGCTCCGAAGACAGAGGACGGGGCCGCAAGCCAAGGAAAGCAGGCAGCCTCTGCCGACCGGGAGAGGCCAGAAAACGCCCCCCCCCCCGCCTCCCCCCCCCCCCCCCCCCCGAGCCTTAGAAAGGAACCCAGCCCTGCCGACACGGACCTTGGACCTGTGGAAAGGTAGGATGATTTATATATATCTGTATTTTACTGGTTTTTCACAGAGAGGACGGGAGAGGGGTAGAGTCAGAAACATCGACGAGAGAGAAATACCCATCAGCCGCCTCCTGCACGCCCCCCACGGGATGTGCCCGCAGTCAAGGTCCATGCCCTTGACCGGAATCGAACCCGGGACCTTTCAATCGCAGGCTGACGCTCTCTGTCCGCTGAGCCACACCGGTTTCGGCAGAAAGGTGGGATGATAAACGGGTGTAGTTCTGAGCCTACGGTTTTGTGGGGGCAGCCGTGGAAAGCAAAAACACACCTCGAGTGACTGACACACTGAACATGGGAGAGCCTTGATTGTATTACCGTGTTTGCCGGCGTCCGAGACGCCTGGAACTGAGGATGACGGGAGGGAGATAGCAAACAATAGAGAGCAAGTGCCGGGCAAGTCCCTGGCGAGTTAGCAGCGCCCATCATAACGGCAAGCTCCGGTATTTTACACCCTGCGTGTAAGACGCCCCCCGACTTCTGAGTTTTTCCTGGGTTAAAAGTCGTCTTACACGCCAGAACATACAGTGACTCCCCGAACATCAAGGTTGACAATGGTTTACTGGACGGGAGGTCGTTCCGGAAACTCCTGTGGCTGCAGCTCGCGCTCCACCTGCTCGGCTCCCCACCTGCTCGGCTCCCTGGCTCCCCTTCTGGAGAGAGAACAAGCGAGGGAGCGACTCCGACGGCCCAGCTCCTTGTGGGGGGTCCGGGACGGCCGATGCCATGCTGCCAGCCGTGGGTGGGCTCCCCGGGGACAGACCCGGGGGAGACCTGGCCATGAGGGCTTCCCCTGGAGCCAGGGCTGCGGGCGGGAGGCAGCGGGCCCGGAGTCCAGGACGAGGTGACCGTGGAGAAGAAAGAGGGGTCAGGAGACTTGGGACAACGGAAAACGTGGGGTCCGGACGGAAGGATGATGTGGATTTGCCGGAATCTGCGGGCAGAGGGCCGATAGGGCAGGCGGCAGCCGGTGTGGTGTTGCTGGAGCAAAACCCCTGAGGGGGGAGGGGCCCCAAGACAGGGGGGGCGGAGGTTGAGGGCAGCACATGGGGGGGCGGTGGATAGAGGCCTGAGATAGACACAGGGCCAGAAGGTTTCATCGGGAGGACTTTGGAAAAGGGCTTTTTTTTTTTTTTTTGCCGAAACCGGTGTGGCTCAGTGGATAGAGCGTCGGCCTGCGGACTGGAAGGGTCCCAGGTTCGATTCCGGTCAAGGGCATGTGCCTTGGCTGCGGGCACATCTCCAGTGGGGGGTGTGCAGGAGGCAGCTGATGGATGTTTCTCTCTCATCGATGTTTCTCTCTCTTCCTGTCTGTAAAAAAATCAATAAAAAAAAATACATATTTTTAAAGGGGGCCCTTTTTGAGAGGCTGCTGATCATGGGCCGAGCTGAGGAACCCCTGGGAATTCCTCGCGCCCGAGTGAGCTCCTGGGGGTCTCAGAACACTGAATTTACAGTCAAAGTCCAACAGAGTTGTGGTTTTGCCGTTTTTAAAAAAATACCCGACTCTCTCCAGAGAAATACTTTGGGGCTCAGGTGGGCCAGTCTGTGGCGGGGACGGAGGCCTGGGGTTTGGGACTGACGCCCTGGGGGAGAGCGAGGGGGGCGGGGCCGTTCAGGCAGCTGGAGAGATGCTGCCCTGCCTGTGTGGTCCCCCCTCCTTCCCGGTTTTCACACAAAGCAGGGAGACAGCTCCAGCAGGAGTTCTCAGTTTTGAGGGAACAACACTCCCCACCCCCCACTACTTAGTATTTACTTAAACGTTTAACTGAAACCGTACTGAAAACTTTAACACCCGACCGCACACACAGGGAAGGCTGCGCTTCTATATGTTAAGATTTCCTGTTATCATTTTAAAATCTCTATATAAAAGCCTAGCGACTGTTACTACCAGCCAGCCAGCAGCTGTGACATGCACTGTCCACCAGGGGGCAGACGCTCAACACAGGAGCGGCCCACCGTTGGCCAGTGCGCTCCCACAGCCAACCTCCGGCGACCCCTCCCCCCAGCTGGTCAGTCCAATCGATCGGCCCCGTCAGGACTAGGCAGGATGGCCCTGATGGCTGGCCAGGACGAGGGACCCCTCCTGAGCACACAGTTGTGCACCAGGCCTCTAGTATCCTAATAAAAGAGTAACATGCAAATGTGACCATATCTTGGCTCCTGATTGGCTATGCTACCAGTCAATCAGGAGTGGAGGGTGGGGAGGGGGGGTGCGGTGTGTGGGACGGGAGGGGCCGACCTGCACGCCGCTTGGGATGGGAGCCGCGCAAGACGGGAAGGGCCTGCCGGCAACAGGAGGGGCCAGCCAGCGCACTGGGCGGGGTGGAAGCCACGCGAGACAGGATGGGTGGGACAGGAGGGGCCCGCCGGGGGGCCGCATGGGAGAGGAGCTGTGTGGACAGGAGGCAGGCGAGGCCGGCGCGTGCGGCTGCCGAGTGTGGGTGCCCCCGGGGCTGGACAGTCGCCACTGGGGCTAAGGCCAGGGCTGGGTGGGCGGGCTGGGGCACAGGCAACCAACAGCCCCATTCCAGGGTGACGGCTGGGTGCCCAAGGCCTAAAGCTTCGGCCAAGGGTGAGGGGACAGTAGGACACCCCCTAAAGGCTCCCCGTACGTGTGAGCGGGCAGGTTGGGCTGAGGGGTCACTCACCCCCAGTGCACGAGTTTCGTGCACCGGGCCCCTAGTATGTATGCATTTGTACTGATTTGAGAGAGCGAAGCAGAGGGGGAGAGAAACATCAGTGATGAGAGAGAATGGCAGATCGAGCACGTGCCCTGACCTCCTGGTCCACAGGTGGACGCTCACGCCGGCTGTTTTCATTCCTACGAGGGCCATGACTCATTATAAATAGTCCTTTATTATGAGTTTATGGAGTGCTTGATACTTAAAATACATTTCATTTAAAATATTTCCCAGATATAGGCCGTTTATTGAGTATTGCTAAAATGATGTGCACATTCAGCCTTCAGATCTGAGGAAAGCACTCTGCACGCGCTCAGCTCGGTCAGTAGTCTGTTAGTGCTGCTCCCAGCTCGGACGAGGGAAGGATCTAGAACATCCACGGTGACAAATAATCCTCTCCTGCGACAGCAATGCTCACTGTGGGTTCTGATGCCAACTGCCGTCTGGGGTGTGCAGCCCCCACCTCTCCACTCCTGGCTTCTCTAAAAGCCAGCTGAGCCCTGGCCGGTGTGGCTCTGGATAGAGCGTCGGCCTGCGGACCGAAAGGTCCCGGGTTCGATTCCGGTCAAGGGCATGCATCTTGGCTGCGGGCACATCCCCAGTGGGGGGGGGTGGGGGTGTGTGCAGGAGGCAGCTGATGGGTGTTTCTCTCTCTCCCTCTCCCTTCCTCCCTGTAAAAAAATCAATAAAATAGATTTAAAAATAATAAAATAGAAGCCACATGAAGCAGCAGCTGCTGCTGGGCCCTGGCCCTGCAGGTCTCCAGTGTCACACGCTCGCCAGCGGCAGGCCCGGCCCCGTGGCTCACTCAGCCCTGGGCCTGGAGAACTACTGGTCCCACTCTCCCGGGGCACCGCCCTCCCCGTCGTCCCCGTCGCCCCCCTCGTCCTCCTCTGAGTCGGCGGACACTCGCTGGATCCTCTGCAGCGCGGCCTTGATGCTGCTCTCCAGTTCGCCGGCGGGCTTCCTGCTGGGGCCGGGGCCGAGGGCGGGATGGACTTTCCTCAGCTTGACGCCCTGCCTTATGGCCGCCAGGATGTGCTCGTTGATGGAGGTGCGGGGCGGGGCCCGGGCGGGCACCTCCGCCCTCTGGAGCCGGCTTCTGCCGCGCCTCAGGTCGGCCAGCACCTCGTCCATGGACCCTGAAACGCAGCAGACAGAGCAGGTGACACCCAGAAATCATTCTCCGGCCGAAACCGGTGCGGCTCAGGGGATAGAGCGTCGGCCTGCGGACTGAGGGGTCCAGGGTTCGATTCCGGTCAAGGGCATGGACCTTGGCTGCAGGCACATCCCCAGTGGGGGGGGGGGTACAGGAGGCAGCTGATGGGTGTTTCTCTCTCATCGATGTTTCTGACTTTCTCTCCCTCTCCCTTCCTCTCTGTGAAAAATTAATAAGATATATACATATATATAAAAAGTCATTCTCCCCCAAGAGCGCCAGGCGTTTTTGTATCAGTTAACGGTGTCACACACCAGCTAACGCCTTGACTTACATGACCATCGTTCCCTGAAACAGAAGTTCTCTCCCTGCGTGAATCCAGGATAGTTTGATCGCGGATACTTTATTTTATTTTTTTATTTTTTAAAATATATTTTATTGATTTTTTACAGAGCAGAAGGGAGAGGGATAGAAAGTCAGGAACATCGATGAGAGAGAAACATCGATCAGCTGCCTCCTGCACACCCCCCACTGGGGATGTGCCCACAGCCAAGGTCCATGCCCTTGACCAGAATCGAACCCGGGATCCTTCAGTCCACAGTCCGACGCTCTATCCACTGAGCCAAACCGGTCTTGGCTGATCGCGGATACTTTATCAATCGCGGATACTTTATCGATCGCGGATACTTTATCGATCGCGGATACTTTATCGATCACTGATACTTTATCGATCGCGGATACTTTATCGATCGCGGATACTTTATCGATCACTGATACTTTATCGATCACTGTTACTTTATCGATCGCGGATACTTTATTGATCGCGGATACTTTATCGATCACTGTTACTTTATCGATCGCGGATACTTTATTGATCACTGATACTTTATTGATCACTGATACTTTATCGATCGCGGATACTTTATCGATCGCGGATACTTTATCGATCACTGTTACTTTATCGATCGCGGATACTTTATCGATCACTGATACTTTATTGGTCGCTGACACTTTATCGTGGGCACCACTGGCACCGTGGTATACGCCTTTGGTTAGAACAGAGGCTGTGACACTGGCATGCCATCCTGAGGAGTTTTGGGTGCTGATCCCATGGCTGTGGTTTATTTTTTTAAACATATTTTTTTGTTAATTTTTTACAGGGAGGAAGGGAGAGGGACAGAGAATCAGAAACATCCATGAGAGAGAGACATCAATCAGCCGCCTCCTGCACGCCCCCCACTGGGGTGTGCCTGCAGCCGAGGTCCATGCCCTTGACCGGAATCGAACCCAGGACCCTGCAGGCTGAGGCTCTATCCACTGAGCCACCCCAGTCTCGGCCCATGGGCGTGTTTAGATACTTCTGAGCGTCCACCTGTCCCATCCCCTTCTCGCGTGGGGAGGGAGCTGTTTAAAAACGAACCCGCTGTCTCTCGCTCGGTTCTGGGTGCTCGTCAGCGATGACCCTGGTCAGGGTGACAGTGAGGGGCAGGCTTCCACACAAGGAAAGGCTGGAAGTGGAACTTTAACCGGCCTCTCAATGAGCCGGCTCCTCTCTAATCCGCCCCCGTCACCCCGGGGCGCCCCAGGCGCGCTGTGTCCTGAGGGCGGGAAACGCTGTCAAAACGCACACTCGATCTGAGTTCCAGAGCCTTGGAAAGTGGCGGCTTTGTTCACTTTGGTGCCCTGAGACTCGGGCTGGGGAGTCCCGGAGCGCCTGCCGGGCGGAGGGGCCCGGGCCGCCCTCAGGGCCTCCCGGGAGGCGTCGAGAGGACTGGGGCCCAGTGCCGGCTGAAAAGAACACTATTCCACCCGGGCCGGTGTGGCCCAGTGGATAGCGCACCAGCCCGTGGACCGAAGGGTCCCGGGTTCCATTCCGGTCAAGGCATGTGTCTCAGTTGCAGGTTCCTCCCTGGCCCGGCTGGGGTTTGCTTAGACAGGAGGCAACCCCCAGATGTGTTTCTTTCACACCCATCTCTCCGTCTCTCCCACTCCCCCGCTCCCCCTAAAACACCAATGGGAAAATATCCTCAGGTGAGGGTTAAAAAAATACTGCTGCTCGTCAAAACCGGTGTGGCTCAGTGGACAGAGCGTCGGCGGACTGAAGGGTCCCGGGTTCGATTCTGGCCAAGGGCACATGCCTGGGTTGCAGGCTCGATCCCCATTGTGGGGTGTGCAGGAGGCAGCCGGTCAATGGTTCTCTCTCATCATTGATGTTTCTATCTCTCTATCCCTCTCCCTTCCCCTCTGAAATCAATCTATATAATCTATATAACAAAAGGCTGATATGCAAATTGTCCCCCCAACCAGGAGTTGGACCAGCAGGCAGGCCGGCTAACTGCCCGTGTCCCATTCCCCTGGCCAGACTGGCTGGACCCCGCCCTGGCACGAATTCATGCACCGGGCCTCTAATATACATCCCTTACGGGGTCCCAGATTGGAGAGGGTGTAGGCTGGGCTGAAGGACACCCCTCCTCCCCCGTGCACAAATTTTGAGCACCAGGCCTCTCGTAGAGATATATTAAAAATAAAGAAGCCAGCCGAGACCGGTGTGGCTCAGTGGATAGAGCGTCGGACTGCGGACTGAGGGGTCCCGGGTTCGATTCCGGCAAGGGCATGTGCCTTGGCTGCGGGCACATCCCCAGTAGGGGGCGTGCAAGAGGCGGCTGATCGATGTTTCTCTCTCATCGATGTTTCTGACTTTCTATCTCTCTCCCTTCCACTCTGTAAAAAATCAATAAAATATATTTAAAAAATAATAATAATAAATAAAGAAGCCAGTCAATTCTGTAAAGGCTCCCGAGGGGCAAGTGTGACTCAGAGCCACACTGAACAACGGCAGGCAGCAGAACGCAGACTCACACCGAAGCCCTAAGAAACCGGAAATCGCCTCCGAGACCCCAAGTCCTGTGCCCATTAAACGTCAGAGGTGGTTTGTTCCGGATGAGGTAGCGTTTACTAAATTGATTTTGGCTATGCTAACCCCCCCCCCCCCCAAAACACGGGTAACATTTAAGGCAGCAAGTACTGGACTGTTTTAAGATCGCCGCAGAGCATTCTGGAAAAGAACTTGATTCGAAGATGATGGCTGCTAAAGCTGGTGTGCTCCCCTGCCAGCCCCTGCTGGGGGCAGCACAGGATTCTGTGGGAGCGGTCACCTGGGCACTGGACCTGCCAGCCCCTGCTGGGGGCAGCACAGGATTCTGGGGGAGCGGTCACCTGGGCACTGGACCTGCCAGCCCCTGCTGGGGGCAGCACAGGATTCTGGGGGAGCGGTTACCTGGGCACTGGACCTGGCCTGAGGGGTCAGGTGGCCTGTCCGAAGGGGAGTCACACACGAGAGGAAGCGGCTGGTCATCTTGTGCTGAAGGCCTGAGGTGTGAATTTGCGTGATTTGCAGACTGTGGAGGTGCTGGCGGAGGTGGTGGCGGAGGCGGTGGTGGAGGTGGAGGTGGTGGGGGTGGGGGTGGGGGAGGAGGGGCGAGAGGGGGAAGGGGAGGGGGAGGGGGAGGGGGCGGCAGTGACAGCTCCCCGCGGGGTCTGGCCTCGGTCTGGTCACCAGCTGGAGCAGCCGCCTGGGCGGGGTTGTTTCCGGGACAGGCTTGGCACTCGGGGGCGTTCTCGTCGCTGACTTCGCAGGAGGGAGCACTTCTGGGTTTGCGGGAGGACGGATGGGCTGGCGCCTTTCCCCGAGAGGCCGGGCAGGAGGTGGGCGGGGGCGGGGGCGGGCCGCCCGGCAGGTTTGGAGCCCCGGGTTCCGGGCAGGGGGTGCTTGGCGCAGGCCGGCCGGGGCGTCTCTGAAAGGGACAGCTGGTGTGAGAAACTTGCCACCAATCAAACATCAAAACGCCGGGCTCACTCTACACGGTGAACACGAGTTCCTGGGCACGGATTCTAGTTCACAAAGCGGCTCCTTCCCACTTGTGCAACCTCTAAGTCCATTACAGAATAAGCATCGGCGCCGAGACCGGTGTGGCTCAGTGGCTAGAGCGCCGGCCTGCGGACTGAAGGGTCCCGGGTTCGATTCCGGTCAAGGGCATGGACCTTGGCTGCGGGGACATCCCCGGTGGGGGGTGTGCAGGAGGCAGCTGATGGATGTTTGTCTCTCCTCGATGTTGCTGACTTTCTGTCCCTCTCGAAATAAAAATACACGTTAGAAAAAAAAGAACAAACGAAACCCTTGTCTCCCAACAGCCCTGTGAAATGTTTAGGGACAGCTTGTCGGCTCCACAAGCACCATGTGTCACTGAGCTCACGGGCTGCCTGTTCCCGCGTCGTCCCCAGTGTGCTCGCCTTTGTCCCGTCCCCTTCGCCGTGGCACTTTGTGGCCCAGAGTCCCACAAAGGATGCTTCTGTTCCCCCTAAGCTCCCGAGTTCCTCTGCAGCCTCGTCCCCAGTGACTGACAGAGAGCCGAAAGCAGCTCCGTTCTCATGGCGCTCTCTCCCCCCCCTGAATCCCACACACTCCTTTCACCCTGGACACTTTATTTTGGGGTCAAAAAACCTAAAGCTTAAACCAATTTGAGGTCAACTGGTTAGGTGTTTTTTTTAAAAATATATTTTATTGACTTTTTACAGAGAGGGAGTGAGAGGGAGAAAGAGAAACATCAGCTGCCTCCTGCACCCCCCCCCCCCCCACTGGGGATGTGCCGCAATCCAAGGTACGTGCCCTTGACCGGAATCGAACCCGGGACCCTCCAGTCCGCAGGCCCACGCTCTATCCACTGAGCTACAGCGGGTTTTACTTATTTAAAAAACCTATTCACTTTTTAAAAATCCTCACCCGAGGGTATGTTTATTGATTTGAGAGAGCAACATCGATGTGAGAGATGCACCAAAATTGGTTGTGCCCCCGTGTACCCCAGCTGGGCCCGGGGATCAAGCCTGCAACCGAGGTACGTGCTCTGACCGGAATCAAACCTGTGACCCTTCGTCCAAGGCTGATACTCTAACCACTGAGCAAACAGCTACGGCCCTGGTCACTTGCGATAAAGCACTATACTCACGTCCCAAAGTTTCTTTGATTGCATTTTAGAGAATTCTTTACTGCAAACGAGGAAGAGCCAGCTAAAGTTGAGGTAATTTAACTTTTTCAGTTTCCCCTGCTGATCAATAAACATCAGGCAGGGAGAGCACGTGGCAATGTCAGATCATCTCAATATTCTAATGTTGTCGGTTTTTATGTAAACACTAAAAATAATGGCCGAAACCGGTGTGGCTCAGTGGATAGTGGCCTGCAGACAGAAAGGTCCCGGGTTCGATTCCGGCCAAGGGCATGGACCTTGGCTGCGGGCACGTCCCCAGTGGGGGGTGTGCAGGAGGCAGCTGATGGATGTTTCTCTCTCATCGATGTTTCTGACTTTCTATCCCTCTCCCTTCCTCTATAAAAAAATCAATTATATATGTACACATAATGGCATTTGGGTAGCGTTCTGTGTCCAAATGGCCTGTCTGTTGGGGCTTCATGCTCTTCTCCGAGGCGGGGGGCCTGGAGTGACTGCTTTAGAAGACGCAGGCGAGGCGACTTCCTGAAACTAACCTCTTTAAACGCTCGCAGTCGCTGCAGGGTCTTCTGGCGCTCTAGGCTTATCCATTCTTTTTTCTTCTGCTCCTCCTCTTTCACCTTGTCTCTCTTCTGTATTTAAACAGGGATGCGTTTGTACATTCCGTAAAATAAGAGTCTTGAGAGAGGAAGGGCCGTAACCCAGCACCATCACCTCCCCACCGACCACCACTGTGTCCGCAGGCACGGGCTACAGCCCCTGGATCGAGGCAGCAGCTGCAGGTCGAGCTAAGCGAGTGTGTCATATTATGCAAAACCTATCTAATGAAAGAGCAATATGCAAATTGACCGTGCCTTTGCTACACCCACCAGCCAATCAGAGCGAGTATGCAAATCAACCCAACCAAGATGATGGTTAATTTGCATAGAAGGAAGCCAAGCACTGCAGAAGGGAGCAAAGCTGTGGAGATGTAAGCAAGTGGGGCAGGGGAGAAGGGAGGGAGCGAGGCAGAGGAGACGAGAGGAAGGGGGCAGTAGAGATGGGAAGCGAGGTAGTGGAGACGGGAGGGAGGAAGCTCTGCTCAGGCCACAGGAAGCTCTATTCTTGCAGGAATCTTCTAGTCTGAAATATTTTTCTTTAACTACTCACCACCTGAACGCTGTGGTGCTGATGAAAATATCGGGTTCTTTCTTCAGCCCGTTGCAGCCGGAGTTGATGGCTTTCTTTGCACCGATCCTGGTGGGAGAATACAAATCACCACACGGTTTTGCTGTCGCCATGGCTGTGGCATGAAAGGTTAACAGTAAAGGCACTGCGTGTGGGCTGCCATGGAAGGCATTCATGCATGAGCAGTCATTTCTGGAGAGGCTCAATGACATTGCCGCCTCCTCCCCCGTGACAGGAGCTGACGGGCAGGAATCAGTTCTGCCTGACCAGAAGGGTCACAGGTTTAATGCTTTAAGAGATGAAAAAGGGAATTAATTCTCCAACCAAGGGGGAAGGAGGGAATGCGCCAGGGTCCCCCATTCTTAAATGGGATGTGCCCTAAGAATCTGATTCAATGCTACTGCTTAAAGCACGTTTCCCCATCATGTTTTACAAATAGTAATTATACTTCCAAACATACGTCTATAAGCATATGCAGCCTACAAATACCTGAAAAATCACGTTATAAACTACAGTTCAATGATGTTTAGCCATTCTTGGCATGTTACCTTTTTATATAATCACTATGGTTATGGTTAGGCTTAGGGTTGGAGCTAGGGCTAGGGCTAGAGTTAAGGTTAGGGTTAGGTCTAGGGTTAGGGTTAGGGCTAGGGCTAGAGTTAGGGTTATGGCTAGAGTTAGGGTTAGGGTTAAGGTTAGGTCTAAGGTTGTGGCTAGGGCTAGGGCTAGGGCTAGGGTCAGGGCTAGGGCTAGGGCTAGGATTAGAGTTAGGGTTAAGGGTAGGTCTAGGGTTATGGTTAGGGTTAGGGTTAGGGTTATGGTTAGGGTTAGGTCTAGGGTTAGGGTTAGGGTTAGGGTTAGGATTATGGTTAGGGATAGGGTTAGGGTTAGGGTTAGGGTTAGGGTTATGGTTATGGTTAGGGATAGGGTTAGGGTTAGGGTTAGGGTTAGGGTTAGGGTTATGGTTAGGGTTATGGTTATGGTTAGGGATAGGGTTAGGGTTAGGGTTATGGTTATGGTCATGGTCAGGGATAGGGTTAGGGTTAGGGTTAGGGTTATGGCCTATCTTTCCTGGCAGAGAAATGCCGGGGAGGGAGGGCCGCCCGGCACCCACCTTCCTGTTCCTGAGCCGGGCTCTCCTGGCACAGACCCGGCCCCGCTGGCACTCCAGCTGCCGGCACCGCCGCCTCAGCTCCCGCACCTCCACATGCTCGGGGTCCTGCAGCCCCGTCCCAGGACCAACGGCTTTCAGCTCCTCTGGACTTTCACAGGGGTCGTAATAGACAACTTCGTCCTGTTTGTCTGACAAACACAGATTCAGTGGTTTGTTACAGACACGTTTTACCATCAGAAATCATGAGTAAAACCTCATAAATGTAAGGGAAGATCACATGTAATCCCACCACATAGGGAGAAACACTCACACACAGACACACACACATACACACACTCACACACACAGATACACACAGACACACGCACACAGACACGCACACTGACACAGACACACACACACAAACACAGACACACACACACAGACACACACTGACACATACAGACACACACACAGACACACACACACACACACACAGATACACACACACATACAGATACACACACACACACAGACACACACACACACAGAGACACACACACACAAACACAGATACACACAGAGACACACACAGACACACACACACAGACACACACACAGATACACACACACACACACACACACACACACACACCACTTACATAGTTACCATATCTTCCGGCGTATAAGATGACTGGGCGTATAACACGACCCCCGACTTTTGAGATTTTCCTGGGTTAAAAAGTCGTCTTATATGCCAGAAAATATGGTACTCATATCAATAAACTGTTCTAAAAGAACATTTCCCACACAATGGAAATATAATTTTAATGGCAACACAGTATTCTCTAATGCAAACAGCGTCTGTTGTTAGAATGTTCCACTGTTGGCAATTTCACTGTGGTGAACATCGCTGAATATAGATCTGTGTCCATTTATTAATCCCTTGGCAGATGAATATTTAAGGTTCTCGATAATTATTGTCAAATTGCCGCCCAGAAAGGCAGCTTACCTTCTGCCAGCAGTGTATGATTGAGGGGCCTTAGTGATATACAGTCTTGATTACATGTTGATTTTTAAATAATATATGCATGCTGTTAACAAAATCAAGCCCTATAGAAGTTCATAAAGTAAAAAGCATAATTTTCTTCTCCCTTTTCCAAACCTTTGGAATCCCATCCTCCCAGAGGACAACACTAACAATTTGGCATGCATTCTTCCAGATCAACTTTTTTTAAAATAAAAATTTCCTAAATGTGTAAAACGCTTAGAGCCTGAAGCTATTATAAAGTTTTTTTTAAAATACCTAAGATTAAATTAAATGTTCAGGATCTGTATGCAAAAAAATGAGAAAACTTGGAGGAACTTTAGGGGAGAAAAAGACTTAAGAGAGACATACCATGTTCTTGGATGGGAAGATTCAAAATTGCAAAGACGACAATTCTCCCCAATTAATCTCTAATTTTAAGCACCATCCCAACAAAAATTCCGAGTGCTTTGCTTTTTTGTTTTGAACTTGTGAAAATGAGTCTAAAGTTCATCTGGAAGAATAAAGGAGAACAGTCAAGAAAACGTATGGAACAGCAGAGTGACAAAGGGAGGAGGGATGTGCTTCACCAGGCACTGACGTGGACCTGAAAGGCACAACAGGAAGTGTGGAGTCAGCCCCAGAGCCACTCATAAGTCAATGAAGGACATTAATTTATAAATAGGTCAAAATAAATGTAACGATTCCAGATGGGACAGGCAGCAAGTCAAAGCAGTCGGGGAAAATGTTTTCGAAATCAGCGATTGGGACTGCTAACAACTTGGGGGGAAACATTAGATTCCCACCCCACATTAAAATGAATTTCATGTGGATTAAAGAGCTAAATGTTCCTTTAAAATTCATAAAAATACTACAAGAAAAAAAAATAAAATGTTGACACAATGTCAAGATGAGGAGGACTTTGCCAGGCATACTACCAAAGGCAGAAACCATAGATTTATTTGCCAGGTGTGATTCCAAAAGCAGAAAGATAAATAGATGGGACTTCATAAAAATTAAATATCTCTGCAAGGCAAGAAAAAGCAAACCGCAGGGAGCATTGGCAGCATATGACAGATAATAAGAGAAATAGCCTGAATATGTAAAGCAAACACAAAGAAAAACTAGCAAAGGCTATGAATAAGCACTTCCAAAACTGCATTGAATGACACCTGTAACTGGAATAAGTGAACATTAGAACCCCCGGCCAGCATGGCCCAGGGGCTGAGCATCGACCTGGGAACCAGTTCCATCCCTGGTCAGGGCACAGGCCTGGGTTGTGGGCTTGATCCCCAGCAGGGGGCGTGCAGGAAGCAGCCGGTCAATGATTCTCTCTCATCATTGATGTTTTTATCTCCCCCCCACCCCCCCGCTTTCTCTCTCAAGTCAATCAATAAATATACTGTATTTTCTGGCGTATAAGACGACCCCCAACTTTTCCAGTTAAAATACAGGGTCTGGGATATACTCGCCATATAAGACTACCCCTCTTCCAATGCACACCAAATAAAAATTTAAAAAACATCAGATTTGATTTCGACCCCCAACTTTTGAGAAGGTTTTCCTGGGTTAAAAAGTCGTCTTATAAAAAAAATGCCGGAAATTATGATACATATTTTTTAAAAAATTAGAAGATGCCATTTTTTTCTATTCATTAGGCAAGAATTTAAATGGATGGTGAAAGTATAGGGAAACGTATTTTCATGATCTGCTGGTGGGACTGTCATTTTACAACCTTTCTATCTAGAAGACCAAAATGTTGTATGAAATTTAGAAATTAGAAAATAACAGAGGTGAGGAAAATACACATCAAATGATTCTTGTGTTGTTTTAACACAAATTTGCCCAGTGTAAATTCCGCACTGTCCTTGAGCCAAGGACTTCACCTTTAGAAATGTATCCCAAGGAAATCCCCTGCCCCGCACACACACACACACACACACACACACACACACACACGCACACGCAAACACGGGTATAGGACGGTTCATCACTACTCTGCTGTTCCCAACAGTGAAAACTGAACAGCGCAGTGGGTATAGCCATACACTGGAATACTATGCAGCCATTAAAATGTTGAAGGTGTGTATTACCTGCTGAGGTGGCATGACGGTTATTATAAGTTAAAGGAAAAGGAGACCGGTGAGCAGGATATATAGTTGTCGCTTAAAAACTGATATTTATATACACCAGGCGCCCAAGCCAGTCAACAAACTGTTACCACTCAGCGTCTCTAGCTGATGGAACTGGGGTAATAATAGTTTTCCTTTCTTTGTTTTGCTGTATGTTTAACAATGACTATATTATTGACTATCTGAATAATCAAAATGCTGAAGGGAAAACTCGGAAATTTCAGCAGATATTTTATACAATTTACAAGCACTGATAACATGGTCTGTATTTCCTTGAATGTGTAATTTAAACATTTTAATATATGTTTCTTAAGTATAAGTTTTACCTTTTATAAGTCTTTTAAGAGAGTCCAACTGTGTAACCAATAGGATTTCTTCATATTTTAATATCTCAAATTGCACCTCATATAATTCCAATTGAACTTCATGATATTGGATTTCGAGTTCATCCACAACGTTTATGCTTTCTTCTCTTTCTGGGAGGCCTCGCATCTTGTTTTCAGGAAACGGAATGAGAGAAAGGTGAAGTGTTTAGCGCACGGAAAGCAAACTTCAGAAGCATTTGAGCTGTTTTCTGTCCTGGCTCGGGACCACGTATGAAAAAGCAAATTGAGAAGAAACACTCTTCCATTCCATTCAATGGGACGAAAAAGCCCCGTTAAACGTTTTTACCAATACTTCACCTTCTCCTCGAAACACAGGGAACATTCAGGTTTGGGGGAAAATAAATGGCAGTGAGGTCTTTACATGTTTTCTGCTTTAACATCATAACATCGCGGGAAGGAGCCTGAGTGACTGTGACCCTGGAATGGAGCACCTCTGACTATTCTAAAGTCGCGCTGAAAATCATCTTATGTTAATTTTATTTTATTTTTTTAAATATATTTAAACCAGCAGTCGGACATCCCCTAAGGGGTCCCAAATTGGAGAGAGTGCAGGCTGGACTGAGGGACACCCTCCCCAGTGCACAAATTTCATGCACCGGGCCTCTAGCCTACACTAATAAAAGAGAAACACGCAAATTAACCAGCACTCTGCTACACCCACAAGCCACACCTACCAGCCAATCAGGAGCAAGTATGCAAATTAACCCAACCGAGATGGCAGCTGGACACGGAGCTGGAGCAAGCAAGAGACTTGAGTTGCCTGCCCACCCGCCCTGGCCACCTCTCAAGGCTACAAAGTCTCAATTATAGAAGATAAATAAATCCTAGATACTTGCTTCCAGCCGGCCCTGACCTCCGCTCAAGGAGGCGCTAAAAAAAAAAAAAGAAAAAAAGGAGGGGCTGGGACCTTGGGTTGCCAGGGGGTGATCAGGCCAGGATGAGACAGCAAGAGCTGAAGGAGGTAAGCCAGACCAGCAGTGGGGGTCAATTGGAGGTGATTAGGGCAGCAGGGGAGGGGCAGTTTGGAGTGAGCAGGCCAGCAGGGGGGCAGCTGGGGATGAGCCAGGGTGATTTGGCTGGCGAGGGGGGCATCTGGGGGCAAGCAGACTGGCGGCAGGGGGGCAGTTGGCTAGCATGCCAGCAGGCAGAGTGGTTAGGGGCAATCAGGCAGGCAGGCAGGCAGGAAGGTGAACGGCTGGAACCAACAGTCCCGGATTGTAAGAAGGATGTCCGACTGCCGGGTTAGGCCCGATCCCTGTAAACAATTCTTCGAGGGGTCCCAGATTAGAGAGGGTGCAGGCCGAGCTGAGGAACACCCTCCCCCCGGCCCCCTGTGTATGAATTTCATGCATTGGGCCTCTAGTATACAATAAAACCTTAATATGCAAATTGATCAGCAGAACACCCGGTCGCTATGACACACACTGACCACCAAGGGGCAGACGCTCAACGCAGGAGCTGCCCCCTGGTGGTCAGTGCGCTCCCACGGGGGGAGCGCCGCTCAGCCAGAAGCCGGGCTCACAGCGGGCGAGCACAGCGGGGGCAGAGCCTCGCCAGCCTCTGCGACAGCACTCAGAGGCAGCAAGCAGGCGGGCAGCGAGGAGCGAGGGTTCGCAGACGGCATGAGGGCACAGCCTGGGCTGGGGACACCCCCCCCCCCCCCCGCCCGCAGTCCACGAATATCATGCACCGGGCCTCTAGTAAAAATATATCTTTTAAAAGAATCAGATGAAAGTCTGTGTCTAAAACAAAGTCACTGTTATGTGTCTTACCTTCCCCTGAATCTCGGCTCTCTTGTGATCTAAACACAGCTCCTGAGCCCTCATGAGCTGCAGTGTCTCCTGAGCTCGCAGGAGCCTGAGTCTTTCCAGCCGGGGGGTTGCTGTGGCCCAGGCCGCCTGGCCGAACCTCTTCTCGTCCCGTTCCATTTGCTCCTGCATCCCTGGTGGGTTGGGACGAACAAGACAGAACTGAGTTACAACCCACTGCAAAGTGAGAATTTCACCCGGAGCATACTCTTTATCCCCTCCCATGTCACCTGCAAAACATCCTTTTCAAAAGAAAGTTTATTTTAATGACTTTTTTATCGCACAGATGATACGTGGTTCTTGGTATAAAATTTCTGATATGTGATTATATTTTAGAACAAGGCAAATTAACCATGAATCTCACCTTCTTATAATTGCTTCTTACACTTTGGTGCATATACCTCTAGACTAGACAGACAAGGTTACAGAGATAGTTTGACCAAGAAAACCCCCTATATAGGGTAGGGCGAGAGTGGCTTTACAGTTGTTCGTATAGAAAATAGCCTGGCCAAGACCGGTGTTGCTCAGTGGTTAGAGCGTCGGACTGCGGACTGAAGGGTCCCGGGTTCGATTCCGGTCAAGAGCATGTACCTTGGCTGAGGGCACATCCCCAGTAGGGGGCGTGCAAGAGGCAGCTGATGGATGTTCTCTCTCATCATCCATGTTTCTGACTTTCTATCCCTCTCCCTTCTGCTCTGTAAAAAAATCAATAAATTATATTTAAAAAAGAAAAGAGAAAAAAGAAAAGAAAATAACAGCCTGGCTGGTGTGGCTCAGTGATGAGCGTCAACCTTTGAACCAGGAGGTCAAGGTTCAGTTCTCAGCCAGGGCACTTACCTGGTTGCAGCTTGATCCCCTGTAGGGGGTGTGCAGGAGGCAGCCAACCAATGATTCTCTCTTATCATTGATGTTTCTACCTCTCTCTCACTCCTTCTGAAATCAATAAAAAAATTTATTAAATAAAAGTATATATAGTAGTTAATAAATAATACAAGGATAACCTTGTTTCGTGTATTCACAACTGTAAATCTACCTTTGCCCCGTCCTGTATATCTTGTTTATGTCACTTACTATATCGTGGAACTTTTGCCATTCATAAAACAGGGAATCATGCTTAATAGCCGTGTGACATTCTATTGTTATGAATATACTATGATTTAACAAACTGGTTGACAGACAAATGCTTTATCCTCTTTGGAACTACCATCAACAATGATCTTACCTAACAATAGACAAACATGTAAACTGACCATACCCCCACCACACCGCCAGCCAATCAGGAGTGATATGCAAATTAACCCAACAAAGATGGCAGTTAATTTGCATATCCAGCTGCCAAGTGTCAGGGGCAAGACACTTGCACCATTGCCATGGAGACGATGCAAGCATTCTGCCCCACCCCCGGTCTCTCAGGGCCTCTGGCAGCGAGGGAAGGATGGGCCAGAGCAGAAAGAGGCAGCTCTGGGCCTGAGTGGAATGGGGCGGGGCTGGAGTGGAAAGGCGGGGCTGGCAGCCAGGGAAAGAAAAGCCCATTCTAGCACTAATTTTCGTGCATTGGGCTTCTAGTTCAAGATAAAAGACAAACATCCTTTACCCAGCCCAGAGGGCTGGGTGGGTCTCATTCTGCTGTCTTGCCTGCATGGTCTCACCTGCATGGTCTTGCCTGCACACTCTTCCCCCACGTTCTCCGCACTTTGTCCCAGCCCCACGGCATTCTCAAAGGTCCTCACACTTGCCCGGCTCCCTCACACAGAGGGCCTTTGTCAGTGCTAGTCCTTCTGCCCGGAACCCTCTTCCCTCACCCTGTCCTGTTCTCAAGTCCCATTTGCCCTGCAGATGCCAGGGCCGCTGCCACTTCCCTGTGGCCCTGCTGCCCACTCTGATGGAGGTGCAGTTTCCTCTCAGCTCAGAGGCCCCTGTTTATCTTCTTCATGGGCTTGTGGCCACTGCCATTTCCACATGCGTGTGGATGAACACGCAGCTGAGATTCATCCCCCCCTGCACGCTGGTCGGGGACTGTTTATGCTCAGCCTTATACGGAACCCCCAGTACCATGCCTGGTACTATAGAGACACTCAGATGTTTTATCTATATATATAAAAGCCTAAGCAACCATTAGACTGGTTGCTATGATGCACGCTGACCACCAGGGGGCAGACGCTCAATGCAGGAGCTTCTCCCTGGTGGTCAATGCACGCCCACAGTGGGGCTGGAATGAGCAGGAGCAGCAGGCAGGAGCGGCGGGTGGCGTCGGACTGCGGGTTTCAACCCGATCCCCGCAGGCCATGCCAAGGTGCACCAAGCCCCTAGTTTTTAATAAAATGGAAATTGCATATATGTTAGGGTAGCATCTGAAATGATTACCTGCTAACGCTTTTACTGTTTCTTTAAAATAATTCACTGTGATGTCCTGAATAGAGACTATGGCTTCGTCAGCCTGTCTAGCCCACTCCTGGGCTTCCTGCTGCAGAGCCGCCCTCCTCTTAGGACCCAGATCGTCCTCCTCCAAGGATTTCTAGAGAAAGAACGGAAAATCGCACAAGTAAGAAAGAACAGCCATGTTCTTGGGGAAAGGGAAAGGAAAATGGCCGCATGGATTAGTTCAACTACACTTATTGCTACTGCTCAGTCAATAAAGTTTCATGAATTCAGCAGTTCCTTATTGAGAAATGAATAAGGCTCTAAGGTGGCTGGAAGTCAAAGGGATACTCTGGGGCATAAAGGGGGAAAAACAACCCTACTTTTACTTAAAAAAAAAAATATATATATATATATTATTAATTTTTCACAGAGAGGAAGGGAGAGGGATAGATCAGCCGCCTTTTGCACACCTCCTACTGGGGATGTGCCCGCAACCAAGATACATGCCCTTGACCAGAATCAAACCTGGGACCTTTCAGTCCGCAGGCCGACGCTCTATCCACTGAGCAACACCGGTTTCAGCCCCTACTTTTACTTTGCATTACCTGAGTAACTTTTTCTAGAGAGGAATGCAGTCATGTTTCTTTGTTAATAATAATAATAATACACAGTTTAAATGAGATCTGGGTTCAGCACTCAATGTGGGCCTGGTACACACAACACTCAAGTGTGAGCTGTTGCTACGGTTTCTTTTAGGAACACGAAGCTTCTCAATAGGATGATTCTCTTCTAGACGGAAAAAGTAATACAATAACCCAGCAGGCCCGGCTGGCGTGGCTCGGGGGTTGGGCGGCACTGACCTATGAACCAGGAGGCCACGCTTCAATGCCCAGCCAGGGCACAGGCCTGCGCTGCAGCTCCATCCCAGTGCGGGGCGTGCAGGAGGCAGCCCGTCAATGATTCTCATCACTGATGTTTCTCTCTCTCTCTCCCTCTCCCTTCCTCTCTGAAATCCATAAAACTATATTTGAAAAAAAAAAATAAACATAAGGGTGAACCTAATAGGCCAACACAGATGGAATCTTCAATGTGACTAAATAAATGATACGTGACAAACAGTAAAACTCAGATAAAGTAAACGTATATAAAGAAAACGTACCAAAATATCACGCTTACATGAAGTTGCAACTTCCCGCATGTCTCTAAATGGCTTCAATAAATACTGGAAGAACATGGTTGCCACGGTAACAAATTCCTGGTAGACTTCATCTTCTTCTCCGTAGACTTCCATTAATGCCACCATGGTGTTGGCTCCTTCATGGCCTTGAAGAATCTGGAAGGCAAAAAGCAGGTGAGACTCACGTACGGGCAGGATGAGGTCAGACCAGACAAACGAAAGGAAAGACCCCTTCATTTCTAAACTTCAACAGATGAGGGGGACGCAGACTCCACGGTTTTATCTTAACTGCCTACAAAATAGAGAGCTGAGACTGGGGTGGGTCAGTGGATAGAGCGTCGGCCTGCGGACTGAAAGGTCCCGGGTTCGATTCCGATCAAGGGCATGGACCTTGGCTGCGGGCACATCCCCAGTGGGGGGTGTGCAGGAGGCAGCTGATGGGTGTTTGTCTCTCATCGATGTTTCTGATTCTCTATCCCTCTCCCTTCCTCTCTGTGAAAAATCAGTAAAATATATATTTTTTAAAATACTCAGAGAAAAGAGGACCCGAAAGACTCATCAAATATTAAGTGGTGATTTCTGGGGTGTACACTGTGGATGATGTTTCTTCACCAGTTTTTAAAAAATATATTTTATTGATTTTTCAGAGAGAGGAAGGAAGAGGGATAGAAAGTTAGAAACATCAATGAGAGAGAAACATTGATCAGCTGCCTTCTGCATGCCCTCATGCCCTTGACTGGAATCGAACCCGGGACCTTCCAGTCCATAGCCCGGCGCTCTATCCACTGAGCCACACCGGTTTTGGCCCAAAAGTAGAATTCTTCAAAGAATATGAATATTGTAACACTTCATACATATTCCTAAACTGCTTTCAAAAAATACGTATACCAATTTCCAATATCTCTAATAATGTACACAAGAACACATTTCATCACTCGCTCACCAACATTGAGCATTAACTCAAACATTTTCCTATTTTAATGAGTAAGATGGCTAAATTACTACTTTGGCAATAATCAACCTTTAATGCATCACACTGCTCCAGGTACAGTTCGAGATGCTTCTTATACTTTACCTAGTTTTTAAAAAATATTTTTTATTTTTTACAGAGAGGAAGAGAGAGGGATAGAGAGTTAGAAAAATCGATCAGCTGTCTCCCGCACACTCCCTACTGGGGCTAAGCCTGCAGCCAAGGTACATGCCCTTGACCGGAATCGAACCCGGGACCTTCGGGTCTGCAGGCCAGACGCTCTATCCACCGAGCAACACTAGTTACGGCCCCCTCTCCCTCTTTCCGCCCTCTGATTGGCCCAGGGACACTAGAGGGAGCCGCGCTTGCGCACCTGCTGCAGCCGCGCGCCCACCTCCGCCAGGCGCGCGCGCAGGGAGCGCTTCCGGAAAGCGCGCGGGCTCTCGCAGTCGGGCGCGCCGCCGTCGGCCGGAAGTAGCGCGTCACGCACGGCCGCGCCGCCGCAGCCCTCGGCCGCCAGGCCCAGGTAGCGCTCCAGCCGGGCGCACAGCTCCTGCAGCGCCGCCTCGCAGGGGCCCTGGCGCGCCGGCCACACGAGCGTCCACAGGCCCCAGGCGCAGCCGCCGCCGCCCGCCTCCAGCTCCGGGGGCAGCGGCGGGAAGCAGCCCTCCAGCGGCGGCCACAGCGCCGCCAGCTGCCGGTGCGCGCCGCGGAGCCCGGCGGCCGAAAGCAGGCCGGCCCAGCTGGGCGGGGATCCCGACCGGCTCTCCTCGCGCCGCCGCTGCCGCTGCCGCTGCGCCGTGCGGTCGTGACAGGTCACGGCGAACTTGCCCTCCGCGTTGTTCCAGGCCACGAGGAAGCGCAGCTGGTGCCGCTCGGGCTCGGCGAACAGGTCCTCGCGGACCGGAACCCATCCCTCCAGGCTGTCGGGCTGCTCGTCCTCCATGGCCCGGCGGTCAGCGGCCCGGCCGCCTCGCAGCCCCTCGGCAGGACTGTCCTCGCAGCGACATTTTTCGCCGGCCCGTCATCGCGTCAGCGCCCGCCCCCGCTCCGCCGGAGCCGCTTCTGAATGGCTGTGGGCGGCCGGGAGGCTCCCAGCGGCGTCCTGGATTGGCCGGTTCCGGGGGGGCGGGTCCGCGACAGCCAATGAGGAGGCCGGATGCTTGCCTTGGACTGCCTCTCGGAGTCCGTCCGTGACGTAACCTGGTCCGCAGCGGGGGAATTCCGGACTGGCCGCGCCTTCCCCACCTTTGTACACAGGGACGTGGAAAAGGAATTTATCAAATGGAATTTATCACATGCGAACCTTGGGAAACCGGGCCCCACCCGAGTCCGTCTTGGCATCGAGGTTTCGGTGGATTTGTGGTTCCTGCTGTCAAAGGTGCAGACTTCCTGGAGAGACCCAGCGTTCAATGAAACCTAAGTTATTTATGGAGCGCCGACCCCTGGATGCGAGCCACAGGTGAATGGTTACCGGTTTTACGGGCTATTAGGGAGGGAGGTGTGCTGTGTTTTGGGGTGGAGCAGAGGGGGCATCCAAAAAAGATAACCTTGTCCGGCCGGTGTTGCTCAGTGGTTGAGCATCCACTCGTGAACCAGGAGGTCCCAGGTTCGATTCCCGGTCAGGGCACGTGCCGAGTTGTGGGCTACATCCCTTGTAGGGGGCGTGCAGGAGGCACCGGTCAGTGATTCTCCTCATGGATGTTTCTCTCTCTCTCTCTCTCTCTCTCTCTCTCTCTCTCTCTCTCTCTCTCTCTCTCCCTCTGCCTTCCTCTCTGAAATCAATAAATATATGTATATATTTTTATTTTTTAAATATATTTTACTGATTTTCTACGGTGAGGAAGGGAGAGGGATAGAAAGTCAGAAACATCGATGAGAGAGAAACATCCATCAGCTGCCTCCTGCACACCCCCCACTGGGGATGTGCCCGAAACCAAGGTACATGCTCTTGACCGGAATCGAACCTGGGACCCTTCATTCGCTGCTTCTGCCCCTCCATCCCTCTTCTTTTCTCTCTCGAGTCAACAAAAATATATTTAATAAATAAAAAGATAACCTTCCACTTTTTTTTTATTATTATTGCTTGAGAGGAATGGAGATGGGGGGGAGAGGGAGAGAGAAACATCAGTGATGAGAGAGACTCATGGAGCAGCTGCCTCCTGCACACCCCACGCTGCGGATGGAGCCCACAACCCGGGCCTGTGCCCTTGGCCGGAATCTAATCCCGAACCTTTCAGTCCTCAGGTAACCCTCTATTCACCGAACCAATTGAGCTAGGACTCTAATTTTTTTGTTTTCAAAATCAAACTAGCAGACTTTCTAATTATAAAAGTTCTTTGCGTGTGTGAGAGGAGGATGAGCGTGTATATTCTTGGGGGGAAAAATGGGAAAATCCACCCCAAACCTAATAATTATTGTTACCAGGGCGGACTAGTTTATACTCGCTTTATGACTTTTTTGTAGTACTTACTTCTTTATAAGCCAAATACATTGTTAGTTTATAATTAAAAAAGACTTTTAAAACATAACACAAGGTACAAATGTTTACTATGAAATAGACACTAGTAAAGCTATAAAAAGCAAAATAGTTCAGCCGAGACCGGTTTGGCTCAGTGGATAGAGCGTCGGACTGTGGACTGAAGGGTCCCGGGTTCGATTCCGGTCAAGGGCATGGACCTTGGCTGCGGGCACATCCCCAGTAGGGGGCGTGCAAGAGGCAGCTGATGGATGTCTCTCTCTCATCGATGTTTCTGACTTTCTATCCCTCTCCCTTCTGCTCTGTAAAAAATCAATAAAATATATTAAAAAAAAAAGCAAAATAGTTCAAAGAAATAAGTCTCATTTTATATATGTATGAATTTATACCCACATACTATATTTGTGATTATACTGTAATTGTATTTTGCATACTCTTTTTCTACTTGCATACTGTGGGCATTTTCCGCATTTAAAAAAATTGGTGTCCGCTCGGGCCGCGTGGCTCAGTGGCTGAGCATTGACCTATGAACTTGAAAGTGACAATTTGCGTCCCACTCAGGGCACCTGCCTGTTGCGGGCTCGCTCCCCAGTGTGGGGGGCGCAAGAGGTGGCTGATCAGTGATTCTCTCTCATCACTGATGTTTCCATCTCTCCCCCTCTCCCTTTCTCTCTGACATCAATAAAAAACATATTTTAAAAACTGGCATCTACATTGTTTTTCTCAATACTTGTCAATATTGAATGGACTGTTGTGATTCATTTAATGAGTTCCCCGTAATAAACAGATTTATTTCGGATTTTCTGCCGTTAGACAGTTCTGTAGTGAGCATTGTACAGGCAGATTTGTACAGTTTTAATTTTTTTCTTTGCGTTTGATATTTTATTTTGCTTCTAAATTCTTATATGCCACTAGACACCCTGCAGTAATGGTATTGTTTAAGGGAGATGTTTTATTGAGGCCCCCAAAAGCAGTAGTTGTGAAATTCTGAGATCAAGTCACCATTTGCCGACTTGGAAAGGAGATGGTTCAGAACCTGATTCGTGCGCCCAGTCGACTGAAAACAGGGTCAGAGAAAAGAGTGAGGTGCAGCGATTTCTCTGAAAAGAGCTGTTACTGGGCTGGGGGAGAGTTGGAAGTCCCACCCCTTTTTTTTTATTTTTTATTTTTTAAAATATATTTTATTGATTTTACAGAGAGGAAGGGAGAGGGATCGAGAGTCAGAAACATCGATGAGAGAGAGACATCGATCAGCCGCCTCTTGCACGCCCCCCACTGGGGATGTGTCCGCAACCAAGGTACATGCCTTGACCGGAATCGAACCCGGGACCTTTCAGTCCGCAGGCCAACGCTCTCTCCCCTGAGCCAAACTGGTTTCAGCCCCACCTCTTTTTAAAAATATATATTTTTTTATTGATTTCAGAGAGGAGAGGAGAGAGAGCGAGAGAAACATCAGCGATGAGAGTGAATCATTAACCAGCTGCCTCCTGCTCGCCTCCTGGGGATCGAGCCGGGAATCGAACTGTCACCTCCTGGTTCATAGGTCGCTGCTCCACCGAGAGCCACACCAGCCGGGCGGAAGTCTCACCCTGACCTCTGAGCCAGCGGGACCCTTCAGAGAGCTCACTGTGTGTCTGTCCTGCAGGTGGGCCAGCCGTCGCCTGAGGCTGGAGGACGGGCTGCTTCCGTGGCAGAACCAGGGGACATCTGCTTCCCAGAGGTCCCCGGGGCCAGGGTGGGGCCTCCTTCCCCAGGTCCAGACGTGGGTCAGCAGGAAGCCGGAGCCACCAGGAGTCACCTGGGTCCTCCGAAGAGAGCCCGCTGCATGGGTGAGCGGACCTTAGGGGAGGCCTGCAGGGGGCCTCCGGGAATAGAGGGTTTCTCGGCCTGCTTGTCGGGACTTCAGGGGAAAGGCGTCCATGGCAGGCAACTCCGGAGGAAGTGCAGTGGCTCCGAGAGAAAGGGAAAGATTGAGAGCTATACGCATCGGCCAGCCCCCTCTGAGACTGCCAGTGTGACACCCGCTCAAATAGGAGCTGTCTTGCCACCTTAGCGCCTCTGCCCTCACCTCCGCACCAGCAGTTCGGGGAGTGGGTGTGGGGGAGGGGGCCACCTCTCCCCCGCTTTACTAGGGCAGACTTCCAGCGAGAGAGGCCGCCTGGGGAAGGGAGATTTTGATGCTGGCTAAACTCTTGTGGTTTTTTGAAAAGTACATATTGTTAGCCGAAACCGGTGTGGCTCAGTGGATAGAGCGTCGGCCTGCGGACTGAAGGGTCCCGGGTTCGATTCCGGTCAAGGGCATGGACCTTGGCTGCGGGCACATCCCCAGTGGGGCGGGTGCAGGAGGCAGCTGATGGGTGTTTCTCTCTCATCGATGTTTCTGACTCTCTATCCCTCTCCCTTCCTCTCTGTAAAAAAATCAAAATATATTTTTTAAAAATAGAAAGGTATATATTTTTATTGATTTCAGAGATGAAAGGAGAAGGGGGGGGGGAGATGGAAACATCAGTGATGAGAGAGAATCATTGATTGGCTGCCTCTTGCACGCCCCCTACTGGGGAAGGAGCCGGGGACCCAGGCCTGTGCCCTGACCGGGAATCGAACCCTGACCTGGTTCATAGGTCGGCCTCACTGAGCCGCACCGCCAAGCTCAGTGTGACCGATTGATGTATTGAATTGTACATTTAACTGCTGAGTGCAGGCTCGCCTCTCCCCCCAGATTGTGTGTGACCTCAGAGGGAGCAGAAAATTGTGAGTCCGCTGGATTTTTGTCCAGAGTGGGAACAAGTCACACCTTGAGGAGATGTTAAAGGAGCAGTGGGAGGAAATATTAAGTTGCGTTTGATTGCCTTTAGAGTTGTCCTTGCTCAAAACACTTTGGAAAAAGACCCTCAGCCCAGGTGGATGGTGCAAAGCATGAGGGTCTTGCTAAAACCGGTTTGGCTCAGTGGATAGAGCGTCAGCCTGTGGACTGAAAGGTCAAGGGCATGTACCTTGGTTGTGGGCACGTCCCCAGTAGGAGGTGTGCAGGAGGCAGCTGATTGATGTTTCTCTCTCATCGATGTTTCTAATTCTCTATCCCTCTCCCTTCCTCTCTGTAAAAAATCAATCCTATCTAATAAAAGAATAATTTAGAGACTGACCATCACTCCAACACACAAGAGGGCTGCCTCCATGTGATCAAAGATCCTGCCCCCACGTGGACACAAGATGGCCACCACAAGATGGCCAGCAGGGGAGGGCCGCTGGGAGGTTCCAGGCCAGCAAGGGAAGACAGTTGGGGGTGATCAAGCCTGCAGGGGAGTTAGGGGTGAGCAGGCCAGCAGAGGAGGGCAGTTGGGGGTGATCAAGCCTGCAGGGGAGGGAAGTTAGGGGTGACCAGGCCAGCAGAGGAGGGCAGTTTGGGGTGATCAAGCCTGCAGGGGAGGGCAGTTAGGGGTGACCAGGCCGGCAGAGGAGGGAAGTTGGGGGCAAACAGGTTGGCAGGAGAGCAGTTAGACCTCAATTAGGCTGGCAGGAGAGTGGTTAGGGGGTGATCAGGCTGGCAGGCAGAAGCTGTTAGGGGCAATCGGAGCCAGCAGTCCTGGATTGTGAGAAGTATGTCCGATTGCCCATTTAGGCCTGATTCTACCAGGATCGGGCCTAAAGGGGCAGTCGGGCGTCCCTCGAGGGGTCCCAGATTGGAGAGGGTGCAGGCTGGGCTAAGGGACACCAGGCCTCTAGTAAAAAAAAAAAAAAAAAAAAAATATATATATATATATATATATATATATATGTATATACACACACACCCACACACACACACATATATATATGTATATATGTGTGTGTGTGTGTGTATGTATATATGTGTGTGTGTGTGTATATATATATGTATATATGTGTGTGTGTGTGTGTATATATGTATATGTGTGTGTGTGTGTATATATATATGTATATGTATATATGTGTGTATATATATATATATTTAAAAGCATGAGGGTCTCAGCAGTTCTCTGCGTGGCTGAGGCTGCCCTCCTGCCCCAGCCCTCTGCCCAGGACCGGCCCCGAGCCCCTCAGCGGGAACACAGGCCCCCAGTCCCCACAGACAGCAGTAGCCCGGGTCGCCATGTGACCTCGCTTGGTGACACTGGAGCAGAAGTGGCAGGGCCCGGGCAGGGCTATATTTGGGCTTTCCCTCCGAGCAGGCCGGTTGCTATTTGCAGCCGGAGCCAGCTGGTGCTGCTGTCGCCTGCGCCGCCCCGCAGAGCCGGGGAGACAGGACAGGCCGGGGCAGCCCACGGGCGCGCAGAGGTCACCGCGGGGAAACGGCCCCGGGGGCAGCGTTCCAGCAGGCCCCGCGGCCTCGGCGTTCAGTGAAGAGTCCATGGACCCTTAGACCAACAGGCGAGTTGTGGGACGGCCGTATCCTAACTGATTGTGGTATGGAACCCCCTAGTTTACGGCCGGTGTTCGCGCAGGGTGTTCCCTCCTTTGTGGCGGAGGCGGGGCTGGACACTGCGGGCGGGTGGTGCAGTGAGGGGCGAGCGCTTTCCGTGCCTTCTGTGGCAGGCCCTCCACCCCCCACGGGTGGGCACAGGCCGGAAGCTCTGACGCTGGGCCTTCTTGCCATGTCCTGCGGGTATTTTTAGCGCGGGGTCCGCTTGCTGGGACAGCTGGAGCCCTCCGTGTGCGGGCTGACACAGCAGCCCCGTGCTCTGGCGCGGCTCCCGAAAGCACGCCTGGTCACCGCGTCGCTGTCGGCGTGCCCTCTGCTGCGGGCTCCGGTGGCGCCTCTGAAGCTGGTTTGAACCGTGCTGTGTCCCGGTGCAGCCAGCGCTCCCCGGTTTCTCAGCTGTGCTTCGGGAATCGCGCCGGGCTACGTGGCTGAGCTTCTAGAAAGATCACAGAACTCGCCCTGGCTGGCCCGGCTCAGTGGACAGAGCGTCAGCCTGCGGACTGAAGGGTCCCGGGTTCGAGTCCCGCCAAGAGCACTTGCCTGGGTTGCGGGTTTAATCCCCCAGTTGGGGGCGTGCAGGAGGCAGCCCATCAATGATTCTCTCTCATTGACGTTTCTGTCTCTCCCTCCTCCTTCCTCTCTAAATCAATAAAATATATTAAAAAAAAAAAAGGTAACAAAACTCCTTGTGCCCTTATGGGCTCACTTCTGGGGAGAGAATTCATAGCTTTCCATAGGTTCTCAGAGGCATCCATGACCCATAAAAAGTAAAAACAAAACAAAACATTTTTTGGCGGGACTTCTTTAGTTAAAGCAGAGGGGCACACTCCCGTAGAGGACTTGCAAAAGTCGTTTTTATTTTTAGCTGTAGCTTATGACACAGAGTAGAAGTTATCTAGCTAATATATTCATTATAGACTGTGACTTACTACTTAATTTCTCTAAGCCTCAGTATCATCGTTATAAAATGCCAGTTTATTATTAATGTTCCTCCCCCCACCCCCCAAAAAAATTCTGAATATTTAGCTAAGAAGCTATTTGGATATAAAAGTTGTGGCTAGGGGGAGAAAGTGCTAAACTGTATCTTAAAACATTTTTTTTCTTTTGTTATTTTCCTCGGAAACCTATTTCATCTGTGTCATGTTGGAGTTGTTTAATAATATGAGTTTGTTTGTTTTTTCTAAACCATTGGGTTTACCACAATATTTTAAAAAGGGGCCTTAGGAGCTGGATTGTGATAATGGTTGCCTAACTTGGGGGTATTTACTAAAAGATACTGCGTTTAAAACAGGTTTGTAAGTTATATTTCAATAAAGTCAACTTTTAAAAAATATTGGGGAATAAGATAAGCAGCTCACATAATTGCTAGGGTTTTAAAAATATATATATATATTTTATTGATTTTTTACAGAGAGGGAGAAGGATAGAAAGTCAGAAACATCCATCAGCTGCCTCTTGCACACCCCCTACTGGGGATGTGCCCGCAGCCAAGGTCCATGCCCTTGACCGGAATCGAACCCGGGACCTTTCAGTTCGCAGGCCGATGCTCTGTCCACTGAGCCACACCGGTTTCGGCCATAATTGCTAGTTTTATGTAGGGATGTGTTGTTGATAAAATTTGGTGTGGGTTAGTTACCATAGCACGACAGAGATGCTGGCTGGAGACTTAGGCCAATATCTGCACACCAGCTGTCCCTGTTTGTGACATTCAGCCAACGGGGAAAGGCCTGCTTCTCCAGACAAAGAGGCATTCTTTCTGTGGGCATGGGTCAATGGTCTTTTTAAAAAATATATATTTTACTGGTATTTCACAGAGAGGAAGGCAGAGGGAGAGAGAGAGCTGGAAACATCCACGAGAGAGAGACATCCATCAGCTGCCTCCTGCACACCCCCCATCAGGGATGTGCCCGCAGCCAACGCACATGCCCTTGACCGGAATCGAACCCGGCCGGCGCTCTGTCCACTGAGCCAAACGGTTTCGGCTGGATCAATGGTCTCCAAACATTTTTGGCTCGCGCACCCCCTTCCAACACGTACGTTATTCAAAAATCCTCCCGTGGAAAGCGCACCTCCTTTACAGGTGGTCCGAGCTGACGGGGAGATTTTTACAAATTGGGAGTGAGACGCGCCCCTCTAACGACTGCCTCCCGCACCCGTCTTCCCAGAAACGAGCGTCCCTCTCGCCATGCCCTAGGACCCGGAGTCCCACTGCCCACCGGCCAGGAAGGAGCGTCCTCCTGCAGGGGCTGCCCCCGGTTGCCAGGGCAACGGTGGAGGAAGCCGGGGAGAGGTCTGCCCCGGGGACTTCCGCCGGCACCCCATAGGTTCCTGTGGCTCCGGACACAGACTCTAGATCTCCCCAGAACGCGGTCGGCTGAGAAGTGGCCCACGCTGAAATGAGCAGTGAGCCGAGAGGGGCGGCCAGCGGTCCGTCCCCGAGAGACCTGGAGGAGGAGGTGGATGAACTTGTCCGTCTGTACGGACTCGAGGATGACGACGAGCTGGGGGACGAGTTTGTGGACGAGACCACGCCCAGGATAGAGGTGTCGGAGTACCCCGCTTCCGTGGCGGCGGGGCGAGGGGCCGCCGAGGAGCCGGGGGACTGGGGGCTCAGTGCCGAGGCCGCAGAGGCCGCAGACCTGGGCTTCGGGGGCTGGGGCTCCGAGGGCCAGTGCCGGGACCTGCGGGAGGCCTGCCGCCGCGCGCACCGGGCCAGCGAGGAGTACGAGTGCTACGTCATCCCGGAGGAGGACGAGGAGGAGGCTCCCGACGTCTTCTGCGCCACCTGCAGAGCCCCACTGAGAGCGCTGGGGAAGGTGCTGGATGCGCACAGGGGGCATGAGGTGACCCCACTCCATACAGCGCTGGAGAGCGCCAAGGTGAGCGGCTCTCGCTGGTTCTCTCTCTTTTTTTAAAAATTTATTTCATTGGTTTTTCACAGAGAGGAAGGGACAGGGAGAGAAAGTCAGAAACATCGATGAGAGAGAAACATGGATCAGCTGCCTCCTGCACGCCCCCTGCTGGGGATGTGCCCGCAGCCAAGGTCCATGCCCCTGACCGGAATCGAACCCGGGACCCTTCAGTCCGCAGGCCGACGCTCTGTCCACTGGGCCACCCCGGTTTCGGCCGGCTCTGTTTCTGCATCTGCTCAAGCAGTCGGGCGGGGGGAAATGCCCAGCGCTTTCTGCGGGAAGGGGAGGAGGGATGGGCAGCAGCCTGTCGCGGTGCTCTCCGACAGGATGAGGTCCACAGAAACATGTGCAGGCTGGAGAGGCAGATCATCGAGATGGAGGGCTTCGCCAGCCACCTGGAGGAGGTCTTCATCACCGTGGAGGTACGGGCACGCCGAGCCGCAGGCACCTGTCGCTTCGCCCGGCACCTGGGGCAGCAGCGGTGTCCAGTGTGAGCAGAGAATCCGTGTCCTCAGAGCATGTGGTGTCACTGTCACCCTTCCCTCCCCCCCCGCACCCCCGCGCCTTCCCACAGCGGCCCGTACCCCGCCTTCCCACGGCGGCCTGTACCCCGCTTCCCACGGCGGCCCGTACCCCGCCTGCCCACGGCGGCCCGTACCCCGCCTTCCCACGGCGGCCCGTACCCCGCCTGCCCACGGCGGCCCGTACCCCGCCTTCCCACAGCGGCCTGTACCCCGCCTGCCCACGGCGGCCCGTACCCCGCCTTCCCACAGCGGCCTGTACCCCGCCTTCCCACGGCGGCCTGTACCCCGCTTCCCACGGCGGCCCGTACCCCGCCTGCCCACGGCGGCCCGTACCCCGCCTTCCCACGGCGGCCTGTACCCTGCTTCCCACGGCGGCCTGTACCCCGCCTGCCCACGGTGGCCCGTACCCCGCCTTCCCACGGCGGCCCGTACCCCGCCTGCCCACGGCGGCCCGTACCCCGCCTTCCCACAGCGGCCCGTACCCCGCCTTCCCACGGCGGCCCGTACCCCGCCTTCTCACGGCGGCCCGTACCCCGCCTTCCCACGGCGGCCCGTACCCCGCCTTCTCACGGCGGCCCGTACCCCGCCTTCCCACGGCGGCCCGTACCCCGCCTTCCCACGGCGGCCCGTACCCCGCCTTCCCACGGCGGCCCGTACCCCGCCTTCTCACGGCGGCCCGTACCCCGCCTTCCCACGGCGGCCCGTACCCCGCCTTCCCATGGCGGCCTGTACCCCGCCTTCCCACGGCGGCCGGGCACACAGCTCCCGGCAGCGGTTACCTGGCAGCGTCCCTGCGGAAACACAAGCTCCCCTGGGGGCTGCGTCTTCTGCCTCTTTCTCTTATTTTTAATACATATATGTATTTTTTTAATTGACTTTTTACAGAGAGGAAGGGGGAGGGACAGAGAGTCAGAAACATCCATCAGCTGCCTCCTGCACACCCCCCACTGGGGATGTGCCCGCAGCCAAGGTACATGCCCTTGCCGGAATCGAACCCGGGACCATTCAGTCCGCAGGCTGACGCTCCATCCACTGAGCCACCCCGGTTTCGGCGTGATGGCCTCTTTCTCTCTCCAGTTTGACGACAAGGCGGGACTCGCACTTTGACGCGGTTCTGCAGACCCCCGTCCTGTCACCGATTCGTTCCTTTTCTCAGCTGTCACCGTTTCTCCCAGATCAGTAAGCTCCCACGTCTGTCCCCACTCACTCACTGCAGAGCCCGGTGCGGCCACAGACAGTGTGGATACCAACCGCGGTGCCATCCTGCTGAGTAGACCAGACAGGACCTGGCTTCCCTTCTCCCTCCCCCCTCCCTCCCTGTGGGCGCTCTGCTCCCGGACCGCACCTCGGCCCGCACCAGCGGGGGCACCTGTGTCAGTGAACTGAGCCCCGGGCCCGTCTCTTTGAGTTAGACCCCTTTCACCCCAAATCTTAAAAGGGAGGCGATGCCGAACCGGTGTGGCTCAGTGGATGGAGCATCGGCCTGTGGGCTGAAGGGTCCCGGGTTCGATCCCGGTCAAGGGCATGTACCTTGGTTGCGGGCACATTCCCAGTGAGAGGTGTGCAGGAGGCAGCTGATGGATGTTTCTCTCTCATCGATGTTTCTAGCTCTCTCTCCCTCTCCCTTCCTCTCTGTGAAAAATCAATCAAATACATATTTTTCTAATGAAAGGGAGGAGAGCTATTGCCCTAATGCCCTAGGGAAGGCGCAGAGAAGGGGCAGTCCTCCCCTCACAAGCACAGGGTGTGGTGGGGACGGGCAGGGCCCGGTAAGAAGGACAAAACTCCTTGCAGTCTCAGCACCAGCCACTCTCAGATCCGTGTGTCTGCACCTCCGAGCACTCCGCTCTTCCCGTTACATTCCGCTCTTCCCTCTCTCCCGCCATTCGGAGCAAGTCTTACTCACACAGTAGGTGCTCAGTAAACAGCCCCTGAATGGCTGGTCCTCTTCTTCGGAAACGTCCCGTCCTCTGATGAGGATGGCATCGGTCAGAAGCCGCACGTCCCTGCTGGGGCCGAGGGGTTGTGTGCTCTGAACAGTATCTCGCGCCCGTTGCGCTCCAGGATAAGTGCTGTCCTGGTGCTCCCCCGCCTTCCTGCCTTTCCTCACTGTCAGCGCCGTCCGGCCCCAACCCCAGCCCCTATTGCCCTTCCCCTCTTCCTCCTCCTGGTTGGTAGACCCTCTGCGGTCCTGGTATTTGTGTAATCCAAGCTCCAGAGAGAGGAAGGGAGGGCAGGAGAAGTCGAGAGAGCTCCGGCGGGAACCTCCCAAGGCGAACACCTCCTGTTGAGACCCCAGGCCCCAGTGGCGGGCTGACTCAGCACTGATGATGATCAGTCGCCTTGGTTGGTTGTCATGGTGACGGGCGGTGGGGAAAGCGTGGTGGTTTGGTGGTTGGAGAGTGAGGAGGAGGATGGCAGAATGCTGCAGTGGAGAAAGTGTTTTTGTTAAGATTATCCCTGGGCTTTAGCTGGAGACTCCTGACCCCAGCTCCCCCCACATTCACCCTAGCATCCCGGCAAGAGGTAAGAGGACGCGGGTGGGACCCAAACGCCTCTGGGTGGACACGTGGCTATGCCCCAGGTGACCCGCGGACGCCCCTCGCGCACTGGAATGCTGACTCGGGTCTCTCGTGCCGCAGGAGAACTTCGGGAGACAGGAACAGAACTTTGAGTCCCACTACAACGACATCTTGGAAACGCTTGCTCAGAAATACGAAGCACAAATCCAGGCTCTCGGGGCGAGGAAGAAAGAGCAGCTGGAAGCCTTGTACGCACAGCTGGTCAGCTGTGGAGAGGGCCTGGACGCCTGCAGGGAGCTCATGGAGACGGTGGAGGACATCTGCCACGAGGAGAAGGCCGACTTCATCAGGGTCAGTGCGGACGCGGGGTGGGAACACCGACGCGACAGTGAGGGCGGGGGGGGTGGGGTGGGGGGGTAGCCGGGCTCCTCTCTGCTGGAGGTGCTGGGATCGACTTTTTAAAAAATATATATTTATATATATTTTATTGGTTTTTTACAGAGAGGAACGGGGAGAGAGAGAGTTAGAAACATCGATCAGCTGCCTCCTGCACACCCCCCACTGGGGAGGTGCCCGCATCCAAGGTCCATGCCCTTGACCGGAAGCGAGCCTGGGACCCTTGCTCTATCCACTGAGCGACACCGGCTCGAGCTGGAACGGGTTCTCACGGCCAGCACCCGTTTGATTCTCCGGGCTGTCACCGCAGGTGGGCTCCCGTCCGCTGGCCCTTTCCCCCCACCGTCGCTCAGGTGACACCAGAGCCCCTGTCCCTGTGCTGGCTGCCTAGACATCTGCCCCCACCGCCTCGTCCCTGGGCCAAGCCGGAACAGTGCTCTGAGCTTCCCGGCCATCTTTCGGAGCACTCGGAAGAAGGCTGTCCAGTTTCAAAAAGTCGGTGTGGCTCAGTGGATAGAGCGTCGGACTGCGGACTGAAAGGTCCCGGGTTCGATTCCGGTCAAGGGCATGAACCTTGGCTGCGGGCACATCCCCAGTGGGGGGTGTGCAGGAGGCAGCTGATGGATGTTTCTCTCCCATCGATGTTTCTGACTCTCTATCCCTCTCCCTTCCTCTCTGAAAAAAATCAATAAAATATATTTAAAAAAATAATAATAATAAAAAAAAGATGGCCCCTCCTTAGCATATAGCTCCTCCCACCTTCCTAACAGCCCAGGCATTTTTGAATTTGCAGGTTTTTAATGTGTTTGTGCTGTCTCCCTTCCTCCTCTTTAGGATGCTGTGGCTGTGGCCGACAGGTAATGCTTTTGTTCCCACGTCTGTCTTCTCCCGTTCCCTGTTTGTGTCCCCCGGTCCCGGCTTTGTGCGAACCCCTGAGCTCAGTAACGGCGGAGCGGGGTCACGAGGACGCTCTGGCACCGAGGCGCAGAGCCTCCGGCCGGGCGGGGGTGTGGGCGAGGCCGCCGGCAAACCCCGCGGGACGGAGACCCGGAGCGTGTCCCCCGCGGGGCCGGACCCTGCCCGGCGTTCGCTGCTGCTCCCCGTGGCCTGGGGTGTCCGGCCGACCAGTCTGGGGCCCACCTTCCCCACTCGGGCAGTTTTGTGGGAGTTCGGTGAGGCAGTGTCTTAAAAACATGAATGATGCCCTGACCGGTGTGGCTCAGTGGACAGAGCGTCGGCCTGCCGACTGAAGGGTCCCGGGTTCGATTCCGGTCAAGGGCGTGTGCCTGGGTTGCAGGCACATCCCCAGTAGGGGGTGTGCGGGAGGCAGCTGATCGATGTTTCTCTCTCATCGACGTTTCTGACTCTGTCCTTCTCCCTTCCTCTCTGTAAAAAAGCAGTAAAATATATATTTAAAAAAAAAACCAACAAAAAAAACATGAACGATAGCGCTTAATCGTGTGAGAGCTGCTAGCACGGGTGCCGGGAGAAGACAGCTCTGGTTTCAGTGCTGCCGCTGCCTCTCAGAGCCTGTGCCCGCCAGGAAGCAAGTGTGAGAACACCTGTGCCCCACGGCATGCTGGGTAAGCTGAGGCCATGTGGCCTGTGGAGAGGAATCCCCAGGGAGTCTGTACATCCGGGGCCTGAGGGGCCTGGGGAGGGGTCTTCAGAGGGTGTGGATCTGGGGCTGAGCGCGTGCCTCCCCTCTGCTTTCTCCCCTCGCGCAGACCAGACCCCCCCATCCCCGATGGCGACCTGCCAGGTCACCGTCAAAGCGGCGAGCCCGCTCCGTGTGTTACCAGCGGCCCCGCACACCGGAGACACCGAGGAGGGCGCCTCCCGTCTTATTTTTTTTATTATTAGTTTAAAAAATATGTATTTTATTGATTTTTCACCGAGAGGAAGGCAGAGGGATAGAGAGCCAGGAACATCGATGAGAGAGAAACATCCATCAGCTGCCTCCTGCACACCCCCCACTGGGGATGTGCCCGCAGCCAAGGTCCATGCCCTTGCCCGGAATCGAACCCGGGACCCTTCAGTCCGCAGGCCGACGCTCCATCCACTGAGCCACACCGGTTCCGGCCCTCTCCCATCTCATGAGCATGTCTTCTCATCCCAACAGGCTCAGAAAGTTCCTGGAAACGGAAACGGACGTGGAAATCTCCACACAGCCCGCCTTGGAGGACCAGACCTTGGACTTCTCGGATGTGGAGCAGCTGCTGGGCTCCATCAACGCCATCCCAGGTGCTCATCCGGGGCGGGGCGCAGCGCGTCGGGTTCGCTGAGCATCGGGGAGAAACGGGGATGGCTGGAGCTAACACGGAGATTTAGAAAAGCATTTGCCCCCTGGCTTCCTGTTTCCATCTTCACGGCTTGTAAGGGTGAGAACAGAGGCTGGCCTCTCCAGGTAAGGCCCCCCCTCACTCTCTGGGGTGCCAGCACCTGGCTCAGAGAAGCCTCAAAGCCGCTTCCATTCGTAGCCTGCCCCGCTTCATCCGCACCTTCACGTAACCCGGATGCTGTTTCCGTAGCCAGCACGGAGGTTACGAGATGGGTTTTGGGATCCTATGGAGCGGGCAAGAACCCCAAGCTTGCAGCTTCCTCGCGGTGTGACCCCAGACGACTTACCTAACCGCTCTGAGCCTTGTTTCCTCGCCTGTGGAATGGGCGTGATGATGCCTCGTGGGGACGGGGTGAGAATTCAGTGAGGTACGGCCCATCACATGGGGCCAGGTAGCCCTCAAAACTGTTGTAATTCTGAGACTAATTCTTTTTTTTTAAATATATTTTATTGGTTTTTTACAGAGAGGAAGGGAGAGGGATAGAGAGTTAGAAACATCGATGAGAGAGACACATCCATCAGCTGCCTCCTGCACACCCCCCACTGGGGATGTGCCCGCAACCAAGGTCCATGCCCTTGACCGGAATCGAACCTGGGACCTTTCAGTCCGCAAGCCGATGCTCTATCCACTGAGCCACACCGGTTTCGGCATGAGACTAATTCTAGAATTCAGCTTTTTTGACGATTCGTCTTCCCTCCTTACCAACACCAGCAACATTGGGAACAATACTGTATACCTCCTTCTCGGTGTGTTCTTTACACAGATTTTTTAAAGATAAAAATTGAGTCATTCCGCTTTGTGATCTTCTTTTCTCAGCAAAATAATCATGACGCATAATCTGTCTCGGTGCTAAGTGATACCTTTTTCTGCAACATCGTTTTTGAAACCATGTTTATTTCATTCTCAGCTGTTGTGGGCTGTTTCAGATTTTCGTAAACCAGAGTGCAGGCCCTCCGCCGTCAATCTCGGGGGCCATTCTGACACTCCCCGGGGCAGCTGCGCTGAGCCCTGCTGTCCTGCCCCTCCGGGGGGTGTGGAAGGGGCAGAGGACCACGTGTAGGGCAGACTCGCAAACCGTACACTGGCCTGAGTCCCTGTCAAGCCCCCCCTCCCGGGCTCCTGCAGGTCTGTCCAGGCAGGAAGGACCCGCTGGCGGTGGCCTGCAAACTCCCACCCTCGTCCATTTCCTGAATTCATGGGTGCACTGGGGGGTCAGTGGTCCTGTGAAAGGGGCCGCCCCATCCCATCCACTTAAGCCCCCTCCTCAGTGTTCGTTTCCTCCCTTCTCCTTTTCTAGCTCCGTCTGCCCCGGTGATCAACCCGCAGGCCCCCAACTCGGCCACGGGTTCCTCGGTCCGCGTGTGCTGGAGCCTGTGCTGCGATGACACCGTGGAGAGCTACCAGCTGTGCTACCGGCCGGTGCGGGACGGCCCGCCTGGGGAGGACCCGGCAGGTGAGGCTGTGCCGGGACACCAGGCCTGGCCCTGCCTCGGTCCTGGCAGCCGAGGGAGGGGATGGGGTGACGCTGCTTACCCCGTCTTTGGAGCGCTCGCCATCTGGGAACTGCCCAGAGGGTGTGGTGTCTGCTGGTGAACAGGGGGAAGGGGCTCTAAAGACACATTGGGGCCCTGACCGGTGTGGCCCAGTGGATAAAGCGTCGGCCTGCAGACTGAAAGGTCCCGGGTTCGATTCCGGTCAGGGGCGTGGACCTTGATTGTGGGCACATCCCCAGTGGGGGGCGTGCAGGAGGCAGCTGATGGATGTTTCTCTCTCATCGATGTTTCTAACTCTCTGTCCTTCTCCCTTTCTCTCTGAAAAGAATCAATAAAATATATTTAAAAGAGTAAGTAAATACACAAATAAAGGCAAATTGGGGGCGGACTAGGGAGAGCACAGGCCAGGCTGAGGTGTCGGGAGTGCATCTGCGGTCGGCGTTGTCCTCGGGACAGGGCTCGGCTGCACTGTGTGCGGGAGAGGAGACCCCAGGCGGAGGCTGCTGGGCGGGCGGCGGGTCCCAGCAGGGCCTGGCCTGGGAGAGGGCTGGCCGTCCTCGGGGCAGCCTGCACCTGCACGGCAGAAACTGCGGACCCCGTTCCCGGTTCAGCCAGCTCCTGGAACGAACTCGACTGCGCAGCTTTTTCTTCTTTTAAATAGGAATTTTTATTCATTTCAGAAAGGAAGGGAGGAGGAGAGAGAGAGAAAAGCGTCAGTGATGATAGAGAACCTACTGGGGATTGTGTTCACAACTGGGGCATGTGCCCTTGACCGGAATCGAACCCGGGACCGTTCAGTCCGCAGGCCGACGCTCTATCCACTGAGCCACACCGGCTTCGGCATGGAGGGGTTGCTGAGAAAAGGAAGAGTGAGTGTGAGCAGTGGTGGGGGCACAGTGAGAGGGAGCCGCTCCCGCGTGAGGCCGAGCTCTGTCCTCTCTCCCCGGCAGAGTCGGCGGTGACTGTGAAAGAGACGCACTGCTTGGTGGCGGGCCTGGCGCCGAACACGCAGTACGAGTTCTGGGTGGCGGCCCGGAACAGGGCCGGCCGCAGCCCCGCCAGCGAGCGCGCGGTGTACGTGACAGGTACGCAGCCCTGGTTCCTTCGTGGCCGTGGCCACGGCTGCCCTGGTGTGGCGGGGCCCTGGTTTCTCTGGCTGGACGGGCGGAGCGGTGGACTCTTCCCTTTCCCCCGATTCCCCGCTGCGCGTGCCCGGCACGGCTGCCCTGGTGTGGCGGGGTCCTGGTTTCTCTGGCTGGACGGGCGGAGCGGTGGACTCTTCCCTTTCCCCCGATTCCCCGCTGCGCGTGCCCGACACGGCCGCCCTGGTGTGGCGGGGCCCTGGTTTCTCTGGCTGGACGGGCGGAGCGGTGGACTCTTCCCTTTCCCCCGATTCCCCGCTGCGCGTGCCCGACACGGCAGGGACGCTGTTTCCCCGGAGTTGGTCTCGGAGGACCCGGAGCACCTCTCCTCGCGGCCCCGGGGCCCGTTCAACCGCACAGCCCTCCTTCACTCCTGGCCCCCAGGAGGGGTTCCTGGCGTCTGTCTGTCTGTCCCGGCTGCTGTGACAACGACACACCGGCTGCTGAGAAACCACAGACTCACCCTATCCGGTGTGGCTCAGTGGATAGAGCGTCGGCCTGCGGACTGAAGGGTCCCGGGTTCGATTCCGGTCAAGGGCATGGACCTTGGCTGCGGGCACATCCCCAGTACGGAGTGTGCCAGAGGCAGCTGATGGATGTTTCTCTCTCATCGCTGTTTCTGACTCTATTCCTCTCTAAAAAATCAATACAAGATATATTTAAGAAAAGAAAAAAGAAACCACAGACTCTTACCTCTCGCTCTGGGGCTGGGGGGTCCCGGCCTGGTCCAGAGGCAGGTGCGTCCTCCGTGAGGAAAGGGGCAAAGGAGTCATTTGTTCTCTCCTGTAATGACCCCCTCCGACCCCCTGACACCCCTCCCCCTGACTGCAGATGACTCACACGGTGAGCTGTCAGCATGGGGGTTTGCGGGTACACACAGTCCTCTGTACCTGGTTCGCTTTATTTATTTTTTAAACATATTTTATTGATTTTTACAGAGAGGAAGGCAGAGGGATAGATAGTCAGAAACATGGATGAGAGAGAAACATCCATCAGCTGCCTCTGGCACACTCCGTACTGGGGATGTGCCCGCAGCCAGGGTCCATGCCCTTGACCGGAATCGAACCTGGGACCCTTCGGTCCACAGGCCGACGCTCTGTCCGCTGAGCCACACCGGTTTCAGCTGGTTTGCTTTTTATTTCCCTGACCGTCTGGGGGGAGGTGAGGCGGTGATGCTGTCCGCGCTCTGGACCGAGCGGCCGGTGCGAACAGGCCGGCGGCTCACCTCCCTTTGCGCGCGTCTAGCACCTTCCCCCCCGGTGATAAAGAGCAGAGAGGTGCGGAGCTGCGAGGAGGCGGCGCTCATCTGCTGGGAGTCCGGGAACCTGAACCCCGTGGACTCGTACACGCTGGAGCTGACCCAGGCGGAGACGCCGGGGGCCGCGGGCGTGACCGAGTGAGTCCCCAGACACTTGCCGGGCACGGGAAGCCTCGGTGCCCCCGCCCGGGCAATGGGTGCAGCCTGCAGGGGAGGTCAGAACTGGGGACCCTCAGCGTGGGCTCAGGGTTGGTGAGAGGTAGCAGGAAAGCTTCACTGAAGGTGACCGGTGAGGGAGCGATAAGTGAGTGAGTACCGTGTTTCCGGCGTATAAGAGGACGGGGACGGGTGAGGACGGGAGGAGGATAACTGACAACAGCGAGAGAGCGAGTGCCGGGCGAGTCCCTGGCCCGTGAGCAGCCCCATCACAACCGCAAGCTCCGGGATTTTACACCCGGCGTGTAAGACGCCCCCCGACTTTGGAGGCGGTTTTCCGGGTTAAAAAGTCGTCTTCTACGCCGGAAGATACGGTATTTGAACCTCAGGTTTGCTTTTGCAGCCCAGAGGTTTGCCATGCATTCGTTCATCAAGTTCAAGGGCCCGGGTGGTGCCAGGGGCCGCCGGCAGTGAGGGGCCGCAGACAAGAAACAGGCCAGATGCACAGAATGGTCCCTGTGGGAAAGGAATGCAGTGGAACGGGATGGGGTGAAGGTGGGAAACGGCGCAGGACCTGACTGGGGGGGGGGGGGTGGCCGGCGGCTGGGACTGGGGTCTGAGAAGCGGAGCCGCGTGGCCGGTGAGAGGCGAGCTGGGTGGAGCGGGGGGAGAGGGCGTTAGGCAGGCTCGGGCCAGTGCAGGGTGCAGAGCATGGTTCGTGGTGGGAGGCGGGTTTGGGGGGGCCTGAGCGGCAGTGGCAGGACCGAAGCCAGGGAGGCGTGTCCAGGGCATGGCTGTTGCTAACGGAAACCTGGTCCAAACGCCCGCCGGGACGGCTCTACAGACACCGCACGGCCCTTCCTGCCGGTCTCTGTGGAGACTGGGGGAGGAGAGGAGCGGCGGTGGGGGCTCCGGTGACGCGGCTCTGCCCCCTTACCCAGGTCGGTGGTGGGCATCCCCGCCTGCGAGGCCCTGGTGCAGCTGCAGCCCCGGCAGAGCTACACCGTCTACGTGCGCGCCCTCAACGTGGGGGGCCCCAGCGCCAGGAGCGAGCCTGCCACCGTGCACACCACAGGTCTGCCCCCGCACTTCTGGGACCCACGGCGGCCACGCGGCAGACCCCGTGCTGCCGAGACAGACAGAGGCCCGCAGACGGGACACGGGGCGAGCCAGGCTGGTGGGGGGTGGGGGCTCAGTTGTTCAGGTGGGGAGACAGGCCTGACTCACAGCCGTGTCTGCCTGAGCAAGTACGAGAACTCCAGGTTTCCCCACCTCCTCAAGTGGACTAACGCCTTGTCACACGATCGGGGTGGCCCAGACGTCCCCTGTCTTGCAGCCTGACTGCCACCGGGGTGTGTCTGTATGCAATTCCAGGGGAGCCCTTTGCTGTGGTTCGTCCCTCCATTCCCGCCATCAGCCCCAGCATCTCCCCACCCTCAGGCCCACTGAAACCTGGCCGTCCACTCCTCCCAGTTGGTGCCGGCCCAGGCTGGTGCCCACATCCTCACATCCGGCTCCTCTCCCTTCTCACCTGCCATCAGCCTGTCATCGATTGTCACATCTCGTGTCCAGGTCTTGAGTCAGCAGGGACAGCATCGGAGACATTCCGTGCACCGGCTGCCCCTCATTCTGTGGCTCTGGTGCTGAGCTTTGCACTCCCCCCCCCCAGCAGGTCCAGCTCAGGCGGTTGGTCCCGTGCCCGTGAGAGGCAGGAGCAGGGAGCCGGGCTCAGCAGACAGTGTGCCCTCCGCTGGCTCTGTCACTGAGGGACACGGGCATGCTGTCCTCTCCGGGGCCAGGAGGAGCGTCTGCGATTGGTCCCCACCACAGCCCTCCCGCGGGTGGGGAGACAAGTGGGGTGGCCGCCGGAGCGAGAGGCGTCAGGGCCAGCTCGGGGCCCGTGTCTGTGGTTCTGTTGGATTTCCGGCTCCGCGTTGGTGGTTTGAAATGTCAAACTGGCGCTTTCAGGAAAAGAGAGCAGAGGGAAGGGTACGGCCAGCGCTGATCAGAAAGTCGCCTCTGAATTAGTGTGTTCAAATAGTTTTTCAAGAATATGTTTGTGGGCAAAACCCGTGTGGCTCAGTGGATAGAGCGTCGGACTGCGGACTGAAGGGTCCCGGGTTCGATTACGGTCAGGGGCATGTGCCTTGGCTGCGGGCACATCCCCAGTGGGGGGCGTGCAGGAGGCAGCTGATGGATGTCTCTCTCTCATCGATGTTTCTCTCTATCCCTCTCCCTTCCTCTTTTTTAAAAAACAAAATATATATATACTTTAAAAAACATGTGTTTGTGAGAATTTCAAAAGAACATGAGGCAGCAGAAGACACTGGTGCTCGTCTGGGGTCACCCCGTGCCCCTGCGGGCCGCCGGCCTCGCCGTCAGCCCCGGGGCCGGCCCTTCCGGAGGCGTCGGGCTGAGTGACGGGCAGCGTCATGGCGGTGACGACCTGGGGCTTGAGACGAGGGGTGGCAGGACGGGAGAGGGCTCTCGGAGCCGGTAACGGAGAGTGAGCCCGGCGGCTCCGGGAGGCGGGGACGGAGCCGCCGGCCGGTGCCCCAGGCCGAGCCGGCACCCGAGCGGGCAGCGCCGGCCCGGCAGACGGACGCGGTGTTGGTTCCTAAACGTCGGCTGTGTTGGCCAGTTTCTTTCTGTCTTACGTTTTTGTTGTTGTTTAAAGTATTACAAGTAGTAGCGCCGTGGTTCCCGGCGTGTGAGACGCCTGGGACGGTGAGGACGGGAGGGAGAGAACAAACAGGAGAGAGAGCGAGTGCCGGGCACGTCCCTGGCGAGTGAGCAGCGCCCGTCCTAACGGCACGCTCCGGTATTTTACCCCCGGCGTGTAAGACGCCCCCCGACTTCTGAGAAGGTTTTCCCGGGTTAAAAGTCGTCTTATACGCTGGAAAATACAGTACAGATGTTTCCTTTTTTCCCCCATTGACCTCCCCCGGCCTCCCCTGTCCCCAGCACATGTCCCCACCTGCCCCCCCAGTGTCTTGTGTCCATTGGTGATGCTCATATGCCTGCACACAAGTCCTTCGGTTGATCTTACAGCCCCCGCCCCCCACCCTCCCCTGCCTTCCCGCTGTAGTCTGACCGTCTGTTCCATGCTGCTTTGCCTCTGTATCTATTTCCCCCCGTTTCTTTTCTTTAAGAAACCTGGCATCTGCATGCTAGAAATAAACAACTAACTTTTTTATGAAATCTCTTCTGTACCCCTTCTTGATGAGCTTCATTTTCACTCTGACATGGGCTGGCTCTCCGGAACCCATTGTTGTATTTGGAATTTGATGTTGAACTTTGCCGACCTTTGTCCAACTGAGCGTTGAAAGTGCCTCGTGTCTCCCTGTGGGGGAGAGATCCTGACCACACGCAGCCCCCTCCAGAATCCAAGGGCTCGGGGGTCAAACTCCAGTGCCAGCATCTGCCAGCTCGTTTTTTAAAAATATATATTTACTGATTTTTTGCAGAGAGGAAGGGAGAGGATAGAAAGTCAGAAACATCGATGAGAGAGAAACATCCATCAGCTGCCTCTTGCACACCCCCCACTGGGGATGTGCCCGCAGCCAAGGTCCATGCCCTTGACCGGAATCGAACCCGGGACCTTTCAGTCCGCAGGCCGACGTTCTATCCAGCCAAACCCGTTTCGGCTGCCAGCTGGTTTCTTTCCTATCTACAAATGGAAATAATAACGCCTGTTTCCAAGGGTAATTGTGAGGATCGAATGAGGGGAGATGTGCAAAGTGCTTAGCTGAGTCACCGCCCAGTGCCTGGCGGGCACTGCCATCCCCATCACGAGACGGACACACTCCCTACTGCACTAACGGGGCGCCTCTGCCATCCCCGGAGCACGAGGGTGTCAGTGAGCCCAGGCGGAGGGAGCACAGGAAGCTGAGTGGGCGACGGGCGGAGCTCCCTGGGCCCCCGCGGCGGCGATGCGGAGAGAGGGGTGCCTGGCTGCTGACCTCACCTGGTTTGCTCCCTGCAGGCAGCTACTTCCGCCTCAGTGAGCAGACCTGCCACCCCTGGCTGACCGTCTCTGAGGATGGGCTGACAGCTGTCCGGAGCGAGAGGGCCCCCACAAGGGAGCCGCCCCCCAGCAGTACCCGCTTTACCAGGTAGATCCCGTGTCCACCGCTCACCCGAGCGTCCTGTGACCCTCCCTCATCTGGGCCGTCATTCAGGAAAACTGGGTTAGGTCAGATGCAGCTTGCCGAAACCGGTGTGGCTCAGTGGACAGAGCGTCAGCCTGCGGACTGAAGGGTCCCGGGTTCGATTCCGGTCAAGGGCATGGACCTTGGCTGCGGGCACATCCCCAGTGGGGGGGTGTGCAGGAGGCAGCTGATCCATGTTTCTTTCTCATCGATATTTCTAACCCTCTATCCCTCTCCCTTCCTGTCTGAAAAATCAGTAAAATATATTTAAAAAAAGATAAGACAAATGCAGCTTTGAAGGGGGAAAGAAATCCCAGAAATGGGGGCGAGGGGCCTGGTGGGGGCAGAAGGGACCTGCCGTGGCCTCTGAGGTCCTGGCCGGGGCTGCAGGGCCCGGAGGAGGGGCCCACCGCGCTGTCAGGCCGTGGGGGGACGAAGCCGCCGCTGGCGCCGGTCAGGCGAGCCCCATCACAGACGGCACCCTGCCTGCCGCACGGCGGGCGCCTCTGCCGTCCCCGCGGGCACGAGGCGGTCACGTGAGGTCCCGGCGGAGGGGACACCAAGTACCGTATTTTCCGGCGGATAAGACGCCCCCGACGTTTCCAGGTAACGCATTGCGCACCGAATAGAGATCTCTGAGACCCACACGCAGGGACCGCACGTTTTTGGGGAAACCGCACCTCATTTAAATCGTAACTACAGCGCATACTGCACTTCAGGTGTTTTTCAGTGCGATCGCTTCATTCGGTGTGGGCAGGACAGTGGGTTGACTGTCCACTGAGCCACACCGGTTTCGGCCTTTTTTTTTTTTTAATTTATTGATTTTTCACAGGAAGGGAGAGGGATAGAAAGTCAGAAACATGGATCAGCTGCCTCCTGCACACCCCCCACTGGGGATGTGCCCGCAACCAAGATACGTGCCCTTGACCGGAATCGAACCCGGGACCTTCCAGTCCGCGGGCTGACGCTCCATCCACCGAGCCGAGCCGGTTCCGACTGTTTCCGCTTTGTGACGCAGGTGCGTGGCGGTCATGGGAAACCTGGTTCCGGTCCGGGGCCGCCACTACTGGGAGGTGGAGGTGGAGGAGCGCTCGGACTACACGGTGGGCGTGGCCTTGGAGGACGTCCCCAAGCGAGAGGACCTGGGCGCCAACGGCCTGTCCTGGTGCATGAGACACACGTGGGCGCCTCCCAGGTGAGCGCAGCCGGACGCCAGACGGCGCCGGCGTTGGGCGGGGGGGTGGGGGTGGGGGGCGGTTCCGTACCAGGAGCGAGGCCCGCGTGCGTGTGCTGGACAGTTCAGACATTTCGGGGCTCACTCCCAGCCCTCCGACACGTCTGGGTTGTGGTCTGAGTTCCTCCCAGTCCCGAGGCCCATCACGTCGGCACCCAGCTCTTCAAAGGTCTGCAAGGTTAGGGGCTCCTGTGGCTGGTCTGGTTTCAGCCGGTTTCAGAGCCCACAGGACACAGCTGGAGCCATGTCACACTGACCGGTGACAGGCCCCGGTGCCCTCTGAGTTTGAGCATGGGGTGCCTTAGACCACTGTGCACAGAGTGTACCCCCAAAGCCACGGCACTCCGCTTCTTTTTTTAAATATGTTTTATGGATTGTTTACAGAGTGAGGGAGAGGGATAGAGAGTCAGAAACATGGATGAGAGAGAGACATCCATCAGCTGCCTCCTGCACCCCCACCACTGGCTCGGTGGATAGAGCGTCAGACTGCGGACTGACGGGTCCCGGGTTCGATTCTGGCAAGGGCACGTGCCTTGGCTGCAGGCACATCCCCGGTGGGGGGGCGTGCAGGAGGCAGCTGATCGATGTCTCTCATTGATGTTTCTGACTTTCTGTCCCTCTCCCTTCCTCTCTGTAAAAAATCAAAAATATATATATATTTAAAAAAAAGAAACAGAACACAATCATAGCAGTATTGAAATAGAGCTATTTACAATGTTCTGGAAACAGCCCATCTGCAGGATTTCTGAAAACGTGTTATGTGTGTTGTAGGCATAAGTATGAGTTTCTGCACAACAAGAGGACTCCAGATGTGAGAATCACAGTTCCCCCGAAGAAGATTGGCGTTCTGTTAGACTATGAAACCTCACAGTTATCCTTTTTCAACACAGACATTTGTCAGCACCTGTACACGCTCCGTTGTCAGCTGCCCCGGTTTGCGCACCCCTGTTTCTCTCTGGAGAAGCCTGGGCGTCTGACGATACACAGTGGCATTTCGGCGCCAAAGCACGTCGCTTTCTACTAGGCTGTGCTGGTGCCCGCCCCCCCCCCCCCCCCCCCCCCCGGCCGCGCCCGGTGTGCCGGCACGCGCCTCTGCTCCGCGTTTGTCCTGGGAGCTGTGTGGCGCTGTCGGTCATGACCAGGCCTGGCTGAGCGGGGAGGGCTCAGGCTGAATAAACCCAGCAGTTCTTTAGCTTGGCAACTTGTTGGTTTGTGAGGTGTCCATGAAAGTGCCGTATGTTCCGGCGTAGAAGACGACTTTTAACCCAGGAAAACCTCAGAAGTCGGGGGTCTTACACGCCGGTGTGAAAATACTGTAGCTTGCAGTTAGGATGGGCGCTGCTCACTCCCCAGGGACTTGCCCGGCACTTGCTCTCTCTCTACTGTTTGTTCTCTTCCTCCCGTCCTCAGTTCCAGTCATCCTATTCGCCGGGAAACACGGTTTCTGAGTCTCCAAAGCCTAAAGCTCAGAGGCCCGGGTGGGGGGAGATGCGGGAGTGTCTGGTTCTCTTTACATTGAGAGACATAGTTAGTTACAACTACTCCGTTTTGTTTTGTTTTAAATATAGTTCATTGATTATTTACAGAGACGAAGGGAGAGTTAGAAACATCCATGAGAGAGAAACCTTCCATCAGCTGCCTCCTGCACACGCCCCACTGGGGATGTGCCCCCAACCAAGGTACATGCCCTTGACCGGAATCGAACCTGGGACCCTTCGGTCTGCAGGCCGACGCTCTGTCCACTGAGCCAAACTGGTTTGTCTCAACTCTGCCTCTTGTTATAAACAGAGCTCAGATTCCTGAATTGACAACTCACCTTTGCACACACACACACACACACAGACACACTCACACTCCTGCCCTGTCAAGGTGGATCACTACTTTAAAACACGGAAGGTACAGCCCATATAAGCACAGAGATGCTTCCAGCTGTCAGCACTTACAGCTAGCGGCCTGGTGCGGGGACTCGTGCACACTGAACGAAGTTCATTACAAGGCGGCCAGTGGGGTGGGGCAAGACAGGAGACACCCTGGAGCCAACCTCCCCTACCCAGTGGTCGCTCCCTGGCCAGCTGTACCTGAGGCTGCGCTGTGGCTCCAAGGGCTTCTGAGGGGTGAGCGAGGTTCCTCTAGCAGGTGGGGTCCCTCGGCCTGACCTGCAGGGAGGGTTAGGGCGAAACCAGCTCTCTGACCTCCCCTGCATCTCCTAGAGCGCGAGAGGGCACTCTGTGAAGTTGCTGTCTCTCAGCAGCTCCTGCGTTCAGCGTCTGCCCCCTGATGGTCAGTGTGCATCATACCTACTGGCCAATCGGCCAGTTGCTTAGTCTTTTACTAGTGTGTGTGTGTGTATATGTCTATACACACACATGCACACATATACATATACATACTAGGGGCCCGGTGCACAAAATTCGTGCACTGGGAGTGGGTTATCCCTCAGCCCAAGCTGCCCCCTCACACACTGGGAGCCCTCAGGGGATGTCCTACTGACTGCTCACTCCCAGCCTGCCCAAGGCCGAAAGCCTTTGGCTGAGAATTTAGGCCCTGAGCACCCAGCCATGGACCTGGGATGGGGCCAATCACTGGCTCCACCCCAGCCAGCGATCCCCCTGCCATGGCCCCCGCCTGCCCAAAGCCTCCAGCGAGGCTTTTTCCGGCCTTGGGCAGCAGTCCTCTTGGTTGTGTGCTAATTTGCATGTCACTCCTGATTGGCTTGTGGGTGTGGTTTAGTGGGTGTAGCGAAGGTAGTCAATTTGTATATTGCTTTTTTATTAGGATTACGTGTATACTGAAAAATGTTCTCAGCTACTGCAACAGGAACTATGGAGTAAGAAATAGGATATCACAGATAAGGTGGGTTGAACTCAAGAGTTCTTGTAGGCTTGATGATATACTTACTTCACAATGTGAACATGGTTAAAATGGATAAAACCTTGACACCTAGAATTTAATAAATTTTTACTTGGCCGAGAATAAAACTGTATACAAGTGGCTTTGACATTTAAAACCCATTTAATTCAAGCATCGTAATTTACCATAACGAATTTTTGTTTAAACTGTTTCTCTTCTACAAGAAAAAGGAGGTCAAGGACAGAAGCAGATAGAACTTTTATTTCTTGTAAAAGATTCCAATTCCATGTTAGCCGGAGATAATCGGCCGAAACGAGATTTCAACTAGGGGCGGGGTTCACCTCGCGGCCAAGTTCACCTGCAACCTGTTTAAAAAAAAAAAAAAAGATTTAAAAAAGCCAGACCACTGTAGCCACAGTTCCCGACACTGCATAGTTAAAATAAAAGATGTCAAAACCTGTTCTTTCCTTTCCTTTCCCTCTATCATTTTATAACTCCCGAGTAGTTATTAACATACGCTTTGGCTTCCGTCGACAAAAGGGAAGGAACATATGGGGGGAAAAGCACAGAATCGTGGTGTAAAATAACATGGGTTTAGTGCTTCAGAATGGTGGGCACCCTTATTACCTGGCATTGGAAAGTTGGTTAGACTTGGCACATAAAATGACATTGGCTTCTGGTATTAAACTGCCTTTTGTTTGGAAAAGCGTATGCTTAATAGTGACTTCCTTGCAGGTTCAAATGATATGTGATCACTTGTACACACCCAACAAAGTATTTCTGAAGCAGAGAAACTGCTTGGGTGTGTGGGCTTAGCTACCAGAAAACATTCTGGACCCACTCAATACTACATTACAGGAAAGGTCCTCACCCCTTTTTTAAACATCTCCAATTTCTTTTCTTCCTTTTTTTAAATATATATTTTATTGATTTTTTAGAGAGGAAGGGTAGAAAGTCAAAAACATCGATCAGCTGCCTCTTGCACACCCCCTACTGGGTATGTGCCCGCAACCAAGGTACATGCTCTTGACCAGAATCGAACCTGGGACCCTTCAGTCCGCAGGCCGATGTTCTATCCACTGAGCCAAACCGGCTTTGGCTTAAAAATATATTTTATTGATTTTTTACAGAGAGGAAGGGAGATGGATAGAAAGTCAGAAACATCGATGAGAGAGAAACATCCATCAGCTGCCTCTTGCACGCCCCCCACTGGGGATGTGCCCGCAGCCAAGGTCCATGCACTTGACTGGAATCGAACCGGGGACCTTTCAGTCCCCAGGCTGAGGCTCTACCCACTGAGCCACACCGGTTTCGGCAACATCTCCAATTTCTGATCACTTCCTCTCAGAGTGTGGTAGATGCTCCTGGGTTCAGCCTGTCTTTACCACCCTTTCTAATCTATAAACCCATCATTGCTATCTGATGGTTAAGGCGATGGAACGTGCATAATTGCTGTTGGTAGATCAGTAGGTCTCGAATTTACTTTGCAAAACAAGACCTGTTCTATCTACCTGTTAATTTAGGAGGCTGAGCGCTGAGTCGGCTTGACTTCAAGGACTCAGTTTTCTTAGTCTCCAGAAGAACACTGTTGGGATTTTAACAGAATGGCCACCTGTTCTTTGCAAGCTTATTTAAGAGACCTGAACTCTTACATATGCCTGCTTCGCTTGCATTTAATGAATCTAAATGCAAGATAAAGAATTTAGGATTTGGAAAGAAAATTCCAGCCACGTGGCATCTTTTCTTTGTAGTGTGAACTTAAGACTCTAATCTTGCTGCCCCTCATGCTCACTCCTAAGCCTCGATGGGAGTCGCGCCGTTGAACGGAGCGTAGGAGATGCTGTTAGATTTACTTTTTCATGCTGCATTACCATCTTTACGTACAAAGACCTTTCCAATCGGGTCACCTCGAGCTCACCTCAGCCACTGCTCTGCTTGGCCGCCAGCCGCTTGTCTCTCTCTTCGGCAATGGTGAGGCGGACGCCCTTCCCCCGGGGGAGGGAGATCCACGGCTTGTTGCCTTTGCCAATCACAAAAATGTTGGAGAGCCGGGTGGCAAAGCTGTGGCCGTTGGCATCTTTCACATGAACGACGTCGAAAGAGCCAGGGTGCCTCTCCCTGTTGGTGATCACGCCGATTCTGCCCAGGTTGGCGCCTCCGGTCACCATGCACAGGTTGCCGGTGTCAAACTTGATGAAATCGGTAATTTTGCCCGTCGCCAAATCGATCTGAACGGTGTCGTTCACCTTGATGAGGGGGTCGGGGTAGCGGATGGTGCGAGCGTCGTGCGTCACCAGATGAGGGATCCCTTTCGTGCCCACGAAGATCTTCCTCACTTTGCACAGCTTGTACTTGGCCTCCTCGGGGGTGATGCGGTGAACAGCAAAGCGGCCCTTGGTGTCGTAGACCAGGCGGAAGTTCTCCCCGGTCTTGTCGATGCTGATGACATCCATGAAGCCAGCGGGGTAGGTCACATCGGTGCGGACCTTGCCGTCGATCTTGATGAACCGCTGCATGCAGATCTTCTTTACTTCGTCTCCCGTCAGGGCATACTTAAGCCTGTTCCTTAGGAAGATGATGAGGGGGAGACATTCTCTCAGCTTGTGAGGACCGGTGGACGGCCGAGGGGCAAACACGCCGGTCAGCTTGTCCAGCATCCAATGCTTCGGAGCTGCTACCCGCTTCAGATGCTTCTTGGGACCACGAGCCATGGCTGCTGCTGGACAAAGAAACAGGGTGCGTTTAGATTAAACACACTGGACTGGGGCAAGAATATCATGGGTCCACTGGGAAATACAGTGCATCCTAACAAATTTGAGGTTTCCCCAGTGTGCTTTTATATATATATATATAAATTACAGATTATATGTATATAATGTATATATTATATATTTATATATATATATTAATTGATTTCAGAGAAGAATAGAGAGGGAGGGAGAACTGGAAACATCAATGATGAGAGACAATCATTGATCAGCTGCCTCCTACACACCCCCTACTGCAACCCACGTCTGTGCCCTTGACTGGAATTGAACCGGGACCCTTCAGTCCACAGCTGACGCTCTATCCACTGAGCCAACCAGTGTGCTTTTTAGACATCTGTATTTTTTAATTTCAGCGAGGAAAGGAGAGAGAGAAACATCAGTGCTAGACAATCATGGATCAGCTGCCTCCCGCAAGCCCCACACCCGGGCCTGTGCCCTGACCAGGAACGGAACCCTGACCTGCCCTGGTTCATAGGTCGACAAGCCATGCCAGCGGGCACCTCCAGAGTGCCTTCTGACAAAGCAGGGACTGAGTTTTCCGGAGCGGATTTACTGAGTACATACATTACTTCTCGGTAAACCTGTCCTACCGCTCCACCACTGAGAAAGATGCCTACCCGCAGACTTGCTTTCATTTTCCATCCAGTTAAGGAGGAGAGGGACAGTGAGATTTATTTTTTTAAAAATACATTTTATTGATTTTTTTACAGAGAGGAAGGGAGAAGGATAGAGCGTTAGAAACATCAATGAGAGAAACATCAATCAACTGCCTCCTACACCACCCCGCAATGGGCATGTGCCCGCAACCAAGGTCCATGCCCTTGACCGGAATGCTCTATTCACTGAGCCACACCGGTCTCGGTGGGACGGTGAGATTTAAAAACACACACACACAAGAGAAGCACTATCCAAAATTAAGGTTAGAGCTAAGGAGAAAGGTATAAGATACCGGACAATGTCTTATGGACAATTTACAGTTTAGAAACCAGCGACAGCCGAAACCGGTTTGGCTCAGTGGATAGAGCATTGGCCTGTGGACTCAAGGGTCCCGGGTTCGAGTCCGGTCTAGGGTGATAGGTCTTCCCTCCCCGAAACTGGTGAGCGGAGTTAGGATATAACCAGCATCTGCCAGAGACATTGAACCAACTAATCAGCGCATGCAGTTCCCTGTGTCCCACCCCTTCCCATTCCGCCCTGGGCCCAACCTCTTCCTGTTCCTTCCCTTAAGAGGTGTCTGCAGTGCTCCGCGTGGCGCTGCTGCTCTCCCAGGCTGCTCTCCTGGTCTGGGGGCCAGGCAGCAGGCTCCTTCCCTTCTCCTCCTCCCCCTCCTCTAGTCCTGGTTTCTCTGTCTCCTCTGCTAAGCCTCATCCCCTCCCCTCAAAGATGCCTAACCCTGCACGTGAGCTCTTTCTCCCTTGGGAAGGGGCAGGGTCACTTCTAATAACGCCTGTGTCCTTGTCCCCTTGTCTCGGGTCCTCTGTTTCATCTTTCAAAGGGCATGGACCTTCGCTGCGGGCACAACCCAGTGGGGGGGTGTACGGGAGGCAGCTGATGGATGTTTCTGATTCCCTCTCTATAAAAAAAATCAATAATATATCTATCTATCTATCTATATGAAGAAACCAGCCACAGACTCCCTAGGCACCTAGAATGTACTTCCTCTTCTTTATCCAAATTAATGCAACAGATGCTGACAGATTCTCGAGCCACCCCCTGCGGGCCCTGCCATTACAGTTCCTTACGCGACACAGGGTCTCCCCGACATGAAGCTCATCACCTGGATTTTTAAAATTAAACTTGACTGAGTACTTCTCCCTTCCACGCCTCTCCCCGCCACCGCCACCCTCTCGTTTTTTCCAAAGAGGGCGAGACCGCTGAGCACCTTGAGTTAGGATGAGTTAGGACGCCCGCTGGTGTCGCCACCCCCTCTCCTAAACCCGGGGTCCCCGCCGCACCCCCTGAAACCCGTCCCGCCCCCCTGCTGCCTCCTGCACACCCTCTACTGGGGATCGAGCCCCGCAACGCGGGCATGGGCCCTTGACCGGAATCGAACCCGGACCCTTCAGTCCACAGGCTGAGGCTCTATCCACCCACTGAGCCACACCAGCTAGACCCCAGTGTGCTTTTAAATCTATATTTTTATGGTGAAAACAAGATTTTTAATAGTTCTCGAGAGCCAATATATATAGTTCCCGCCCCGCCAAGTGGCCAGAGAGCGGCCTTACTCCACGCGACAGACGCAGACCGCCTCCCGGTACCTGGCTTCCACCACGAGTCCGGTTTCTCGGCGGAAAGAGAGCCCTTCCGCCTTCCGGGGCGTGAGGAGGAAGTCCCGCCCCCACGCACAGCGTGATGACGCAGAGGACTCGACGCGAGCGCGCGGACTCCGAAGGGACGAGGCGAGTGGCGCTCTCTCCGAGGCACTGTCACCCGCGGGGCTCGGACTGCGGGACGGCCGGACCCGAGGGCTCGGTGCGGGGTGCGAGGCGCGGGGAGAGGGCCGGGCGCCCTTCCGCGGGGGGTGGGGGCGCGGCGGAGCGGCTCGGGGACTCCGTCGCCCCAAAACGCCCTCAGTCTCCCGGGGCTACTTCCCCGCAGCGGCCCGTTTCTAGCTTGGGTCCGCTACCCCCGGCTTTTAGTTTCTCCGTCTTTTGTGTCTCGTGTTGCTCCACAGGCCGCTGTGAGAATGCCCGCCCCTGGCCGGTGCGCTCAGTGGTTTGGACGCCGGCCGCGCACCAAGGCGCGGGGGGGGGGGGGGGGGGAGGGTGAGGGTATCGCGAGTTGGATTCTGGGTCAGAGGCGCCTGCCTGGGGTGCAGTTCCATTCCCACCCTAGTGGGGGCGCGTGTGTCTCAACGTGGATGTTTTCTCTCTCTTTGCCCGCCCCTCCTCAGAATTAATGGAAGGGCCGAATCTGGTGTGGCCCAGTGGATAGAGCGCAGGCCTGCGGACGGAAGGGTCCTGGGTCGATTCCGGGCAAGGGCATGTGCCTTGGTTGCGGGCGCATCCCCGGTGGGGGCATGCAAGAGGCAGCTGATGGATGTTTCTAGCTCTCAATCCCCCTCCTTCCTCTCTGTAAAAAATCAATAAAGTATTTATTTTTTTTAAAAAAGAATTAATAGAAGGAATGTCCTCAGGTAAGATTAAAAAAAAAAAAAGAAAGTCCATCACTTGCTGACCATTGTGCATCCTGCCCGCGGGCCCCTAAGTGCCAGGTTGTTCTTTCTGGTCTCTTAACTGCTGGTGGCTCACTCTTCCCTTTGCCAAGACTGTATACATTAGGGCCAGACATATAATATTGGGGACTAGCTATCCTCCCTCCTACATAGTAAAAGTCTAATGTGCAAGCCCTAACCGGTGTGGCTCAGTGGATAGAGCGTCGGCCTGCGGACTGATGGGTCCCGGGTTCAATTCCGGTCAAGGGCATGTACCTTGGTTGCGGGCACATCCCCAGTGGGGGGTGTGCAAGAGGCAGCTGATGGATGTTTCTCTCATCGATGTTTCTGACTTTCTATTCCTCTCCCTTCCGCTCTGTAAAAAATCAATAAAATATATATTTTTTTAAAAAAGGCTAATATGCAAATTTGCAGAAGGGAAAGACTGGTGACTATGATGCACACTGGCCACCAGGGGGCAGACGCTCAACGCAGGAGCTGCCCGTGGTGGTCAGTGCGCTCCCACAGGGGGAGCACCGCTCAGCCAGAAGGGGGGCTCTCTGGCTGGTGAGCGTAGGGTGTATGCAGGGAGTGGCGGGTGGCAGGAGCCTCTCCTGGCTCCATAGCAGCACTAAGGATGTCTGGCTGAGGGTCCCCCCCACCCCATCCCACAGTGAACAAGTTTTGTGCACCAGGCCTCTAATTATAAGAAATAAAATAAATATTAATCATGCCCTGTTCACCTTGATGTTTCTGTTCTGATTAATGAAAGCACAGTCTAGCCCTAACCAGTTCGGCTCAGTGGACAGAGCGTCAGCCTGCGGACTGAAGGGTCCCAGGTTCGGTTCCGGTCAAGGCCTTCCATGGACCTTCATTGCAGGCACATCCCCAGCAGCGGGTGTGCAGGAGGCAGCTGATCGATGGTTCTCATCGATCCATCTTTCTAACTGTCCCTCTCTCTTCCTCTCTGTGAAAAATCAATAAAATATATTTTTAAAAAAAGGAAGAAAGCACAGTCTAATCTGGCTGGGATTCGCACTCCCTGTTATTTGGGAGCTGCAGTCCATCCTCCCGCCCCAAGAACTGCCTGTCATGGAACCAATTACAGCCTCGGGCCAAAACAATCCAGTCCTGGAGCCACCTGCTCGCTGCACTCCCCAGTCCCTATTGCCTGTGATCTGGCCCCAGGGGCCCGCGGGCACCTGCCGTCTGCGCCCGCGTGACTTGTAGCCTCTCCTGTGTACCCGTGCCTCCTTTCCCATGTGAAAACAGCCTTTGTTCTTTCCCCCATAGAAGCAGCCGGCCTGCAGGGAGAGCAGAGCTGACGTTTGTGGTGACTTGCTGCTCCCCCACAGGGCCGGCAGTATCGGAATAAGCACCCCTGTCAGCCTTGGTGGCTCACGCAGGGACAGGCAGCCCGGACCCATTGTTGTCTGGTTTCACATAGCACCTACGCACCCCTCCACTCTGCTGTGGGTCCAGGCGGACCCATTAGAAGTCCTCATCGTCCTTGCTTTAGTCCCCTAAGACTGAGACACGCCGGATGGTCTAAACAGACCTGTTCTCCCAGGTCCGGAGGCTAGAAACCCAAAAAGAAGGTGCTGGCAGGGTCACGCCGCCTCTGCTGTCCGTGCCTCCTGCTGGTTTCTGGTTGGGTGCCCGGTCAAGGGCGCCTGCCTGGGTTGCAGGTTCCATACCCTGGATGGGGCACGTGCAGGAGGCATCCAGTCAGATGTGTCTCAACGTAGATGTTTCTCTCTCTCTTCCCCTCCTCCCCACCCCCGACTCAGAATTAATGGAAGGGCTGGAACCGGTTTGGCTCTGGATAGAACTGTGGTCTGAAGGGTCCCGGATTGGATTCCGGTCAAGGGCATGTACCTTGGTTGTGGGCACATCCTCAGTGGGGGGTGTGCAGGAGGCAGCTGATGGATGTTTCTAACTATCCCTCTCTCTTCCTCTGTAAAAAAATCAATAAAATGTATTTTTTTTAAAAAACAAAAAACCAATTGTACCTTGGTTGTGGACACATCCCCAGTAGGGGGCGTGCAGGAGGCAGCTGATGGATGTTTCTAGTTCTCTATTCCTCTCTGTAAAAAATCAATATATTTTATTGATTTTTTTTTACAGAGAGTAATGGAGAGGAATAGAGAGTTAGAGACATCGATAAGAGAGAAGCATCGATCAGCTGCCTCCTGCACCCCCCCCCCCACCCACACTGGGGATATTCCTGCAGCCAAGGTACATGCCCTTGATCGGAATCGAACCCGGGACCTTTCAGTCCACAGGCTGACGCTCTATCCACTGAGCCAAACCGGTTTCGGCTGAAGTCACATTCTGAGGCTCGAGGAGGACATGGATTTTTGGGGTGACACTGCCCAGCCCAGGTGTCAAGAGCTTAAGAAATTGCCGGAACCGGTTTGGCTCAGTGGATAGAGCGTCGGCCTGCGGAGTCAGGGGTCCTGGGTTCTATTCTGGCCAAGGGCATGGACCTTGGCTGCGGGCACATCCCAGTGGGGGGTGTGCAGGAGGCAGCTGATGGATGTTTCTCTCATCGATGTTTCTGACTTTCTAACCCTTTCCCTTCCTCTGTAAGAAATCAATAAAATATATTTTTTAAAAAAACATTAACATCCCCTTACTACTAAAATCTAACAAAAATAGCACAAGAAAAAAACTAGACAGAAAGCACATAGATACAAAGCTCCAAAATAAAATATTAGCAAATTCTGCATTTCATCTGGAACAAGAAGGTGTTGGTCTCATCAAAGATATAACATTAGGATCTGTTGGTGTAAATCATTGTATTAGCAGTTAAGAGATTTTAAACTATATGGTCATCTCAACCGATAGGGAGTTTCCTGAAAAAAAAAAATCTCATTTAAAACAAAACACTTAGCAAAATCAGAATAGATAAATAGCAACTTGATAAAAGGCAGAAACGTATATGCTGAACAAAAGGTGTATAATACTTTCATGGGAAATAGCATTTATTGGATTCCACTTCTAGAAATATACCCCGGGAACTCAGAAACACCAATCAGAAAGGGTGTGGGCACCCTGTGTTCATAGTAGCACAATGTACAACAGCTCAGATTCGGAAACAAAGTAATAACCACCCATCAGCAGACGAGTGGGTTAAAAACTGGCACAGCCACACAGTGGCTCACGACGCTGCTGTGAAAAAGAAGGAACTCTCCCCACTCGCAGTAGCATTGGTGGACATGGAGAGCATTGTGCTGAGGGAAATCAGCCAGGTGGAGAAAAGTAAATACCGCATGATCTCACTGATTTGTGGAGTATGATGAACGTAAACTGATGAGCAAAAGCATATCCAGCCTCAGAGAGAAGGTGGGGGTCTGTGTGGGGGTGTGATCAACCAAAGGACTTGTCTCCATGCTTCTAAGCATAACCAACAGATACAGGCACTCGGGGGTGAGGGCCTGTGCAGGGAGAAGGGGTGGCCAGGGAGAGGTCAATGGCGGGGGGGGGGGGGCCCATATGTAATACTTTAATCAACAAGGAGGAGAAAGACATTCCAGGGCAGGAAGCGCACAGGGCTGTGCCTCCTGGTGGTGGGGCCTGGGGAGGGGCAGCCCTCATTGGCCGGCAGCAGGAAGAGGCAGGATCACGGGCACCGGGCCCAAATCCTGGTTCCTCCACTTACCAGTTTGTAACATTGGCAACCTCTGCTAGCCTCCGTTTCCCCACGTGGGAAACGGGGATGGCGGCAGCAGTACCCCTCGAGACGTTGTTAGGCTAAACGGGTTGTAGTGCAGTGAGTGGCCACAGCACATTGGACCTAGATCCACTATCTGGATGGGCATCTTCTCACCCAGCCCCTGGCTGAGTCCAGGGGCCCCGCTGCTGCTGGCCAGAGTACCTCCCCTCCCCCCATGCCCACCCCCCACCGCAGGGAATTTGCAGTGGGAGAACCAGGCCCTTTCCAGCTGGGTCCTCTGAATTTCAGCCCTTCCCGTCCCATTTGAGTCTCATCCTGGACAGAGGGTTCCCCTGTGAAGGCAAGGTTGGGGGGTCAGTGCTCCCTGCTGGCTGGCCACCTTCCGTTAGAAAAGGGCTGGGCAGCCCTAGCTGGCTTGGCTCAGTGGCTAGAACATCAGGTGTTTCCCTGAGACTCACCAGCACCCCCATCCAGGGGCGGGCCTGGGGCCCACAACCTAGTTGGAGGCCGTGGGGGATGGGCTGGTCCCCTCTGTTCCTGGGCCAACCTCCCGCCCCAGGGGTTTCTCTGCTTTGTGGGCTACATACAGTCGTCTTCTCTGAGCTGACAAGATGCCTCCTCTCCCCACTTGCTCTCCTGACGCCCAGCTCCGCGCACTCGGGAGAGAACCACAGGCACACAGACCGGCCCGTTTCCCCCGGTCCAGCTCACCAAGCGCTCAGTGGTGCCCGCCTCTCAGGCTTGTCGCCCCCAGTGCACAGGTGAGGAAGTGGAGGCCCAGAGGGAACACGAAGCCGGTGTGGCTCAGTGGGTAGAGCGCTGGCCTGCAGACTGGAGGGTCCTGGGTTCAACTCCGGTCAATGCGGGCACATCCCCAGTGGGGAGTGTGCAGGAGGCAGCTGATGGATGTTTCTCCCTCATCGATGTTTCTACCGTATTTTCTGGCGTAGAGGACGAATTTTTAACCCAGGAAGGTCTCAGAAGTCGGGGGGCGTCTGATACGCCGGGGGTAAAATACCGGAGCTTGCCGTTATGATGGGCGCTGCTCACTGGCCAGGGACTTGCCCGGCACTTGTCACTATCCGTTCCAGTCGTCTCATACGCCAGATAATAGGAAAATACGGTAACTTTCTATCCCTCTCCCTTCCTCTCGGTAAAAAAAAAATCAATAAAAAAATGTTTAAAAAATAAAAAAGTGGCTTAGCCAGGACTAGGTCTGCCAGTCCTGTGTCCACTATCGCAGCTCAGACTCGTGGGTGTATCCCAGGCCCAACCCCGCAGAAGCCCCAGCCCGAGGGCAGAGGCAGGGAGGGTGGGGCCTGGACCTCCCTCCTGCTTGCGGGATGTGACCGCTGTTGCTTCTTCCTCCTCAGATGAACTTCTCCTCCCAGGAGTGCGAATCGGACGGCCGCAGCTTGTCTTCTGCCCAGGTAGGGTGCCCGCTGCCCACACAGGGGCCAGGACAGCTCACCCTCTCCCCTGGCCCTGACTGCAGCTTCACCCGGTGGGCGTGGGGGCAGGAGGGGGACAGGGGAGCAGGAACCAAGGTGAGGTGCAGTAGAGCTTGGCCACAGGCCTGCACAGGCCAGGTCCCCCCTGGGGTCTCCTGAGTTCAAGGCAGATGGACGCGAGGGCCCCTAAGCCTCAGAGGCGCTAACATCCAGGTTTTCCTGGTTCCCGGCATGTGGGACTTTCTGCTTTATTTTTTAAAAAATATATTTTATTGATTTTTTACAGACAGGAAGGGATAGGGATAGAAAGTCAGAAACATCGATGAGAGAGAAACATCCATCAGCTGCCTCCTGCACACCACCCCACTGGGGATGTGCCCGCAACCAAGGTCCATGCCCTTGACCGGAACCGAACCTGGGACCCTTCGGTCTGCAGGCCAGTGCTCTATCCACTGAGCCACACCGGTTTCGGCCAGGGGACTTTCCACTTTAAAACCTGGAAAGTCCCAAGGCCACCTGGGAGGAGTTGGTCACCTGATCTTCCAGAGCTCCGTGTGGGAAAGTGAGACTCACCCGGGAGTAAGTGGAGGACGCCGTGGGCTGGGGCCAGAGGGCACGAGGGGGTCAGGGACAGGAGGAACATAGCGGCTGGCACCCTGCCATGTGCGCTTGGGCAGCCCCTGCTCATTTCTGTGTGGGTCCTTCTAACGCAGGTTAACCCACCGCTCTCCAACGAAGACACCCAGAGACCTATCTGCCAGAGCCCGTGCCCAACAGGCCCTTCTTTCACCCTCGCCCAGGCCGAGCCCTGAGGCCTGGCACAGGCCCAGGGACTGAGACCCTCCTAGCAAGCCCCAGAAGCCCTCAGGGAAGCCAGGAGAAATGCGATCTAAATGCGTGCTCCTTGGAGAGCAGTGGTTCCCGGCCTTTTTAATGCCTCCACCTGTGTTTGCCGACGGCCTTGGGTGACCCTGCTAGCGGTTCTCAACCTGGGGGCCGCCTGAGACCCCTGGAAAGCACAGATGTCTACATTACGATTCGTAACAGTAGCAGAATTACAGTGATGACATAGCAACGAAAATGATTTGATGGCTGGGGGTCACCGCAGCGTGAGGAGCCGTGTTGGAGGGTTGCGGCGGCAGGAAGGCTGAGAGCCGCTGTTGCAGAGGAAGAGAAGGTAAAGGTGACTGGTGGTCAGTGTAAAGGGCTTAAGACACACACTGAGTGCTTTCTGGAACCTCTGAGCCTGTCTCCTTATCCTGAAAATGGGCTGCTGTACTCATCAAAGGTATTATATTAGGGATCAGATGAGCAACTGCTCACTAGATTTTTAAAAAAATATATTTTATTGATTTTTCACAGAGAGGAAGGGAGAGGGATAGAAAGTCAGAAACATCGTTGAGAAACATCCATCAGCTGCCTCTTGCACACCCCTCACTGGGGATGTGCCCGCAGCCAGGGTACATGCCCTTGACCGGAATCGAACTGGGGACCCTTCAGTCCTCAGGCTGACGCTCTATCCACTGAGCCACCCCGGTTTCAGCTCGCTAGATGTTTTCTGTTGAGAGTGGTGGAGGGCTCTTTCTGACCCCCACTTGGGAGGCGTGCCTGTCCTGGGGACAGCTCTCTCTGTGGTTTCTGTTCCTTCCGGACCTCTGTCACCCCAGCTACCAGCTGACACTGTCTACGGTGTCTCCTCCAGGGAACAGCAAGATGGGAGATGGTTGGGGAGGGGATGTGAGAGCAGAGGAGGGGAAGATAACGGAGTAACCAGAATTGGAGATGAGAAGAAGACTTGGCTGAAGAGGGGGCCCCGGTTGCCGGACACTGAGGGGTTGTCAGGAGTGGCTCGAGGCAGGATTTACCCGTCATGCCCGGCACAGAAGGCAGGTGTGGGGTGGTGAGCACATTCGCCCCGGGCCTGTTCCTGAGCCAGGTCTCCCTGAAGGCTGGGCAGACCGTCTGACCAGATGCCTGCTGGGAGGAGGTGGCCGTGCCAACTCCTGGTCCCTCTGTCCTCCCAGGCCGTGACTAGAGCCATCAGCACCGTTCACTTCTTCCTTTCGGAGGCTTTCCTGGGTCAGCACTTGGAGACCTTGGACTTGGAGAGCAGGGAGCCGGAGCCTGGGGACCTCTTCCTGTTCAGGCCGATTTCCCCCTGGGACACTGGCGAGGGGCCCCCGTGGGTGAGTACTGTGGCCACGGAGAGAGCATCCACCTCGAGGGTGTTAACGAAAAAACCATTGAAACCTGTAAGGAATTTTCCTGAGTTTATTCGAGCCTCCCTGTGTACATATGCCGGGAAGCAGAACCTCAGTGAACTGAGAGAATGCTCGGAGAACGGCGGTTACATCTGTGTTTCTACATTGCAATCAAAGGAGGGACACAGGTGGGCTCCATGAAATCCACTGGTGATGGATTAAGGAGGTGGGATAAAGCAATCCCACCTGGGATTGGATAAAAAGTGAAATGACGGACACACACTTAGGTGGGTGCGGGAACAATGAACATGATAATGAAGGAATCTGTGGTCTCTGTCCCGGTGCCCACCACCTTTGGCTGTGCCCCCAGGACCCCCGAAAAAGGGAAGTTACAAGTCACCCAGACCTCTCACGGATGTGTTATCTTAAGCTGATCTTTGTCAGGGAAAATACCGGCCCAGGGTGTGACTACCCGCCATAACCTGTTTGTAGTTAAATATTTAATTTTCAAACCACCTTTTGTGGTTGCTTTAGGTCTCTGAGTTTGCAAGACCGCCACGCAGGCCTCCCCTGAGCTGGTCAGGTCAGCGTGCGGCTCCTTTCGTCCACAGGGTAAGAGTTTCCGGCTGAAGCAGAGGTCTGGTCTGCAAAGAAGCCTGCCTATCTATCTATCTATCTATCTATCTATCTACCTACCTATCTATCTATCATCTATCTATCATCTATCTATCTATCATCTATCTATCATCTATCTATCTATCATCTATCTATCTGTCATCTATCTATCTATCATCTATCTATCTATCTATCATCTATCTACCTATCTATCTATCTATCATCTATCTATCTATCTATCTATCTATCATCTATCTATCATCTATCTATTGTCTATCTATCTATCATCTATCTATCATCTACCTACCTATCTATCTATCTGTCATCTATCTATCTATCATCTATCTATCATCTATCTATCATCTATCTATCTATCTATCTATCTGTCATCTATCTATCTATCATCTATCTATCTATCATCTATCTACCTATCTATCTATCATCTATCTATCTATCTATCTATCATCTATCTATCATCTATCTATCTATCTATCATCTATCTATCTATCTATCATCTATCTATCTACCTACCTATCTATCTGTCATCTATCTATCTATCATCTATCTATCATCTATCTATCTATCATCTATCATCTATCTATCATCTATCTATCTATCTATCTATCTATCTATCTATCTATCTATTCCTATATCTATGAAGGGAGCCTGTAGTCCGAGCTGGGGCCGCAGGTTTCTGAAAAGGCGCTTAGGCACCCACTTCGGGGGGGCCTGGGAAATGGGGTGCGTGATCTCGGGATGGAGGTCACATGATCTAAGCGGGGCTGCGATCCATACCCATCTGGCCCATCCCCGCGGGCAAAACTCCTGGTGGGCACGGGCTGTACGCGCTCCTGGGCTCCTGCGAAGGCACTGCATCCAAGTGGGGTGGGGAGGGGGGGAGGGGGCGCGGCTGCTTTGCTCCGACCCACCGTGGCATGTGCTGCGTAGGTGCAGAGGCAGGGACCTCAGGGCACTCGAGTGCCCCATTTGCCACGGCTCCCTAATGCCCTGCGCGCAGCAACCGTGTGCACTTTGCGCTGTACTTGCTCCACCTGTAACGGATCCAAGTCCCATTAGCCTGGTGAGCTGCCCACTCGGGACCTCACCCGCCTCCAGAGCCCACAACCAACCGCAGCTTACTACCACGTTTCTGCAAAATTCACTCCCTGGCACCCAATCACATCCCCCAAAGCAAAGGAGGCCCACCCCCAGCTCAGAGATTCTAGCCCTGTCCTTCCTCCAGCCTCCCAGCCTCTGGCCCTGGTCAAACCCACCACCATTGGGGAACCTTCCCCTGGAGCCCCGCCCCGCCTGTCGGGCCCCGCCCATTCCCGCCAGGCTCCCGGGCTCCAGGCTTGGAGCATGGGCATTCTAGTCTATAGGTCAGTGGGTCCCAACATTCGGACACACCCCACAGGCAGGCAATTCAAGTTTTAAGGGGGTGGGGGAGGGCAATTCGAGAATGAGTTATTAACAGGGATTTTCTTTTCTTTCTTTTTTAAAATATATTTTATTTTTTTACAGAGAGGAAGGGAGAGGGATTTAGAAACATTGATGAGAGAGAAACATCTATCAGCTGCCTCCTGCACTTCCCCCCCCCCCCCACTGAGATGAGCCCAAAGCCAAGGTACATGCCCTTGACCGGAATCGAACCCGGGACCCTTCCGTCCACAGGCAGAACCTCTCTCCACTGAGCCAAACTGGTTTCGGCAACAGTGACTTTCTTTTGCCTTTCTTATGGTTCTAGGGGCCTCATATGCAGTCTGTAAATATATATTCTGACATATTTATGCATTTCAGTTCTCTATGATATGTTTTGAAACTGTATCTGCTATTTTTTCATATCACTTCTTATTATCTCTCTCTCTCTCTCTCTCTCTCTCTTTTTAACAATTTCTTAGCGATTTCTTTCTCAGTCCTTCACCTGTCCTTTCGTTCTTTTATTTTCCTCTTTCGTGAATGCCATGTTCTTTGGAAGCTTGTTTGGAGCGCGTCTAAACTTCTCCCCCAGCTAAAACCGGTTTAGCTCAGTGGACAGAGCATCAGCCTGTGGACTGAGGGGTCCCGGGTTCAGTTCTGGTCAAGGGCATGGACCTTGGTTGCGGGCACATCCCCAGTGGGGTGTGTGCAGGAGGCAGCTGATGGATGTTTCTGACTTTCTATCCCTCTCCCTTCCTCTCTGTAAAAAATCAATTATTTATATATATATATATATATATATATATATATATATATGTATATATATATATATATACACACATATGAATGAAATGCTCATGAAACTATCTCCCAAAGGTGAAGTCAGGGTTCACTGCCCTCTATTTTATCCTCATCGAGTTGCCTGGCATCTTTGGTCTCTGTGGCCGGTCCCTGCTGCCCGGTCTATCTAACCGCCCCCGCCCACCCCAACCCTCCCAGTCTTCAGGCCCAGCCCCGCTCTCCTTCCTCCGAGTAGGCGATTAGCACAGCCCCCAGAGGCCGGTCCCCAGGGCCAGGTGGGGGGGGGGCAGGCGAAGGCGGCCTGCACCCCCCGAACGTAGTCGCACCCTCAGTTCGGCAGCCTGGACCCTCTGGCAGACCCGGAGGGAGAGACATCCCCCGAGGCACATTCCTTCCTCTTGGGGAGGGCGGGGTTTGCGAGGCGGGGCGGGGCGGGGCGGACCCTCCGTGGACACGCCTCCCGCCGCGGGGCGCCTGTGCCTTTAAGAACCTGCGCCCGGGCCCTGATTGATGAATCGTTCTCTCTCTGCGCCTCCAGGACCGGGCCTCTGCAGCGTGCGGCACCCCGCGTCTCGGCACCCCGCGCCTCGGCACCCCGCACCCCAGCACCCTGCAGGCCGCAGCACCCCGCACCCCAGCACCCTGCAGGCCGCAGACCTCGCCTGCCCGCTGCGCCCCGTTTCTCTGCCAGCCCCCCCATGTCGGTGGCCCCCGCCTACAATGAGGACAAGGGTGGCCCGGCGGGCCCAGGGGACCCCGAGTACGGCCACGACCCGGCCAGCGGCGGCATCTTCTCCTCGGATTACAAGCGGTGAGGGGACCGGCGGGAGGGCGGGCCGGGCCGGGCCGGGCCGGGGCTGGGCCTCCCGGGGCCGCGCCAGCACCATGGACAGCGACCGCGCAGCGGGCCCCATCCTGGCGAAGCGGCCGAACCCGCAGCCTCTGTCTGCTGAGCCCGGTCCCCACACCGGCTCCCCCTCCCCCCTCCAGAGGTGGACTCAAGCCCGCAGCGTGGTCGTGGGGGGTGGGCCAGCCCCCTCTGTTCCTCGGCCGACCTCCCGCCCCAGGGGTTTCTCTGCTTTGTGGGCTGCGGGTTGCCTACCCCCCCCCGCCCCCCCCCCCCCACCGGATTCCGAAAGGACTCTGGAGGGGTCGGAGGTGGCAAGGAAAACTGAAGGGGTGTAGACTGGGAGCCTCCGGGCCTGGCTCCTCCTGCAAATCCATTTCCCCTCATTCTCTGCCCCAGGAGGGGGGTGTGTGTGTGTTTGTGTGTGTGTGTGTGTGTGTGTGTATATATATGTATATATTTTTATTATTGATTTTTTACAGAGAGGAGGGGAGAGGGATAGAGAGACAGAAACATCCATCAGCTGCTTCCTGCCCAGCCCCCACTGGGGATGTGCCCGCAGCCAAGGTACATGCCCTTGACCAGAATCGAACCCGGGACCCTCCAGTCCACAGGCCAATGCTCTATCCACTGAGCAAAACCGGTTTCGGCTTCCGCGCCCCTCCCCTCCCCCCCCCCCCCCAGGTTCTCATCCTCATCTCTCACCTGGTGTGCTGCTCCTGTAGTCCAGCCCCACCTTAGCTTCCCTCCACCCCTACCCCCCTTATTCCCTCGTTCATTTATTCGTAAATCCTGCAACAAGCATGTATAAGGGCCCACTGTGTGGAGCCTCGTCCTAGTCGCTGTGAATGCGGCCGTGAACCTGGGCCGATCCTTGCCCTCGAGTTCCTATAAAGGGGAGCACAGAGGTTTTTCAGTGGGAAGGGTGGGAGGAGCTGGGCCCCGGCCTGGAGGGTGGAGAGTGAGGGCTGCTACACGCTGACCAAAGAGCTTACAGAAAGGTGGGGAGGCCCTAACCGGTGTGGCTCAGTGGATAGAGCGTCGGCCTGCGGACTGAAGGGTGCCAGGTTCGGTTCCGGTCAAGGGCATGTGCCTTGGCTGTGGGCACATCCCCAGTGGGGAGTGCACAGTAGGCAGCTGATGGATGCTTCTCTCTCATCCATGTTTCTAACGCTCTGTCCCTCTCCCTTCCTCTCTGTAAAAAAAAAAAAATCCATATAATATATTTTAAAGAAAGAAAGGTGGGGGAGGTAGAGGAGAGTCAGATCACAGGTTCTGTAGGTGCAGGGACAGGGGGGCCGGAATCCCTATACAAACCACTGCAGTGACCAGAAATGAGGGGGGGAGATGCCAAGGCAGTTGTTTTTTTTTGGGGGGGGGCACTACTGATATTAGATTTGCATTTTAGAAGGATCCCAGGCTGGACTGTGGAGAAGAGATTGAAGGGGGTGCTGGATGTGTGTGTGTGTGGGGGGGGGTGTTGAAATAGGGAGGAGGATGTGTGGTGGCCTGGTACAGGGGAGGGACAGGGTTTGAGGGCTCTGGAGGAGGCAGAAGCCAGGACCTGGTGGTTGATTGGGGAAGCAGTGAGAGGAAGGGGCTGGGAGAAGGTGCGGATGGTGCTCAGCTCACGAGTGCCGGAGCCAGAGAGGGCGGTGCTGCTCCGGGCGGCTGGGAAGGAGGACGTTATGAGCAGTGCCGAGCCCAGTTTGGGCACGCTGACGCTGTAAACTCAGAACGTCCGAGTTCAGTTGGTAGCTGGATTATTAGGATTTGCATTCAGGAGGGGTGTGTGAGTGTGTGTGTGTGTGTGTCTGTGTGAGTGTGTGTGTGTATGTGTGAGTCTGTGTGTGTGTGTGTCTGTGTGAGTCTGTGTGTGTGTGTGTGTGTGTGTGTGTCTGTGTGAATGTGTTTGTGTGAGTCTGTGTGTGTGTCTGTGTGAGTGTGTGTGTGTGAGTCTGTGTGTGTGTGAGTCTGTGTGTGTGTGTGTGTGTGAATGTGTGTGTGTGTGTGAGTCTGTGTGTGTGTGTGTCTGTGTGAATGTGTGTGTGTGTGAGTCTGTGTGTGTGAGTCTGTGTGAGTGTGTGTGTGTGTATATGAGTCTGTGTGTGTGTGAGTGTGTGTGTGTGAATCTATAAGTGTGTGTGTGTGAGTGTGTGTGTGTGTGTGTATGAGTCTGTGTGTGTGTGAGTGTGTGTGAGTCTGTGTGAGTGTATGTGTGTGTGTCTGTGTGAGTGTGTGTGTGTGTGTGTTGTGTTAAGGCCACAGAAGGAAGTGAAGATTAATCCATGGAGGGTATATGAGTTCAGCTGTTGACATTGGGAGTGATATTGGGAGTGAGCAGAGAGCAGCGAGTGTTTCAAGATGACAGACAGTAAACCAAAAAGCAGGAGGGCCCAGCTGGGAGGTCACCGTTGGATTCCCGGTCAGGGCCCAGGCCCAGGTTGCAGGCTCGATCCCCAGTGTGGGATGTGCAGGAGGCAGCCGATCAATGATTCTCTTCATCATTAATGTCTTTGTCTCTCTCTCTCCCTTTTCCTTCCTCTCTGAAGACAATGAAAAAATATTTTTTAAGAAAAGATAGGAAGGGACTAACTGATTTGGCTCAGTGGATAGAGTGTTGGCCTGGGGACTAAACGGTCCCAGGTTCGATTCAGGTCAAGGGCATGTACCTTGGTTGCGGGCACATCCCCAGTAGGGAGTGTGCAGGAGGCAGCTGATCGATGTTTCTCTCTCATCGATGCTTCTGACTCTCTATCCCTCTCCCTTCCTCTCTGTAAAAAAATCAATAAAAATATTTAAAAAAAATAAAAGGTAGGAGGAAAATAAAACACGGATTCAAGAGACGGAAGTGACCAGTATAGTCAGTGTCCATTGAGGTCAAGTCCGACAAGGAAAGAAATTTCTGGCCCTTGGTTTGACAGAGAGCAGTCATCCTCTCCTTGCTTCATTCCCCACCTCCTGCCCTGGGAGACCAGGTCTGGCAAAGTCAGAGGAAGAGCTAGATGGTTCCTCTCTTCCCTCCCCCAACATCCTATTATGAACATTTTAAACCTACCGATATGTTGAGTGAGTAATACAATAATGTGTACACCCTTCACCTCGATTCAACCATTGTTGACACTGGGCCATAGTCACTTTGTCCAGCTAGCTAGTCATACTTGTTTTCAGCTGAATCACGTAAGCTGCAGACATCGTGACCCCTCAGTCCTGAATTCTGGTCAGCATCTAAAGCCAGATTAAAGTGATAGATACGTGAATAGCAGTTGAAAGAGTAAAACAGTGAATGGTAACTTGGCTCTCAGGAAGTTGAATGGTGCGGCCGGCATGGCTCAGTGATGGAGCGTGGAAATGTGAACCACAGGCCCGGGTTGTGGGCTCAGTGGGGGGCGTGCAGGAGGCAGCCGATCAGTGATTCTCTCTCATCACTGATGTTTCCATCTCTCCTTCTCCCTTTCTCTCTGACATCAACAAAAATGTATTTTTTTTTAAAGAAGTTTGAGTGGAAAGGGGAAGGAAGGAAAGAGTTTCTGGAGGAGAACACAGGAAGTTTGTCCATTATTTTTTAATGTGTTTTTTATTGTTGATAATATTACAGATGTCTCCTACTCCCCCCCCCCCCCGCTTTTCTCCCTCCTCCCAGCCTTACCCAACTCTGCAGGTCTTCCATACCCTATTACCCCTATCCGTGGGTATGTATATACTATCTAATAAAAGGGTAATATGCAAATTGACCGTGCCTCTGATCAGGCCACGCCCACAAGCCAATCAGGAGCAATATGCAAATTAACACCCAACCAAGATGGCTGTTTGGGCAGCCGTAGGTCAGTGAGATCAACCCCATGGCAGGGCGATCACTGGGTTCCCAAGGCCGGAAAGAGCCTCTTGCCAAGATGCTTTTTTTGGCCTTGTGTAGGCCGGGGGGCCGGGGCAGAGCCAGCCAGCCAGTGAGATCGGCCCCATGGCAGGGCGACTGCAGGGGTCCCCTGGCCAAGGTCCCCTGCCCAAGGAGAGAAGCCTCGGTCAGAGGCTTTCAGCCTTGGGCAGGCCGGGGGTGAGCGGTCAGCAGGACATCCCCTGAGGGCTCCCAGTATGTGAGAGGGGGCAGGTTGGGCTGAGAGACCACCCACCCCCAGTGCACAAATTTCGTGCACCGGGCCCCTAGTTGTAAATAACACTGTTATGAACATAGGGGTGGATATATTCTTTCTGGTTGGTGTTTTGGGGTTTTTAGGATAGATTCCCAGAAGTGGGATCACTGGGTTAAATGGAAGTTCCATTTTTAATTTTTGAGGAAACTCCATACTGTCGTCCATAGTCTGTTTTATTTTCGTTTGTTTATTAGGATGGGAGCGCCTAGAGCACGTTTAACTGCAGATGGGACAGGGCCAGTAGAGTGGGAGAGGCCGAAGGGAGTGGAAGGAGGCACAAACCCTTAGGTGATGGTTGGGGGGCATGTTTTTAGAGCTGAGTGGAAGGAATGGCCTGGCTTTAAGGCAGAGCAGCTCTTCCTGGTGGTGACAGGGAGGGAGAAGAGGAGAGCATAGATGTTGGGAGCTGCGAGGGAAGGCAAAGGTGAGGGTGGCCACTTGAGGAGGGTTAAGGGAATTTGAAATACAGTGAATGAAGCAAACCGCTCCTGGCAGGGTAGGGACAGTGAGGACCAGAGGGCAGGGTCTGAGTGAGCAGGTGGAGGGGTGCCTGGGAGGCCTCGGACAGGCAGGGCAGGAGGTGAGGTAAGAAGAGGCAAGAGCCCTAGCCGGTGTGGCTCAGTGGATTGAGCGTCGGCCTGCAGACTGAAGGGTCCTGGGTTCGATTCTGATCAAGGGCATGTACCTTGGCTGTGGGTACATCCCCAGGAAGGGATGTGCAGGAGGCAGCTGATGGATGTTTCTCTCTCATCGGTTTTCTAACTCTCCATCCCTCTCCCTCTCTGTAAAAAAATCAATAAAATATTTTTTTTAAAAAAAAAGAAGAGGCAGGAAGCCCTAGCCGGTGTTTTTCAGTGGATAGAGCAGACTGAAAGGTCCGGATTTGATTCCGGTGAAGGGCATGTGCCTCGGTTGCATGCAGGCTTGCTCCCCAACCCTGGTGGGGCGCATGCAGGAGGCAACCAATCGATCCGTCTCTATCACATTGATGTTTCTCTCTGTCTCCTCCCTTCCTTTCCACTCTCTCTCAAAATCAGTGGCCAAACATCCTCGAGTGAGGATTAACCATAAATAAACAAATATATAAGGGGCAAAAAGTTGGGTCAGAGTAAGAAGGGTGGGCAAGGTTTCTGCAGAGCAGTTCTGGGGGCAGAGGTTCCCCTGGGGTGTGAGTAGAGCTGAGGAGGGAACCCCTCAAGCTCCCTCTGAACCAGCTCCCCGACCTCTGGCTTCGGCTCAGAGATTGAAGCTGGCGAGGTGCCCAGTCTCCTCCCCTCCTCGGTCCTCGTCTCTGAGCCGCACAGAGGAAACCAGAGCCTCTCTCCCTGCCAGTGTCCGGTTTCTGAGTTTCGGGGGCGGGCTGTCTGGTACAGCGACGGGCGTCCCCACCTCCCCGGTCAGCTCATCCCATCCCCAGAGCAGGACACGGCCCCGATGCAGCGATTCCTGCAGCTCCCAGCGGCCGTGGCCAGGACGGGGGCCCGCGGGGCCGGCGGGGCCGACCGGGAGGCCGCCAGTCCCGTGCTGGCCCCCGAGGGCGGGCCCGCACCCTGGTACCAGGCCCTGCAGCCCGAGGAGCTCCGGTGGCTGCAGGCCCCAGAGGAAGACACGGCCCCAGAGCCGTCCCTGGAAGGACCGTGCCCGGAGCCCGGCCAAGCCCAGGGTCAGAGCCAGCCGCTACGGTACAGAGGAAGCCCACCCAGGAGCCCGGGACGGCTGGGGTGGGGGGGGGCAGCTGCCACTCAGGCCACCCTCCGTTAGTCCCACCTGCTCAGAGGGAGGAGGACTGGGCTGGCATTGGGGTCCAGGTGGGCACTGCATATGAGGAAGTGACCAGGGGTGTCAATCCCCAGAACTCTGAGGGGAGGAGGATAGGAAAATGATGGAGAGTTGCCCTCACTGGTTTAGCTCGGTGGATAGAGCGTCGGCCTGCAGACTGAAGGGTCCCGGGTTCGATTCCGGTCAAGGGCATGGACCTTGGTTGCGGGCACATGCCCAGTGGGGGCGTGCAGGAGGCAGCTGATGGATGATCCTCTCTCATCATGGAAGTTTCTATGTCTCTCCCTCTCCCTTCCTCTCTGAAACCAATAAAAATATATTAAAAAGAAAAAAACAAGAGCCCTAGCCGGTGTGGCTCAGTGGAGAGAGCGTGGGCCTGTGGACTGGGGTCCCGGGTTCAATCCCGGTCAGGGGCATGTACCTTGGCTGCGGGCACATCGCCAGTAGGGGGTGTGCAGGAGGCAGCTGATCGACGTTTCTCTCTCATCAATGCTTCTAGCTTTCTGTCCCTCTCCCTTCCTCTCTGTGAAAAATGGTGGAGGGTTGAGGTCCCACATTGACCTTTTCCCTCCGCTCAGGACTGATCGGGCCGTAGACGGAGGTTCAGGGACAGGATTAAAGCTGGGGATAGAGTCTGGCCAGCCTTTCCCAGCTTGTGAATTGGAACGTGTGGGCGAGTGGGGGGGAGCATGACTGGCCTCGGATGCTTGTTTCACCCCAGAGAGTCCCTCAGGCCAGACAAGGGGTCAGGTCAGCAAGCGGTGTAAGGAGACCTGACCTCGGAGAGTAAGGTTTCCAGGCCGCTGTGCTTCTCCCGCCCCTCCCTCTGGGGAATGTTCGCTGGCGAGAGGGAGATCGGGAGCCCCAGGCGGTCTGTCTGTGTGAGTGGCGTCTGACAGTCCTGCCTGAACTCCTGGTTCCTTTCTCCCCCTTCAGTTCTCCGGGCCGGGGCCGGGACCTTCGGGGGCCTGGAGTATGTGCAGGAAGCTGGGTGGGTGTGGGGGTGTGCATCTGACAAGTGCCTGTGGCATCTGTGGGTGTGGCGGGGACACCCGGGTGTGAGGAGCTCTGCTCTGGAGAACGCCCAGAGTTTCAAGAAGCCTCCACCCTCCCTGCTCCCAGGGATGGCACCTACCTCGGGATGACAGACGAGGACACCCACCCGGCTCCTTGAGAAGGGACGGAGTCCCTGAGGCTGATGTAGCTGAACTTAGAAGCCGAAATGTGTCATCAAGCATCTCAAATAGGCCCTAGCCGATTTGGCTCGGGGGCTGGAGCGTCGGCCTGTGGATCAGAGTCCCAGGTTCCAGTGTCTATACTCACAGGGCAGCCTGGTAACAACGTACTTGTTGAATGGTGAATGAAGGAATGAATGAATGAATGGGATGGATAAGTCCTTGTTGTTTTCTTTTGGAAGTTAAGAATGTTAATAAAGCCCTAGAGGGTGTGGCTCAGCGGACAGAGAGTCGGCCTGCTGACTGAAGGGTCCCGGGCTCGATTCTGGCCAAGGGCATGTACCTCGGTTGCAGGCTTCTCCCCCATCTGGGCCATCCTAGTATATAGAAAGCCAGGGGCCGTCACAACCAAAAACGACAGACAGAGGAGCGAACAATAGGCTGGGGGTGACAAGGCTGGCGGTGGGGTTAGTGAGAACAATCCAGCGACTGACAGCAGGCTGCACGGGATAACCAGGTCAGTTGGGGGGGGGCAGTTAGGGGCAACCAGGCCAGCTGGGCAGGGGGGTGGTAGTAAGAGGTGACCAGGCTGGCAGTGGGGGCAGTTAGGGGTGACCAGGCAGGCAGAGGGGGGCAGTTAGGGGTGATCAGGCAGGCAGAGGGGGCATTTAGGGGTGACCAGGTAGGTCACTGAGGGGGGCAATTAGGGGCAACCAGGCCAGCAGGGGAGGGCAGTTGGGGAAACCAGGCTGGCAGGGGGAGCAGTTAGGGGTGGCCAGGTCAGTGGGGGGGACAGTTAGGGGTGACCAGGCTGTCAGAGGGGGGCAGTAAGGGGTGGCCAGGTCAGTGGGGGGGACAGGGGTGACCAGGCTGGCAGAGGGGGGCAGTTAGGGGTGGCCAGGTCAGTGGGGGGGTCAGTTAGGGGTGACCAGGCTGGCAGAGGGGGGCAGTAAGGGGTGACCGGGTGGCGGGGTAGTAAGGGACGACCAGGCTTGCAGGGAGGGCAGTTATGGGCGACCAGGCCAGCAGGGGAGGGCAGTTGGGAAAACCAGGCTGGCGGGGGGAGCAGTTAGGGGCGATCAGGCAGGCAGGCAGGTGAGCCAGTGGTCCCGGATTGTGAGAGGGATGTCCGACTTCCAGTTTAGGCCCAATCCCAGGAATTGGGCCTAAACCAGCAGTAGGACATCCTTTGAGGGGTTCCGGATTAGAGAAGGTGCAGGCTGGGCTGAGGGGACCCCCCCCTCCATGAACAAATTTCATGCACCGGGCCTCTGGTCTTATTATAAGAACACTCCTCCACTATCACCTCCTCCTCCTCCAATATGACCTCATCCTAACTACTAATTAAAACGGCAAATAAAGTCAACTTCTGGGGCTCAGGAATTAGGACTTGAGTTTTGTTGTTGTTGTTAATTCTCTCCTGAGGATATTTTTCCATTGCTTTTTAGGGAGAAAGGGAGAAAAAGGGAAAGACAGAAAGAAATATTTATGTGGGAGAAAAACACTGATTGGTTGCCTCCTGCATGAGCCCTGCCAGGGCCCGGGCCAGGGAAAAACCTGCAACCAAGGTACGTGCCTGTGACAGAATTGAACCCAGGACCCTTTGGGCCACAGGTTGACACTATCCACTGAGCCGCACCAGCTAGGGTTCAACATCTCTTTTTTGATTGGGACACAGTTCAACCATATTGCTGTCTGACCCAGCTGTCTTTCCCTCCCCCTCTGGTGGGGCTCTGCCTGAGCCAGCCCCACCCACACCCCTTCTTTCTGCCCAAGTGCTCTGGATTGATAGCCCCAGCCCCAGCCGTGCCCTCAGCTGACGCCCTGTGCCTCCCTCCAGGCATGATGACCTGAAGGAGATGCTGGACAGCAACAAGGATTCCCTCAAGCTGGAGGCCATGAAGAGGATTGTGGCGGTAAGGTGGTGGGGAAGGGGAACAAAGGGGGGCCTTTCTTGGGGAAGGGGCCTGGGGTCAAAGGGCATGTCCCCCTTATAGACCATCTCCTGTTAAGTGCTGGCCCTCTCTCCCTCCTCCTCCTCCTCCTCCTCCTCCTCCTCTTTCTCCTCCTCCTTCTCCTTCTTCTCTTCCTCCTCCTCCTCCTTCTCTTTCTCCTCCTTCTCCTTCTTCTCTTCCTCCTCCTCCTCCTTCTCTTCCTCCTCCCCCTCCTCCTCCTCCTCCTCCTCCTTCTCTTCTTCCTCCTCCTCCTCCTTCTCCTTCTCCTCCTCCTCCTGCTCTTCTTCCTCCTTGCCCCCTCCTCCTCCAACTGTTCCTCCTCCTCCTCTTCCTCCTCCTCCTTCCTCTCTTCCTCCTCTTCCTCCTCCTCTTCCTTCTCCTCCTCCTCTTCATTCTCTTTCTTCTCCTCCTCCTCCTCTCCCTCCTCCTTCTCCTCCTCCAACTGTTCCTCCTCCTTCTCTTCCTCCTCCTCCTTCCTCTCTTCCTCCTCCTCCTCCTCCTGCTCCTCCTCTTCCTCCTCTTCCTCCTCTTCCTCCTCCTCCTTCTCACTCTTCCTCTTCCTTCTCCTCTTTCTCCTCCTCATCCTCACCCTCCTCTTCCTCCTCCTCTTCCTCCTCTTCCTCCTCCCCCCACCCCCTCCTCCTCCTCCTCCTCCTCCTCCTCCTCTTCTTTCTCCTCCTCCTCCTCATCCCTCTTGTCTTCCTGGTCCTCTTCCTCTTTGTCCTCATCTTCCTCTTCCCCCTCCTCCTCCTGATCTTGACCTCCCCATCCAGATGATCGCCCGGGGGAAGAACGCCTCAGACCTGTTTCCGGCCGTGGTGAAGAATGTGGCCTGTAAGAACATAGAGGTGAGCACCCCCTGCGAGGGGTCTCCTGCCGGCCAGGGGTGAGGAAGGGGGCCCGCCCTGCTCAGAAATGCCCCCGGTCCTGTCCACACGGCCTTGAACTAGATGTGGGCCAGAGAGAAGGCGGCGGGGGAGGGGGGGCACACCAGGGATGCTCTTCCCCACCGGAGGGATCTGTCCCTGAGTACCGCAGCCAGCTGGGGTGAGGACATCACGGGGCGGGCGCCAGTCCCTGCTGGAAACCCGCTGTACCCCCAGGTGAAGAAGCTGGTCTACGTGTACCTGGTGCGGTACGCTGAGGAGCAGCAAGACCTGGCCCTGCTGTCCATCTCCACCTTCCAGCGGGGCCTCAAGGTCAGTGCTGCTTCCTTGAGGCGGGGCCTGGATGGCGCTGTGCTGGGGGGGTGGGCCTGAGCTCTGGGGTCCTTTCCTACCGGCCCAAGGTGGGGAGCACCAGAGTCGGAGGAGAGGGAACGTGGGCGTGTCTTCGCTCCTGAGAAGTCTGTGTGAATGGCTGCTCTTCCTCCTCCTCCTCCTCCTCCTCCTCCTTCTCCTCCTCTTCCTCCTCCTCCCCCTTCTCCTCCTCCTCCTCTTCCTCCTCCTCATCCTTGTCCTCCTCGTCCTCTAGTGCACTGCACAGGTCCTCCTCGGTATACAGGAAGCTATCAGAGCCATGGGGAGGAGCACCCACACTCTTCTCTTTCATTTACTTTTTTAATTTTTAAAAAATATATTTTATTGATTTTTCACAGAGAGGAAGGGAGAGAGAGAGAAAGTCAGAAACATCCATCAGCTGCCTCCTGTACACCCCCCACTGGGGATGTGCCCGCAACCAAGGTACACGCCCTTGACCGGAATTGAATCCGGGACCCTTCAGTCCGCAGGCCGACGCTCCATCCATGGAGCCAAACCGGTCTCGGTAACACTCTTCTCTTTTAAACACTGTGGAGAAGATCCCTGGGCGGCGTGGCCCAGTGGTTGAGCGTCAACCTATAAAGCAGGTGTCACGGTTCCATTCCTGGTCAGGGCACGTGCCTGGCTTGTGGGCTCGATCCCCACTAGAGAGGGTGTGCAGGAGGCAGCTGATCAGTGATTCTCTCTCACCATTGATATTTCTACCCCTGTCTCCTTCTCCTTTCTTCTCTAAAACCAATCCTATCTAATAAAAGAGTAATATGTAAATTGACCACACCTCTGCTATACCCACAAACCACGCCCACCAGCCAATCAGAGCAAGTATGCAAATTATCCCAACCAAGATGGTGGTTAATTTGCATACTCCCCCCCCCCCCAAGACTGCGTAGAAGAAAGCCAAGCACTGCAGGAGGGAGCAAAGATGTGGAGAAGCAAGCAAGCGGGGCGGGGGAGAAGGGAGGGAGTGAGGCAGCAGAGAAGGGAGCTTTGTTCAGGCCACAGGAAGCTCTATTCTTGCAGGAATCTTCCTGCAACGGGTCTCTAGTAAAAATATGTATATATTTTTTTAAAAAAACCACTGTTGGAAAAGAGGGAGAAGAACGGCATGGGAGAGGGTCGTTGGGGAGAGGCATGGAAGGACAAGCTCCTAGGAAGGAGACAAGCTGCCATCTGCTGGGCGTGGCCCTGCGTGAACCCAAGGGAACAAAGGAGCAGGGCCTGTTTCAGGAACGTCAGGTGCTGCGAATGGTCTCCTCTTCCTGACAGTGAAGCGAAGCGGCCCAGTGCCACGCCTGCTGAGATGTCCGTGCCTCCCGGGCACCCAACACCGGCCCCTCCGCCAGGGTCGGAACGGGGCGAGAGAGCTGGAGCTGGCGGTGGCCAGGGACAGTGCGTTCCTCGGTGGTGGCCCCTCACCGCTCCGCCTCCCCCCCCCGCCCTCAGGACCCCAACCAGCTGATCCGCGCCAGCGCCCTCCGCGTCCTCTCCAGCATCCGGGTGCCCATCATAGTGCCCATCATGATGCTGGCCATCAAGGAGGCGGCCTCAGACATGTCGCCCTACGTGCGCAAGACGGCTGCCCACGCCATCCCAAAGCTCTACAGGTGTGCCAGCCCTGCCCCACTCCCCGGGGAGGGGTCCCCAAGCCCCAGCCCACCCTGGCCTGTCCCAGGTCTTGCATGCTGCTTTGCTTTACATATATATATATATATATATTTTTTTTTTTTTTTTACTTTTTACTAGAGGCCTGTTGCATGAAGATGCATGCAATAGGCTTTCCTTCCCGGCTGCCAGGACCAGTTTTCCTCTGGAACCTGGGACCCAGGCCTTCCCTCTAGCTGTTGCTTCCGTTTTTGCTTTGGCGGCTGGAGGCTTCACTCCAGCCGGAGCCTTCAGTCTTCTCTGCTCTGGCCGGAGTGCCATGCCGCCGTTTTGTCTCCGCCCCCGGGGGTGGGTGCTTGTGCCACTTGGCCCCGCCCCCACTTCTGATTGGCTGGTAGCGTAGCAACGGTATGGTCAAATTTGCATGTTTTTTCTTTTATTATATAGGAGGATTTTTTTTTTTATTTCACACAGAGCAATCTGATGGTTTTATTCAAGTTAAATTCCAAGATGAAGGACCTTAAGCCACACACCGGGGAGGGACACCTGTTACACCTGCTGGCTCATGTGGAGGCCACATTGGGAGGGAGTTCAACACAGGCTGTGGGCAAAGGAAAGACAGTTACCATCCCCGAAACAAGCTTCCTTTCCTCACCCACGTGTCCCAGGGTCTTGTGCGTGAACAACCAGCTGCTTTGCTTTTTGAAAAAATGTGTTTTTATTGATTTCAGAGAGGAAGGGAGAAGGAGAAATAAAAACATCCTATCTAATAAAACAGCAATATGCAGATTGACTGTCACTCCAACACACAAGACAGCTGCCCCCATGTGGTCAAAAATCCTGCCCCCATGTGGACACAAGATGGCCACCACAAGATGGCCAGCAGGGGAGGGTAGTTGGGGGGCAATCAAGCCTGCAGGGGAGCAGTTAGGGTGACCAGGCTGGCAGAGGAGGGAAGTTGGGGGCAAACAGGCTGTCCAGGAGAGTGGTTAGGGGGTGATCAGGCTGGCAGGCAGAAGCGGTTAGGGGCAATCAGGGAGGCAGGCAGGCGAGCAGTTGGGAGCCATCAGTCCTGGATTGTGAGAGGGTTGTCCAACCAGGATCGGGCCTAAACGGGCAGTCGGACATCCCTCGAGGGGTCCCAAATTGGAGAGGGTGTAGGCTGGGCTGAGAGACAACCGCCCCCGCCCCCGCGCACGAATTTTGTGCACCGGGCCTCTAGTCGGTGATGAGAGAGAACCATTGATCAGCTGCCTTCTGCACGCCCCCTACTGGGGATGCATGTGCCCTCGAGGGGATTGAACCGGGACCTCCTGGTTCACAGGTCCACGCTCAAACCCTGAGCCACGCCGGTCAGCCACGCCCTCCTTTTTTTTTTTTTTTTTTTTACTCCTCAGGTGCTTTAAGACAGTTTCGAGCTCTAGCCCGCTTGGCTCAGTCTGCCTGTGGACTGACGGGTCCCGGCTTCAATTCAGGTCAAGGGCCTGTGCCCAGGTGGCAGGCCCCATGTTGGGGACTGACAGAGACGAGGAGCCTGGAGCACGCTCCCTCCCTCCCCAGTGAACAGGGTTGTGGGGCAGGGAGGCGAGCACAGCCCGGGCGGACACTGGGAAGGATGGAGAAGGGAGGGGCCGGCCCCTCTCAACCGTTTCTCCCCCCGCAGTTTGGACTCTGACCAGAAGGACCAGCTGATCGAGGTCATCGAGAAGCTCCTGGCCGACAAGACCACGGTGCGTCTCGGGTGCCCAGGCCGGGCGGCGGGGAGGTGCCCCCCCTGCCCCATGACCCCCTGGCCTCCGTCTGCCCCCCAGCTGGTGGCCGGCAGCGTGGTGATGGCCTTCGAGGAGGTGTGCCCCGAGCGCATCGACCTGATCCACAAGAACTACCGGAAGCTCTGCAACCTGCTCATCGACGTGGAGGAGTGGGGCCAGGTGGTCATCATCAGCATGCTCACCCGCTACGCGCGCACGCAGTTCCTGAGCCCCACGCAGAACGTGAGCGCCCCCTCCCCCCCCCACCCCTGTCCCAGCGCGGGCGGGAGGGTCGCCAGGAGCAGGTGCCCATCCCGCCCCCCCCGCACCCCCAGGAATCCCTGCTGGAGGAGAACCCTGAGAAAGCCTTCTACGGCTCCGAGGAGGACGAGGCCAAGGGCGCGGGGTCGGAGGAGGCCACCTCCGCCGCGCCGCCCGCCCGGAAGCCCTACGTCATGGACCCCGACCACCGGCTGCTGCTGCGCAACACGAAGCCCCTGCTGCAGAGCCGCAGCGCCGCCGTGGTCATGGCCGTGGCGCAGCTCTACTTCCACCTGGCGCCCAAGGCCGAGGTGGGCGTCATCGCCAAGGCGCTGGTGCGCCTGCTGCGCAGTCACAGGTGCGGCCGCCCACACTCCCCGCCCTCGCCTCCTCACATCCAGCCCTGGCCCCGCCCACACCAGCCCTGGCCTCGCCCCTCCCCTGGCCCCACCCACACTGGCCCTGGCTCCACCCACACTTCCTGCCCTTATCCCCACTCACATCCAGCCCTGGCCCTGCCCACACTCCCTGCCCTTGTCCCCCTCACATCCAGCCCTGGCCCCCCTCACACCCAGCCCTGGCCATGCCCACTCCCCTGGCCACACCCTCCCCTGCCCTGGGCCCGCCCACTCTCCCTGCCCTTGTCCCACTCACATCCAGCCCTGGCCCCGCCCACTCCCCTGGCCCCGCCCACACCCTGCCCTTGTTCCTCTCACCTCTAGCCCTGGCCCCACCCACTCCCCTGGCCCCGCCCACACCCCCTGCCCTTGTCCCCCCGTCACACCCAGCCCTGGCCATGCCCACACCAGCCCTGACCACGCTTACTCCCCTGGCCACGCCCTCCCCCGCCCTGGGCCCTCCCACTTCTGGACCATGAGCCCATCATGCCCACCACCTGCCCACACTGGCCCATCCACCTCCTCCTACTGGTGCCCTGGCCACACCGGTCCCCTCCTCCTTCCTACTTGGTCCACGTTCCTTACCTCCGCGGCTGCCCCTTGCCCCAGCGCCGTGGGGGCCCCCGTAACCTATGACCCTCCCCCGCAGTGAGGTGCAGTACGTGGTGCTCCAGAACGTGGCCACCATGTCCATCAAGCGCCGGGTGAGCAAGCGACCAAGGACGGCCCTCCCCGGCCAAGGGGTGGTTTCCATGGCACCGTGAGCTCACGGCGCTGGGAAAAGGGCTTTGGCAGTGCAGCCAAAAGGAGGGGAGACCCCAAATGCGGGATCCTGGGGGGGCACTTAGGAAGGAAAGCCCACGAAGAAAGACCGTCAGATCTAGAGGGAGGAGGGGGACGTTGAGGAGTGGGGGACAGTGACATGGCAGGGAGGTCACCGGGGCCCAGGCCAGGAGGAGGGTGGCCCCGGAAGAGAGGCTGTGGGGGGACTCCCTCGCTGCCTCTCCCGTGCCAGGGTATGTTCGAGCCCTACCTGAAGAGCTTCTACATCAGGTCCACCGACCCCACCCAGATCAAGATCCTGAAGGTGAGTGACACGCAGAAGTGGTGGTGGCCTTTCTGGCCACGTGACCGTCCCCAAAGACCCACTCAGACACCCACAGTGGCCACCCGGGCGCCTGCCTGTGTCTGAGGCTGGAGCTGTGGCCTCCCAGCTAGAAGCCAGGCTAATGAGGGCGGGGGGCCGGGGAGGGGAATCGACCTTGGCCTAGATCTGTTCTGTCCCGCCGGCTTTTTCAACAACCTCAGGAAGCGCACATTTTCTCCGTTTATTAAAATGTGCACCCGAGGAGAGGAGGTAGCCACCCCAAGGTCCGTTCTGCTGACTTGAAAATCCATGGTTTCTCAGTGCAGTCCTCCATCTCCCCTCCACAGTGTTATCACCCCCACACTCTCACCCCCTCGGGCTTTCATGCACAGATATACCCACAGGAGCCTGTACCCCATCCCGTTCCTGCTCTGCTGCCTCACTGAGCAATTGAAACAGTCCAGAGAAAGCAAACCACTGGTAATCAGGCAGCCTGCCCTGGGGGCGCCTATAGTCTAATTGGGGTGAGGAGGGGGCGTTTAGCAGCTAATCCTAAAACAAATGGAAAACCTCATTTGTGAAACAGCAGCATGAAAGAACAGTACAGGGAACTGTCAGAGCATAAATAGGAGGACCTGGTTTAGTCTGGTGTCAGGAGGAGGCTTGAACTCAGGCCTGGGAAATGGACACAAATTACTGAAGTAGAGGCAGGGACAGGAACCAGAAGGGCTCCAGCCACACATTGTGGAGACAGCACGTGCAAAGGCCCTGAGGCAGGCAGGAGTCCGACAGTGGGCATTTGTGATGGGGACATGGGAGGCAGGGAGTGGTGGGAGATCAGGGACTTCCAGACCAAGAGAAGATGTTAGTGTTTATCCTAAAAGCAGTAGGAGGCTTTATGTTTTCTTTATTAATATTACTAATGGTCTGATGCATGAAGGTTCGTACAAGAATGGGCCTTCCTTCCCCTGGCTGCCGGCATTGCCTTCGCTCTGGCCTGGAGGCACCTTTCCACCTTCCCATGCTGCCCTAGAGGCCCGGAGCAGCTGGGGCCGTGTGGAACACCTGCATTGTCACCATGGCGATGATGCAAGTGTCCTGCCTCCAGCCACTCAGCATTTGTGTATGCAAATTAACCTGCCATCTCTGTTAGGTTAATTTGCATACTTGTTCCTGATTGGCTGATGGGTGTTGCAAAGGTATGGTCAATTTGCATCTTCCCCTTTTATTATTGTAGATTATTTCAATCCTCACCTGAGGATATTTTTCCATTGGTTTTTTTGAGAGTGGAAGAGAGAGGGAAATACAGAGAGAAATATCGATGTGAGAGAAACACATCAATTGGTTGCCTTCTGCACACGCCCTGCCCAGGGTCCAGGCTGGGGAGGAGCCTGCAACCAAAGTATGTGTCTTTGACCAGAATCAAACCTGGGACCCTTTGGTCCCCAGGCTGATGCTTTATCCACTGAGCCAAATCGGCTAGGACAGGTTTTACGTTTTCTTTTTTAAAAAATATATTTTATTGATTTTTTTTACGGAGAGGAAGGGAGAGAGATAGTCAGAAACATCCATGAGAGAGGAACATCTATCAGTTGCCTCTTGCACACCTTTCACTGGGGATTTTCCCACAGCCAAGGTACATGCCCTCGACTGAAATCGAACCCAAGACCCTTCAGTCTGCAGGCCAGTGCTCTATCCACTGAGCCAAACCAGTTTCGGCAGGTTTTACGTTTTCCATGGAGGGGGAGAGGTGACGTGATCAGGCTGTAAGTGCATCTGTCGGGGACTCCATGTCAGAGGGAAAGGGGCCTCCTGTAGACGGACAAGCTTCTGACCTGTCCGTTCCCTGGTCAGTCCCAGGATGTTGGGGCTGCCTGGGGCGTGTTTGCTGGTGTGTGGCTGTGTCCGCGTGACCAGGTGTGAGAGCGCAGCGCGCCACTGTCTGCCTTTCTGCAGCTGGAAGTGCTCACCAACCTGGCCAACGAGACCAACATCCCCACGGTGCTGCGGGAGTTCCAGGTACGGGCTGGGGCCGGTTCTGTCCAGAGGGCCCGGCGAGCAGGCCCAGCGCCCGTGCCGTGAGAGTCATCCTGTGGGCAGACTGTCTCTTTTTATTTTTAAAAACATATACTTTACAAGCGGCCCGTTGCATGGTATTCGTGCAAGAGTAGGCCTTCTTTCCTTGCCCTGGCTTCACTCCCAGCCGCCCGGGAGCCGGCAAGTACTCGCTTCTGTCTGGAGCATCGCTCCTGTGACTCCCTCTGCTCCCCCTCACCCTCTCATAGCAGGCGTTTCTGCCCCTCCCTCCCACCCGCTCCACACTTGCATATGCAAATGAACCCACCATCTTTGTTGAGTTAGTTTGCATACTCTGATTGGCTGTGGGTGTAGCGGAGGTACGGTCAATTTACATGTTTATTATTATGTAAGACTAGAGGCCCAGTGCACAAATTTATGCATGGGCGGGGGCGACTAGAGACAGGGCTGGCGGGGGAGTTATTAGTATCAAAGATCTTTGCAGGGTATACACATGTTTTCTGTTGGCCTTCAGATGAGTTGAAGCTTCAAAGGCGCTTTAGTGTCAGGGATACTTAAAGCTTCTGTTTCTAAACCTCTCCTTAGACAGGTAGTGCGGATATGTTGTCCGCTGACAAACCCTCTACAGAGCGGCCGGGGAGTGAGGTGGCTGCCCTCTTCGGTAGGAAGCAGTGGAGAGAGAATGCTGGGAGATGGTGGTTGTTGGGGCACCTCTCCCCACACCTGCCTGATGCCCAGATTTTGGGCAGTTTTCCTCCTGATCATTTGTCGTTCAGGCTCCTGGTCTATGAAGGCTGGAGAGCGATTTCTTACTTAGAATCACTGAATGTCACACTTCAGTGATGGGGGGGGGGGGACAGAAAGGAGGGCTGGCAGGGGAGGAAGGGCCTCAGGCAGTTGGCTGGCCAGCCCCGTCCCCGATTGGGCCAGTCGACCACCTCAGTGTGCATGCTAGTCATTGGTCGTTCTGGTCACTCTGGACATTCTGGTCATTCCACCAGTTGGTAGCTTGGTTTTTATATATATAGATTGATTTTTCACAGAGAGGAAGGGAGAGGGATAGAAAGTCGGAAACATTGATGGGAGAGAAACATTGATCAGCTGCTTCCTGCACACTCCCCACTGGGGATGTGCCCGCAGCCAAGGTCCATGCCCTTGACCGGAATCGAACCCGGGACCCTTCAGTCCGCAGGCCGATGCTCTATCCACTGAGCCAAACCAGTTTCAGCCAGACCGTCTCTTAAGGGTCCAGAGTGGAGAAACGGTTATCTCAGAAACGGTTCTCTCCCAATGCCCTCTGCTGGCCTGGGGCCAGGGAATCCCTGGGCAGCGGGTGGGGGTGCCACTTTCTCTCCCGGAATTTAGTCTCTGGTGTGATGAGTCATTGAATGAGGGGTGACAGTCACCCGCAGCCCTGCAGGGTCACTGAGGGGTCACCCCGTTGCGATGTCCCGCAGACCTACATCCGCAGCATGGACAAGGACTTCGTGGCAGCCACCATCCAGGCCATTGGGCGCTGTGCCACCAACATAGGCCGTGTCCGTGACACCTGCCTCAACGGCCTGGTCCAGCTGCTGTCCAACCGTGACGGTCAGTGCGTGTCTGTGTGTCCGACTGACCAGCGGGCGTCTGCCTGCCTGCATGCCCGACGGCCTGTGGGTATCCACCTGTCTGTCTGTCCAGTCCATCAGTCTGTCTGCCTCAGTGGGTGTCCAGGTGTCCCTGTCTCTCAGGGTCACTGGAGGCGTGCAGCGGGTGAGGAAGAGAGCCAGGGTCTGGGGCATTGCGGGGTCTGTCCGCCTGCATGTGGACATCTGGGTATCTGGGGCCCCCACACTCTTTAAAAAAAAAAAAATTTATTGATTTTTCACAGAGAGGAAGGGAGAGGGATAGAAAGTCAGAAACATCGATGAGAGAGAAACATCGATCAGCTGCCTCCTGCACGCCCCCCACTGGGGATGTGCCCGCAGCCAAGGTCCATGCCCTTGACCGGAATTGAACCCGGGACCTTTCAGTCCACAGGCCGACGCTCTGTCCACTGAGCCACACCGGCTTTGGCCGGGGCCCACACTCGTTTCCATCCTTCAGAGCTGGTGGTCGCAGAGTCGGTGGTGGTCATCAAGAAGCTGCTGCAGATGCAGCCAGCGCAGCACGGGGAGATCATCAAGCACCTGGCGAAACTCACCGATAACATTCAGGTGTGGACGGCAGGGGTGCCCCCTCCCCTCTCCTCTCCTCTCCTCTCCTCTCCTCTCCTCTCCCCTCCCCTCCCTGCCCACCCCTGCATCCTTCCCTGATCCTAAGACCCTGTAATTAGCTAAATCAACCTCCAATCCTCCCACACTGGCTCTGATAGTCAGGTGGAAGGAGGGGAAAGATGGGGCCACTTGACCCTGAACTTGTTGCCCAAGATTCACCTTCCCTTTGGGGATCCCTCACCGAGCACCCCCCACTCGTGTTTTTTCCAACGCTCTCTCGCCAGGGGTGGCCGTTGAAAAGTCCCATGTTTTCCTGGAAAGTTGAAACTTTGAAACAAGATGCTCCTGGAGACTCAGGAAAAGTGACATGAAGCAAAGCATTGAGGACATAGCGGATTCAGGAAATCAGTCTTTATTTTATTTTATTTTTTAAATATAGTTTATTGATTTTTTACAGAGAGGAAGGGAGAGGGATAGAGAGTCAGAAACATCGATGAGAGAGAAACATTGAATGGCTGCCTCCAGCACACCTCCCACTGGGGATGTGCCCGCAACCAAGGTCCATGCCCTTGACCGGAATCGAACCCGGGACCCTTCAGTCCGCAGGCCGATGCTCTAACCACTGAGACACAGCGGCTTTGGCAGGCTGCCCATCTTTGAATACCTCTCCCACGGCCCGAGCTCCCGTTCCTCAGGGAGCCCATCCCACAGCGGCCCGTGCAGACAGGGGCACCGCCACCCCCCTGGCAGGCCCCGTGCCAGCCCACGGGCCACGTCTGCCGAGGTCCTAACGCCCCCCCTCCACCGCAGGTGCCCATGGCCCGGGCCAGCATCCTGTGGCTCATCGGCGAGTACTGTGAGCACGTCCCCAAGATCGCGCCCGACGTCCTCAGGAAGATGGCCAAGTCCTTCACGGCCGAGGAGGACATCGTCAAGCTGCAGGTCATCAACCTGGCCGCCAAGCTCTACCTGACCAACTCGAAGCAGGTACCAATCGACAGGCGCCCCTCAACCCTCGGTCCCCGGAACCCGGCAAGCAGTTCTCTGTGTGCCTCGCCAGGTGCGCGGGAACTCCAAGGACCCTCCCCCCTCCCCCCTTTATTTTGTTAATCCTCACCCGAGGATATTTTCCCATTGATTTTTAAAAAAATATATTTTATTGACTTTTTACAGAGAGGAAGGGAGAGGGACAGAAAACTAGAAACATCGATCGGCTGCCTCCTGCACACCCCCTACTGGGGATGTGCCTGCAGCCAAGGTACATGCCCTTGACCTGAACCGAACCTGGGGCCCTTCAGTCCGCAGGCCGACGCTCTATCCACTGAGCCACACCGGTCTTGGCTCGGCTCCATTGATTTTTAAGGAGAGTGGAGGGGAGAGGGAAAGACAGAGAGAAACATCCATGTGAGAGAAACACATCGATGGGTTGCCTCCTGCATGCGCCCTTGACCAGGGCCTGGGCCGGGGAGGAGCCTGCACCCGAGGCACATGACCTTGACCGGAATCAAACCCGGGACCGTTTAGTTTCCAGGCCGACTCTCTATGTACTGAGCCACACAGGCCAGGGCCACCCCCCACCCCCTTTTAATATATTTTATTGATTTTTTTACAGAGAGGAAGGGAGAGGGATAGAAAGTCAGGAACATTTGATCAGCTGCCTCTTGCACACTTCCTGCTGGGGATGTGCCCGCAGCCAAGGTACATGCCCTTGCCCGGAATGGAACCTGGGACCCCTCAATCTGCAGGCCGACGCTCTAACCACTGAGCCACACCGGCTTTGGCAGGTTCGGTGTGCACGCTTCCTCCAGGGGGCCCAGGACCTGGTGGGACCGAAGGCGGCCTCTCCGGCAGCCCATCGCAGTCTCTGAGTGGTGGCACCCTGTTTCCTCAGGGGTTCCTCTGATCCCCGGCAGCTACACTGGGCCCCCGGAACTCAGGCTAGGGAGGCAGGGCCCTTGGGTCTGGGACTCATCAGGAGCCGGAAGGGACAGCAGTCACGGGGGAAGCAGAGGGGCCCTGGGCCTGTGGGTGTCAGGATTGTGGGAGCAGGAGCTTGGAGAGAGGCGAAGTGTGGAAACCCCTTTCACGTCCCGTGTGATTCAGGGTCCCCGGTTCAGGGTTCGGGTTTCTGGAGGAGGCCGCACACAAATGAATCAAGAGACTCAGGAAAATATTAATTTGGGAAATGGGGGCCAGGCGGTCGTCCAACTCTAGTGGCAGAACTCCCTCTCGCTCTGGCTTTACCCTCCCTTTTATTTTATTTTTTTTTAAAATATATTTTATTGATTTTTCACAGAGCAGAAGGGAGAGGGATAGAAAGTCAGAAACATCGATGAGAGAGAGACATCGATCAGCTGCCTCCTGCACGCCCCCCACTGGGGATGTGCCCGCAGCCACGGTACATGCCCTTGCCGGAATCGAACCCGGGACCCCTCAGTCCGCAGTCCGACGCTCTATCCACTGAGCCAAACCGGTCTCGGCTACCCTCCCTTTTATTAAGATTAAAATCACAATATACAGCTGTATCCCTCAGGCCGGAAACACCAGTAAAAGCCAATCAGTGAATCTTCTTAGGACTAACAGGTGGGGGCTGCTTCAACCACCAACATCCCAGTAACCAGCCCCAACCCCTCAGAGCAGTCAAGGTTGACCAGCCCTCCAAACTCCCTGTCCACAGCTCTCTATTATTAAAACCACGAGCGGCGCATTGCATGAAATTCGTGCAAGAATATGCCTTCCTTCCCCTGGCTTCACTCCTAGCCGCCCAGGAGCCGGCAAGTCCTCACTTCTGTCTGGACCATCGCTTCTGTGGCTCCCTCTGCTCTCCCTCTCCCCCTCATAGCAGGTGTTCCGCCCCTCCCGCCCGCTCCACACTTGCATATGCAAATTAACCCACCATCTTAGTTGGGTTCGTTTGCATACTCATTCTGATTGGCTGTGGGTGTAGCGGAGGTACGGTCAATTTGCATGTTTGCCTATTAGGTAAGATGATTGGCTTCCGCCAGGGAAGGTAGAGGGAGCACCGTGGGGAGCACTCAGTCCTTGAGCAATATGTGTGCCTCCTTGTTCAGGGAGGAGCAAGGAGCAGCGGGAGGAGCGTGTGACAAGCTGAGGTCGTGTGGGCGGGGAGCCACACAGGTTGGAACCCACAGGCTCAGGACTGAGCCAAGGGCTGAGCCCCCGGGCATTGGTGTCGGCCTGTTTCCCACACGTGGGTGTCCACATGCCTATCCCCAGGTTGTCCTACTGGCCACCTGCGTTTGCCATGCGTGCCTTTGCCGCTGGGTTGATTTAAAGGACATTTCCCACCAAAACCGGTGTGGCTCAGTGGATAGAGCATCAGCCTGCGGATTGAAAGGGCCCGGGTTCGATTCAGGTCAAGGGCATGCACCTTGGCTGCGGGCACATCCCCAGCGGGGGGTGTACAGGAGGCAGCTGATGGATGTTTCTCTCTCATCGATGTTTCTGACTCTAACTCTCTCCCTTCCTCTCTGTGAAAAAATCAATAAAACACATTTCAAAAAATAGAATGGAATAAAGGACATTTCCTGAGTACCCACTGTGCCTGGCACAGAGCTCCGTCCTGGGTGGTGCTGAGCGCTTCACGCGAGGAGGACCCGTAAACAGAGCTGCCTGTCGTCTGGACAAACAGGTAGACGGGCCCCGGCCGGCGTGGCTCAGCGGAGAGAGCGTTCGCCTGCGGCCTGAAGGGTCCCAGGTTTGGGTCCGGTCAAGGACACATGCCCAGGTCAGGGCTCTATCCCCCGTGTAGGGGGTGCAGGAGGCAGCTGATTCATGATTCTCATCATCGATATTTCTATCTGTCCCTCTTCCTTCGTCTCTGAAGTCAATAAAAATATATTTAAAAAAAAGACAGGGAGCGCCAAAACCAGTTTGGCCCAGTGGATAGAGCGTCAGCCTGGGGACTGAAAGGTCCCGGGTTCGATTCCGGTCAGGGGCGTGCACCTTGGCTGCGGGCACATCCCCAGTAGGGGGTGTGCAGGAGGCAGCTGGTCGGTGTTTCTCTCTCATCCATGTTTCCGACTCTCTATCCCTCTCCCTTCCTCTCTGTGAAAAACCAATGAAATGTATATCTATCTAAAAAGTCAGGTAGACTGGGCAGGGAGTGGGCAGAGTGGAGAGGGTGGGGTCTGGGGGACAGCTGCCTCCAGGCAGTGTGCATGCCGGGACTTCTGTGACCTCAGCAAGCCCAGGGCACGGGCTCTGCAGTTGGCTTTGCTCTCAGTAGAGCCTTTTAGGGGAGGACCGTGGATGTGGAGACCACAAATCTGGGGCCACAAATCTGAGGATGAGTGGAGTCCAAGGCCCAAAAGGCAGCTGTCAAGGTTGGGGTCAGACCCTAGGCAGCGTGGCTCAGTGGCTAGAGTGTTGGCCTGTGGACTGAAGGGTTCTAGGTTTAATTTCAGTCAATGGCATGTACCTTGGTTGCAGGTTCCTCCCCGGCCCAGGCCCTGGTCCGGGCGCGTGCAGGAGGCAACTAACTGATGCTTTTCTCTCTATCTTTCCCTGTCTCTTCCACTCTTCCCCAAAATCATCCTAGCTAATAAAAGAGTAATATGCAAATTGACCATACCTCCGCTACACCAAATAAACCACGCCCACAAAGCCAATCAGGAACGATATGCAAATTAACACCCAACCAAGATGGCTGCTGCCCATTGCAGGGCGATCGCTGATTGGGGTCCCCTGGCTGAGGTCCTCTGCCCAAGGATGGAAAGCCTTGGCCAGTGGCTTTCGGCCTTGGGCAGGCTGGGGGTGTCATCAGTAGGACATCCCCTGAGGGCTCCCAGTGTGTGAGAGGGGGCAGGTTGGGCTGAGGGACCACCCATGCCCAGTGCATGAATTTCGTGCACTGGGCCCCTAGTGGTAAAATATCCTCGGGTGAGGATTTAAAAAAAAGGTGGGATCCAGAGACAGGGAGGTGAGGGAACACGAAGCCTGTGGGAAGCACTGGGGTGGAGGGCGGGGGAGGCAGTGGTCTAAGAGGGAGGGCAGCGCCGTGCAGAGGTGTGGGTCAGAGCCTGGTCTGGGACCTCCTGTGTCCCCCGCTCCCTGACTGGTGCTGACCCGACCCTGTCTCGTCCCCAAGACCAAGCTGCTGACCCAGTACGTGCTGAGTCTCGCCAAGTACGACCAGAACTACGATATCCGGGACCGCGCGCGCTTCACCCGCCAGCTCATCGTGCCCTCGGAGCAGGGCGGGGCCCTCAGCCGCCACGCCAAGAAGCTCTTCCTGGCGCCCAAGCCGGCCCCGGTCCTGGAGTCGTCCTTCAAAGGTGGGCGCTGACGGGGGGGGGGGGGACCCCCACCCGGGGGGAGGGGTGGATTTGAACATCTCTCGGGCGAAG
>CM050530.1:9412140-9494834 GCA_027563665.1 Antrozous pallidus
TACCGCAGCTTGCGGTTATGATGGGCGTTGCTAACTCGCCAGGGACTTGCCCGGCACTTGCTCTCTATCGTTTGTTATCTTCTTCCCGTCATCATCCATTCCGGTCATCTTATATGTCAGAAAATATGGTGTTTGTGTACATAAATGTGTATATATGTATGTATATGTATATGTGTATATGTGTATGTATTTAAAGAACAAATCTTCAGGCCTGAAAAAGGGTACTAGGCGTGGGGGGGCTGGGGTGGAGAGTGGTTAGAGCCAGCAGACTGCCACCTGCCCCGCTGTCCATGGTGCTGAACCGTCTGCTTCCTGAACCTGCATAATGCGAGCCAGTTCCACTTTTCCTCCACCCATAGTCTTCCTCATCTGTCCACAGTCACCCCTCCCAGTGCCCAGCCTGTGTCGCCCCCCGCGGTCGTGTCCAGCAGTCTGGCCTCGGACCTGGAGGGCCTGACCCTCACGGACTCCCCGCTGGTGCCCTCGGTGAGCGGGACGGGACCCACAGTTCTGTGCTGCGCCCGGGGTTTGGATCTGCGTGCAGGGTGATGGAAGGGAAAGCGCCGGGCCCCGGTGTCTGTGACCCTCGGCGGGGACGGGGCTGGGCAGGCTGCTGCGTGCTCACCCCCATCCCCTCCTGCCTCCCGTGCAGCTGCTGAGCCCGGCGTCGGGCGTGGGGCGGCAGGAGCTGCTGCACCGCGTGGCGGGCGAGGGCCTGGCTGTGGACTACACCTTCAGCCGCCAGCCCTTCTCCGGGGACCCCCACATGGTGTCCCTGCACATCCACTTCTCCAACAGCTCCGACACCGCCATCAAGGGCCTGCGTGTGGGCACCCCCAAACTGCCTGCGGGCATCAGTATCCAGGAGTTCCCCGAAATCGGTGCGGCTCCCGGGCAGTCACCCTCTGCAGCTGCTGATGCCCTCTCCCTGCCGGGCCGGGGGCACAGAGAGGGCGGCCAGCACAATCCGTGCCCAGCGGGCACAGCAGATTAGGAAGTAAACGGATCCTGATCAGGCCAGCAGGTGCTTGGGCTCAGTTACTTCAAGACTAACTTCAGCCCCAGCTGGTGTGGCTCAGCAGATAGGGCATCGGCCTGTGGACCGAAGGGTCCCGGGTTCGATTGCAGTCAAGGGCAGGTACCTTGTTGTGGGCACATCCCCAGTGGGGGGCATGCAGGAGGCAGCTGATGGATGTGTTTCTCTCTGTTTTTCTCTTTCTTTTCTACTGTCCTTAAAAGCCAATGGTCAGGCGAGGATTAACAAAACAAAAAGACTGACTTCAGGGGATGAGTGTGTTTGTGTTTAGGGGGGAGGATGGGGGTGTTTAGATTCCAGGAGAAAACCAGGAACAGTCTCCCCAGGGCGGGCAGCTGGGAGTGGTCGGCTCTGGCAGGGGAGGGAGAATGGGTCTGGGGTGCAGACCTGACTGGTGACGGTGCCTCTCCCTCCCCCCTCCCCCCGCCTCACCCCCTGCAGAGTCCCTGGCGCCCGGAGAGTCGGCCACGGCGGTCATGGGCATTAATTTCTGTGACTCCACCCAGGCGGCCAACTTCCAGCTGTGGTGCGTGTCCAGCTTGTGGTGCAGGCGCGGGTGGGCCGGGGAGGGGGGGGTGTCACGGCGGAGTGGAGCTGGAGGTGGTGGCAGCTGGGGGGTCTGGAAGCCATCGCAGGCCCTCGGTCTCACCTCCCTCTCCTGCTGCCCCAAAGTGGGAGGCGAGGGGAGCGATGGGCCTCACCGCCTCCCCCTCTTCTCTCCCCGCACCCAGCACCCAAGGGCGACAGTTCTACGTCTCCATTCAGCCGCCTGTCGGGGAGCTGATGGCCCCGGTGTTCCTGAGCGAGAATGAGTTTAAGAAGGAGCAGGGTGAGTGCGGCCTGGGTGGAAGGGGTGGGGCGCAGCGCCATCCCCTAGGGCTGTCCACTCCGCTCACAGCCATGCGGGGCATCCTCGGCTCATCAGACGGGGGGGGAGGAGGGGGGCACAGGCCGGGACACTGGAGAGAGTGGACACCTGGCCAGCCCTGGGAATGCTAGGCCAGCACTCCCCCTGGGAGGCCACGCCGGTGACAGTCCCCAGGAAGGGTCGCCCTCGGGGCACACAGCACAGGGGAGCGGTGAGAATGCAGCTGCAGGCACTTCCGGTCTCCTTTCCGGAAGCCCCCACGTGGCGCTGCAGGGTTTCAGGCCTAGAATGCCAGAGCTGCCGGGGCTGCAGAGGCCGGGGGTCCGCCCCGTCGCCGGAGGGGGGGCCTTGGGTTCGGTTTGCCTGGCGGCAGAGGCGGCAGGGGAGGTGTCGGGTGAGGGCAGCCCGGTTCAGACCTCCTCCGGCAGAGGAAGCTGGCCACGTTCTCGCCAGGCCTGAGGCTGAGAAGGACCGGCAGCAGCTAGAGGAGGAAGGGCAGCCCCAGGGGGCAAGCCCTGGTTTCGGTTCCGAACCTGCACTCACTTGGTGTGCGACCTCGGGCCCGATTCTGACCATTTAGGGGCTTCAGATCCCCGGACGGTGAGGACCAGGCTTAGAGCGGGGACAGAGGGGGTGGGGGCTGGGGCGGGTGGCCCCAGGGAGGCATAGAAGCTATTCTAGAACTTTGGGCTTGGGCGGTATGGAGAACGGCCCTTCCCCTAGACCAGGGGTTGGCACACTTTTGCTTTCTCTGCCATGTGCCATGAAGCCAAGGGTCCCGGGTTCGAATCCGGTCAAGGGCATGTACCTTGGTTGTGGGCACATCCCCAGTGGGGAGTGTGCAAGAGGCAGCTGATGGATAAAATATATTTAAAAAAAGAAAGAAAATACAACTGGTCAGGCATGGAGGGGATGGAGCCTCTCAGAGGGAGGAGAGGGGCAGCAGAGAAGGTGGGCGGAGGCGGGACAAGGGCAGGAGAGTGAGCCAGTGGACCGGAGAGGTCAGCCCTGGTGAGTGACATGTTCGAGGTGCCGTGAGCACCTGGCCAGGTCTGGAGCTGCTGCCCGGAGAAATTAGGGTCCACCTGTGACACTGCCCAGTGAGGGCCAGGCCTTGGCCAGGAGGGCAGCCGTCCCCAGGGCTCTCGGAGAGGACTCAGCCACGGGAGCCAGGAGGGATCTGAACTTGGTTGGTGTGGGGGTCTTCGGTCAGCACCACGGACAGAGCCCTGGGCGGGTGGGCCGGGAGACCCCTAAGGTTTCCTGATGAAGGGCAAGGCCCAAGAGGGGGGCGTCCCCCTCCCCAAGGCTGTGAGGGAGTCAGGCCTGGCCTCTCCCTCCCTCCCTCTCTCTCTCTTTCACCCTCTCTCCCTCTCTCCTCTCTCTGTCTCTTCCTCCCTCTCCATCTCTTCCTCCCCCCTTTCCCTCTCTCTCCCTCTTCTCTCCTTCCTCTCTCTCTCCTTCTCCCTCTCCCTCTCTTTCCCTCTCCCCTTCTCTCTCTCCTTCGTCTCTCCTTCTCTGTCTCTCTCCCCCTCTCTCCTCTCCCTCTTTCCTTCTCCCTCTCTCTCCCTCTCTCTCTCTCTCTTTCACCCTCTCTCCCTCTCTCCTCTCTCTGTCTCTTCCTCCCTCTCCATCTCTTCCTCCCCCCTTTTCCTCTCTCTCCCTCTGTCTCTCCCTACCTCTCTCCCCCTCCTCTCTCTCTCCTTTTCCCTCTCCCTCTTTCCCTCTCTCCCTCTCTCTCTCTTCCCCCCTTCTCCTCCTCTCTCTCCTTCCTCTCTCCTTTTCCCTCTCTCTCTCCCCCTCTCTCCTCTCCCTCTTTCCTTCTCCCTCTCCCTCTCCCTCCACCCCCCTTTCGGATAAGATTCCTCATGTCACGGTGGCACCGTGGGGAGTGCGGACAGGTGAGCCGCCACAGCCTCCGCTCACCGTGCCCTCCGCCCCAGGGAAGCTGACGGGCATGAACGAGATCACGGAGAAGCTGGTGCTGCCGGACGGCGGTCGGGGTGACCTCGCCGTGGTGCAGAAAGTCACCGCCACGGCCAACCTGGGCCGGGTCCCGTGCGGGACGCCCGATGAGTACAGGTACCGGCCCTCCCCGGGAAGGAGACAGTTGGGTGGTGGGAAGGAGGGCTCCCGACAGCAGGGGCTGAGCCCTCCCGCCGGCCCCTCAGGTTCGCGGGGAGGACGCTGACCAGCGGGAGCCTGGTCCTGCTGAGCCTGGACGCCCGGCCCCCCGGCCCCGCCCAGCTGACGGTCAACACCGAGAAGATGGTGATCGGCACCATGCTGGCCAAGGATGTGGTGCAGGCCCTGACCCAGTGACCCCCAGTGGCCGCTGCTCTGCCAGGTTCTCCTCCTGACACCTGGCTGTTAGCACCTCCTCTCTCTTTCTCTCCCTCTCCCCTCTCACCCCCCTTTCTTCCTCCCTCTCTCCCTCCCTCTCTCCCTCTCTTTCTCCCTCTCTATTTCTCCTTCTCTATCCCTCCCTTCCTCTTTCTCCCTCTCCCTCCCTCCCTCCCTCCCTCCTTCCCTTTCCCTCTCTCCTTCTCCTTCTCTCCCTCCCTCTCTCCTTCTCTCCCTCCTTCCCTCTCTCTCTCCTCTCTCCCTCTCCCCCTTCCTCTCTCCCTCTCCCCCTTCCTCTCTCCCTCCTTTCTCTCCCTCTCTCCTTTCCTCCATCTCTTCCTCCCTTTTCCTCCCTCTCTCTCCCTCTCTCTTCCTCCCTCTCTCTCCCCCTCTTTCTCCCTCTCTTCCTCTCTCTCCCTCCTCTCTCTCCCCCTCTCCCTCCCTCCCTCTCCCTCTCTTCTTCTCTCTCTCCCCTCCCGCCTCTCTCCCTCTCCCCCACTCTTCTTTCAGATAAGATTCCTCATGTTGCACAGCACCCAGAGTCCCCCCCCCTTTCTGTAGTTATTTATGGGACAGATTCTCAATAAAGGTCTTCTCGCTGAGGCCAGCTCACCTTTCCTTTCTCCTGGGCTCTGGGGGGCTGGGGGAGAGTGGCTGAGGGCTCCGTCAGACACTCGGGACTGACCCTAGGGAGGCTGGCGGAGTCCGGGGTGACTGGTTGGAGCTCCGAGAGGACGAGAGGACGGTCCCCGGTCCCCAGCGTCGCTGTGGAAGACGTCTGAGCAGGGACCAGAGGCCGCGTGGTCCTTCCTCTGAGCCCCGCAGACATGAGGCCTTTGGGCGGGCCGCTGGGTGCCTCGTGGGTCCTGGGGAAGGAGAAGCCATGATGTGGGGAGCTTTCCAATCAGGGGCGAACCTCAAAACAGGCCCAGAGCCCCCACTGGGGGCAGGGGAGGAGCAGCAGGGGTGGCCAGCTGCTCACACATATCCCATCCCCTAGAGGGACAGACTCAGAGCAGGAGGTGGGGTGGGGCCCGAGGCCCCAGCCGTCCACGCTGCTGCCCACAGACGCGATGGGAGGACACAGCCCTCCCCCGGGGCAGGTTCCGGGAGCGGCAGTGAGGACCTGGGGCCCGCGGACACCTTTCCCGGTGAGTAAAGGGGCGCAGGGAGCAGTGTTTCCAGAAGGTGTAAGAGGTGTTCCATTAGCACATGTTCTTGTACTTCTTTAAAAAAATTTTAGCCCAAACCGGTGTGGCTCAGTGGGTAAAGCATCGGCCTGCGGACTGAAGGGTCCCGGGTTCGATTCCGGTCAAGGGCATGTACCTTGGCTGCAGGAACATCCCCAGTGGGGGGTGTGCAGGAGGCAGCTGATTGGTGTTTCTCTCTCATCGATGTTTCTGACTTTCTATCCCTCTCCCTTCCGCTCTGTAAAAAATCAATAAAATATATTTTTTAAAAAAATTTAATTCTCACTTGAGGATATTTTCCCATTGATTTGTGGAACGTGGAGGAGAGAGGGAAAGACAGAAATATCAATGTGAGAGAAACACATCGATTGGTTGCCTTTGCATGAGCCAGACCAGATCCGGGAAACAGCCTGCAACCGAGGCACGAGGTACGTGCCCTTGACCGGCACCGAACCCGGGACCCTCCACTCTGCACGTCGACGCTCTATCCACTGAGCCAAACCAGCTAGGGCTAACATATGTTCTTTTAACAAGAGAGTCTGTGCAGCCGAAACCGGTGTGGCTCAGCGGATAGAGTGGCGGCCTGCAGACTGAAAGGTCCTGGGTCCGATTCCGGTCAAGGGCATGTTCCTTGGTTGCGGCCACATCCCCATTGGGGTGTGTGTGTGTGTGTGTGTGTGTGTGTGTGTGCAGGAGGCAGCTGATCGGTGTTTCTCTCTCATCGATGTTTCTAACTCTCTGTCCCTCTCCCTGCCTCTCTGTTAAAAAAATCAATAAAAAATACGTTTAAAAAAAATAAAAAAGGACACACACACACACAGAAAACAATGAACGTGTTTTCTTCCTCACACAGCTTGGCAGGAGTTGAACAAACACTGTGAACTCACCTTACCTTGTGGTCTGAGCCCTAAGGGAATGCCCCTTTTCTGATCTTTCTCAACCAGGAAAACGATGTCTCCCAGTAGCCCCTCTTCTCTCAGCTGCAGCCTGCTGCGGGGGCACGGAGCGCCTGAGCAGAGAGAACACTGCATACAGTCTCCAGCCGAACGGTTACACTGACAGCCCGGTTGTAGGGCTGGGCTGGGCTGCAGAGGCGGTGCCCGGCCTCGCTGGGCTCAGAGGCCGTTTGGGGGCTGGGAGAGTGGACAATGCGGCCTCTTTGTTCCTGCCTCTCTGCCAGTGGCCAGCTGTGGGCACGTGACACGTTACCGAAGATCTGCGCCGCTGCCGCTCGGCACAGCCCGCCCGCAGGTCAGAGGTCCTGTTGCTCCTGTAATCGCTGGGGGCCTGGCCAGTATGGCTGGGGAGCGAGGACTCACACACACACACACACGGGGCCGTGACTGCATGTGAAGTCAGCCACAGCTTCCTTCGCTGTCTAGCGAGCCCTGGGGTCAGGCAGGGCGATGGGTGCACAAAGGTTGTTCTGACTTTTGTTGTATGTGGTTAAGACTTCAGTCCCTTCTAGCCAGGAATCCGGGCTGGTGACTCAACTTCTTTAAGCCTTAGTTTCCTCACCTGCAAAATGGGTTACCGGAGATAAGACACTTAGAGTTGTGCCAAGCCCAGATGCTCAGGAAAGGCCAGCTTATTATTCTATTACTAGTGGCCCGGAGCATGAAATGCGTGCACATTAAAAGGGGATGAATTAGAGGAAATAACTTAATATTGCTGTTTGCCCTTTCTCTGTAATAGAAGTGTCAGAGATGAAAGAAAATTAGTAAAATGTATATGAGTCTGGGGCACACCACACTCCCCAGAGTGGAGTCCCCACTCACCCACATGTGCCTCAAAATTGCATGAGACCCAGACTCAGCCCCCCCCCTCCCCCCCCCCCCCACACATTGGGCTGGATCCAGACCCAGCCAGTCCCACCCTTATGAAGCCCCACTCGGTAGGGGGCGTAGCCTCAGGTTTCCCGGCCCCATGCCAGGATGGGGGAGGGGTGGGGAGGGCGTGGCCTGAGGTCCCCCATCAAGGCCAGTCAGGTGGGGGTTTGGAGGCACAGCCTCAGCCTCAGGTCTCCCACCCCAGCACCAGGAGGGGGTCGTAGCCCCCATCAAGCCCTGTTGTGCAGGGAGCATGGCCTGAGTTCCCGACCCAGCACTGGGGGTGCGCCTTGAGGTCCCCTGTCAAGCCCCATGGGAGTGGGGGAGGGCATAGCCTCAGGTCTCTGCTGATTGCTCCTTAAGGCTCCTTATGGGAACTTGGCCTCAGCTACCGGTATGTGTGCAGCCATCTTTGTGATGGAGTGACGGTCAATTAGCATATTCCCTCTTTATTAGAAAGGATTACTTCCAAGAAGTTGTTTAAGAAGAGGGATTTAGGCTGCAGAAATTTCTGTTCCAAGTCATCTGAAAGGTGCCTCAGTTTCCCTTGCCTGGCACTGGGGAAGGGGGTGGGGAGAAGAGGGGGTGATCAATTAGCACATTCCCTCTTTATTAGATAGGATGAGGAGGAGGTGACACCCGCAAAACACTCAGAACTCCTCCTTCCAGTCCCTTGTTTCTCCCCTTCCACCGTCCAACCTCTACCAAGTCCCCAATCTCATCTCCAAAGCACCTGACCCAGCCACCCTCCTGTGCACAATGCTCAGTAGTTCCCTGTCTGCAATATACGGGCCCTTCCTTCTCACCCGGGCTTCCCCCCAGCGCATCCGCCCGCGTTATCCCCGCGGTGGTCAGAGGGGGCACCGGGTCAGCCCCCTTCTCCGTCTCTACCCCGGGGTCCCCGCCCTGTACCTCCTAGGTGCACCTCGGGCCGCAGTCTGGTAGGTTGGAGGCGGTTTCCCAGGGAAACTTGGTCCCTGGAGGAGGTGTCGTGTGTCGTCCCCCCCCCCCCCTCGTCTCTGGAAGTTTCCCCAATCTCAGCCGCCCCTCCCCCCCAGGAAACCGAGGCGCAGACTCCGGGCATCCCAGCCGGAGTGGCCTCGCCCCAAAGGGGTCCTGCAAGTAGCGCACCGCGGACCCTGCAAATCCCAGGCTTTCCTGTCCCAAAGCGTCGCCGCGGCGTCGCGGGGCGTGTCCATCGCGCCCCTCCGTTTCCAAAGGGTAAACCAGCCGCGCGAGGGGAGCGGCGCCCCCGGGTCTGCGCCTCGGAGGGAGGGAGTGTGCGTGTGACTTTGGCCGTCCCCGCTCGGCGCCGGGCGGGGTCGGAGGGTCGGGGCACAGGTGCTCCGCATCCCGCGGGGGCGGGGGGGCGCTGCATAGTCCGGGCACATGCTTGTGCATTCCCCGCCGCCCCCGTGGCGTCCCGCCGGTAAGAGCCGCCGCCTCAGCCATCTGTCCGTCCGCCGGGGTCGTGGCGGGGCTGCAGCCGCAACTAACGGTCCGTGCGCGGTCTCGCTCGGCCCGCTGGGGGGCGCTCCCTCCCTCGGTCCCGTCCCGGTGCCGCTGGATTCCCCCGCGCGGAGTGCGGATCACGTGTCCGCGGGGTGAGTGGCAGCGCGGGGGCGGGGGCAGGGCGTCGCCTCGTGACTCAGGGCCTTTGGCTTTTAAAGGGGCCGCGGCCCTCTGGAGGCCTCGGCCGGCGTGGCTTGGGCACTGCGCTGCGCTGCAGACGCCCGGCGGCCTCGGCCTGGAGCGTCCGTCCGTCCAGACAGGAGCGAACTCGCGGACTTGCGCACGGAAGGAAGTGCTGGCCCCGGACGCTGTGTCCTCCTGTAGCCGTCGCAAGTGAGCCCCGAAGCTACTGGGGCGCCGGAACTCACAGAGTTTCCTGAATCGCTGCGCCCCCATTCCCGCCCTCCCCCCCGCAACCCCACTAGTCTCTGTGGCGCCCAGAAGGGGGCGGAGAAGCTGGGGCGAACAGCCTGGGCGGGGCGATGCCGCTGGCGACAAGCACGCAGGGCGGTGAACGCGACGACGGCAGCGGCTCCTTTAAGGCGGAGAGACTGGCTCCTCGTGCTGTGCGCGCGTCCCGAGCCCGGGAGGTCACGTGGCTTCACACGTTCGATTGGCCCCGGCGCCGCCGCGCCGCATTCGCCAGGGGCGTCTAGCGAGGTGGGAGCCGAGCACGTGCGGCTCCGCTTCGCGCCGTGGAACCTGCGGCTCGAGGTGGGTCCCGGGGGGACGTGGGGACACCCGGGCTGAGGAGGCGCGGCGGCGGCCCCGGGGAGGCGTGCACCTGGCAGCGGCTCCGTCCTCCTCCTCAGCCGGGGCCCGGCCGGTGGGCCTGGTTCGGGGCCGGGGGGCGGGTCAGCGAGGCCCGGCTGTGGCCGGGAGTTTGGCGGAGCAGCCGTGAGAGACCCGCGGGCCGGTGAGGGAGGCTGCATCCTCCATGACTCCCGGGGGCACGGGGCCTCGGACGGAGGGACGTTCCGAAGGTCGGGGTGCCCCGTTCAGCGTCCCTCTCTAGCGTCTTCTGCCCAGGGTTATGCGCCCCGGTCAGGCCGACCCCGACGCGGCGAGCGCCCCGAGCGCCCCGGCGCCGCCCGAGGGGCCCGGACATGCTTCCGGGAGCTCGGATGCACCTGTGAGGCCTCGCCCCTTCGCAGGGCGCCCTCTGGGGGGACCGGTGACGGAAGTCTGCAGCCCCGGAGACCCCGAACTGGCAGCCCTGCCGCCGACCCCGTCCACACCCCACCCCAGCCGGCAGCCGGGGCCTGGGCCAGCTGCCGCCTCCGTCTCCCCATCCCAACAGGCGGCAGGAAACCCCGGAAGCGTGGGCGTCCTGGTGGCTCCTGGTCCGCTCGTTTTGTTCCTTTTTAAAAAAATTTATGATTTTTATTTTTCTTACATGTTGACAGTCTTTTTAAATTAATTTTAAAATATGTTTTATTGGTATTTTTACAGAGAGAAAGGGAGAGAGCTCGAGAGTGAGAAACATCCATTAGCTGCCTCCTGCACCCAGCCCCCCCCGGATGTGCCCGCAGCCAAGGAACATGCCCTTGACCGGAATCGAACCCCGGACCTTTCAGTCCGCAGGCCAACGCTATATCCACTGAGCCACACCAGTTTCGGCTTTATTGTTTATAAAGTATTACAAATAATAGTACATAGGTTCCCTTTTTTCCCCCCCATCGACCTCCCTCCGGCCTCCCCTACCCCCCAGCACAGGCCCTCACCTGCCCGGTCGGCTCGTTTTTATGGGGCGGCGGGTGGAAGGGAGTTCGGTTCCGGGAGCTCTGCTCCACGGGGTGGCCCGCGGGGCCTGGCGGGGTGGCAGGCAGGCGCCCCGGTCTCTCCCGCCTCCAGGAGCTTTCTTCCCAGAGCCCCCTCCCCTCCGGGTTTGCTCGGGTCGCGGCAGTTTCCCTGGAACTCGGGGTGCCTGGCTGTGCACGCACGCCCGCCGGACAGAACTGGGATCCGGACACCCCTGCCCTCACCTCCCCGTGTGTAAGTCCGTCCGCGGCCCCCCTCGCCGGCATTGCCCTGTGCCCATCGCCCGGGGCCCGCCTGCTGGTGCGGCGGGCGGTCGGCATGCTGGGGCGCTGGACGGGGGTCCGCTCTCTGGACCCCTTCACGGCGGCTGGGAGGAAGGGCGGTCCAGGTGTTAAGACTCACTCCAGGCTCAACACCTGGCTTGCAAACAAGCTCATGCTCTCCAGCTGTTCGTTTACTTATCTCCTAATTTTTTTAAAAAGAAATATAACGTTGATTTTATACAGAGAGGAAGGAAAAGAGGTAGAAATATAAATGACAGCAGAAACCGGTTTTGCTCGGTGGTTACAGTGTTGGCCTGCGGACTGAAAGGTCCCGGGTTCGATTCCGGGCAAGGGCATGGACCTTGGCTGCGGGCACATCCCCAGTGGGGGGTGTGCAGGAGGCAGCTGATCGGTGTTCCTGTCTATCCCTCTTCCTTCTCTCTGTAAAAAGTAATTAAAAAACTTTAAGTTTCTTTATTGGTTAAAGTATTACATGTGTGTCCTTATGCCTCTATAACCCTCCCCCGCTCATCGGTTAGGCTTATCTGCATGCACACAAGTCCTTTGGTTGAGCTCTCTCCTTCCCCGACCCTCCCCTGCCTCCTCTAAAAAAAAAAAAAAAAAAAAAAAAAAAAAAAAAAAAAAAAAAAAAAAAAAAACTGACCCCCTGAGGGCCAGTCTTAAAACACACCTTTTCGGACCTCCCCACCCCCCAATTGTGCAGAAGAAGAAAGGGGCTCAGAAATCATACCGCAGCGACTGAGTGGTAAGCCAGGGGGTGAACCTAGGCCTGTCTGGTGCCATTGCCCAGCCTAGGACACTGTTCTGGTGGCCAGAGGGGTCCGGGGTGGCGGGCTGTGGGCTGTGGACTGGTCACAGGGAAGCCCTGCCTTGAGGGACAGATGGCGGGCGGGAGGCAGTGTTTCTGGGCACGAGGGGGCAGCGTGGACCGCGGGAGGAATGTGCTGTGTCCGTCATTCCGCCCTGTGTGTGAGAGCAGCCGGCTGGGCCTGGGAGAGCAGAGGGCTGGCCGCCTCCCACTATGGGGTGACCCTCCCCGGCCTCTGCTTTTCTCAGAACAGTTTCAGCAACTTTTGTCTCCTGAGACAAGGCAAATTTGAAATTCCATAATTGTTTTAAGCCCCATAGAGGTAGAACGGGGCTTGTTACACCTCACCTCTTCTGCTCAACTAAAAGTCCCCTAATCCTGTTTCTTACATTTCCAGGGAGAATTAATAGGGGTTTTAGCAGCATCCCAATACAGTCCGGGGTGAGCTCCCAGGGCATCAGGAAGCCTTGTGCCATGCCAAAACCGGTGTGGCTCAGTGGATAGAGCCTCGGCCTGCAGACTGAAGGATCCCAGTCAAGGGCATGGACCTTGGCTGTGGGCACATCCCCAGTGGGGCGGGTGCAGGACGCAGCTGATGCTTCTCTCTTACCGATGTTTCTGACTTTCTATCCCTCTCCCTTCCTGTCTCTGTGAAAACTCAATAAAACATATTTAAAAAATAAAATAAAATGTTACCTGCCCCCACCTGTTTTCTCAAGCAATCTTTACAGTCCCAAGCCCCCCAGCTGTGAGTTCAGTGTTTGGGAATTTGAGGGTGGATGGCGAAAGGTGGTTGGTTACAGGAGCTCTCCGCTGTATTTTAACGCTTCATGTGCTAGGTCAGTGGTTGGCAAACTGCGGCTCTGTTAACTAATGAGTTTGCCGACCACTGCTGTAAGGCATCACCCTCACCCAGACGTTTTGACTACAGGTTAAAGACATTAGTACATTATTAAAATGTTTTTCCCTAAGACAGTGTTAGGCAAACTCAATCAACAAAGCAGCAAACCGAGGCTTGCGAGCTGCATGTGGCTCATGAGCTGCAGTTTGCCAACAGCTGTAGGTGATATCTGTGCAAACTTTCTCACTCATTGCCTCCAGGTCTGTCAGCCAAATAACTGGTTCCTAAAATTATGTGTTTGTTTAAAAGACAAGTTAAGCTGAAACCAGCTGGCTTAGTGGATAGAGCGTTGGCCTGCAGACTGAAAGGTCCCGGGTTCGATTCTGGTCAAGGGCAGGTGCCTTGGCTGCGGGCACATCCCCAGTGGGGCGTGTGCAAGAGGCAGCTGATCGATGTTTATCTGTCATCGATGTTTTTGACTTTCTATCCCTCTGCCTTCCTCTCTGTGAAAAATGAATGAAATATTTTTTGAAAAGGCAAGTTAACTAGTGAATTTGTAGTTCTGGCTGGAGGTTTGGGACAGGAATGTGTACAGACCTGTAGGTTAATGTTCAGGCTCTTGTCTTCAGTAGCTAGTGGCGGAGGCAGTCAAAGAATCATGGGATCAAGTCGCAAATTATTTTCTCCCCGATGGAAGAGCCGTGCTAATCCCGTCCATCCTGTTCTGCAAATCGTTTCCTAGCCAGAACCTAAGCTGCACTCACTCTGGGGAGAACTTGCCAGCAAGCCCCCAAGGGTCTGTGGGAGAGGGGTTAGACCTTGAGGTCTGAGTGGAGGAAATTACATAAAGAATTTTTGCTTCTTTTTGAGTTAAAAACCAGGATGCACTAATGAACCCTTTTCAGGTTTTATTAAACCACTAGAGGCCTGGTGCATGAAAATTCATGCTTTGGAAATGCCCTTCGTCTCTTTTTCTGCCGTTGTTGAGTCTGTTGTTAGTTAGACCTGGTCGTGAGAACTTGTCACCTCTGTAAGCACGGATTCTTTTTTTATATTTTATTGATTTTTCACAGAGAGGAAGGGAGAGGGATAGAGAGTCAGAAACATCGATGAGAGAGAAACATCCATCAGCTGCCTCCTGCACACCCCCCACTGGGGATGTGCCCGCAGCCAAGGTACATGCCCTTGACCAGAATCGAACCCAGGACCCTTCAGTCTACAAGCCAATGCTCTATCCACTGAGCAACACCATTTTCGGTTGTAAGCACGGATTCTAAATGCTTGAGGTTTTCATATTCCATAGGACCCCCCACAAAGCATGTCTCAGTTATTATAATAAACTGGCTGAAAATACTGAACTAAAAGGTACATGGCATTTGGTTAGTTCACAGGAAAATTATCTGGCTTCCCATAAAAAGTCAGTCTCCATAGTTCACTGTTTAAGTCACATTGTAGATGTAATTCCCGGGGAGTTTTTCTTCTCGGATTTTAAAAGGCTCCCATTAGGGATTATCTTGCTTCCTTAATATATAATGTGTTTAAAATAACTGGCCCAGAAGGGGGTCCATTTCTGCCGAAACGGGCTTTGCTTTCAGTTGTACAGAGCAGTCAGGCATGCTTGGATAACCTCTGAATTTTACTTTATTTTTATTTGTTTGTTTATTTGTATTGCTGTGTGGTCGGAGCACCCTTTTAGGTTACGGTGAGTTAACCCCACTTTGATGTTTTGAGGCCCGTATTGTGCCGACTTTCCTTGAGGTAATGGGAGAAGCCCCAGCGGGCAGGTCTGCGGTTGATTTGGGGCTAAAATGGGTCACGGGAGCCTGAAGCTGTTGATTCTCAGTAACCTGACACAATAGCGTTGAGGTTTCTTTTTCTTCGGGCAGCGGGATGTACTGATCAGGGGCCACCCTGACCAGCTTAGCACCTTGGCTACAGGTCTCCGTTGGTGAAGTGGGGGTGGGGTGGGGGGGGGGGGGCAGTTCTCTGTTGGAAGAGAGTAGTTACCTGGAAGGGCAGGTTGGGGTTTTCACTGTTGTTATGTGAACATTTGATCTCTCAATAAACACCTGTGCTCTCGGCGTTCTGCTTTTGTGCTCCTGGCTTCCGGTTCTGACACCATCTGTCTCCCCAGTTTGCCCTTTCTCCGGAGACTGTTTTTTCAACCTGTCGTTTTGGAAGTTCGAAAGGTGTTCGAGACCTGTCTCCCAGGGATACCTTGGCGTTGACCCCAAGCCCAGACTGTAACGCCTGACTCTGTTGTCAGGGACAAGGAGACGGGCTGAGAATGACTGTTTATGCAGTGAGGGGGTGACAGACCCGGCTTTGGAGCCCAGGTCTCTTCATTCCCAGACTGGTGCTATTGCCAGAATTCGTGCTCCTTCACCTCCTCTGTGTTGGTCTCTGGATGATTTCATTTTCCTTAAAATCCCTACTTGGCTCCTAAGACCCTGGCTTCCTTTCCTCCACTGTGACTGATAGATCTCTTCTTGCCCTGGCACTTATAGGCTCCCCCCCCCCCCCCCCATGCCACATTCCCTGAGGTTCATTCTTGTCCTCTCACACAGAGGGCCTGTGTTTGCCCCTCGCACCAGCCCTCTCGCTCCCTGGTCGAGTTTTAGGTGGGGCTCTTTAGCGTTGATTGTCCTCGGGCCCCCTGGATCTGATCGGCCTCCTGAATAGTATGTGTATCTGGGGCGTATCAAACCCACCAGGTCTAAAGCAGAACCAATGGCTTCATCTCCTGGGGCTAATCTGATCCTATCCCCTCCACCCAATTAGTCTGCCGTTTCTTCCAGCTGTGCTCTGGTGACCTCTTGGGGGAAAGAACTGTGTCTGAGTGGCTGTTGTAGTGGTTTTCACTGCTGGAGGCCCCCCTTGAGCTTGTCTGTTGACACCCACCACTCTGGGTGGGGCTTTGCCATGCTGGTGGTTCTCCAGCCCCCCTACTTTCCACCTTGGCTCTTAATGGATGGTTGGGTCCTTGAGTCTTAATGGATGGTCGTATTCCCCAAGCTGTGAGTGTAAGCTGTGGATGAGAGGGCCCTGTCCTACCTTCCCTCCTCCTGCCCACCCCCCACTTCACCGGCATGACTATGATGTTTGCTTGATGAACTCAGGGGTTTAAGATGAAACACAAACTTCCCTTGGGTTTTGGGCTTGGAAGAGGCTAAATTTAGCTGTTCAGGAGGCTATACCAGTTCTACCATCCTACCGCTTTTCTTGTTTTTTAAAGGGTATTTTTACTGATTTCAGAGGGGAAGGGGGGAGAGAAACGTCAATGATGAGAGTCACGGATTGGCTGCCTCCTGCGTTCCCCCATGAAGATCTAGCCCGAAGCTGGGGCATGTGCTCTTGACCAGAATCTAAACTGGGCCCCTTCGGTCCCCAGGCCAGGCCAATGCTCTGTCCACTGAACCAAACCGGAACTAGAGCTCCTACCGCTTTTCTTGCCTGGGTTTAGGAAAATCTCTAATGGTAAACCTTCTGAGTGTTTCCCAAATACAAAAACAAAAAGCCCAAACTGTCTGTTACATTCCGAACATGCACACAAGCTTCTTGGTGAGCCTGACAACCGTGAATGCCTTGAAAGCTTGCTTCTGAGTAACAGTGACTTAATCAGCTGTGTGGAGTTGGGGAGCAGCTGTCACTAATACGTTATTTACTGAGCAGGTGCTGTATATATTCTCTAGGTGGCCCTCCATTCTGTACCTGAGGCGGCCACGCTCAGAAAAGATACCTGACTGGTGAACTTAGTGTACGCACTTCAGAGCCTGTGTCTTTTCTGTTCTGCAAAAACAGCGGATCACAGTTTAGGGGAGAGTTCTTCCCCTGTGGGAAAAGGGGGCGCTTTTCCCAGAAGGTTGTCTCCCCTCTCTTCCTTTCTCCTTCGAGGATTATTACCAGAGGAAACCTTTGTTTCATGATGGGAGTGTCAACTGTTAATGTGCTTGAAAAGAGGAAAATTGATACCTGCCAAAATAATAGCTTATATTAGCGGATATTCCTCATGAACCATTCCTTCTGGCATTTACACCTAGTTTTACCTGGAGGCCGTTTTTATCCAGTAACTCTAAGAGTTGTCGTTTTACTTTTCTAGCATTGCTGATTGGTTATTTCTTTTGTTGATCCGGATTCACAATAGCACTAAGGTTTGCCTTCTCTTGTCTTTGTCTTAAAGCTTACTTTCCTGTCCGTAGTGAAAGACCAAAAGAAAGTTAAAAAAAAAAATGCCGCAAATGGCCTCACTTGATGGCAATACTAGAGGCCCTGTTGGTGCCCCGGTGGGGTCCCTTGGGGTGCTGCAGAGATCAGGCCCCAGCTTTCGCTTCGAACCTTGCAGGCCCGCTTGACACCCTACTTTGGCCTGGTGCCGCCCCCTCACCTGCCCCACCATCCTGCCTGAGTGAAGGCTGGCAGCCAGCTGCCGGGGAAGGAAGGTCGATCAGCCCTGATCGCTGGCCAGGCCTAGGGACCCTACGCATGCACGAATTTCGTGCACCAGGCTTCTAGTGTGCGTATAGATGGAATACTTCACTTACCTTTATTCTAATTTCAGTGTCCTCTACATGTCTCATTTGTGTGCATGAGAGGAGGGGGGAGGGAGGGAGTCATTCAGATGTCATTTGCTTTGAGTTTGGAGGTTGTGGTGTGTGTACCTAATAGGATTGGGAGTGGGGCACAGTTGGACAGGCATACTCCTAATTATTTTTTTATTGTATATTTATTTTTTTTTCAGTATAACTTAGATTTAATAGTAGTACATATGTTTTCCTTTTTCCCCCCCATTTTCCTCCCCCCAGCCTTCCCTACCTCACAGCACATGTCCCCACCTGCCCCCCGCCCCAGTATCTTGCATCCATTGGTGATGCTCCTATGCATGCATACAAGTCCTTAGGTTGATCTTCCCCAGCACGCGCCCCCCCCCCAGCCCGCCCCCTGTAGCTTGACAGCCTGTTCAATGCCTCCCTGCCTCTATATCAATCACTCTCCCCTGTTTTTCTTCAAAAATATCTTGCCTCTGCAGACTAGAAATAAATGTATAAGAACAAAAAATGTTTGAGTGTCAGTTTCAATGTCCAACTGTTCTGAGTCCCAGTTTCAGTGTCAAATAATTCTTTATGTGTACATGTCAGCAGTGGTATCCAGATGGTGGACACATGGTGGCAATGCAAGTTCTAACCTCTCTGATTTGGTCCTGGGCCGCCTGCGGCATCACACAGCTGCCGGCTGCCAGCATGGCAAGGTGCCATCAGTGTCCCCCACTAAGTAGGTTTTTAAAGACTGCTTCAGATGGTAAGAGTCTCAGACCTTCCCTTCTTTCTGGGGAAGTTTTTCCCAGAGGCCTCCAGGTCTGCATCCCCCCCCCCCCCCCGACAATTGGGGCACTTCCCTCCCTGGCTGTCCTGCCTCCATCTTTCCTGGGTTTGCTCATTGCCCCCTTCTGACATTCACATGCCGTTGTCATTGACCTGTAAGTGTGGCCAGGACCTGTGTAGTAAATAAAAGTTAGGTTAATTTTTTTATTATATCAAGAGGAGCCTTTTACAGTTTGGAAACCTCTGTGGTAGAAGGTTGTAGTACTCTTTCCATTTCACAAATGGGGAAACTGAGGCACAGGGGTTAACTGCCAATAAATGGCCAGAACCAGACTCTGTAAACAAATGTATTGACATATAAGTCACATAACCATAAAGCTCATCTTTCAGTGTGCAATTCAGTGATAGTATGTTTACAGAGGTTTGCACTCATAATCCAATGAGGTATTTTCATCATCTCAGGAAGAAACCTCATACCTATTAGCCACCGCCTCCTAGTATCTCTTCCCTTCTCACCTCCCTAGTTGAAGGCAACTAATCTGCTTTAGACTTGCTGTTTATTCTGGACATTTTGTATAAATGGGCTTATATAATGTATGGTCCTGTGTGACTAGGTTCTTCCACTTAGCCTAATATTTTCAAGGTTTATCAATGTAGTAATTTGTATCAGTACTTCATTCTCTTTTGTACTGCTGTGTAGACAAACCCCAGGCTCTGAACCAGATCTGTCTGGTTCGTAAACTCCCCTCCCTGCTGCCTTGCCGCCTTGCCAAGGTAAATCCCATTCCTGTGGAAGGCTCTGGAGGCGTTTTCTCAGGGCACCTTGCTCACAGTAAACACTCATTAAGTATTTTAATATATAAGCAGGAAACATGAACCCTCCTTACTCTTTTTTTCTCATTGATCATCGCCAGAGAATTCTCCCCCCCCCCCCCCGCCCCCCCATTGCTTTTCAGAGAGAGTGGAGACAGACAAAGACAGACATGGGTGTGAGATCTCACATCGCCTGGTTGCCTCCTGCACGCTCCTGGGGAGCAAACCTGCAACCCCAGGTATGTGCCCTTGACCAGGAAGCAAATCTGTGCCCCTCTGGTGCATGGGCCGAGGCTCTACCCACTGGGGACACCAGCCAGGGCCAGATCCTTATTTAACTCCTGCTGTGGTGTTGAGGGAAAGGGGGTGAAAGTCTCTGTGGCCCTAAAGGAGTGTAAACCTGGCTATCTTTGTTCTGGGTCCAGGAGGAGGGAGCAGGCAGTATAAAAGATTGCTGCGACCACCAGGAAGCCCAGCGCCTCCCCACGTTCGGCCATGCCAGTCTCTTTCAGAAGATAAAGGCCGTATTGGAGAACACTCTGGATTTCTGCACTGCACCCTGCAGTAGAGAAGTTTATGGTCATTTGCCAGGTGAGTGGGGTTTGGAAACCAGATGCTCTGGGCCTGCGTGTGGTGCTGTGTCTAGGCAGCCTCCTGGTGAAGCCTGTGAAGAATGGCCTTGAATCTCCGGCAACACTTGCCCCTCCTTCAGTTTCCTTTGTGGGTTCCCCTCTGAGCAAAGACTGCCTTTGATTACAATACAGAAATCTCTTTTGTGATGCTCACGGAGATTGGGTAAGAAAGGAGAGGTCAGAAGTGACAGGACTCTCTCCATAGAGAATTACAATGCATATCACAGGTGATTATAGATTTCTGGTTGCCCCATTTTCAAAAAGGTGCCCAGCTGGTGTGGTTCAGTGGTTAAGCGTCAACCCATGAACCAACAGGTCATGGCTCTGTTCCAGTCAGGGCCCATGTCTAGGTTGGGAGAGCAATCCCCAGGAGGGGGCGTGCAGGAGGCAGCCAATCAATGGTTCTCTCTCATCATTAACTAGTGATGTGGTATACAAAATTTGTGCACATAAAAGGGATTAATTAGAGGAAATATTTTAATATTACTATTTGCTCTTTCTCTATAATAGAAGTGTCACAGGTGAAATAAAATTAGTGAAACATTTATGAAAATCTTGCTCCTGTCAGAGTCTGGGGCATGCCACGTGACCCAGAGTCAAGTCTCTGCACAGCCACGAGGCCTCAAAATCTTGAGAGAGCCAGACCCAGCCGCTCCACCCCCACTGGGCAAGATCCAGACCCAGCCAGTCCCACCCTTGTCAAGCTCCGCTGGGTGAGGGTGGGGGATGCAGCCTCAGGTCCCCCATCACTCCCCACCAGGCGGGGGTGGGGGGCAGCCTCAGGTCCTCAGTCAAGCTCTGTCGGTTGGGGGGGGTGCAGCCTCAGGGCCCCTGTCAAGCCCTGCAGGGTTAGTGGGGCACAGCCTCAGGTCCCTCAGCCCTTCCTCAGGTCCCTTGGCCCAGTACCAGGGTGGTGGGGAGTGGCCTGAAGTCCCCCAGCCCAGACGGGGAGTGCATCTTGAGGTGCCCCGTCAAACCCTGCAGGGCAGGGGGCATGGCCTGAGGTCCCTTGGCCCAGTGCCAGTATGGGAGGTGCAGGCTCAGGGCCCCTGCCCCAGCCCAGTGCCACCCAGCTTCAGATCCCTGCTGATTGCTCTTTAAGGCTCATGACTGTGAATGTAGCCATCTTGTGTTACAGAAACCGAACCTCTGTTATGGGCGCAGCCATCTTTGTGATGGTGTGATGGTCAATTTGCATATTCCCACTTTATTAGATAGGATGTTTCTATCTCCTCTTCTCCCTTCCTTTCTCTTAAAATCAATAAAAAATAAAAATTTTTAATTAAAAAGTTCAAAGGGTGAAATTAATGTTTTTTTTCTGATTCAACATATGCAACAAATTTTTAAAAAATATATCTTATTGATTTTTTTACAGAGAGGAAGGGAGAGGGATAGAGAGTCAGAAACATCGATGAGAGAGAGACACTGATCAGCTGCCTCCTGCACAGCTCCCACTGGGGATGTGCCTGCAACCACGGTACATACCCTTGACAGAAATCGAACCCTGGACTCTTCAGTCTGCAGGCCGACTCTTTACCCACTGAGCTAAACTAGTTAGGGCTATGCAGAAATTTTGATAGCATGTAATCAATATACATCCATGAATGAAATACGTTTCTTTTGTTAACATTGACTTCTATTTCCAGTATCTGTTGTGCACTGACCGCACAGCTCAGTGTGAACCGCATGCACCCATGTAACCGGTGGCTGCTGTATTGGGTGGCACAGCTCTTGCCTCTTTCAGTTGCTTTTACTTTCTTTTAAGCCCACAGCACCCTGCATTCCCAGGTGGTACCCTGGGAATTGCCCCATTCCCAGCAGGCCCAACTCTGCTGAGCTTCCGAGATCAGACGCGATCGGCACATTCAGGGTGGTGTGACTGTAAACGCAGTTGCTTTTAAATATGAGTGCAAGTCAAAAAAAAAAAAAGCCAAAACTGGTTTGGCTCAGTGGACAGAGCGTCGGCCTGTGGACTTAAGAGTCCCGGGTTCGATTCCGGTCAAGGACATGTGCCTTGGCTGCGGGCACATCCCCAATGGGGGGTGTGCAGGAGGCAGCTGAGGGATGTTTCTCATCGATGTTTCTGACTTTCTATCCCTCCCCCTTCCTCTCTGTAAAAAACCAATAAAATATATTTTAAAAAATAAAAAATAAGTATGAGTACAAGTCAACACAAAAGAGTTCTCAGGATACTGGGTCCAGGATGACTGCACAGAGCAGATCTGTCTCCTGACAACGGCGCTGCTCAGGGAGGCTTGGGCGTGCCTCAGGGACATTTCTGTGTGGGAGGTGCAGCGTGCTCTAAGGACATTGATGGCATGTTTTTATCTTATTTTATATGAACATGTACATTTTCAATTTTTTAAGTGGACCTTGGCGGGGAAATGTGGCAACAACAGGATTTTTCAAGGACGAGTGATTGCTAATGTTTAGTTATGAGTGTTTTATTTATTTTCTAACTCGGCCTTGGAAATAATTCCCAGGAAGATGCAGGAGTATGTGAACATGGAACAGCTACTAGTAAATGTTTGCGGGAGACGTTTATTAGGGAGGAGACCGACTTGTGGTGATTGTAGAATTTGTTTCTATTAAATTATACTGGAGGGCCGAAACCGAGTGTGGCTCAGTGGATAGAGCATCAGCCTGCGGACTGAAAGGCCCTGGGTTCGATTCCGGTCAAGGGCATGTACCTTGGTTGTGGGCACATCCCCAGTGGGGGGTGTGCAGGAGGCAGCTGATGGATGTTTCTCTCTCATCGGTGTTTCTGACTTTCTATCCCTCTCCCTTCCTCTCTGTAAAAAATCAATAAAATACATTTTTAAAAATTATAGTGGAGGGCAGTTGAGAGAATGTCACTGGGGACTGGAGGGGTCTGTCTTCTCTAACTTCCAAAAAAGTATAGCTATGTTATATTTTCTGTTAATTGGGATAAGTCATGAGCTAAATCTCATTCTCATTTAGCTTATGCAGAGTTAAGAATTCCGAGAATCTGCTTGGTTCTATATACATGTTCTGTCTGAGAAAATTGCATGAATTCTAGTCCAGTAAGAATGACAATCAACAATGGCTCAATTCTCACTGGGTTACTTCACATATGCTGGAAACTTGTAGTTTATAGCAAAATATTTTTCCGCTAATGCTAGGGTGTTGAACTGTCTAAGGCAAGAACGTCAAACTCAAATAAACAAGGTTAAAGTGTATGTGAGCCACAAAAAAAAGCTTCCATTTTCATAGAAACGTGGGTTTATTTCCATAGAGACATACTGAACGCAAAGGGCTGAAATAAATGAGTCATCGTTAACATAAAATAATAAAAGTTAATATTTTTTCTTGAGCATTCACTTAGCAGACACTGAATAACTAACTGCACAGATGAATAAGCGTAACTCACATCAGTCTGTTTTTCTGGTTCTCTGAAAGCGAAGTGTTTTCTGTTGTGCACACCAGACGTGCCAGTCCAAGACGAATGACATGGCGACCGGCCGCTGCAACACTCGCTGCGGGGGTCAGTGGGGAGAAGCGGCGCCTGCGCGTAAGGTGCGTGAGGGGAATGACTGCCACACGCTGTAGTGGTCAGTCAGTAGCGAACATTGTAGCTCGTTATTAATGATTATGTATAGCAGGATATTGAAAAAAGTGATGAAGTTCATTAAAACGTTTCTTACATACTGTCATATTGGCTGAGCTGTAAACAAATATCGGTTGTGCGTCGCATGTGGCCTGCGGGCTGCGAGATTGACATGCTTGGCGTCGGGAAAGGGCCCGTGGCTAGTGAGAGGGGAGCGGTGAGGAGGGTGTGTCTGCCATTGGCCAGGGCGCCCTGTGACCTCACTTGTTAGGTGCCAGGCTCTGGGGAAGGTGTGCCACTGACTCTGCCCAGCTCAGCGGCTCGTCAGACTACAGGATAGGTGTATTTTGTGTGCTTACAGGGAAGGTGACATCCAAAGAGGTGCAGTGGGAAGAGTGTCTTGAAAAAGTAGAGAAACCTGGGCTCTAAGGTAGCCCCGGGGCTGTGAGATAAAGTAGACGGTCTTCCCAGCTGTTGGACAGAGGGGTACCCACCCGTCCTGCCTCCAGGCTCTCCCCGGGCTCAGCTGAGGAAGCAGACTGCAGTTTCAAGGGACCTGGAGGAATTACAGGGAAAGCTGTGGTTAAGTAGCTGGTGTTCCGAGCCCTTCACACACACTTGCCCCCACACGTGGCCAGCTCTCTCCCCATCCGCACTTGAGGTGTCAGTTCAGAGGCTGCCTGGCCCAGAGCGGAGGGCGGCTTTCCCAGTGTCCCCAGCAGAGCTCCTGCCAGGCCAGGCTGCAGGAAAACCAGCCTGTGGCTGATGAGGAAAGAAACATGGATGTATATTTCCACACAAAAATACACAGCACGGCTTGGTTGGGCATCATCCTGTGCCCTGGGAGATTGCTCTTTCTTTTCCTAGTCTGGGGCACATGCCCAGGTTATGGCCTGATCCCCAGTGGGTGGGGGTGGGTGGGAGGTGAGGGGAGTGCAGGAGTCACCAAATCGATGTTTCTCTGTCCCCCTCTTCCTCTATAAAAAAATAAACTATTCTAAAGTAATTGTGTTACCTAAGAAAACAGTCTTTTTTAAAAAAAATATTTTACTGATTTTTACAGAGTAAGGGAGAGGTTGAGGGATAGAGAGTAGAAACGTCGATCAGCTGTCTCCTGCACACCTCCTACTGGGGATGTGCCTGCAGCCAAGGTACATGCCCTTGACCGGAATCGAACCCGGGTCCACTGAGTCCGCAGGCCGACACTATCGGTCAGGGCAAATAAACAGCCTTAAGTTTTATAATTCTGAGTATGACAGCATTATGACCGGGAAACGGCAACAACGGAAGGTTCAGTGACACATGCGGGAGCGTTCTGCAGTGCCAACCGGGGTCCTCGCAGAAGCCTGCAGACTGCCACAGGAGGGTGACGGCAGTGTCTGAAACGCAGTGACAGTCCGAAGCGGCACCCCCTTCAGTGTGTGTGTGCACAGGAAGGGCGGGGTGCGGACACAAGGGACATTTCATTTTAACGGCACAACTTGTTTCGTGTAGGTGTTCCTCGCGGCAGGCGCCGTGTACCATTTGGTTTTCATGTGAACAGACGTTTGTGGGCTGCGACTGGTGAGGCTGGCTGTGCGCCGGCGAGACCCAGTGCCCCCTGGGTGGTGTGCCGTGAGAATGGTGACAAGGCATCACCCGGCAGTGCTGTGCCGGGGCAGGGGGGCGATGGCACCTGCCAGGGAACCAGGAAACGCTTTTTTGGATGAAGCAGCCTCTGAAATGGGCTTTGAAGAGAAAGTTATTCCAGCATAACTGGATGTTGAGTCTTCTCCCCCCGTTGCTTCAGGATTGGCCATTAGGGTCCAAAGCTGAAAATGAAGAGATGGTCAGTCACCTGTGCTTTATCTACTGAGGGTCCCCCGCAGTTGGGATCAATATAATTTTTAAAAATAATTTTTTATTCTTTAAAGTATTACAAATAGTACATATGTTTCCCGCCGCCTCCCCCATTGACCCCCCCCCCCCCCCCCAGTGTCTTGTATCCATTGGTTAGCTCATATGCATGAGTACAAGTCCTTCGGTTGATCTCTTACAGCCCCCGCCCCCCACCCTCTCCTGCCATCCCGCTATAGTTTGACCGTCTGTTCCATGCTTCTTTGCCTCTGTATCTATATTCCCCCCCCCCCATTCCTTTTCTCTAACAAAATCTTGCATCTGCAGACTAGAAATAAACATATAAGAACAAAAAAAAATGATTGAGTCTCAGTTTAAGTGTCCAACAATTCTGAGTCGCAGTTTCCATGTCAAACAGTTCCTTATGTGTCCATGTCAGCAATGGTGTCTGGATGGTGGACACATGGTGGCAATGCAGGTTCCAGCCCCTCTGGTTTGGTTCTGGGCCGCCTGCAGCGACGCACAGATGCTGACTGCCAGCATGGCGAGGCGTCGACAGTGTCCCCCTTCTCTGGACTGTCTTTGTGGTTTGAACAGACCTGTCAGTTCCTCTCTGTTGCAGGAATCCACATGGTCTTGGAGTTGTTTTCTGAAAATATACAAACATATTCTCGACCAAAAGTTAATAAAGAAAGATCTTTTCTGTAAATTAGACTTGCGATTCTTTTTATTTTTACCCAAATGGTTTTCCTTTGGCTTATTTTGACACCATGTGTGTTTTTCATGGGTGTCCTGCTGTTGGCTTTACAAATGGAAGTTACTTTTCTGGAGTAAGAATTTTCTAAATGTAATTTACTTACAGGATATTTTTCCTTACATGATATTACCCCACTGTCCCCCTCCCTTTGTTTTGATTAATGGGGGCTTTTGGAAATTTTATATTGCAGTCTTGGTAACTTTAAATTTTAATTTTTGTACAAAAATATGACTGCTTTATGTTCTTTGCATGTTAGGCAATTTACGAAGAGATGAACTACCAATATAAATTTTAGTTAATATTTTAGGAACAGCTTTTTGTCTGGAACACTTAAATTTTTTTGAGTATTCACTTATTTCAATTAGCCAATTTAAATTAATCTGAAAATTTGATTACTATTTTACTGTCAAATTTAATACTCAAACAATAATCTTAGTTTACCCTGTAAATATTTGTGGCAAGGATTATTTGCATTCCTGAGTAGTCCCTGACCATTCCTGGTGCTAGACTTGATTTAGATATAGGGCTGCTGTTGCTGGCCAAGTCTCTATCTGTAACCTGGGTCCTGATCTGAGCTGGGCATGGGAGGGGAAGCAGCCGTGGGGGCAGGAGACCTCCCTCAGTATGGGTGAGAGTTCAGGTCACTATACTTTTCTGATCACTTACCAAGAGGCCCCAGAGCTGTGCCTGCTCTCACAGATACTCCCTTAGCCTTATTCTAGTCTGTACAAGAAGATGGGGGGAAGGTATAGCATTTGGAGTGATTCCCGCCCTCTGTCACACCAAGTGGAGGACTGTTCTCGGAGAGCAGTGTGTGTGCAGACTGGGGGTGCTTCTGAGAACGAAGGCTGTGGTACAGGCTGGCAGGCCGGTGAGTGGCATCACTCCCCGTTTGTTGGTCTCAGGGCTCTTTAGCCTGGCAGCCAGTGCAGGTTTGCTCATGTCCTCAGCCCTCCCTCCCTCTCTCCCTCCCTTTATATATTTCAGAGAGGGAGGGAAGATAGAAACATCAGTGATGAGAGAAGCATTGATTGGCTGCCTCCTGCACACCCCCGTACTGGGAATCAAGCCCATACCCGGGGCATACGCTCCGGTCGGAAATCAGACGGTGACCTCCTGGTCCAGTGAGCCACGCCAGTTGTGCCTTCCTCCGCTTTCTAGGAGAAACTCTTGGCAGCTGCGTTTCCTGTGGAACGTTGTGGGGTGCCATGTGCTGTTCTGTCGTGAGACTGAGTCCGGGTTTGATCAGGAATTAGAACCATGATGAGCATTATGGACTAAGGGGCTTAAGATAGGACTTAGACTTTGCACAGATGAGGGAGGAGTGGGGGTTGGAGATGAGAGAAGGGTCACCAGTCAGCCCCTGGAAGCATTGGTGGACAGCTGGAGCCCGGCACCTCTAGCCACCTGTTGGGTGCGAAGGGGAGGGAGCGGGTGGAGAATCTGCACCTGGTGGGGAGCTCGGGCTTGCTCGTGTCTTCAGGGCCCGCTGTTGAGCAAAGAGCTGGATGTGGAGTGGAGGAGTGCGGCCACCAGCTGAAACGTGCCTCCTCTCCGTGTCTGTGCCGTACTCTGGCCAGGTCCGCAGACCTGTGCTCTTCACCATCCTGGCCACCTGCAGAGAGGTCACCTCAGAGAGCAGGGCAGAGCAGCGCTTGGACTGGAGGAGCTGCAGGGGAGAGTGGGAGGGGTGCAGCCCAGGAAGACTCTTCTCTCGTCCTTCTGTGGACTCGGCCCCTTTCTTGGAGGGGTGCGGGGACTGCGATGTGCGGTGTCTAAAAGCCCGCACTGCGTGGTGCCATCCCCGCCTGCTGGAGTGTCAGGGCTTTGCCACTGAGCGCCTGGGCTTGATGCTCCACTCGAGTGTGCGCACTCAGTTTCTGACGGGGGCGTCCCGTGGTTTCGGCTGGGGAAGGAGTGAGCACACTTGCTGGGGGAGAGCCCTGTGCAGAGGCTCAAGAAGGGTGTGTCTACTCTGAAATGAGGGGCTTGAACTACGTGGGCCCCAAGTTCCCTTCCATTCTGTGTTAAAATAGAAGTAAAACCCAATTTCATATCGTTAGTGAACTAATGTCAAAGTTAAAATGTTGCAGTATAAAATCTTTCTTTGTAAAAATTAGGAAAAAATTTTCAAATTCACTTAGGGGATGTTAAATCTTGTGGGTGGTATTTTTTTTTCTTGTTACAATATGTTCCTTGTAAAAAATTTCTGAAGAAAACAAGTTAGAAGGAAAAAACTATACCTAACCCCACTACTCTTGACATTTTAGGATCTCTCCAATATTTTTCATATATATATATATATGTATATATGTATATATGTATATATATGTATATACATGTATATATGTATATATATGTATATGTATGTATTTATTAAAGTGAAAGCTTGCTGAACATACTGTGTAATAGTTTGCTCCTTTATATTTTCTCTTTCTGTCATTCATTTTCTGTATTTTTCAAGACTACATAGCATTTTACTGTATAGACTAGAGGTGCAGTGCATGAAATTCGTGCATGTGTAGGGCCCTTAATGGCTGCCTGCTGCCTGCTAGGGCCTTCCTTTGTTTCACACTTCCCCCTGGTGGTGAGTGCACGTCATAGCGAGAGATCAAACTCCTGGGCGGTCAAACTCTCGAGGGGACACTTTGTGTATTAGGCTTTTAGATAGATAGATAGATAGATAGATAGATAGATAGATGCATTATAGGATTTTTAACTTGGGTCCCTAGGTAGAATTCAGGGAGTCAAGTAACTTGGGCAGGTAGGAACTTAGATTTTATTTTACCAATGCTGAACTGAAATGTAGCATTTCTTTCTATTATAAATGTAGGCAATAAGTGACAATATTAGCCTGACCTAGTACTTTGGCAATCATTATCATCAGTATGATGATTGAACATTTTAAATCTGATTCCTTTAATAGTCATTGCACATATATTTTGAAATGTTGTTTATGCTCATCACTACTTCAAAATTATTATCATTTTACATAGTTAACAGCATTATTCTTAAAAGGTATCCATGGGCTATTGCTAACTGCCAAACAGTTCATGGTACAAAAAGTTAATAATTCCACACTGTTGGAGGTAGGTTGCTTAAATAGGTGTCTATTAAATAGTAGAAGTACCTGAAGTTAAAACGCTTGCCTGCATCTGTGATTATTTGGACATAGCACAAGCCGCTAACAGCAAAACGGTTCCGTCAGATGACTGTATTGCCTCCCCGGTAGCTCGTTGGTTAGAGCGCCGTCTCCACACAGCCCGCTGCAGGTTTGATCCCCAGTCAGGGCACCAGTGAGCCCGTAAGTGAGTGGAACAGCAAATCTGTCTTGCTCCCTCTGTCTTGCTAAAGTCAGTTAAAAATTTTTAAGTATCTTTTTTTTATTGTTGACAGTTTACCCTCTTGGCCTCCCTCCACCCAGCCCTCTCCACACCATTGTCTGTATGCACACGTCCATATATGTGTCAATCTCTTCCTGTCTTCTCCACCCCTTCCTCTCTGAGATTGGTCTGTTCCATGCCTTTATGCCTCTGGACCTTATTTTCTTTGGTTTCTTTTGTTCGTTATATCCCACATACAAGTGAGATAATGTGATAATTGTCTTTCTGTAACTGGCTTATCGCTTAGCGTAATACTCTCCAGGTCCCTCCATGCGGTGTCAAAGAGATCCCTTCTTTTTCACAGCTGCACAGTATCCCATTGTGTAAACGCACTGCAGCTTTTTACCCACTGACCTGCTGCTGGGCACAGATCTGAGCTGTTGTAAACAATTCTGCTGTGAGCATAGGGGTTCATATAGTAGTATTCTTTCTTACCGGTGTTCGGGATTCCTAGTATAGATTCCCAGAAGTGGGATCACAGTTCCGTTTTTTTTATTTGAAGGAACTCTGTGCTGCTCTCCACAGTGGCCGCACCAGTCTGCATGGCCAGCTGCAGTGACCTAGGCTTCCCTTTCCCCACATCCTCACAGCACTTACTGCTTGTTGGTTTATCTTTAATGCTTTTTGTGCACTTGTGAGATTACCTCCCAGGAATAATGTTCTAATCTACTCCCTTTCTGAAGTATTTGAAAAAAATTGATTTTTAAAAAATTCCTAAGTTTTACAGTCTTTGGCTCTACTGTGATTTGGCACTGTCAGTGGTCTTGAATTTGCTCTCATGTCTGCACACCTGACATTTGAATACTGTTGTATCAGGTAAAGCAGTATTTCATTGTGTTTGGATTATACTAGTTTTATTTAAAAACTAGAGGCCCAACGCATGAATTCATGCACCAGAGGGTCCCTCAGCCCGGCCTGTGGGATTGGCTGAAACCGGCTCTCTGACATCCCCCAAGGGGTCCCAGATTGTGAGAGGTCACCAGCCAGGCTAAGGGACCCCACCGGTGCACAGTCAGGGCTGGGGAGGGCCACGAGAGGTTGGCCAGTGGGGGAGGGACTGCGGGAGAGCTCCAGGGTTTGTCTGACCCTCTTTCGCTCATTCCAGATCAGCAGGACCCCAGCAGCAAGCTAAGCTACTGGTTGACTGCCTGCCTGCCCCCTGGTGGTTAGTGCACATCATAGCAAGCAAGTGACTGGCCTTAGCATATCATTAGCATATTACACTTTGATTGGTTGAATGCCCGACGGGACACTTAGCATATTAGGCTTTTGTTATACAGAATAGGATTTGGGGACACCACTTGGATAGCATGCTATATTCCAGGACTGGAGTCTTCAAGACATTCTACCTCAGAAACTCCCATCCTGGGAGCCGTAGGTTAGGGGAGCTGGATTGGGTCTGTTTGCTCTCTACTGGTATACATGGTGCATGCATGCACATGGCAGTGGAATCTTGGAAACAATGGGATGTGAAGTGGACATGCTGCTAAATAAGCAGGGGGAGGGGTAGTGGGAGTGGGGAGGAGCTGGCATTAAAAAATGAACTGCTGGTAGGATGGGATGGATCTACTACAACGCTCCATGGGAGCCTAAGTAGAGAAAAGAGAAAAGATCCAGTAATAATTTTATGAAATTATTATTTTTTTAAGTCTGAGGTGGGATGGTGTGAGTGTAGACCTTGGCTGAGCAAGTGCCCCAGAACAGAAGGGAGAGGCAGGAGACCGGGGACCTGAATTGCACACAACACTCTTACTTGCAAATGATCAAACACCTAATTAGAACTAACTTTAGCAAAATGTGGAATGTGTCGGAAGGCTTTTGGTATATAGGTCGCAGGGTAAGAAAAAAAATCCCTGAAAAGTTAAATTCGGGAGCCGAATCCGGTAGTCTCCAGTTTTGTTAAGACTGCCTGTTTGCTGCCTCTCTCTGAGTGAGTTTCCTGTTTATCTTTTACACAGTTTCCTATGATCTGCAAAAGGGGCTATGCTCACATCCCCTGGTGCCGTAAAGTCAGGAAGTGGATCTTCCTCCACTAGATACAATTGGAAAAGTCTCGAAGAAGGGCTCCCAGTTAGCGTGGCTTGTACTGTGCACATAGCTGGACGGGTCTCTGTAGTCATAGCCATGGGTTATTATGGTCTGGGCTGGGTCAGATCTATGGACCTTTACAATGATCATGGGCAGTACGCTGCAAGAAAATGGCATTTGTCTTTAGGTGCACTTGGATGGCATAGGAAGAAATAGTTCACCAAAAACCTGGTTGCAGGGGGGGAGGGTTTTAAAAGCATGATCTTAGGGATTCATAAAGTAGGCAGCAGCATCTTCAAACATTTGTATGCATCGTGTGTGTGTGTGTGTGTGTGTGTGTGTGTGTGTGTGTGTGTATGTAATGTTTTATTGATTTTTTACAGAGAGGAAGGGAGAGGGACAGAAAATCAGAAACATCGATGAGAGAGAAACATCAGCCAGCTGCCTCCTGCACACCCCCCACTGGGGATGTGCCCGCAGCCAAGGTACATGCCCTTGACCGGAATCGAACCTGGGACCCCTCAGTCTGCAGACTGACCCTCTATCCACTGAGCCAGACCAGTTTCGGCGATCATGTTATTGTTTTCTACAACAATAGCACATATATCTGAAACAAAAATAGCACATATATCTGAAAAAATCAATATATTTTTAATTGATTTCAGAGAGAGAAAGGGAGAGAGAGAAACATCAGTGATGAGAGAGTCATTCATCGGCTGCCTCCTGCATGCCCTCTGCTGGAAACTGAGCCTCCAACCCAGACATGTGCCCTGACCGGGCATCAAACCAGGGACCCTTGGTCCTGAGGCCAACACTGTCCACTGAGCCAAACCAGCTAGTGCTAAATCTGAAATTCTAAATGATTTCCTGTGACCAGAGGCCGCACATGATCTGGATTGTGGCTGTTGATTGCTAGAACAATTGATTAAAGCAATCTAAATGCAATAGATTTTGATACAGTTTTATTCTTTAATCATTCTTTATTGGAAATGCTTCATAATGAGGTAAATGAAGCATTTAAAAAACTCATGTAATATTGGATGACTCACTTATTGCTGGAATGACAGACCTTTAAGCACCAGATATATTCCTATTATTTGTCTATAGATGGGGCTCTGAGTAAACTTGTTCACATGAATAAGCACACGGGACATGCAGATGTTGCGAGAACAGTATCGCTCCAGTGGTGAACTCAGTTTTGGGCAAAAGGAAAAAAATCGGTCATCCTTATTTTTAGCCATTTACATGTTTATAGTTCCACTTTCTCATATTTATGAGAAGGAACTGGAAACCAATCTGTGAAAAGATTTGTTACCTAAATCAGCTGTCACGGCTTTCTCAGGTTTTTTGGAGTAAACCAAGAATGCTTTGTGAAAATTTCAGGTGACTGCTAACTATGTCTGTTATCCTTTCACTTTGGGACCTGAAGAATTGAGAAAGTTGGAGTACGGTTAACTTAAACACACACATTTTCCAGTACAATGTCTTAAAAGTGATCTTTAGCCGAAACCGGTTTGGCTGGAAGGTCCCGGGTTCGATTCCAGTCAAGGGCATGTACCTTGGCTGCGGGCACAATCCCGGTAGGGAGTGTGCAAAAAGGCAGCTGATCGATGTTTCTCTCTCATCAATGTTTCTGACTTTCTATCCCTCTCCCTTCCTCTCCGTAAAAAAATCAATAAAATATATATATATTTTAAAAAGTGATCTCTTTATCATTTACGTTTGTGGTGTCAAAACCCCGGGTCCATAGATTTTTTACTTAATCTGCTTGTGGCAATGTCAACCATACAATCTAATTTAATGAAATTCCTTCTTATTGTCAAACCAGTTAGTTCCATCAGGCTTGCTTTTTGTCAGGGGAGAGAGAATGAGTGACTTCGTTTTCCCTCACTCCGCCCAGCCCTGTTTGCATCGGTGAGTGGCAGCAGTTCTCCTGGTGGTTTCATTTGCATCTCTTTGGTGACTAATGATGCTGAGCACTTTTTACAGGGGCTTATTGGCTATTTATACATCTTGGTGAAATGCCTTTTCAAGACGTTGTGCCCTTTTAAAATTGTTCTTTTCTTTTACTTTTATTAAGACTTTATATTCCTATGTGTTGTGGAAATTAGCCATTAGTCAGATACGGTCACAGATACCTCCTCCCATTTGGTATCTTGCCTCATTATCTTCTTAATGGCGTCTTGATGAGCAGAAGTTTTTTGGTTTTTTTAAAATATATTTTATTGATTTTCACAGAGAGGAAGGGAGAGGGATAGAAAGTCAGAATCATCGATGAGAGAGAAACATCCATCAGCTGCCTCTTGCACACCCTCCACTGGGGATGTGCCCACAACCAAGGCACATGCCCTTGATCAGAATCGAACCCGGGACCCTTCAGTCCACAGGACGATGCTCTATCCACTGAGCCACACTGGTTTTGGCACTGCCTGCCTTTTCCAATGGAGTCTGCTCTCAGGGTTTCACTGGTGGGGCCTAAAGTCACTGTTCTCTTATCTAACTCCCCCACCTTGTCAGATGCTCAAGAATGAGGGTTGCGCCGAAACCGGTTTGGCTCAGTGGAGAGAGTGTCGGCCTGCAGACTGAAAGGTCCCAGTTTGATTCTGGTCAAGGGCATGTACCTTGGCTGCGGGCACATCCCCAGTAGAGGGTGTACAGGAGGCATCTGATCGATGTTCCTCTCTCATCGATGTTTCTGATTTTCTATCCCTCTCCCTTCCTCTCTGTAAAAGAATCAATAAAATATCCTATCTAATAAAAGAGTAAAATGCAAATGTGACTGTACCTTCACTATGCTACCAGCCAATCAGGAGCCGGGGGCGGGGCTGAGGGACAGGGCCCGCTCCTGCCCAGGCCAGGGTCCCTTGGAGCGGCGGACTGGGTGCTGCAGGCCTCTGGAGTGGCGGTGGCGAAAGGGACAGGCGTGGGAGTGGCACGAGGGGCGGGGGTCCTTTCCGGCCCTGGGGTTAGGGCCCATGCCCTGTGGTCCTGGGTGCCTGAGGCTGCCTGTGGCTGTGGCTGGCCTGAATGAAGCTGGCCCAGGTCCTGGATGCCTATAGCTGGCCAGAGGGAGGGAAGCCTGGGTCCCAGGTGTGGGGCAAGGCAGAAGCAGTTAGGAGCAATCAGGCCAGGAGGGAAGCACTTAGGGGTGATCAGGCGGGCAGGCAGAGGTGGTTAGGGGTGATCAGGCGGGCAGGCAGGCCAGTGAGCAGGTAGGAGCCAGTGGTCCTAGATTGCGAGAGGGATGCCGACTGCCAACAGTCAAACATCCCTGAAGGGATCCCTGATTGGAGAGAGTGCAGGCTGGGCTGAGGGAATCCCCCTCCATGCATGAATTTTGTGCACCGGGCCACTAGTGTATATATAAAAAGAATGAGGGTTGCGGGGGACCCTGAGCAAATGTGTGCTGAGTTTGCCAGCAGCAGGGCTCATCGAAGGGCAGACAGGGTCTTATGCTGAGGACATAGAAGGTCAGGGTAGAGGCAACACCACTCTGAGCCCTGGAGCCAGAGTCCCCAGCCCACCAGATTAAGAACTTAAATCACAAACTTCGTGCAGATATTAATAAAAGAGCCTTACAGGAGACAGCATTCAAGGTGAGACATTGTTCAGATGGATCGTCTTAGACTGAGCATCACCACCCCTCTCATGCTGCTTATTGAAGATAGCTTTGCATGTCTAGCTGGTACACAGCAAAAGATGATAAAGAATATTCTCCAGGAAAAAGGGGCAAGTTCCTGCCCAGCCTCAGATGTGAGTCTGAGAGGCAAAGCCGGGCTTCTGCTCGATACAGTCAGCCTTTAGCCTCAGACCTGGGACCGCCCTCCCTGCTCGCTGTGCTGACAGTTTGCTCCTCACACTTGGTCCCAGTGGCGCAGAGCGGGGAGTTTGGAAAGAGGATCGGCAGGGCATCAGAAAGGAGGTTTTTGAGTGAAATATTTCGGGCCACAACTGGCTGATCAAGCCTGCTTTTCACCCAGGACTGTCTGTGTAACCTGCTGTCCCGCCACGAGTTTGCCCCCCTTCTCTCGCGGAAGGGTCTTGGTTCGAGGGGTAAATTATACGATCACTCTGCTGAAAGTAAGACCCTGGTGAAGCGTGCCAGCCCTGCACCGAGTGCTGTGCGGTCCTCACGAACACCTGGAAGGAAGATGCTCAGAGCCGGGACCGGTCTGGCTCAGTGGATAGAGCGTCGGATTGCGGACTGAAGGGTCCTGGGTTCGATTCCGGCAAGGGCATGGAACTTGGCTGCGGGCACATCCCCGGTGGGGGGGTGTGCAAGAGGCAGCTGATCGATGTCTCTCTCTCATCGGTGTTTCTGACTTTCTCTCCCTCTCCCTTCCGCTCTGTAAAAAATCAATAAAATATATTAAAAAAAGAAGAAGAAGATGCTCAGAGAGGCTCAGTGACTTGACTGAGCTCACACAACGTAGACCTGGGAGCAAAGCAAGCTCGGCCAGACTTGGTTTCCCGAGGCCTCTTTTTTTTTTTTTTTTTTTTTTTTTACAGAGAGGAAGGGAGAGGGATAGAAAGTCAGAAACATGGATGAGAGAGAAACATCCATCAGCTGCCTCCTGCACGCCCCCCACTGGGGATGTGCCCGCAACCAAGGCACATGCCCTCGACCGGAATCGAACCCGGGACCTTTCAGTCTGCAGGCTGACGCTCTATCCACTGAACTACACCGGTATTGGATCCTCAGGCCTCTTGATGTTAGGACGTGGTGAAGGAGTCCTTCGTGTGGAAGAAGCAGGGCAGGGAGAAGGAGGAGATAAAGGTGTGGCGTCTGCAGTGGGGGTGCCGCAGCGAAGGCAGAGGGCTGTGAAGTGCACGTGTGAGTGTGGCCATCTGTTCCCAGCAGCCTTCAGCAGGCCTGCCGTGCGTCTGGGGCTTCCTGCTGGGTGGGAAGCTGCGTGGGTTGTATAGGTCAGTAATGCTCAAACTCCACGTGCGCCATTCCACGGTGGAACCTGCTGGAACCCAGATAAATTCCACAGGCCTCAGGTGGGGCCTGAGGTTCTGTCTTTACAACAGGCTCCCGGTGACACCAGAATTGCTCCGCCACCTAGACTTCGGGCTGCCAGAGAATAGTCACCGATTGGACTCTCCACAGGGGTATAGGGTCACCACACACACAGATCCTCTGGTTTGAGGAAGAGTAGGGACCAGTGGCTTCTGGACAAAGATGCCTTCACATTGGAGAGAAAGGGAGGGACTACACAGATAGCTGGTTTAGGGAGGAATGGGTCCTTAAATGTGGATGTTTTTAAAGAAAGCATTATGTCTTACTAGAGGCCCGGTGCACAAAATTCGTGCATGGGGGCAGGGGGTGTCCCTCAGCCCAGCCTGCACCTTCACCAATCTGGGACCCCTTGAGGGATATCTGACTGCCCTACCAGGATCGGGCCTAAACGGGCAGTCGGACATCCTTCTCACAATCCAGGACTGCTGACTCCAAACTGCTCACCTGCCTGCCTCCCTGATTGCCCCTAACCGCTTCTGCCTGCCAGCCTGATCACCCCCTAACCACTCCCCTGCCAGCCTAATTGATGTCTAACTGCTCTCCTGCCAGCCTATTTGCCCCCAACTTCCCTCCTCTGCAGGCCTGGTCCCTCCCAGCTGCCCTTCCCTGCTGGCCTGATCGCCCCCAACTGCCCTCCCTTGCAGGCCTAGTCCCTCCCAACTGCCCTCCCCTGCTGGCCTGATCACCCACAACTGCCCTCCCTTGCAGGGCCTGGAACCTCCCATGACCCTCCCCTTCTGGCCATCTTGTGGTGGCCATCTTGTGTCCACATGGGGCAGGATCTTTGACCACATGGGGGCGGCCTTCTTATGTGTTGGAGTGATGGTCAATCTGCAAATTACTCTCTTATTAGATAAGGTAATTATCACACACAGATTATTTTAAAAAGTGTATCCTTAGCTTGGGGGGAGAGAGGCCGTGGCGAGCAGAGCAGGCTGGGAGGGGGCAGCACCGGCCTGTGCGGGGCTGGACCGAGGCTCTGACAGGCACAGATGGAGCCAGGCAGGCGTGGCGGGATGGATGACACAGCAGTGAAGCTGGGAAAAAACCCTCTCCGAGAGGAGGCCCTGCGCAGACTGGCATCCCCACAGCTGAGGCTGGTGCTGTGCACACACCCACCGGCCGACTCCTGTGGCTGACAGCATTGTGCCTCTCTCTGCCCACCTCGGACCCTGTCACAGGCAGGCAAGCAGGCAGGCAGGTGGTTCCAGGTTGGCCTGCCACCTCTGGTTACTTCTGTCCTGTGGGGGGCACAGCAGGGGTGTGCAGCCCAGCCTGGTCTGGGGGTGTGCAGCCCAGCCTGCCTGTGTCCCTCCTTTCTGAGGGTCACGCTGGAGAAAGACTGATGCCCAGAGGATGTTGGCGAGGACAAGGTGGCGGAGGTTCAGAAGCTCTGGGCAGAGCCGGCCTCTGCGGCTGGAGCCGTCAGTGGTCCTGGGAGGGAGTCGGGCCTTGGTCCTAGCAGCACCCGCTGAGAGGGGACGCAGGCAGCTGGCGGCCTCAGGGAGGCTCACCGCAGGCAGGTGGCTCTGAGGCCCCCAGGAGGGCAGAGCGGGCGAGGCGAGGTGCTGAACCGGGCATTGTGGGGCATAGAGCACCTCTGAGCCTGTTTCTCGTGTTCCGGCGTGTCAGACGCGGGAGCGTTTAGTCTGCGTGGGCCTGCGGTTTGGGGAGGGAAGGAGACACACGTGCTCATGACAGTGCCCACCTTTTGGGGGGAGGGGACCCGGGACCAGATTACCTAGGGCAGACCTTCCTGGGCCGTGGGCCACCACTCCGCCAGCCCAGTGCCTGTCCTCCCGCTGCCACACTGACCCCCTTCTCCGTGACGGCTGCGCGGACGCGGCTGCGGCGCCAGGTGGTGTCGCTGGGTGCACGTGGGCAGTGTTTCTCTGGAGGCTCCCCTTCCTCAGCGGCAGCCCTGCTGTGTCGGGGCGCTGCCCCCCGGGGGAGGGGGATCTGGCAGCACAGATCTTTGCCGGCAGGATCTCATTCAGCTGCGAGACCAGGGCTTGAGCAAGCAGCTGGAGGGAGGCCAGGACTAGAGTGTTTCTGGGTTTCGGGTGGAGAGCAGAGGGAAGAACCGGGAGGGGCCGGAGAGCCAGCAGTGCAGCTTCGGCAGTGAGGACCTCGCAGTCTGCCCGAGGGCCGCTGGCCACCGTCCTGGAGACCCTGACTTGCGGGCACCGCCCCACGCCCCACCCGCTGTTGCAAGTAGCTGTTGTGCCGTCTTTCCCAGGAGGCAAGTCCCCTCCCGCTCCTCCCCCGCTCTGTGGGGGGGCCGCTCTCCATTGCACGCTCAGCGGCTGATGTCACTGGCAGCCGGAGCATCAGCAGCTGGTCACATGCTGGCCCGGCCTGTGATGCGGACGGGATAGGGGTGTGTGCGCGGGGAGGGGGCTGCATGGCCGCTGCTCTCACTCGAACGCCCCCAAAAGTGCAGAGGCAGCAGCTGCAGCATCCAGCCTGTGTGGCTGTCTGGTCCTTAAGCTTGGGGGAACTGTTGTTATTCTTATTTACTGCCGATCGATTGCCCCGGGGCAGACAGCCCTTAACTCGGGTTTTGCTGTCCCTGTCCGAGCAGACTTCCCGGACCCTGAAGACGCAGCCACAAGCAGGATGCTTTTCCCCACCTCTGCGCCAGACTCTCCCCGGGGCCTGCCGGATGCAAACGACTTGTCCCTCGGCCTGCAGTCCCTCAGCCTCACGGACTGGGACCGGATCTGGAGCGTCCAGGACGCCGATGCCTCTGCCCCGAGCAGCACACACTCCGGTGAGGGCCGGAACGGGCGCGGGGGAGGGGGGCATGGGTGGCGAGCGGAGCGGAGCTGCGATGCCCGATGCCCGCAGCAACAGTTGTTCCCTCCTCTCTGCGTCCAACATACAACATGGAGCTGCTCTGCAGGAGATGGAGACGGGCTGGAGCGCAGGACCGATGGTGGCTCCTAACGGCAGAGAGACAGACTCCCTGGAGTTGTCCGTCTGCACCTGGGTGGCCCTGGGGAAGGTCCCCAAGGTGTCAGCCTCACGCAGGGAAGAACCCAGACAACCCCCTGGTGCCAGGCCCGGCTTAGAGATGATGAAGCAAAACACTTTTGGGCGGGGGAGGGGACTTCAGGGCTGATGACTGGAGGGCTGGGTGCTGTGTCTCAGCGCCTGGCACCAGGGGTTTGTCTGGGGCTTCTCTGCATGCGGCTGGCACCTTGGAGACCTTTCTCAGGGCCACCCAGGTGCAAGCAAGTGAGGCTGGGCGATGCCAGGATGTTGGAGTTGGCTTGATCCCGGGAGGGGTCAGCAAGGTGACGAGGGTGGAGTAACTCAGCCAGGGAGGCTCTTTGTGTTCAGGGTGACCCAGTGGAGAAAGGAAGAGCCACTCCCCTTAGCATAGGACCCCCTGTCACTCTGAGGGAGTCCCTGAGGACAGAACGAAGGGGCTTCTTGGAACAGCTTCTGCTCAGACCCTCCCGCTGCCCATCTATTTCCCTCTCGTGGTGCCAGGGGTGGGTGGCCAGTGCAGGTCTCGGAGCAGTCAGGAAGACATGGGCACTTAAGAACGCTGTGTGTGTACTTAAAATCGAGGTGTTTGGCTTTATGTGAATTATGCCTCAATAACAAGAATACTGGCAGCAGCTGCTTTACAAAGTGGGGGGGGGGCAGCCATCTGCTGTTGGTGCCCAGGGAGTCTCGAGCTGCCAGTCGCCTGCCCCCCGCTCCGACACTGCCCGCCATGCAGCCAGGTGCTGTCGTGTGGATGTCTCCGGCCCCCACCCTGTCGGGTGCAGCTCTTTTCTTAGGGCGCTCTGCAGGGCCTGGCACTGTTGCGTCTCCTGACGTGACAATGCCTGCTTACTTCAGGAAGAGCCCATTCGATGGGGGACCGGGTTTTTATTTTTTTGTTTTTAACTCGGTTGTGGGTGGGGAAGAGCTTTGCCTTAAGTGGCTGCCTCTGGGCCAAGGTAGAATTTCTTGACGTGCCGGCCTCCAGCCGGCTCAGGCTTTCCGGAAAGGCTGACGAAGGAAGTGGAGTGTCACTGTTCGGGTCTGTGCTTGCAGATCTCGGCTTGGAGGCCGGGTGGCTCCTTCTGGGGGGTACTCTGAAGCTGGCCTGGGCGGCCCACAAAGCTGACCTTGTGCTCGGCCCCCCGTGTCTGGGCAAAAGAGAGAAGAGTCCCCGGAAGTGGCCACCTGTCCGCGGTGGTTGGCATCTGACCAGGGCTCCGTCTTTCACCGAGTCGGGTTGGGGTGTGGCCCTTCCTTGGCTCAGTTTGTCTTCCCTACGAGGGTCCCCCTCAAACGTAGCCACAGCACCCAGATGTGAAGGAGGGCCATCGGGCCGGGGAGAGCCCGGCCGGAAAGTGACCGAGATGGGGCTGTCAGACATGGCTGAGGCTATTACTCAGCAGCATTAAAAAAGGGTGAAATCCTGCCACACGGATGGCCTCAGAGAGAATTCTGCTCAGAGAAGTCAGTCAGACAGAGAAAGACAGATATCCTGTGTGATCTCTCATATGTGGATTCTGAAACACAGAACAGAACACACTCAGAAATATAGAGAACACGCTGCTGACTGCAGGGGTGGGGGCTGGGGCATGGGGGGAAAAGGTGATGGGGAATAAGAGGTGCAGACTTCCGTTACAAAATGAGTAAGTCCCAGGGACATACTGTGCAGCCCGGGAAGACAGTCAGTGTTACTGTAATAACTGCATGGAGTCAGGTGGGTGCTGGACTCGGTAAGGTATGGAAGGCATATGTCGTAGGCATGTGAGCGTCGAGTCGCTGCGTTGTACACTTGAAGCTGTTCTTTAATAAAAAATGGCTCGGGTATATGCCCAAACCGGTGTGGCTCGGTGCGTAGACCGTCAGCTTGTAGACTCAGCGGTCCCAGGTTCGATTCCGGTCAAGGGCATGTACCTTGGTTGCGGGCACATCCCCAGTGGGGGGTGTGCAGGAGGCAGCTGATCGGGTGTTTCTCTCTCATCAATGTTTCTTTTTTTTTTTTTTTAATATATTTTATTGATCTTTTACAGAGCGGAAGGGAGAGGGATAGAAAGTCAGAAACATTGATGAGAGAGAGACATTGACCAGCGGCCTCCTGCACACCCCCCACTGGGGATGTGCCCGCAGCCAAGGTACATGCCCCTGCCGGAATCGAACCCGGGACCCTTCAGTCCGCAGTCCAACGCCACTGAGTCCACTGAGCCAAACCGGTCTCGGCTCTCATCAATGTTTCTAACTCTCTATCCCTCTCCCTTCCTCTCTGTAAAAAATCAATGAAATATATTAAAAAAAATAAAAATAGCTTTGGTCCAGCCTTCCCTCCCAGCTTTCCCACCCCCAGCACCCCACACGCACTCCAGTGACACACACCATGATTTTGGGGGTCGGGGAGGGACTGCAGTGTGGCCCCTGCGTTTCCAGGGACCGGGGAGGGGAGTCCGGGGTGCGTTCTGGCTAGAGGCGGGGTTTAAATGCCCATGCTTTCTCCCTGACACACCTGTCCCTGGTCCCCGTGTTCTTGGCCGTGTCATCTCTTCCTGTGTTCCCCGCCTCCTGGGAAGACCGCACGAGGGTGCTGCCACCTGCTATGGGACACGGCCCTCCCCCTGCCAGCTGCTGCGGCGCCCCTGCCAGCAGTGCGGGAACACGCCGCCCACTCCGGCACCCACGTCCTCCGCCTGCAGACCAGCAGCTCCTCCTCCTCCGGGGGCTCTGGGCAGCCTGGCGTCGTCCTTGCAGACAGCCCGGCACCCCGCTTTCTCTGCACGGACTTCCTTGGGCTGTGCGGGGTGGTGCGTGGCCCCGGGCAGCTGCCTGGAGCTTCACAGGGAAGGCGCGGGGTTGGCGGTAGCAGGGCTCTTGACTGGGAAAATCGGGGCTAAGTTCATTCAGCCAGCGCGGGCCTCTAGCCAGACCGCACCCCGGGCTCCCCTCCCGGTCCCTGGGAACGAAGGGGCCACTGCCGTCCCTCCCTGATCTCCAAAATCGTGTGTGTGTCACTGGAGTGCGTGCGGGGGAAGGAGGAGAAGGAACCCACCCCCACCTCAGAGGCGGCGGCAGCCCCGGCCGCCGGGGGTGGGAAAGCTGGGAGGGAGGCCGGACCCCAGCTGTTCTATTAAAGAACAGTTGACACCGCTGTTATGTCAGCTTCAGGTGTGCAACCCGCTGTTGTGTCAGATGCGACGTTCACACACCGGCGACTTTCACACGTGCGGTGTGCCAGGCACGTGTTAGGCGGGGACCGTTAAAGGAGGACAGATGAGACGGGGTGCCACCTGCAGCTTGGTGGCTGCTGCGGGGGGCGGGGGGTTTGCACGGGGACACCTTTCAGTGGGTCTTAGCCTGAGATGGGGACCCGGGCCTTTCTCGGGGGGGGGGGGGGCCTTCTGCCGCAGGGGCCCGCAGGGAGACCCCGGGTAGAGTCTGCTTCTGAGTGTTCCTCCTTCAGGGCCGCTGTTGTTTGGCACGTGGCGCTTTGGAGAGAGGGGTCCCTTCCTTCTGGACGGTGCTGCCCTGTGAGAGCCACACGGGGTGTCCTGGGAGGGGGTACAGGGGCTGGTGGCCAGCCAGCATTATCGACGCCCGCAGACGTTTCCAAGGGCCGAAGCGACAGGCACCGGAATTCAGCCCAGGCTCTGCAGTGCCCTCTCCGCCTGCGTCCCACGTGCAGAGCCCTCGCTTGCTGGGCGCGAGCACTTAGGTTAGGGTGTCTCTGTGGACACTCGGGGCTCCCGAGCCAGAGGCAGCGCGAGGCCTCGCCGAGGCCCGGAGGCCAGGGCAGGCGCAGGCCGGCCTCAGCTCCTCACCCGCCCCCGGTGGTCATCTTCTGCCTCCCCCGGTGCCTCCCGCCTGTGGCCAGCTCTGCAGCCTGGAACCCGGGCTCGTGGCGGTGCCAGGCAGCAAGGCCAGGGCCTGTCCTGTCGCCCCTCCCTGTGGAGGTCCCCGGGGTCAGGCCTGGGCACACGCTGGCCTCTGCCCGGCTGCTGCTCGGGTGCTCTGAGCTGCTGCCCACGGGCTGCGGGCTGATGGCCTGGGCTGGGGGCCGGTCTCTGCCTTTCCCTTCCCAACGGCCTCTTGGGCGGATCCACCATGAGGCTGGTCCCTCCTGTGTGTGGCACGGGCACTGGGTCCCAGGTCTTCTGCGGTCTGCCGGGCCATCCGGGCCTCCACAGCTGCATTCCCAGCACGAAGCACGGTGCCCAGTCTGGCTCTTTGCTAAGTGTTTGCTGAGTGACGAGCAGCAGGCCTGACGCTGCATTTTTGCACTACAAGGTCCCCCATCCCTTGCCTCCTGCGCGTGTGTTGATCAGCTGGATGGACAGGTGGTCCCTGGGGAGGAGGACTCCTAGGAAGTCGGGTGACAGTGGGTCCCTCCCAGGTGAGGTGGTGGCTGCAAGGACAGTCGATGTCAGTGAAACTACCCCTGGGATCGAGGTTGGGGAAGGCAACGTCAGGTGTCTGGACCTGGGACCCAGAGCCAGGGGCGGGAGGCGGAGTTGGGGCTCACTCGGAGTTGGGTGGGGGCGGAGTTGAAGACTGGGGTCTGGCCTGAGTGCCACGCCCCCATTCCGACCTGTGCCTTGGGGGGGGGGGGGGGTGTTGGACAAACAGCCTAGAACCAGAGGTTGGAGGAGAAGGGAGGGTTCCAGGTACATGGCCTTCTGTCTCGGGGGCAGGAGGCCTGGCTCCCGCCCACGTTCCTCCCGTGATTCTCCCATGACGTGACGGCACCTGGCGGTGTGTCGGGCCCTCTCCCAAGCTGAGACCTCGCCCGGTGCCCTCCACGCAGGCCCCGCCCCGTGCGAGGCTCTCGCCGCCACTGGGCTCCAAAGCCTTTGTCCTCCTGGGCAGGGCTTCCGAAAATTCCAGCAGTGACTCAGCGGTGAACCCACAGGAGCTGGCGCAGAGGGCGAAAGTTAACAATCGGTCTAAAAATATTCCTGCTGATGTGGTCTCCTGTACCCTCTGAGGTGGCATTAATGAGCTGGGCCCTGGTGCCAGGCCCTCGCCTCCGTGACTCCCCGTCTGGGGCTGGCACCGCCTCCTGCCAGCCTGAGCCGGGCTGGGCGCCTGCCCCAGGGAACCACGCTGTTCCCGAGTCACTTCGGCAGGTGTGGATCCACTGTGTCCTTGGCCACCAGGGATGCGAGCCGAGCAGAGAGGGCCCGAGGGACTTCTCCCCCACAGTCCCCACCCCTCAAGCCGTTGAGGCTCATGCTTGGCCTCCGGCCAGGATGCAGCCCTGTGCCCTGTGCTGGGGAGTGGGGTTTGGTGTGGCCGCTGGCCTGCAGTGTAGATGTGCAGTGTAGACAAGTCCCTGTCACATGGTCCCTGCTTCCCAGCTCCATTCTCCTCCCTGGTGGGAGGAAGGGGGTGCTGCTTACTCACAGGGAGTGCAGGGTTCATGGCTGAGCTGGGGTAAGGCGATTCCCTCTCTTTTACATTTTATTTATTTGTTAAATATATTTTACTGGTTTTACAGAGAGGAAGGGAGAGGGATAGAGAGCTAGAACCATCCATGAGAGAGAAGCATTGATCAGCTGCCTCCTCCTGCACACACCCCCCCCCCCCCACTGGGGATGTGCCATAACCAAGGTATGTGCCCTTGACTGGAATCAAACCTGGGACCTTTCGGTCCATAGACTGACGCTCTGTTTACTGAGCCAAACCGGTTTTGGCTGGGATAAGGCTATTCCCTCTCTTGAAATAAGGCCCCTCCCTGGGACCCACAGACTCTGCTGCTTCCCCTTCCTTTTTTTAAAATTTCTCTATTGATTAAGGTATTACATATGTGTCTTCGTCCCTCTATTAACCCCCCATCCTCCCCCCACTCATGCCCTCACCCCCTGGTGTTCATGCCCGTTGGTTCGGCTTATATCATTCACGCAGACAAGTCATTTGATTGATCTCTTCCCCTTCCTTTGACCGGGGGACCCTCAGACCCACCTGGCCGGGCCCTGTGTGGTGGCCTGTGGGGACAGTGAGCCACCACTCGGAGGCATTTGGCCACGGGTGACGGTTTCCCGAAACATGGCTGCTCCTGTGGGTTGAAGGACACGTCAGACTCCCTGAGACGCTCCGGGCTCACTGGAGCTAGGCTTTCCTGTCCCCGTGTCTTCCGGGCACACGGGTCCCTGGCCCGTCCAGTCTCACACTGGCAGGAAACGGACCCACGAGGCGCCAGCGGGAACCAGGGTGTGAATTCTGGGACACTCCCGCCTTCCATGCCTGCCCCTGCGGCCTTGCCCCTGTCCAGGCCGTCACCCGAGCCCTCTCCCGTTTCCCGGTGCGGGGTCGTGCTCGGTGGGGCTCTGGGCCGCAGACGGTGGAGAGGATCAGGCCGGAAGTGCCCTGCGGTCCAGATCTAAAATAGCATGTAGTCCTCTTTGGAGTAAGGACCGTCACAAAGGTGAGGGGCAAGTAATTGTACTTCTGTCTGTCTGGGTGATGTCCTTAAACTGGGTCACCCAGATTGAGAGGGCGTGTCCCCGTTCAGGCATCGGGACAGTCCCTGTAGGCACAGCCAGCACACACCTTCCCCGTGTTCCCCCGGGTGGGGGTGGGCTGCCTTTGGGGTGCTCGGTCAAGACGGCAGAGCTTCAGCCCACGTTCCTGCAGGTTTCTCTGAGCTGGGATAGAGATCATTTCTTCTTCTGGGTGGAGGGGGATTCCAGTCCCTCTCATTCACGCCCCAGTTAGACCAGCTGCCTCCAGAAAGGCAAAGACAGGCAAACGGAACGATTAGTTTCCTTCCTGTCACTTAAAAAACTTTGGAAATAATTTCAAATGTAGTATTTACGTTTACCTCCTTTGCTGTATCCCTCGCACATTCTCTCTCTCTGTGTGTGTGTGAGTTCTGAGCCCTTAAGAACATAACCAAACAGTTATCCACTGCAGCCAGTGCAAAACTGATCCAGTACCCTCATTAAACTGCTGGTCCTGTCCGGTTTTGTCCGGGGGCCCGGCCGTGCCCTCCACGGCGCCTCTCTGTACCGGTGTCTGCCCCTGGTCCCTCAGCTTTTGCTCTCTTGCTTTGTTGGTGTTTTTTGTTGTTCTTGTTTTTAAAATATATTTTTATTGGTTTTCTACAGAGTAAGGGAGGCTAGACACTCAGAAACATCAATGAGAGAGAAGCATCGATCAGCGCCTCTTGCACAACCCCCTACTGGGGATTTGCCTGCAGCCAAGGCACATGCCCTTGACCAGAATCGAACCCAAGACTCCTGAGTCCGCAGGCCAACGCTCTATCCACTGAGCTACACCAGTTTCGGATGGTGTTTTTTTTCAATCCTTACTGTTTGAAAGTCTTACAGATGTCCCTTTTGTTTTTGTGTGTGTGTGTATTTTCCCTTTGACCTCCTCTACCATACACTGCCCCTCCCCAGCCGTCACCACACTGTTGTCTGTGTCCTGGGCTATGCACAGCCTCCTATGGGATAAAAGCCTAATATGCAAATTGTCCCCACGGGCGGCCATTCCACCAGGAGAGTGACAGGGAGTTGGCTTGCTATGATATGCGCTGACCACCAGGGGGTGTCGTGGAACATGGCAGGCGTTGGCGGGGTGTCCCTGGTACCAGGCAACAGCGGAGGCACTGCCCGCCCAGATGAGCCCTGAGGATAGTGAGACCACATGGGGGTGGACAGGTGAGCGGGTGGCGTCAGGCCCAGGAGCTGGGTGGGGGCCTGGCCCCGATCGATAGCCCCACAGATGGGATGATAGAGCAGGTGAGGGGCGGCGCCAGGCCATAGCGGGGTGCCAGGCTGGGGCCTGATCCCTGCAGGCCACCCCAAGGGACTCCACCCATGCACTGGGCCTCTAGTAAGCTCCATGGTTACTCTCTCCCCGTCCACTCCCCGCACCTCCCCTCCACACACACACCCTTGCTTTCCCTCTGAAATCCGTCAGTCTGCTTCTGCAGCTCTGGATGTGTTTTAGTCATCAGTTTGCTTTGTTCCGTGTGGTCCACGGATGAGTGAGATCATGTGACACTTGTCTTTCCTCTGACGGCTTACTTCGCTTGCCCGGGACCCTCTGGGTCACCCCATGCCGTTGTGAATGTCGGTTCCCTTTGTGCCGCCGCACAGAGTTCCACTGTCGAGGCCCCGCAGCTCTTCCGCTCCTCTGCTGGCGGGCGCTTGGGCCGTTGTGACGAGCGCCGGGGCATCTATCCTTTCTGATTGGTGTTTTCCGATTTCTCAGGAGATATTCCTGCCAGTGGGGTCACTGGATCAAATGGGAGTTTCGTTTTTAGTCTTTGGAGGAAACTCCATGCTGTTCTCCCAGCGGCTGTCCCAGTCTGCATTCCCTTTCCGCTGCATCCCCCCAGCACTTGTCCTCTGTTGCTGTGTTGATGGCGCCATTCCGACCGGTGTGAGATGCTACCTCATTGTCGTTTTAGTTGGCATCTCGTATGGTTGGTGACTTGGTTTCTCGCTCCCTGTGACCTTACAAACATCTTTGCTTGCCTCGCACGTATCTTACAAAGTTCAGCTTACCCTGGCCATCGCTTTCCTGAAATCATTATTACGGTTTATGCCACTCTTTCTTATAGTCTTTACTTATTCCCGGTGACTGTCTCTCCTCTCGGCTCCACCCGAACCCTGCCGTGTGTCCAGAGATCACACTCCTGGGGAAATGGCCACGCAGCCTCATTGGTTCCCCCCTCTCTCTCTCGGGCATTCGTTGGCAGGGGGCTGGGAGAGCCGTGTTAATAACCCGCAGGCCTCAATCGAGGGGAGAAGGCGGTGCTGGGGTTCTCGGGGATGGCGAAGGGAATGCTGAGAACCTCAGAGCAGCACCCGCGGGTTTGTCTCAGCTTCACCGTGACCCGGCCCTCCTGCGTCCTGTTCGGATGCAGGCCTGACCCTGGGCGCTGGCGAGCACCGTTGACCGGGGCCTGCAGTGCCAGGCCCTGGAGAAGGTGTCAGACTGAAGGACACGGGTCCCAGGGCACTGGCCTCTGGCAGGTGAGGTAGCTTGTCTGTAGTTGATGGTCAGAAAGGAATTTGAGCAAAAGAGAGGTGTTGGGACAATGAAGACAAGATGTAAGTTCTGGGCATTTTTTAAAAAGTTGCTAGTGGCCCTGACCGGTGTGGCTCAGTGGATAGAGCATCAGCCTGTGGACGGAAGGGTCCCAGGTTCAATTCCGGTCAAGGGCATGTACCTTGGCTGCGGGCACATCCCCAGTGGGGGGTGCGCAGGAGGCAGCCGATCCATGATTCTCTCCCATCAGGGTTGTTTCTATTTCTCGCTCCCTCTCCCTTCCTCTCTGAAATAAATAAAAATATATCAAAATTAAAAATTCCCAAGACAGCCGAAACAGGTGTGGCTCAGTGGATGGAGCGTCGGCCTTCGGACTGAAAGGGCCCGGGTTCGATTCCGGTCAGGGGCGTGTTGCTTTGTTGTGGGCACATCCCCAGTGGGGGGTGTATAGGAGGCGGCTGATCGGTGTTTCTCTCTCATCGATGTTTCTGACTCTGTCCTTCTCCCTTCCTCTGTAAAATCAATAAAAAATATGTTTTTTAAAAAGTTGCTCGTGGAGGTGCGGTCCAGAAATGGCAGCCTGGAGACGGAGAAGCGGCCCCACTCTACTCGCTGGCGTTACTGACACGAACGCTGCCCTCCGCGTTGGTTTCTTCTGTTCAGATGGGTGACAGTGCCCACTTGGTAGGGTTCCGTGGAGGTGGCTTCCCAGAGGGGCTCCTTCCTCCCGGTGTCTGGCGCCTTCGGGGCGGGCAGCAGGCGGCGGCGGTGCGGGGACGCCGCGCTGTCTGGTCCGGGGCGGGCAGCAGGCGGATGGCGGAGAGTCCACAGGGGCCGGCGGGCCTGTCCTGCTTGTTCTGCTCACACAGGCTCGTCAGGGGCCAGGAGGTGGCAGGGTCCTTCCTCCCGTTCACACCGGCGTCTGACAAAGCCTCGAGATTGCTTGGTGGACGTTGCAAATGATAAAAAATGGCAGGTGTTTTGGAATTGTACCACCATGACAGTGAACAGATTGATACACAAGCGAGGTGGTCCGCAGCGGCACTCCTGCTGCTTTTGGATTCTTTCAAACACACTCTTATTTTTACAAAAGTAACGTGTTTATTGATTTTTAGAGAGAGAGAAGGGAGAGGGATAGAGAGATGGAAACATCAATGAGAGCAAAACATTATCGATCATTTGCCTCTTGCCTATACACCCTACTGGGGACCGAGCCCCCACCCAGGCATGTGCCCTGCCCGGGAACTGAACTGGCAGCCTCTTGGTTCATGGGTCAGTCAGTGCTCACCAGCTGAGCCACACCGGCTGTGCCAGACGCTCTTTTTATTTATTTTAAATATATTTTACTGATTTTTTACAGAGAGGAGGGGAGAGGGATAGAAAGTCAGAAACACCGACCAGCCACCTCTTGCACACCCCCCACTGGGGATGTGCCCACAACCAAGGTACATGCCCTTAACCAGAATCGAACCCGGGACTCTTCAGTCCACAGGCCGACGCTCTATCCACTGAGCCACACCGGTTTCGGCCAAATACTGTCTTTTGAAAGCCTGGGTGAACACAGCTGTGGCCACACTGTGCGGCTGCTCTGGGCTGAGCTCCCCTGGAGGACTCTCGTGCTCCCTCCCTCTGCCGCCTCTCCTAGCGCTAACCACTGCCCTCCACCCCCTGGGTCTCTGGTGGGTGCTCCCTTGTCTTCCTGGGCTCTGCGTCGCCCTCTGGGCCATTCACATGTAAACCTGGCCTGTGTGCTGCGCGCTTTCCTGACAGTGTTGTGAGAGGTCAGCGTGCCCCAGAGCTCATGGCACCCCGAGGAGGCCCGCCGAGGGCCGTGGTGGCCGCCTTTTGAGCTCGGTGTGTCAGAGTTCGCCAGAAAACCGCGCATAACTCGGGTGGTGTGTCACTCTGAGAAAAAAACACCACCGCCATAATTTTGCGATATTTATAGTTTAAATAACAAAAATGTCTAATTGCAATATATAACTGTATTTAATAAGCCAAAAACTAATTATTTAACTTACCTGCAATGTCTCATCCTCAGCTACTGTACCTGGCCGTGCAGAGCCGAGGATGAAACGTCCTTCTCGGCATGCGGCCCGCGCTTCTCTGTGCGCGACTGCATGCGGCCACGTGTCATCGAAAACGGCTACGCGTGTCAGTGCTGACACGCATGTCATACGTTCCCATCACGGGCCTAGGGCATCGCCCAGGTGCGTCTCAGCCAGAGCGGGCTGGGCAGAACGTCCTTCTGCTTTTATCCCACACGCCTGACACTCGGTGCAGCGCAGAGAGCCTGAGGTGCTAGCTCCTTGCTCAGAAGCGCTTGGGGGAGACGCCTGCGCACACTGACGTAGGCCTCGGGGTGCGGCCCGAGTTCTCTCTCCAGCCATGAGGTGTCGGGCTGGGATTCTCGTGAGCAGGGCGCCAGGCAGTAGGGGAGCGTGTTGTGCACTGAAGGGGTCTCCATGGCAGCGTGGGCATGTGCACCCAGACACTAGTGGCAGCTGTGGCTCAGCCAGCGGGGCTCAGTTCGTTCCCAGTCAGGGCACAGGCCCGGGCTGGGGGGCCTGCAGGGGGCAGCCAGTTAATGATTCTCATTTATGTCTCTATTGTTTGATCCTTCTCCCTACCTCTCTAACCTTCCTCTCTGAAATCAGTAAAAATATATTTGTAGCCAAAACCGGTGTGGCTCAGTGGATAGAGCATCGGCCTGTGGACTGAAGGGTCCCAGATTCAATTCCGGTCAAGGGCATGGACCCGGGATGCGGGCACATCCCCACTGGGGGGTGTGCAGTCGGCAGCTGATCGATGTTTCTCTCTCATCGATGTTTCTGACTTTCTGTCCCTCTCCCTTCCTCTCTGTGAAAAAACAATAAAATATATTTAAAATATGTATATGTGTGTGTGTGTGTGTATATACATATACATATACACATACACATATATATTTGTAAAAAACAGCTATGAGGTCCCAAATGCTGGCACTGACCCTTAAGCCTCCGTGTCAGATTGCCGGAGCTTTGTTGTTGGTAGTCTTTTAAAAAGACTTTTATTGCTTTCAGAGAGCAAGGGAAAGGGAGACAGAAACATCCATGATGAGAGAGAATCATCAACAGCTGCCTCCTGCAGGCCCCCTACTGGGGATCCAACCCGCATCCCAGGCCTGTGCCCGGACCAGGCATCGAACCCTGACCACCTAGTTTGTAGGTTGACGCTCAACCACTGAGCCACACCGGTCAGGCAAGAGCTGGCGTTCTGTTGCTTTGAGACAGCAGCACATCCGGGCTTCACAAAGCTGCCCTGTAACCGCCTCTCTCAGGCCCTGGGGCCAGTACCAGACGTGTGTCTGCTCGGGACACGCGAACCGTGGCTCTGTCGTGCTCTCAGTGGCTGTGTCTCCGCGTGTCCTGCCGCGTGGCTGTGGGAGAAGAAGGGAGGGCTGTTGGCCTGGGAAGAAAACTAAGAAGTCACGGGACTTCCTTTATTTTTCCTTCCTAGTACTGAGCATGCTCCACAACCCACTGGGCACTGTGCCAGGGAAGCCCCCCCTGAGCTTCCTGCCACTGGACCCCCTTGGATGCGACGTGGACAAGCTGGCAGCGTCCTCAGTCAGAAGCTTCCGCCAGGACACCAGGCCCGTCTTTGACTCCCGCTCCTGCAGCCCCTCGGACTCGGACACCAGTGGCTTCAGCTCGGGATCAGACCATTTCTCAGAGTTGATTGTATGCTGCTGGTCGGGGTGCGGGGCGGGAGGGCCAGCGTGCTGGGCAGAGGGCACGTGCCTGCCAGCATGCTGGGAGGTGTGGAGGCCCCTGTGGGCACACACAGCTTTCGGTCCTCGACAGAAGAGGGGATGTCTTGTACACCCACCATTGGGCGATGCATTGCAGGCCCTGAGCCCGGTTCCCTTTTTATAGAGTTACTCCAAGAGCCGTTGGCTCGCAGTTACTCCAAGGCCGACATGGGAGTCCTAGCTGAGTTCTGTTTCCTGGTGCACGGGGGCTTTCTCTAGCCTCACAGTTTCGTTTATGTGCCCTTATGTACCGCATTTTCCGGCGTATAAGACGACCCCCAAGTTTTCCAGTTAAAATACAGAGTTTGGGATACACTCGCCATATAAGACTACCCTCTTCCAGCACACACCAAATAAAAATAAAAACATCAGATTTGATTTCGACTCCCGAGTTCTGAGAAGATTTTCCTGGATTAAAAAGTCGTCTTATGTGCCAGAAAATGCGATAGGACATGTCAAAATTCTTAAGCGATGGTTTGTGAAATTACGGGCATGCTCTGTTCTACTGCGCTGCCAGGGGTGCGGTTGTTGACACACGAAGGCAAGAGCCTCAGCAGCCAGAGAGGCGATGGCTCCCTCTCCTGCAGGGTCTGGAGCCAGCCCGCCGCACCGCCCGGGTGCCTGTCGTTGGCAGGCCCGGGTTTTAACCTAGACCAGACCGCCCGGCTCTGAAGCCTTTCCTGACCTGTGTCGGCTCTCCGTGTGAGGCCACTGTGCCCTGTAAGTGCTGCCCGTGCGGTGTGGCCCCGGGCTCCTCCGGGCGCCCAGGCTGCGTGCAGCTGGCGATGGGCGAGGTGAGGAGCCCCATGCCACGCAGCCTCAGCAGCTTGCCCCTCCCCGCCTCTGCTCTGGGTGCTGCATTGGCTGCTCGATGAATGGAAGGCTGGCTTCCTGCCTCTTCCCTGCCACACCCAGGACTGGCCTCCTGATTGTGGGTACACTTTCCCACTCACAGCCCGGCCTCCTGTCCGCCCCCCTAGAGCATGAGCTGGCGCTGCTGCTCCCCTCGCCCTGGTGCAGGCTGCTCCCAGAGGGGTCCCCAAGTGGGCTCCACTACCCTGGGCCGCAGTTTCCCCCCGTAAACGGGCCGAGATGGCGTGCTTCTAGCTGTGGCGTTCGGTGGGGGCTCAGTCTTGGAAATGTACCTCGTAAAGCTTTAACCTTTTGAGTTTTGTTGGAAAATTTCTTCAGGCCCGTGTGGCTCAGTGGTTGACCGTCGAGCAGTGAGCCAGGTCACTCTTTAATTCCCGATCAGAAAAAAATAATAACAACATGCCTGGATTTGGGCTCTGTCCCCGGTAGGGGACATACAGGAGGCCGTCAGTCGGTGATGATTCTCATCAGTGTTTCTCTCTCTTTCCCTCTCCCTCCCTCTCTCTCTACAAGTCAACAAAAACATAAAAAAATATAGAACATACCCAGATAACTCACTCCTCACAGGAGAGGGAATAGAGGCAGTGCTTTGAATTTTTAGAATATATTCTATTGAGCAGTTATTTAGTTTGTGTTTATGATAATGTGATATTATTTTACCCACTGAAACCAGTAGAATTTAAAGCTTTGGCACAAGCTTAGAGTAAACCCAGCGTTCTTACAAATTTCTGAAAGAACCCGCCCCCAAAAGAAGGCATGTTGATTCTAGACTGAGGAATCGAACCAAGGAGAACACAAGATACGGGAGCAACCAAGATGGTGGCAGAGGTAAACACCCGTCTTGCTGCCCCACACAGCAATTCCAAAACTGCAACTTAACAACAGAACAAACACCATCCAGAATCACCAGAAAGCTGTCCGAGCGAAAATTCCACAAATAAAGTAAAGATAGGGCACTGTGACTCAGAGGAGCGGCGGAGGGCAGCGCTGAAGATACTCGTGGAGTCAGAGGTTTGGAGCCCTGCGCACGTGTGAGCGAGCAGAGTGGGCGGGCGGCTGCAAAGACAAAGACGTCCCACTGTACTGATTCCCCAGTTCTGGGTGAGGTCCGGGGAACCCACACTCATACGGGGTGAAACTGGACAGCAGGGAAGCACGCTGAAACTCGGGCACTGCAGAGGCCTGCGAGCTTGTGGAGAGGGCAAGCTTGTGGAGAGTGCGTGTAAACTTGGGAACAGCAGAGTTGCGTGAGCGCGCAGAGGGGACTTGTGACTTGTTCTCTGCTTTGGGAAACCACCGGACAGCATTGTTTTACAACCCTGGGTGAGACTTCGCAGATAAGAAAAAACTAAAGGAGTTCATCACTGCCAAACCAATATTATATGAAATACTGAAATATATTCTTTAAGAAGAGGAAGAAGAAAAAGGTAAAAATAAAAATTATGAACAACAAATACACATCTATCAACAAATGAATATAAAAATCAAGTGAATTAAAAATCTGATGAACAGGATAAAACTGGTAAATATAACAGAATCATGGACATAGAGAGGGAATGGACGGACAATTCTTGGGGAGAAAAGGGGTGTGGGAGGTGCAGCAAGACACTGGACAAAAATCACGCACCTATGGGAGAGGACAGTGTGGGGGGGGGTGAGGGCGGAGAGTGAGATGGGTAAAAAAAAGGGGAACAATGTAATTAATAAACTGAACAGTAAAGATTAAATTTTATAAAAGGAAACACAAGATATGAAGCTACATCTTAAAGTACTTGTTTATAGCCTGAAAACTGTGAGACTATTTGAACGTTCATCAGTGGGGCAATAGATCAGGGAAATGTAGCTTGTTCCCTAAATAGAATAACCTAAATTAATTAAAAATGTTGACTGGCAAAATGAAAAAAAAATGTTGACTTGGGGACAAATGCATTTGTTTAAATTAGGGTAGGACAACTGATCTTAAAAATGCTTAGTGCCCTTAGCGTCGGCCTGTGGACTGAAGGGTCCCGGGTTCGATTCCGGTCGAGGGCACATCCCCTTGGTTGCGGGCACATCCCCAGTGGGGGGTGTGCAGGAGGAGGCTGATCAGTGTTTCTCTCTTATCTATGTTTCTAACTATCTCCCTTCCTCTCTGTAAAAAAATCAATAAAATATATTTTAAAAAATGCTTAGGAAGAAAGTCTGGAAGAAGCAGACCCAATGCTTAATGGTACTTTTCATAATTTCTGCAGTGTAGTTTTTCCTCCGCAAACCAGACCGCCCTCTGAAAACCTGTCTCCCTTTCCCTCCCCCAGTCCAGCCTTCGCATCGCCTCCCCTCTGCCCTTCCTGTCCCTGACAGGGGGTGGCCCCAGAGACTCCTTAAAGATGGGGGCTGGGTCCCGGATGGACCACGAGCAAGCTGCTCTCGCCGCCGCCGCCGCCGCTGCCGCCGTCACCCCCTCCCCTACCAGTGCGTCCAAGAGATGGCCGGGAGCGTCCGTGTGGCCCTGCAGGGACCTCCTGGACGCCCCCAAAGACCCCTTCAGCATAGAGAGGGAGGCCCGGCTGCACCGGCAGGCCGCAGGTGAGTGTGGCCGGGGCGGGCTGGGCCGACGGGACCTCACTGGGAGGGGACTTGGCTGTGGGTGGAGTCCCTGGATCTGCACAGTGTGGTCTGTGTGTCCTCTGGAGTCAGGGGGACAGACAGTCGGGTTCTTCCGGCTGGCAGACAGGCAGGAGCGGTGACCTGCGCGTTGGGTCCCTCTCCCCGGAGACTGGCCGGGCGCAGCGTCCCTGTCTGTTCTCTCCCGGACACCCTGGGGTGCTTAGGGATGTCTCCCTCCCGTCTTCGCTCAGAGGCCGGGCTTTCTTCCCCGAGGCTTTCTGCTGGGTGAACTTGGGGACACTGGGGTGGGCAGCCTCGAAGGTCTGGTGTCCTGGTCTCCCACAGACCTCGCTCCGTCATCTACCTGAGCTGAAACACGCACTGCACCTGTCTGTCCTTTTCCGCCCGAGCTCAGAGGTAAACCAGTCCCCGGGCCGTGTTCACCGCGGCGTCAGGCGGCCCCGGTTCGGTTCCGAGGTGCTGAGCTGATGTGTCTGCCGGCCCGGGTTCCCAGAGGCGTCAGGGCGTCTGACTTTCCGCCCTCACAGCCAGCCCCGATCTCGTCCTCCCGGCCCATCCCGACGGCGCTGTGCCCTGTCCGCCCCTCTGTGCGCATCCTCTGCCCGTTTCCCACGCAGGGCCGGGACGTGTGTTTGGCCATGGCCACACATCGAGTTCTGTGACTCAGACCACGGCTGATGGCCGCCAGTTTCCTGATGGCACGCTGGGCTGGGCCTCTGGGGACTGGCTTCTGCTGTGTCATCGCCCGCGTGGACAGAGGCCTGGTGTCTGTGGCTCTCTCTCCCGGTGCCCGGGGGTGGGGGGCAATGGGCGAGGCCTGGCCACGCCCAGAGGTCACGCCTGGACCGGGGGCAGCACAGAGTGGGGACAGCATTGAGACTGCGGGAAGGCCGAGTTGGTGACCAAGAGCACAGCCTGCAGAAGCTGCAGGGCCGAACAGGAGAGCAGTCAAGGAGTCTGGAGTCGGAGTCAGACGTCACAGTGGGCGGGACAGGCTTGTCACCCATGCTGAGGGGCCGGGGGGCCCGTTATCTAAGGAAGGCCCGATGTTTTGGGGGGCATCAGATAAGGGTGAGTGGGGAGCCCTAGTTCTGGCTTGGGAACGGCCGGGATCTGGTTCGGTTGGGCTGCTGATGGGCTGATTGGCAGGCTCCGAACTTCCGTGGTGGGTGCGCTCAGAGCAGAGCGGAGAGTGTAGGCAGGCGTTCTGTGTGCGTGTGGGGGTACGGCCGTGTGGCCCCGTCAGCCTTTGGGATCTCGTACCCAGAGCTGTTCTGTTTGCATCCGAGTCACTTCACGCAGTTAGCATTGAGAGCAGTGACTGCACAAGCTGCTTTGTGGTGAAGCTACCAGGTGCGTGTGGAAAACAGCTGGGGTCCTGGAGCCGTTTTTGCCCGCACCTCCCAGTTTCCGTGAGGACGGAACCGGGGACCGGAGCTGGCTGCCGTGTCGAGGTGTCGGTTTCCCGCCTTTCCGAGTCGCCAGGCTGCTCTCCCGGCGACGGGGCCGGGCCTCCAGGGAATGGCTTCTGCCATGTCGTCGCCTGAGGGGACGGGAGGCTTGGTCTCCTTGACAGAGGCCTGTCGAGTTCGGAGGTGGGGGGGGGGGGGGCAGCGATTCTCTGACCCCCGTTTCACCCCCCAAAGCCGTGAACGAAGCTACCTGCACCTGGACTGGCCAGCTGCCCCCACGGAACTACAAGAACCCCGTCTACTGCTGCAAGGTGTTCCTGGGAGGTGTGCCTTGGGACATCACGGAAGGTGAGCTGCTCAAACGTATTTTATTGGCTATTTACAGAGGAAGGGAGAGGGATAGAAAGTCAGAAACATCCATCAGCTGCCTCCTGCACACACCCCCCCCCCGGGGGATGTGTCCACAGCCAAGGTCCATGCCCTTGACCGGAATCGAACCCGGGACCCCCAGTCTCTATCCACTGGGCCACACCGGTTTTGGCCCGTCGTGCTCTTGTCCGTGCTTGCACCTGTCCCCGAGACCGGGGTCCTCTCGGAGTTGTTTGAGGGGCTGGGATGAGCCGGGGAGAGCCGGCCCCCTGCCTGGGGAGGGGAGGGGTGCCTCAGCCCGCCACCCTCTCCTCTCTCCGCAGCTGTGTTGATCAACACCTTCCGTGTGTTCGGCTCCCTGAGCGTGGAGTGGCCCGGGAAGGACGGCAAGCACCCCCGGTGCCCTCCCAAAGGTAATAAGCCCAAAGGTAATGCAGACGCGGTAGGCCTCTGTCTTTCCCCGACACCGTCGCACCGAGGGGTGCTGGGAGTCACTGCTGCATGCTGGCGCCGCGGTGCCCTCACTGCTCCCCACTGGCACCCCCTCTGTTCCTGTCTGTCCAAACATCTGCAGGGGAGCTGCCTCTGAGCCCCCTCCCCCGGGACCTGGCTGCGTCCCTCTCAGAGCAAGGCGTTCTCAAGGCCCCCATAGCCTGCCCCCCACCCCCGCCCGCTACCTGTCGCCGACCTCGTTCTGAGCTCCCTCTGGAGTTGGCAGGAATGAGGCCTGAGCCGGAGCCTCAGATCCCTCCCGGTCTGAAATGAGATCCTTCCCTGTAGAAAGGAGGCAGGTGCTATTTTCACCTCCCGTCTCTGCTGGCAGCGGCCCCGGGGGCTGGACCAGGGTAACTAGGCTTTTAGGGCAGCGCCTCACTCGGGAGGCGGGCTGCAGGCCTGCCCGCGCTCCCCCAGCCTCCCCGGCCAGAGACACGGGCTGCGGGCGAGTTAAGGCTGTGTTGTAGGATAGGCCCCGTCCTGCCTTGCCGACCTCCCCCAGCTCGGGTCCGGAGGTCCCTGCCGCCCCCCTCCCCCAGCCCCCCAGTCTGGGCTCGGGCAGAGGGGAGCTGTCTTCAGCAAGAGTCCCCAGGAGCAGGACACGACTGTGTCGTGCGCACAGGCCACCTCTCCTGGAGCCGAGAGCTGCAGAGCCCGGGCTGAGGAGGGGCTGAGGTGTGCTGAGGCCCGTTCTCTCTCTCTCTCTCGTTGGGAGCAGGGTACGTGTACCTGGTCTTCCAGCTGGAGAACTCGGTCCAGGCCTTGCTGCAGGCCTGCTCGCACAGCCAGCAGGGCCCCGACGGCCCGAGCGAGTACTACTACAAGATGTCCAGCCGCAGGATGCGCTGCAAGGAGGTGCGTGGCGCTGCGTGCTCTCGGGCCGCTTCCCCGAGCGGGGGGACACTCCTGAGGCAAAAGCAAACACACAAGACTCTCAGTCCCATTAAAAAGAGGAGGAAGAAGAAAGTGACCTTTGGGTCTCCGTGGTATGTGTGTCTCCTGCCCATGGAGGTCACACTGAGCCCAGCCACCTTCCGACCCGCCCACCCGCCGGGGTAAATCCGCGGCCCCCCCACCGGGGTCCCTGCCTCTCTCCCGCCCTTTGCTGGCATGTCGTCCCGCACGGGTGAGCGCTCTCCTCACCCCCTTTCTGATCAGCCCGCGTGCCCTTCGCATCGGGGCTCCCTAGCCCAGATCCCCCGCCTGCACCTCACTGCGTGTCCGGGCCCTTCTCGGACTCACTGCGTCAGGACGAGGGGCGCTCGGGGAGCTCCTCGCAGCCCCGTGGCTCTAGCAGGCGGGTGGGGTCAGAAACAGAGTTTGAAAACAGCACTGGTTCTTGAGCTCAAAACGCCCTTTAGGTCACAAGGGCTCATCATGGCCTCACATATCTTTTTTTTAAAATATATTTTTATTGATTTTTCACAGGGAGGAAGGGAGAGGGATAGAGAGTTAGAAACATCGATGATAGAAACATCGATCAGCTGCCTCTTGTACACCCCCAACTGGGGATGTGCCTGCAGCTAAGGTACATGCATGCCCTTGACTGGAATCGAACCCGGGACCTTTCAGTCCTCAGGCCGATGCTCTATCGGCTGAGCCAAACTGGTTTCAGCAATGACCTCACATATCGTAAAGGGGGTTGCTGAGCTGCTGTTTTTTAAAACTCTGGTTCCAGAACAGGTCCCTACTGTGACATTGGACTAGATGTTTAGTGTCTCTGAAACGTCATTTCCTCCTCTGTCAAATGGGGGGGGGGGGATTTGAAATGCCTGTTAGTAAGAAGAGGCGCAGTGGCCAGGGTGCTGGGGAGGTGGCACTGAGGGTCATTAAGGCAGTGAAACTCCTGTGTGATTCGATAAAGGTTAATTCATGTCCTTTTACATGTGTCAAACCCATAGCATCCAACACTAAGCGTGAACCCTAATGTGAGCTCTGGCTTGGCCACAGGGGTCCCCTGACTACCAAATGCAGATGTTGTGGGGGGCTGGCCTGGGGGGGCAGGCGTATGAGGGAACTCTAGTTTAGCTTAGCTGTGCTGTGAACCTGAAACTGCTCTAGAAAGGGAAATCTGGCTAAAACCGGTTTGGCTCAGTGGCTAGAGCCTCAGCCTGCGGACTGAAGGGTCCCGGGTTCGATTCTGGTCAAGAGCATGTACATCCCCAGTAGGGGGTGTGCAGGAGGCAGCTGATGGATGTTTATCTCTCATTGATGTTTCTGACTTTCTATCCCTCTACCTTTCTCTCTGTAATAAAGAAAAAAATCAATAAAATATATAAAAATAAAAAGAAGTAAAAACTGTAGAGTAAGTGGGGAAATGGCTGTGTTATTGAGGTGGCCGTATCAGAACTAAAATAAGGCATGTGCCCCCTGGTGTGGCTCAGTGGGTAGAGCGGCGGCCTGCAGACTGGGGCCCCCAGGTTCCATTCTGGTCAGCACACACGCCCCGGTTGCGAGCATCTCCAGTAGGGGGCGTGCAGGAGGCAGCTGATCAATGAGTCTCATCATTGATGTTTCTAACTCCCTCTCCCTTCCTCTCTGAAGTCAATAAAAAGACACACACACACACACACACACACACTCACACACTGAGTGGCCAGATTATTGTGATCTCTGAATGCATAATAATCTGGCCACTCGGTTTATTTCTCTTGAGTACCTCATTTATTTGATATCCAAGATACTATAAATTGTGCACCTGATCAGTTTTCCCCTTTGCACCGGCTGATAGAAGGCTGAGGGCAAATAGTCTAGAAGACTCTTGGTGTCCATTTGAGATACAAGTATACTGTGTGTGTATATATATGTGTATATATATGTATATACACACATGTATATATATATGTGTATACACACACACACATATATGTACACACACACACTAGACGCCTGATGCACGAAGATTGTGCAGGTTGGGCCTGCCTTCCCCTGCCTGCTGGCCCAGTCTCATTCCGGCCAGAGCCGCCTTTCCACTTCCCCCACTGTCCAGAGGCCCCGAGCAGCCGGGGCAACGTAAGCATCCCGACCCTATCCACTAGGCACCTGTGTATGCAAATTAACCCATCATCTTTGTTGGGTTAATTTGCATACTCCTGATTGGCTGGTGGGCATTGCAAAGGTACAATTTGCATCTTCCTCTTTTGTTAGTGTAGGTGTACACACACACGTGTGTGTGTGTGTGTGTGTGTGTGTGTATACATATATATATATTCTAAAAAAATAAGGCATTTCACGAAGCTGGTGCTTTGTTTTATAACTGTTTCCTGGTGTCCAGTCACGTTTTGTCTTCGTCACGGGGCGGGTTCATCCTCTGGCTGCCCTCAGTGGCCCAGAGCTCCCCCCTCTCCGTTCTCTCCACTGGGCCCCTGCAGTGACCCGCTCCTCTGCCTGTACTGCTTTCCCAGTGGCAGGCCTCGGAGCCGTTCCTGGCCCTCAGTCCCCTCCGTGCCCTGCCACTGCGCCCTGTCCCGTCCTCCCTCGTTGTCCTGCAGGGACTTAGCCTCTGTCTGGGCATCGCTCTGCCTCTGCTACTTCCTTCAGGTCCCTTCCCTCCCCTGTGGCCAGCCTCTGGCTGCCTTCTCTCTCTCCGGATCAGATGCGCCCTTCACCTTTTGGCTCTGCTCACTCTCCAGCTCCTGCCTGCTCGGCCCGCCGCCCTGGGGCCTTTCCTCGGGGATGCTCTGTGGCCCTCGGCTGTCTGTTTAGTGTAAGAAAAAGCTCGGACAGCCCGTGCCCTTGGCATGTGGACCAAGACGGCGGCACCTCCCGCGGGCGTGGACCAAGCAGAGTGGGCTTTTGCATCTCCTACCCTGTTTCCCCGAAAATAAGGCAGTGCCTTCTATTCATTTTTGCTCCCAAAATGCGCTAGGTCTTGTTGTCGGGGGGGATGCCTTTCGGGGAGACGGTAGTGAAATGGGCTCTGGGTAACTTCTTCCAGCCCCTCTCTTTCAGGGTCAGCTAGGCCTGGACCTGGGCCAGGTTTCTCCTGGGCGTGGCTGCCCACGCCGGTGCCCCAGGTGTCCTGGCCCCTGCAGGTTTGCCTCTCGGTCCTCAGAACCTCCTCGCTTCTGCCTTTTGCTGGTTTCCGCCTCATCTCTTCCTGCTCTGAGACAGCCTTCTAGACCTTCACACACTCCTCTCCAGAGCACTCGAGTCTGCACTGCACTGCGGCTCTCTGCCCGCTCCGCCAGGCTGTGTCCGAGGCAGAGACGTGGCAGCCCCGGCCCCGGCGGAGGTCCGCTTGTGATTCTCTGCGAGTGACCCCTGCCTGCCTCTGTCATGCCCATGGCGCTGGCACCCGGGCCGGTGGCCATCGCATACCTTAAGCGCCCCAGCCTCTGCCTCCGGCTCCCGTCCTCAGTTTCCCTGTGGAGCCCTCTCTGCTTCGGGGACCCTGGCCCGTGCTCCCTGCGAGTCAGTGTCCCCGCCCTCAGGTGGGCCCAGGAGGAGTGGCTGCTCTGGGACCACTTGCTGTCACATTTGGACACAGGGACTCGGACAGGCCGCGCCGGTTGAGCGGGGGGAAGCACCTCTCGCCCACTGCCCAGGCCTCACGCCCGGTCCAGCAAGGCCAGGAGCCCGCCTCTCCCCGCAGGACCCCCTCTGACACCCCTGCGCGTGCTTTCCAGGTGCAGGTGATCCCCTGGGTCTTGACTGACAGCAACTTTCTGCGGAACCCGTCCCAGAGACTGGACCCCCGCAAGACGGTGTTCGTGGGCGCCCTGCACGGGATGCTCAACGCCGAGGCGCTGGCGGCCATCCTCAACGACCTGTTCGGAGGCGTGGTGTACGCCGGCATCGACACCGACAAGCACAAGTATCCCATCGGTGAGCCGCCCTGGGAGGCCACCCCGGTTCCTGATACCGTGTTTTCCGGCCCCTGAGACGCCTGGAACTAGTGATGATAGGAGGGAGATGACAAACAACAGAGAGAGCAAGTGCCGGGCAAGTCCCTGGAGAGTGAGCAACGCCCATTGTAACTGCAAGCTGCGGTGTTTTTACACCTGGCGTGTAAGACGACCCCTGACTTCTGAGATTTCCCCGGTTAAAAAGTCGTCTTACACGCGGCAAATACGGTGTTTCCATGGCAGCGAGAGGAAGGCCTGGCCCGGGGCCACAATAATTTCCATTGGACATCGCTGGTCTAGAAACAGGGTTTCCTGAGTGTTGACAAGAGATATTTGGGAGAATTCGGCTGGTAGGTCATTCGTGGCCCATAAAAACGATCAGCTTAAAAATTTGGTCCGACAGTGAACGCACCCCATGGGGTCGGTGCCTCGGCGGGCCCGGCCCGGCGGTCTCTGGCTCAGGGGTGGGTTCCGTGCCTCCGCAGGCTCCGGCCGGGTGACCTTCAGCAATCAGCGCAGCTACCTGAAGGCCGTCAGCGCTGCCTTCGTGGAGGTCAGGACCGCCAAGTTCACCAAGAAGGTGAGGGCGGGCCGCCCCGGCTCGGGCCGGTGACCGCCAGGGCGCGGAGCCGGGCGCCGCGGCGTCCCTGTGCTTGTGTGCCCTGGGGACTCGGGGTTCAGGTCTGGGGGAGCCTGGTGGTGGTGACTCAGAAGAGGGGGCTGCGGCTGCTGAGCCTTCCCAGCCCGCGGGGGTCGGGGGGGGGGGCGCCTGCCTTAACCCTAACCCTGACTTCCTTCCGATCTGTGTCCTCCAAATGCTTCCCTGTTACCGGGTGGGAGTCTGGGGGCGCAGAGTCTTGGGGGACCAGGCGGGAAGTGTGTGGTCACCCAAACAGCAGAGGCTGCTGGTCCTGCACAGTGAGCTCCTCTGTCCCCTGGGGAGGTGCCCCGCCTTCACCCGCCCCGAGTTCGTCGTGCCGCCTGCCCCCCAGCCGCTGGCCGCCGGGCGGTAGAGCCCCGTTCTCTCCCGTCTCGTCTCGCTTCGTGCAGGTTCAGATCGACCCCTACCTGGAAGATTCCATGTGTCATTTCTGCAACTTCCAGCCCGGCCCTTTCTTCTGTCGCGAGCAGGTGAGTGCCCTGGCCCTGCAGGGCCTCGGAAGCCCCTAGTTAAAAGACTCGCCACACAGAGTGCTGGGGTTCTCGGGGGCCGGGCGGTTGTCCGAGCCCGGAGGAGGCGCTGGTGGGCACAGGGGCGCTGGGGTGGTTCGACCCAAAACTGGGGACAGCTCTCAAGGTGAGTCGTGCCGCTGGGCCTTCTCCTTTCACACGGTGTTGGTGGACACGTGGCTGCTGCTGGGCACCAGCGGGTGTGGGGGGACGGAGCCTGGGTGGTCTGGTCAGCTGGCCTGTGAGTCAGGCCGTGTGGTTAATTCTTAAGCCTTCCAGGCTGCTGTTCCCCTGCTCAGGGACCCCTGGACTGCTTCGACGTTCATCCTTGGTTTGTCCCCCCCCCACCCTGATCGCAGTCAGACAGCAGCTCCTGGGTGGCTGTTTCTGGGTGCCGCTGTACGCATCTGGGGTGCTTTCAGCAGAAATGCTTCTCGCCCTGGAATGTGTGTGCACCTCGTTCGTTTGAGGGCCTTGTTTAAACCCAGGTTGGGACGCGGCGAGTTTGGGGTGCGGCCCGAGACTCCAGTTTCCGCCAAGTGTCCAAGTGGCGCGGTGCAGCTGGTCTGGGATGTGTGCGGCAGCGCGGGCACTCTGGTGCTGGCAGCCGTCGCTCAGGCTCGGAGCCCCTGGTAGACGGTGGTTAAACCAGGGCTCCCAGAGGAGGGGGTGCAGTGTCCGGGATCTGAGGGCGAGCATCTCTGATCAGCCTCCACCACAGGTTTGGGGGGGGGCTCCGTTTTTAGGTAATTGCTGAGCAGTCAGTGGTTTGTCAGAGGTCACCCAGCTCAGAGCAGGCAGTGCTGTCACCTGCCCTCACCTGGCTGAAGAAGGCACGTCCTTGACATTGGGACCTGGAGTCCCTGTCTTCATGTCCTTGCACATTAGCAGCCTGCAGGCAGGAGAAGGGCGGGGCCTGAGAAGCCGCTACAGAGGTGAGGGGTGAGGGAAGTCGTACACAGGGGGAGCCCTGAAAGTTGGACCAAGTCAGGGCAGCTGCAGGAACACAGCAGGTTTCCCGGGTCGATCGAGCCTGCGTTAGAGGGTCCAGGTTCCCCGAGACCCTCTCTGCTGGCACCTCGGAGGCCCCGGTCTCCCCGCTCCCCCGGCTCCCCTGCACTCGGTGCCTGCAGACGACACCCCCCTCTCCACGCAGGTCTGCTTCAAGTACTTCTGCCGGAGCTGCTGGCACTGGCGGCACAGCGCGGAGGACCTGCGCCACCACAGCCCCCTGATGCGGAACCAGAAGAGCTGAGCGTCCGGGGGCCGGCCTCGCCTGGCGGCCGCAGCACCCGCCCGGGGCCGGCAGGTCAGGCGGCGGCCAGGGGGCCGCTCCCCGAGGACAAGGGGAGATCGCAGTCACCTTTGCACTCGCTGAGTCCGTCTTCGTTGCCGCACTAATTGACGCACAATGAGTTCTGTCCAGTTTGTTTTCGGGGCCGGGCCGGGGGAAGGACGCTCTGGCTCTGTAGTTTCCCAGATTTTAGTTCGTCGTTTTGCCGGTGAAAAGCAGAAAAAGAATTACGTGTCCAGAAGGTGTTGACACGATGCCTACGTCTAGGTTTATTTATTAAAGCGCTTTGTTTACATTCCTTGCAATACTGACGGTGGTGACGCCCGGTCTCAGAGGCCTCATTCCTGCAGGTGCCATCAGTGCCTTCCTCTGGCTTCCCACTGAACGGCATGAACTGAGTGTTCAGCTGGCGTTTTTACCGCACACAGGAGACTCCGCTCTTCATTTAAACCAAACCGTGTTTCCTGTTTTACGCTCACGGGTTTTTAACCGGTTCATTTTTACACTCCTTAAGATTTTTAATCATTTGGAACAAGAGTTCTTGTCTTGTTTTTCTTTCCTGACAGCTTTTAACATTAGAGCAAATCTGTGTCTGGGGAACTGCTCCTCACCGTTTTCCCACAGTTGCGCAAGAGGAGGGGAAAAATGTTTTTGAATTGCACACGGGACCGGGTGAAAGGTGTCTGAGCAGCTGCTGTATTTAGGTTTAAATGGTTCATTGCACCTTCTTAAGTTGCATTTATTTGGGGAGGGGGAGGTTGATAGACATTTTTAATCACCAAGTCGCAGGACTTCTTTCTTCTGTAACTGAGCTTCAAAAGGGCTGCTTTTCGTGGGGGCGGAAGCCGGCTCACAGGAGCCCTTGCTCCGAGGGGACAAGCTTCCTTGTTTCTTTGGTTTGAGAAACATACGGACCAACCGCTGCCGTGGGTGGAAATGCTACTGATGTTTGAAAACTTGACTTTTTTTCTTTTTTTTAAAAAAGAAATTGACTTGCCCCTCTTTGGGAAGCTGTGTGCCAAAGAACCAGTGTCACCCCCTCCTCTCCTCCCATCCCCCCCTCCCGCTGAGCTGCCCTTGCATTGTTGCCTCTCCCAGCTACTCCGTGGGTTTCGTGAAGCTGTGTGAAGTCTACCTCATTGTAGTACATGCAGACCAGACCGCACTCCTGCAGACGCGGGAGTGAGCGGCGGTGTCGTTTTTCGGGCACACATTAAACTCGTTGCCGCAGACCCCTTCTCGTCTCTTGTCTCTGTGACCGAGGGCTGCGGGCTTGGGGACAGTGGGGTAACAATTTCAGAGTTAGAAACTCGCATTTCCGTCCCGGCCGGTGTCGCTCAGTGGATAGAGTGCCGGCCCTCAGTCCCGGGTTTGATTCCAGCCAAGGGCATGTATCTTGGATTCGGGCACATCCCCAGTGGGGGGTGTGCAGGAGGCAGCTGATGGATGTTTCTCTCTCATCCATGTTTCTGACTTTCTGTCCCTCTTCCTTCCTCTCTGTAAAAAATCAATAAAATAAATATTTTAAAAAACAACTCACATTTCCCCCAGCCAGTGTGGCTCAGTGGATAGAGTGTTGGCCTGCGGACTGAAGGGTCCTGGGTTCAGTTCCGGTCAAGGGCACGTGCCCCGGTTGTGGGCTTGATCCCCAGTGAGGGGCGTGCAGAGCAGCCAATCATTGATTCTCTGTCTTCATTGACGTTTCTATATCCCTCCCTCCCTTTCCCTCTCCCTTCCATCCTGAAATGAAGAAAGCAGCAGCAACAAGAACGGGTCCTCCCATTTTCGGTGATGAGTCTCCAGCCCCGGTGGGTGGTGGGACCACGTGGGGGGCCTGCCCGTCAGTACTCACGGCCACTTCCGTGGTCAAGTGTGCCACGGAGGTGCCTCTCTGGCAGGTGGTACCCCTCGGCCACGTGGGAAAAGCTTCGAGGGGCTCCTCTCAGCCACAGACCCAGCTTGGAGGGTCTGGGGGCACAGCTGCTCGGGCACAGCTTTTTGTCTCGTTTCTCCTGGAGCCCCGAGCCTCTGTCCTCCTGCCAGAGGGCCTTGGTGAGAGTGGCTTGAGAGGGTCTGCTGGTTTCGTCGGGGAGACTGCCAGGCCGGCCCATCTCTGAAGGTTGCCTTTGACTTTGAGGAGCAGGAACCCTGCACCCTCTGAAGAAGCATCCCTCCTGTGGCAGGTGCAAGAGCCACTCGAGGGGTCAGGAGCCCCGCAGCCAAGCAGAGCCCTCACCTTCCCCTTGAGGCCTGGGCGGCAGCAGCGTGGTTTGAAGTTTGCTGGTAGAATAAGATCCTGCAGAACTCGGAGGGAGTCTGCCTCTTCCCTGCCCATCCTATCTAATGAAAGAGTAATATGCCAATCGACCGTACTTCTGCACGCCCCCCACTGGGGATAAACCACATCCACCAGCCAATCAGGAGCAGTATGCAAATTAACACCCATGGCAGGGTGATCGCTGGGTTCCCAAGACTGGGGGACCTCCCATCCCCAGTGCGTGAATTTCGAACACCAGGCCCCTAGTGTGTGTGTGTGTGTGTGTGTATGTATGTATAGAGAGAGACTTCAGAGAGGAAGGGAGAGGGGGATGGAGACAGAAACATCAAGGATGAGAGAATCACCAATCCAATCCCTGCTGCACACCCTCCACTGGGGATCAGGCCTGCCACCGGGATGCATTTGTAAGTCAACGCTCAAGCCACTGAGCCGTGCTGACAGCCACAGAGAGCAGATCCCTGCCCTGCACACATTCCCTTCAGGGTGACTGGGCTGGCCAAGGTGAAGGGCAGAGGAGTGGAGGAATGAGGCACAGCGCTGTGCCCCTTCCCTCATCCAACCTGGCCGGCCCAGGCTTTCCTGGAGTCAGTGGTGGGGGGACGGGGTGGCGAGGTCTCCCTTTAACAGAGTTGGAGGGAGGGGGCAGGGTACTCCCTAGGGTCTAGGGCAAGATCACACTGTTGTGGAGCGGACGCGGGTGAACGACCGCTGGAGCCCAGACCAGATTAAAACGCGGGGAGCCTTTATCGGCCGGCCGGGGACGGCTCTGCCATCCTCCACGCAGGGAGTCCGGAGAGCAGCCCGACCCTGTGTGCGGGACCGCTGTTCAGCACGTCACCACATCCTGTTTTTGCACAACAAGCAACCCCAGACAAAACAGTTTTCCCCAAGCAACGCCAGGGTCATGCCATCGACGACCATGCCACCCACAAGTCACCCTGTTCTTCGGAAAGCCGACGGCGTTCTGTCTGGCAAGGCTACGCGCTGGGGAGGGGCCACGAGACCGTGTCTCCAGGCCTGGCCCGGTGTCGGCACCGACAGCCCTGTCTGGGGCCGCGTCCACCGCCTCATTTGTGCTCAAAAGTCTCCAACACACCCTCCTACAGGTGTGCGAAGTGAGCTGCCACGTGTTTTGTTTTTATTTTTTGCACGTAATCAACACGCCGCAGCAGACTCCTGTTCTTGGGCCTGGGCTAACGGGGTCGCCAGGCGGATGGGGATGGGTGTGGCAGAGACAGCCCGGAGACGGTGGCAGTTGGAGAAGGTGCCTCGTGGGGAGCATTGCGGGTGAGTGGGGCCCTCGGCTTACATGTCTGAGAGCTTACTGTATGCCGGGCACCGTTCCGGGCACGGGGGGCAGCTACACCCAAGGGCCATTGCCACCCAAGCACTCGCCCCTGGTTGAGGAGACAGGTAGTAAGAAACATGAGCACAGCCCTAGCCGGTGTGGCTCAGTGGGTAGAGTGTCAGCCTGGGGACTGAAGAAGGGTCCTGGGTTCGATTCCAGTCAAGGGCATGTACCTTGGCCCCAGGCACATCCCCAGGGTGGGGTGTGCAGGACGCAGCTGATGGATGTTTCTCACCGATGTTTCTATCCTTCTTCCTCTCTGTAAAAATCAATAAAATATATTATTAAAAAAAAACATTAGCGCAGCTTTAAGAGGATAGCGATTGTGCATAAGGACGTTTGAGTAAAGAGTGGGGGAAGTGAGAGAAGGTGTCCCAGGGGTACCGGCCCCCACCAGGCTGGCCGGGTAAACCGCTGACCCGTGGACCTGGTGGGCCCTGGGCAGGGTGCCCTCCTTCCCTCCTCACCTTGCCACGCCCCCAATGGCTTCTCAAGGACTCTGCTTCCCTCCCTCCCTACCTCCCTGGCCAGGAGCACAACAAATGGGCGACCTGGTCCCAGAACCTGGGGGCCTGCCAAAACCCGTTTGGCTCAGTGGATGGAGCATCGGCCTGCAGACTGAAGGGTTCCGGGTTCGATTCTGGTCAAGGGCAGGGCAGTTGGGGGTGAGATCTGGCTGTCAGGGCAGGGCAGTTGGGGGCGACCAGGTTGGCAGGAGAGGGCAGTTGGGGGTGAAATCAGGCCAGCAAGGGAGCGGTTAGGGGGCGATCAGGCTGGCAAGCATGCGGGTGAGCAGTTAGGAGCCAGCAGTCCCGGATTTTGAGAGGGGTCCACATTGGAGAGGGTGCAGGCTGGGATGAGGGACACGCCCCCTCCCGTGCATGGCTTTCATGCTCTGGGCCTCTAGTGTTTATTATTATTAAAAAACAAACAAACGGGGGGGGGGGGGGGGCGGGGCGGGCCAAGGCGGGGCGGGGAAACCTGGAGAACGCCCGCCAGCGGCTGCCGCCTGCGCTCCCGCCCCGCGCCACCAGGGGGCCCTCGCCGGGCCTCCCGCGCTGGCTCCTCGCTCCGGGAGGGCGGAAGCGGCTGTCTAGCCGGCGGCTTATAGGCCTCGCTTGTGCTTCCTGTTTCCTCTTTCACCAGCGACCCGCCACCATGGTAGGTGCTTCGTGCTGAAGCTGTTGTCTCCCGCAATCCGCCTCCATCCGCGTCTTTCCGCCTCTTCTCACCGTGCCCGGCCGGGTTCTCCGCGGGCTGCCGGCTCCCGCGTCGGTCCCCGTGCCCCAGCTGCGCCCGCTGCCCCTGCCTCCTGCCCGGAGGGGGCCCGGCTCGCGGTGACCCCTGTCTCCCCCACACGCAGGGCCGTGTCCGCACCAAGACGGTGAAGAAGGCGGCGCGGGTCATCATCGAGAAATACTACACGCGCCTGGGCAACGACTTCCACACCAACAAGCGCGTGTGCGAGGAGATCGCCATCATCCCCAGCAAGAAGCTCCGCAACAAGATCGCAGGGTGAGGGCGGCCGCCGCGGCGCGGGGGTCCCGGGGCTGGCCCGGTCTGCCGTCCCCGTCCCCGGCTCGGGAATGGGGGGACCGTGTCCCGGTGGGCGGACCGTGTCCCCGGAAAAGGGCGCTCGCTGCGGGTGAGCGTGTGCGGGACTGCCTGGCGGTGACACCTGGCCGCGCGGGCAGGGACCCCGGAGACCGGACGGAATGTCAATTGCAATGCATGGGCGGAGAGGACGTGAAGGCTGGGGAGGGGTCCTGGGAGTTTGGGGGGAGGATTTGATGCGTTGGCAGAATTAAAAAAAAAAAAAAAAAAAAAATATATATATATATATATATATATATATATATAGTGATTTTTTTTTTACAGAGAGGAAAGGAGAGGGAGAGTTAGAAACATGATCAGCTGCCTCCTGCACACCCCCTACTAGGGATGTGCCCTTGACCGGAATCGAACCCGGGACCCTTCAGTCCACAGGCTGAGGCTCTATCCACTGAGCCGCACCGGCTTCGGCTGGGTCGTTCTCTTTTCCTGTCCGGGGTGGGGTGAGTGCACCCAGCGGTCCCCACCCAGGACACGAAGGGGCGGTGGCACGGTGCTGCCTCAGGCCCAGTTCCCTGATGGCTCTAACCTCCCCACCGTTTTTCCTTTTTTTTTTTTTAATACAGTTTTAAAAATGTATTTCATTGACTTTCACAGAGAGGAAGGGAGAGGGACACAGAGTCTGAAACATCAAGGAGAGAGAGAACCATCCATCAGCTGCCTCCTGCACACCCTCCACTGGGGTTGTGTCCACAACCAAGGTCCATGCCCTTGACCGGAATCGAACCCGGGACCCTTCAGTCCCCAGCCCCACGCCCTATCGGCGCGTTGGCAGAATTGGCCGGCGGGTGTGACGGGCAGGCAGGCGCTGTGTGTCGCTTTCGGAGCCGGGGCTTAGGCGGGGCGGGGGGTCTTGGGATGGGGGCGCACGGGTGTGCTCAGGGTGTCTGTGGGCCTGTGCCGCAGCTATGTCACGCACCTGATGAAGCGGATCCAGAGGGGCCCCGTGAGAGGCATCTCCATCAAGCTGCAGGAGGAGGAGCGGGAGAGGAGGGACAACTACGTGCCCGAGGTGAGCTCCCGCGTCTCTGGCCCTGGGCGCTGACTCCTGGAGGGACCTTAGCTGAGCTGGAGAAGGAGGTCCTTTACCCATAAACCCTCACCTGCCTGCCTGGATGATAGTTTCTGTTCTGCCCTGTTGGGGGGGGGCCACTTTTTTTGTGGGGGAGGGTAAAACTTTAAAATTTATTTCAGAGGAAATGAGAGGGTGAGAGGAGCATCAGGGATGAGAATCATTGATTGCTGCCTCCTCCACACCCCCAACTGGGGATGAGCCCACAGCCCCGGGCAGGTGCCCTTGACCGTCCGAATGGAACCCTAGAGCCTTCAGTCTGCAGGCCGACGCGCTACCCATTGAGCCACACCGGCCAGGGCTGCTGGGCCCATCCTGGTTTCGGCCCGGGAGCCCTTCAGTGTGTTTGCTTGCCTTGCCACGGCTCCTGGCTTGGTTACTTGTCTTCGCACAGGTGCTCCCAAAACATGGACATAGTCTTTTCTTTTTTTCTTTTTTTTAAATATATTTTATTGACTTTAGAGTGGAAGGGAGAGGGGGAGAGACGTCCCCCACTGGGGATAAGCCTGCCACCCAGGCCTGTGCCCTTGGCCAGAGTGAACCCAGGACCCCTCCGTCCACAGCCGACACTATCCACTGAGCCACACCGGCCAGGGCATGAGCATAGTCTTAAGGTTTCCTGAATGGCAGTCAGAGTAACAAAGGGCAAACCAGGAGTGATCTTGGGGGCCTGTGGTCCTTAGCAGACTGCTCACCTGCTGGGGGGGTCCTGTCTCCTTTGCAAGTGCCCCCCCTTTTCTGTTTGAGTTTTGGGAGAGGGCGGGGAAGGGGACAGGGGACAGGACTGTGGAGAGGTGGTGACGGGCTCCTGTTCCCCAGGTGTCGGCCCTGGACCAGGAGATCATTGAGGTCGATCCGGACACAAAGGAGATGCTGAAGCTCCTGGTGAGTGTGGGCTCCGCTCCTGAGGCAGAAGCAGGGCTTCAGGGCACCCCGCGGTGTGCAGTGACTCCACTGCTCTGTGTTCCACGCTTTCTCTCTCCACCGCGGTCTGCCACCCCCGTGACTGTGTAGGGATTTTATTTCTTCTTTATTGTCGAAAGTGTTACAAATGTCGCCTTTGTCCCCCCATTGGACGGCCCACCCCCTGCTGTCCCTTTGCGTGCGGACCATGCGGGCGAGCTGTGGCCTCGTTTCCGGGCGCGCACTCCGCGCACCGCTGAGCTTAGTGGTCTTCGGGGTGATGGGTGTCTCTTCTGTGCCTTATTTTAGGGTAAAAAGAAAGTTTTTGTTTAAAGTTTCATTGAGGAAGGGAGAGTGAGAGAGCAATAGAAACGTCTGGTCCGCCGCCTCCTGCACGCCCCCCGCAGGCCGGAGCCCACCACCTGGGCACGTGCCCTGGCCTGGTTCACGCCGGCCCATCGCCGTGTCACAGCGGGGGGCGTCCCCGCAGACGCCAGATGGCGCACCGGACAGCCCCCTGTGGGGCGCAGGGCCCTCGCGGCCGTCCCGGCGTGGGGAGGCCCAGGCCCGCTGCGAGCTGGCTCAGGCCAGAGCGGAGAGGTGCCAGGAGCGCCGACTCACCGAAACCGTTTGTCGTTCCAGGACTTCGGCAGCCTGTCCAACCTGCAGGTCACGCAGCCCACAGTCGGGATGAACTTCAAGACGCCGCGGGGAGCCGTTTAATCTTGATATGCTGTCATTTTGTCAATAAACCACAGACCTCCGCGCCGGTGTTTGTGTGTGTGGGTGTGTGCTGTGCGTGTGTTTGGGGGTGTGTGTGCTGTGCGTGTGTTTGGGGGGGTGTGCTGTGCCTGTGTTTGGGGGTGTGTTCGCTGTGCCTGTGTGGGGCTCCGCACAGAAGTGGCTCAGCTCAGGGCTGGCAGACCCTGCATCCCCTACGCTGTGCTGACAGGTGCAGAGGACACTCCAAACACCTTCTAATGGGGGTGGGAGCCAGGGCCAGGACTCAAATACTCATCACCCCAGTCTTTTCTGTCAAACGATTCCTCAAGGAGAGCAGAGGGCCGGCCTCAGGATTCAACACACCTACACTAGTGGGCCCCTCAGGATTCAAACAAACACTAACTATATATAGAACACTATATAGAGAGCTCCTCTATATAGAGGTCCAGGGCCCCTCAGGATTCAAACACTAACTATATATAGAACACTATATAGAGAGCTCCTCTATATAGAGGTCCAGGGCCCCTCAGGATTCAAACACTAACTATATATAGAACACTATATAGAGAGCTCCTCTATATAGAGGTCCAGGGCCCCCTCCTCAGGGCCCCCTGGCCCCCCTCCCCTCCTCTATATAGAGGTCCAGGGCCCCCTCCTCAGGGCCCCCTGGCCCCCCTCCCCCTCCTCTATATAGAGGTCCAGGGCCCCCTCCTCAGGGCCCCCTGGCCCCCCTCCCCTCCTCTATATAGAGGTCCAGGGCCCCCTCCTCAGGGCCCCCTGGCCCCCCTCCCCTCCTCTATATAGAGGTCCAGGGCCCCCTCCTCAGGGCCCCCTGGCCCCCCTCCCCTCCTCTATATAGAGGTCCAGGGCCCCCCTCCTCAGGCCCCCTGGCCCCCCTCCCCTCCTCTATATAGAGGTCCAGGGCCCCCTCCTCAGGGCCCCCTGGCCCCCCTCCCCCTCACCTTGTAATGGGGGTGGGAGCCAGGGCCAGACTCAAATACTCATCACCCCAGTCTTTTCTGTCAAACGATTCCTCAAGGAGAGCAGAGGGCCGGCCTCAGGATTCAAACACTCCTACACTAGTGGCCCCTCAGGATTCAAACAAACACTAACTATATATAGAACACTATATAGAGAGCTCCTCTATATAGAGGTCCAGGGCCCCTCAGGATTCAAACACTAACTATATATAGAACACTATATAGAGAGCTCCTCTATATAGAGGTCCAGGGCCCCTCAGGGATTCAAACACTAACTATATAGAACACTATATAGAGAGCTCCTCTATATAGAGGTCCAGGGCCCCCTCCTCAGGGCCCCCTGGCCCCCCTCCCCTCCTCTATATAGAGGTCCAGGGCCCCCTCCTCAGGGCCCCCTGGCCCCCCTCCCCTCCTCTATATAGAGGTCCAGGGCCCCCTCCTCAGGGCCCCCTGGCCCCCCTCCCCTCCTCTATATAGAGGTCCAGGGCCCCCTCCTCAGGGCCCCCTGGCCCCCCCTCCCCTCCTCTATATAGAGGTCCAGGGCCCCCTCCTCAGGGCCCCCTGGCCCCCCTCCCCTCCTCTATATAGAGGTCCAGGGCCCCCTCCTCAGGGCCCCCTGGCCCCCCTCCCCTCCTCTATATAGAGGTCCAGGGCCCCCTCCTCAGGGCCCCCTGGCCCCCCTCCCCTCCTCTATATAGAGGTCCAGGGCCCCCTCCTCAGGGCCCCCTGGCCCCCCTCCCCTCCTCTATATAGAGGTCCAGGGCCCCCTCCTCAGGGCCCCCTGGCCCCCCTCCCCTCCTCTATATAGAGGTCCAGGGCCCCCTCCTCAGGGCCCCCTGGCCCCCCTCCCCTCCTCTATATAGAGGTCCAGGGCCCCCTCCTCAGGGCCCCCTGGCCCCCCTCCCCTCCTCTATATAGAGTCCAGGGCCCCCTCCTCAGGGCCCCCTGGCCCCCCTCCCCTCCTCTATATAGAGGTCCAGGGCCCCCTCCTCAGGGCCCCCTGGCCCCCCTCCCCTCCTCTATATAGAGGTCCAGGGCCCCCTCCTCAGGGCCCCCTGGCCCCCCTCCCCTCCTCTATATAGAGGTCCAGGGCCCCCTCCTCAGGGCCCCCTGGCCCCCCTCCCCTCCTCTATATAGAGGTCCAGGGCCCCCTCCTCAGGGCCCCCTGGCCCCCCTCCCCTCCTCTATATAGAGGTCCAGGGCCCCCTCCTCAGGGCCCCCTGGCCCCCCTCCCCTCCTCTATATAGAGGTCCAGGGCCCCCTCCTCAGGGCCCCCTGGCCCCCCTCCCCTCCTCTATATAGAGGTCCAGGGCCCCCTCCTCAGGGCCCCCTGGCCCCCCCTCCCCTCCTCTATATAGAGGTCCAGGGCCCCCTCCTCAGGGCCCCCCCTCCCCTCCTCTATATAGAGGTCCAGGGCCCCCTCCTCAGGGCCCCTGGCCCCCCTCCCCTCCTCTATATAGAGGTCCAGGGCCCCCTCCTCAGGGCCCCCTGGCCCCCCTCCCCTCCTCTATATAGAGGTCCAGGGCCCCCTCCTCAGGGCCCCCTGGCCCCCCTCCCCTCCTCTATATAGAGGTCCAGGGCCCCCTCCTCAGGGCCCCCTGGCCCCCCTCCCCTCCTCTATATAGAGGTCCAGGGCCCCCTCCTCAGGGCCCCCTGGCCCCCCTCCCCTCCTCTATATAGAGGTCCAGGGCCCCCTCCCCCTCAGGGCCCCCTGGCCCCCCCCCCCTCCTCTATATAGAGGTCCAGGGCCCCCTCCTCAGGGCCCCCTGGCCCCCCTCCCCTCCTCTATATAGAGGTCCAGGGCCCCCTCCTCAGGGCCCCCTGGCCCCCCTCCCCTCCTCTATATAGAGGTCCAGGGCCCCCCTCCTCAGGGCCCCCTGGCCCGGCCCCCCTCCCCTCCTCTATATAGAGGTCCAGGGCCCCCTCCTCAGGGCCCCCTGGCCCCCCTCCCCTCCTCTATATAGAGGTCCAGGGCCCCCTCCTCAGGGCCCCCTGGCCCCCCTCCCCTCCTCTATATAGAGGTCCAGGGCCCCCTCCTCAGGGCCCCCTGGCCCCCCTCCCCTCCTCTATATAGAGGTCCAGGGCCCCCTCCTCAGGGCCCCCTGGCCCCCCTCCCCTCCTCTATATAGAGGTCCAGGGCCCCCTCCTCAGGGCCCCCTGGCCCCCCTCCCCTCCTCTATATAGAGGTCCAGGGCCCCCTCCTCAGGGCCCCCTGGCCCCCCTCCCCTCCTCTATATAGAGGTCCAGGGCCCCCTCCTCAGGGCCCCCTGGCCCCCCTCCCCTCCTCTATATAGAGGTCCAGGGCCCCCTCCTCAGGGCCCCCTGGCCCCCCTCCCCTCCTCTATATAGAGGTCCAGGGCCCCCTCCTCAGGGCCCCCTGGCCCCCCTCCCCTCCTCTATATAGAGGTCCAGGGCCCCCTCCTCAGGGCCCCCTGGCCCCCCTCCCCTCCTCTATATAGAGGTCCACGGGCCCCCTCCTCAGGGCCCCCTGGCCCCCCTCCCCTCCTCTATATAGAGGTCCAGGGCCCCCTCCTCAGGGCCCCCTGGCCCCCCTCCCCTCCTCTATATAGAGGTCCAGGGCCCCCTCCTCAGGGCCCCCTGGCCCCCCTCCCCTCCTCTATATAGAGGTCCAGGGCCCCCTCCTCAGGGCCCCCTGGCCCCCCTCCCCTCCTCTATATAGAGGTCCAGGGCCCCCTCCTCAGGGCCCCCTGGCCCCCCTCCCCTCCTCTATATAGAGGTCCAGGGCCCCCTCCTCAGGGCCCCCTGGCCCCCCTCCCCTCCTCTATATAGAGGTCCAGGGCCCCCTCCTCAGGGCCCCCTGGCCCCCCTCCCCTCCTCTATATAGAGGTCCAGGGCCCCCTCCTCAGGGCCCCCTGGCCCCCCTCCCCTCCTCTATATAGAGGTCCAGGGCCCCCTCCTCAGGGCCCCCTGGCCCCCCTCCCCTCCTCTATATAGAGGTCCAGGGCCCCCTCCTCAGGGCCCCCTGGCCCCCCTCCCCTCCTCTATATAGAGGTCCAGGGCCCCCTCCTCAGGGCCCCCTGGCCCCCCTCCCCTCCTCTATATAGAGGTCCAGGGCCCCCTCCTCAGGGCCCCCTGGCCCCCCTCCCCTCCTCTATATAGAGGTCCAGGGCCCCCTCCTCAGGGCCCCCTGGCCCCCCTCCCCTCCTCTATATAGAGGTCCAGGGCCCCCGCCTCAGGGCCCCCTGCCCCCCTCCCCTCCTCTATATAGAGGTCCAGGGCCCCCTCCTCAGGGCCCCCTGGCCCCCCTCCCCTCCTCTATATAGAGGTCCAGGGCCCCCTCCTCAGGGCCCCCTGGCCCCCCTCCCCTCCTCTATATAGAGGTCCAGGGCCCCCTCCTCAGGGCCCCCTGGCCCCCCTCCCCTCCTCTATATAGAGGTCCAGGGCCCCCTCCTCAGGGCCCCCTGGCCCCCCTCCCCTCCTCTATATAGAGGTCCAGGGCCCCCTCCTCAGGGCCCCCTGGCCCCCTCCCCTCCTCTATATAGAGGTCCAGGGCCCCCTCCTCAGGGCCCCCTGGCCCCCTCCCCTCCTCTATATAGAGGTCCAGGGCCCCCTCCTCAGGGCCCCCTGGCCCCCCTCCCCTCCTCTATATAGAGGTCCAGGGCCCCCTCCTCAGGGCCCCCTGGCCCCCCCTCCCCTCCTCTATATAGAGGTCCAGGGCCCCCTCCTCAGGGCCCCTGGCCCCCTCCCCTCCTCTATATAGAGGTCCAGGGCCCCCTCCTCAGGGCCCCCTGGCCCCCCCTCCCCTCCTCTATATAGAGGTCCAGGGCCCCCTCCTCAGGGCCCCCTGGCCCCCCTCCCCTCCTCTATATAGAGGTCCAGGGCCCCCTCCTCAGGGCCCCCTGGCCCCCCACCCCACCACGATATAGAGGTCCAGGGCCCCCTCCTCAGGGCCCCCTGGCCCCCCTCCCCTCCTCTATATAGAGGTCCAGGGCCCCCTCCTCAGGGCCCCTGGCCCCCCCTCCCCTCCTCTATATAGAGGTCCAGGCCCCCTCCTCAGGGCCCCCTGGCCCCCCTCCCCTCCTCTATATAGAGGTCCAGGGCCCCCTCCTCAGGGCCCCCTGGCCCCCCTCCCCTCCTCTATATAGAGGTCCAGGGCCCCCTCCTCAGGGCCCCCTGGCCCCCCTCCCCTCCTCTATATAGAGGTCCAGGGCCCCCTCCTCGGGCCCCCTGGCCCCCCTCCCCTCCTCTATATAGAGGGTCCAGGGCCCCCTCCTCAGGGCCCCCTGGCCCCCCTCCCCTCCTCTATATAGAGGTCCAGGGCCCCCTCCTCAGGGCCCCCTGGCCCCCCTGCCCCTCCTCTATATAGAGGTCCAGGGCCCCCTCCTCAGGGCCCCCTGGCCCCCCTCCCCTCCTCTATATAGAGGTCCAGGGGCCCCCTCCTCAGGGCCCCCTGGCCCCCCTCCCCTCCTCTATATAGAGGTCCAGGCCCCCTCCTCAGGGCCCCCTGGCCCCCCTCCCCTCCTCTATATAGAGGTCCAGGGCCCCCTCCTCAGGGCCCCCTGGCCCCCCTCCCCTCCTCTATATAGAGGTCCAGGGCCCCCTCCTCAGGGCCCCCTGGCCCCCCTCCCCTCCTCTATATAGAGGTCCAGGGCCCCCTCCTCAGGGCCCCCTGGCCCCCCTCCCCTCCTCTATATAGAGGTCCAGGGCCCCCTCCTCAGGGCCCCCTGGCCCCCCTCCCCTCCTCTATATAGAGGTCCAGGGCCCCCTCCTCAGGGCCCCCTGGCCCCCCTCCCCTCCTCTATATAGAGGGTCCAGGGCCCCCTCCTCAGGGCCCCCTGGCCCCCCTCCCCTCCTCTATATAGAGGTCCAGGGCCCCCTCCTCAGGGCCCCCTGGCCCCCCTCCCCTCCTCTATATAGAGGTCCAGGGCCCCCTCCTCAGGGCCCCCTGGCCCCCCTCCCCTCCTCTATATAGAGGTCCAGGGCCCCCTCCTCAGGGCCCCCTGGCCCCCCTCCCCTCCTCTATATAGAGGTCCAGGGCCCCCTCCTCAGGGCCCCCCTGGCCCCCCTCCCCTCCTCTATATAGAGGTCCAGGGCCCCCTCCTCAGGGCCCCCTGGCCCCCCTCCCCTCCTCTATATAGAGGTCCAGGGCCCCCTCCTCAGGGCCCCCTGGCCCCCCTCCCCTCCTCTATATAGAGGTCCAGGGCCCCCTCCTCAGGGCCCCCTGGCCCCCCTCCCCTCCTCTATATAGAGGTCCAGGGCCCCCTCCTCAGGGCCCCCTGGCCCCCCTCCCCTCCTCTATATAGAGGTCCAGGGCCCCCCTCCTCAGGGCCCCCTGGCCCCCCTCCCCTCCTCTATATAGAGGTCCAGGGCCCCCTCCTCAGGGCCCCCTGGCCCCCCTCCCCTCCTCTATATAGAGGTCCAGGGCCCCCTCCTCAGGGCCCCCTGGCCCCCCTCCCCTCCTCTATATAGAGGTCCAGGGCCCCCTCCTCAGGGCCCCCTGGCCCCCCTCCCCTCCTCTATATAGAGGTCCAGGGCCCCCTCCTCAGGGCCCCCTGGCCCCCCTCCCCTCCTCTATATAGAGGTCCAGGCCCCCTCCTCAGGGCCCCCTGGCCCCCCTCCCCTCCTCTATATAGAGGTCCAGGGCCCCCTCCTCAGGGCCCCCTGGCCCCCCTCCCCTCCTCTATATAGAGGTCCAGGGCCCCCTCCTCAGGGCCCCCTGGCCCCCCTCCCCTCCTCTATATAGAGGTCCAGGGCCCCCTCCTCAGGGCCCCCTGGCCCCCCTCCCCTCCTCTATATAGAGGTCCAGGGCCCCCCTCCTCAGGGCCCCCTGGCCCCCCTCCCCTCCTCTATATAGAGGTCCAGGCCCCCTCCTCAGGCCCCCTGGCCCCCCTCCCCTCCTCTATATAGAGGTCCAGGGCCCCCTCCTCAGGGCCCCCTGGCCCCCCTCCCCTCCTCTATATAGAGGTCCAGGGCCCCCCTCCTCAGGGCCCCCTGGCCCCCCTCCCCTCCTCTATATAGAGGTCCAGGGCCCCCCTCCTCAGGGCCCCCTGGCCCCCCCTCCCCTCCTCTATATAGAGGTCCAGGGCCCCCTCCTCAGGGCCCCCTGGCCCCCCTCCCCTCCTCTATATAGAGGTCCAGGGCCCCCCTCCTCAGGGCCCCCTGGCCCCCCTCCCCTCCTCTATATAGAGGTCCAGGGCCCCCTCCTCAGGGCCCCCTGGCCCCCCTCCCCTCCTCTATATAGAGGTCCAGGGCCCCCTCCTCAGGGCCCCCTGGCCCCCCTCCCCTCCTCTAATAGAGGTCCAGGGCCCCCTCCTCAGGGCCCCCTGGCCCCCCTCCCCTCCTCTATATAGAGGTCCAGGGCCCCCCTCCTCAGGGCCCCCTGGCCCCCCTCCCCTCCTCTATATAGAGGTCCAGGGCCCCCTCCTCAGGGCCCCCTGGCCCCCCTCCCCTCCTCTATATAGAGGTCCAGGGCCCCCTCCTCAGGGCCCCCTGGCCCCCCTCCCCTCCTCTATATAGAGGTCCAGGCCCCCTCCTCAGGGCCCCCTGGCCCCCCTCCCCTCCTCTATATAGAGGTCCAGGGCCCCCCTCCTCAGGGCCCCCTGGCCCCCCTCCCCTCCTCTATATAGAGGTCCAGGGCCCCCTCCTCAGGCCCCCTGGCCCCCCTCCCCTCCTCTATTATAGAGGTCCAGGGCCCCCTCCTCAGGGCCCCCTGGCCCCCTCCCCTCCTCTATATAGAGGTCCAGGGCCCCCTCCTCAGGGCCCCCTGGCCCCCCTCCCCTCCTCTATATAGAGGTCCAGGGCCCCCCTCCTCAGGGCCCCCTGCCCCCCTCCCCTCCTCTATATAGAGTCCAGGGCCCCCTCCTCAGGGCCCCCTGGCCCCCCTCCCCTCCTCTATATAGAGGTCCAGGGCCCCCTCCTCAGGGCCCCCTGGCCCCCCTCCCCTCCTCTAAATAGAGGTCCAGGGCCCCCATCAGCCCCCTGGCCCCCCTCCCCTCCTCTATATAGAGTTCCATGGCACCCTCCTCATGCCCCGCTGGCCCCCCTCCCCTGCCTCTATAGAGGTCCAGGCCCCCTCCTCAGGTCCCCCCAGTCCCCCCTCCCCTCCTCAATAAAGAGGTCCCAGGGCCACCCCTCCTCAGGGCCCCCTGCCCCCCCTCCCCTCCTCTAAATTAGAGGTCCCGGGCCCCCCTCCTCAGGCCCCAGTCCCCCCCCCACCCCTCCTCTATATAGAGGCCCATGCACCCTCCTCGGGGCCTCCCTGGCCCGCCCTCCCTCCTCTATATAGCGTCCAGCCCCCTCCTCAGGGCCCCCTGGCCCCCCCCCCTCCTCTAATATAAGGTCCAGGGCCCCCTCCTCAGGGCCCCCTTCCCCCCTCCCCCTCTATATCAGTCCAGCCCCCTCCTCAGGGCCCCAGGCCCCCCCCCCTCCTCTATAATAGAGGTCCACAGGGCCCCCTCCTCAGGGCCCCCCGGCCCCCCTCCCCTCCTCTATAGAGAGGTCCAGGGCCCCCTCCTCAGGGCCCCCTGGCCCCCCTCCCCTCCTCTATATAGAGGTCCAGGGCCCCCTCCTCAGGGCCCCCTGGCCCCCCTCCCCTCCTCTATATAGAGGTCCAGGGCCCCCTCCTCAGGGCCCCCTGGCCCCCCTCCCCCTCCTCTATATAGAGTCCAGGGCCCCCTCCTCAGGGCCCCCTGGCCCCCCATCCCTCCTCCCTATATAGAGGTCCAGGGCCCCCTCCTCAGGGCCCCCTGGCCCCCTCCCCTCCTCTATATAGAGGTCCAGCCCCCTCCTCAGGGCCCCCTGGCCCCCTCCCCTCCTCTATATAGAGGTCCAGGCCCCCTCCTCAGGGCCCCTGGCCCCCCTCCCCTCCTCTATATAGAGGGTCCAGGGCCCCCTCCTCAGGCACCCTGGCCCCCCTCCCCTCCTCTATATAGAGTCCAGGGGCCCAGTGCCCCCTGCCCCCTCCCCTCCTCTATTAGAGGTCCAGGGCCCCCTCCTCAGGGCCCCCTGGGGCCCCCCTCCCCTCCTCTCTATATAGAGGTCCAGGGGCCCCCCTCCTCAGGCCCCCTGGCCCCCTCCCCTCCTCTATATAGAGGTCCAGGGCCCCCTCCTCAGGCCCCCTGGCCCCCCTCCCCTCCTCTATATAGAGGTCCAGGGCCCCCCTCCTCAGGGCCCCCTGGCCCCCCTCCCCTCCTCTATATAGAGGTCCAGGGCCCCCTCCTCAGGGCCCCCCTGCCCCCCTCCCCTCCTCTATATAGAGGTCCAGGGCCCCCTCCTCAGTGGCCCCCGGCCCCCCTCCCCTCCTCTATATAGAGGTCCAGGGCCCCCTCCTCAGGGCCCCCTGGCCCCCCTCCCCTCCTCTATATAGAGGTCCAGGGCCCCTCCCTCAGGGCCCCCTGGCCCCCCTCCCCTCCTTCTATATAGAGGTCCAGGGCCCCCCTCCTCAGAGCCCCCTGGCCCCCCTCCCCCACCACAATATAGAGGTCCAGGGCCCCCCTCCTCAGGGCGCCCCTGCCCCCCTCTCCCTCCTCTATATAAGTCCAGGGCCCCTCCACCAGGCCCCCGGCCCCCCCCCCTCCTCTATATAGAGGTCCCAGGCCCCCTCCTCAGGCCCCCTGGCCCCACTCATCCCTCCTCATATAGAGGTCCAGGGCCCCCTCCACAGGTCCCCAAGCTGGCCCCCCTCCCCTCCTCTATATAGAGGTCCAGCCCCCTCCTCACCCCCCCCCTAACCCCACCCCTCCTGCTATATGAGAGGTCCAGGCCCCCCCTCCTCAGGGCCCCCTGGCCCCCCTCCCCTCCTCTATATAGAGGTCCAGGCCCCTCCACAGGGGCCCCCTGGCCCCCCTCCCCTCCTCTCTATAGAGGACCAGGGCCCCCCATCTCAGGCCCCACTGGCCCCCCTCCCCTCCTCTATATAGAGGTCCAGGGCCCACCTCCTCATGGCCCCCTGGCCCCCCCCTCCCCTCCCTAATATAGATGTCCAGGGCCCCCTCCCTCAGGGCCCCCTGGCCCCCCCATCCCCCTCCTCTATATAGAGGTCCCAGGGCCCCATCCTCATGTCCCCCCCTGGCCCCACTCCCCCTCTATATAGAGGTCCAGGCCCCCTCTCAAGGGCCCCCTTCCCCCCCTCCCCCTCCTCTATATAG
>CM050530.1:9495074-9712574 GCA_027563665.1 Antrozous pallidus
CTCTACACTCTGACATCATTTTGTTTATCACACAGCTTCATTACAGACGCAACACTCTGAAATGAATGTGCTTATCACGCAGCATCACACACGGACTCCACACTCTGACATCAATGTGTTTACACACAGATTGCACAATGACTCCACACTTTGACATCAATGTGTTTATCACACAGCTTCATAACAGACTCCATTATCTGACATCAATGTGATTATCACGCAGCTTCATAACAGATTCCACACTCTGACATCAATGTGCTTATCACCCCGCTTCCCACACCGAATCCACACTCTGACATCAATATGCTTATCACACAGCTTCATAACCGACTCCATACGCTGACATCAGTTTGTTAATCACACAGCTTCCCAAACCGACTCTACACTCTGACATCATTGTGTTTATCACACAGCTTCCAACAAAGACTCCACACTCTGACATCAATATGTTTATCACACAGCTTCCCACACCGACTCCATACTCTGACATCAATATGCTTATCACACAGCTTCCCACACCGACTCCACACTCTTAAATCAATGTGTTTATCATGCAGCTTCATAACGGACTCGACACTCTGACATCAATGTGCTTATCACACAGCTTCATAACAGACTCTACACTCTGATATCAATGTGTTTATCACACAGCTTCCCACACAGACTCCACACTCTGACATCATTGTGTTTTTCATACAGCTTCCCACACCGACTCCACACACTGTCATCAATGTGCTTATCACACAGCTTCATAACAGACTCTACACTCTGATATCAATGTGTTTATCACACAGCTTCACACACAGACTCCACACTCTGACATCATTTGTGTTTTTCATACAGCTTCCCACACCGACTCCACACACTGACATCAATGTATTTATCACACAGCTTCATAACCGACTCCACACTCTGTCATCAATGTGCTCATCACACAGCTTCATAACTGAATCCACACTCTGACATCAATGTGTTAATCACACAGCTTCCCACACCGACTCTACACTCTGACATCAATATGTTTATCACACACCTTCCCACACCAGCTCCACACAGTGACATCAATGTGTTTATCAGACAACATCCCACACCAACTCCACAGTCTCATATCAATGTGCTTATCACACAGCTTCCCACACAGAGTCCACACTCGGACATCAATATGTTTATCACACAGCTTCATAACAGGCTCCACACTCTCACATCAATATGCTTATCACAGAGCTACCCACACCGACTCCACACTCTGACATCAATGTGCTTATCACACAGCTTCCCACACCGACTCCACACTCTAACATCAACGTGCTTATCACACAGCTTCCCACACCGACTCTAAACACTGATATCAATGGGTTTATCACACAGCTTCATAACAGACTCCACACTCTGACATCAATGTGCTTATCACACAGCATCCCACATCGAATCTAAACACTGACATCAATGTCCTTATCACACAGCTTCCCACACCGACTCTAAACACTGATATCAATGTGTTTATCACACAGCTTCCCACACAGACTCCACACTCTGACATCATTTTGTTTTTCATACAGCTTCCCACACCGACTCCACACACTGTCATCAATGTGCTTATCACACAGCTTCTTAACAGACTCTACACTCTGATATCAATGTGTTTATCACACAGCTTCCCACACAGACTCCACACTCTGACATCATTTGTGTTTTTCATACAGCTTCCCACACCGACTCCACACACTGACATCAATGTATTTATCACACAGCTTCATAACCGACTCCACACTCTGTCATCAATGTGCTCATCATACAGCTTCATAACTGAATCCACACTCTGACATCAATGTGTTATTCACACAGCTTCCCACACCGACTCTACACTCTGACATCAATATGTTTATCACACACCTTCCCACACCAGCTCCACACAGTGACATCAATGTGTTTATCAGACAACATCCCACACCAACTCCACAGTCTGATATCAATGTGCTTATCACACAGCTTCCCACACAGAGTCCACACTCCGACATCAATATGTTTATCACACAGCTTCATAACAGGCTCCACACTCTCACATCAATATGCTTGTCACAGAGCTACCCACACCGACTCCACACTCTGACATCAATGTGCTTATCACACAGCTTCCCACACCGACTCCACACTCTAACATCAACGTGCTTATCACACAGCTTCCCACACCAACTCTAAACACTGATATCAATGGGTTTATCACACAGCTTCATAACAGACTCCACACTCTGACATCAATGTGCTTATCACACAGCATCCCACATCGAATCTAAACACTGACATCAATGTGCTTATCACCCAGCTTCCCACACAGTCTCCACACTCTGACATCAATGTCCTTATCACACAGCTTCCCACACCGAATCCACACTCTGACATCAATGTGCTTATCACACAGCTTCCCACACCGACTCTAAACACTGACATCAATGTGTTTATCATAAAGCTTCATAACCGACTCCATACTCTCACATCAATGTGTTTATCACACAGCTTCCCACACCGACTCGAAACACTGACATCAATATGTTTATCATAAAGCTTCATAATCGACTCCACAGTCTGACATCAATGTGGTCAACACACAGCTTCATGACTGACTCCACACTCTGACATCAATGTGCTTATCACCGAGCTTCCCACCCCGATTCCACACTCTGACATCAATGTGTTTAACACACAGATTCCCACACCGACTCCACACTCTGACGTCAATCTGTTTATCATACAGCTTCCCACACCGACTCCACATTCTGACATCAATGTGCTTATCACACAGATTCCCACACCGACTCCACACTCTGACATCAATGTTTTTATCCTAGAGCTTCCCACATAGAATCCACACTGTGACATAAATATGCTCATTACACAGCTTCATTACCGACTCCACACTCAGACGTCAATGTGCTTAGCACACAGCTACCCACACCGACTCCACACTCTGATATCATTGTGTTTATCACACAGTTTCATAACCGACTCCACACTCTGACACCAATTTGTTTATCACACAGCTTTCCCCACCAACTCCACACTCTGATATAATGTTTTTATCACACAGCTTCCCACACCAACTCTACACTCTGACATCATTTTGTTTATCACACAGCTTCATTACAGACGCAACACTCTGAAATGAATGTGCTTATCACGCAGCATCACACACGGACTCCACACTCTGACATCAATGTGTTTACCACACAAATTGCACAATGACTCCACACTTTGACATCAATGTGTTTATCACACAGCTTCATAACAGACTCCATTATCTGACATCAATGTGATTATCACGCAGCTTCATAACAGATTCCACACTCTGACATCAATGTGCTTATCACCCCGCTTCCCACACCGAATCCACACTCGGACATCAATGTGCTTATCACACAGCTTCATAAACGACTCCATACGTTGACATCAGTTTGTTAATCACACAGCTTCCCAAACCGACTCTAAACTCTGACATCAATGTACATATCACCCCGCTTCCCACACCGACTCCACACTCGGACATCAATGTGCTTATCACACAGCTTCATTACCGACGCAACACTCTGAAATGAATGTGCTTATCACCCAACATCACACACGGACTCCACAATCTGACATCAATGTGTTTATCACACAGATTGCACAATGACTCCACACTCTGACATCAATGTGTTTATCACGCAGCTTCATAGCAGATTCCACACTCTAACATCAATGTGCTTATCACCCCGCTTCCCTCACCGAATCCACACTCGGACATCAATGTGCTTATCACACACCTTCATAACCGACTCCACACTCTGACATCAATATGCTCATCACACAGCTTCCACACCGAATCCACACTCTAACATGAGTTTGTTAATCACACAGCTTCCCACATCGACTCTACACTCTGACTTCAATGTGTTTATCACACAGCTTGATAACAGACACCATATTCCAACATCAATGTGCTTATCACCCAGCTTCCCACACAGACTCCACACTCTGACATCAATATGGTTATCACACAGCTACCAACATGGAATCGGACTCTGACATAATGTGTTTATCACACAGGTTCTCACACCGACTCCACACTCTGACATCAATGTGCTTATCACCCAGCTTCCCACACAAACTCCACACTCTGACATCAATGTGTTTATCACACAGCTTCATCACTGACTCCAAACTCTGACATCAATGTGCTTATCACACAGCTTCCCACACTGACTCCACACTCTGACATCAAAGTGCTCATCACACAGCTTTCCAAACCGACTAGACACTCTGACGTCAATGTTTTTATAACACATCTTCCCACACCAACTCCACACTCTGACATCAATGTGCTTATCACACAGCTTCCCAGAGGCCACACTCAGGAATCAATGTGTTTATCACACAGCTTCATAACAGGCTACACACTCTAACATCATTGTATTTATCATACAGCTTCCCATGCCGACCCCACACTCTGACATCAATGAGTTTATCACATGGCTTCCCACACAGAATCCACACTCTGACATCAATGTGGTCAACACACATCTTCATAACTGACTCCACACTCTGACATCAATGTGCTTATCACCCAGCTTCCAACACAGACTTCACACTCTGACATCAGTATGTTGACCACAAGCTACCGACACCAACTCCACACTCTGACATCAATGTGCTTATCACACAGCTTCCCACACCAACTCCACACTCTGACATCAATGTGTTTATCATGCAGCTTCATAACGGACTCCACACTCTGACATCAATGTGTTTATCACACAGCTTCCCACACCGATTCCACACTCTGACATCAATGTGTTTAACACACAGATTCCCACACCGACTCCACACTCTGAAGTCAATCTGTTTATCACACAGCTTCCCACACCGACTCCACATTCTGACATCAATGTGCTTATCACACAGATTGCCACACCAACTCCACACTCTGACATCAATGTTTTTATCCTAGAGCTTCCCACATAGAATCCACACTCTGACATCAATATGCTCATCACACAGCTTCATTACCGACTCCACACTCTGACATCAATGTGCTCATCACACAGCTTAAAAACCGAATCCACACTCAGACGTCAATGTGCTTAGCACACAGCTACCCACACCGACTCCACACTCTGATATCATTGTGTTTATCACACAGTTTCATAACCGACTCCACACTCTGACACCAATTTGTTTATCACACAGCTTTCCCAACCAACTCCACACTCTGACATAATGTTTTTATCACACAGCTTCCCACACCGACTCTACACTCTGACATCATTTTGTTTATCACACAGCTTCATTACAGACGCAACACTCTGAAATGAATGTGCTTATCACGCAGCATCACACACGGACTCCACACTCTGACATCAATGTGTTTACCACACAGATTGCACAATGACTCCACACTTTGACATCAATGTGTTTATCACACAGCTTCATAACAGACTCCATTATCTGACATCAATGTGATTATCACGCAGCTTCATAACAGATTCCACACTCTGACATCAATGTGCTTATCACCCCGCTTCCCACACCGAATCCACACTCTAACATCAATGTGCTTATCACACAGCTTCATAACCGACTCCATACGCTGACATCAGTTTGTTAATCACACAGCTTCCCAAACCCACTCTACACTCTGACATCATTGTGTTTATCACACAGCTTCCAACAAAGACTCCACACTCTGACATCAATATGTTTATCACACAGCTTCCCACACCGACTCCATACTCTGACATCAATATGCTTATCACACAGCTTCCCACACCGACTCCACACTCTTAAATCAATGTGTTTATCATGCAGCTTCATAACTGACTCCACACTCTGACATCAATGTGCTTATCACACAGCTTCATAACAGACTCTACACTCTGATATCAATGTGTTTATCACACAGCTTCCCACACAGACTCCACACTCTGACATCATTGTGTTTTTCATACAGCTTCCCACACCGACTCCACACACTGACATCAATGTGTTTATCACACAGCTTCATAACAGACTCTACACTCTGATATCAATGTGTTTATCACACAGCTTCCCACACAGACTCCACACTCTGACATCATTGTGTTTTCCATACAGCTTCCCACACCGACTCCACACACTGACATCAATGTGTTTATCACACAGCTTCATAACCGACTCCACACTCTGTCATCAATGTGCTCATCATACAGCTTCATAACTGAATCCACACTCTGACATCAATGTGTTAATCACACAGCTTCCCACACCGACTCTACACTCTGACATCAATATGTTTATCACACACCTTCCCACACCAGCTCCACACAGTGACATCAATGTGTTTATCAGACAACATCCCACACCAACTCCACAGTCTGATATCAATGTGCTTATCACACAGCTTCCCACACAGAGTCCACACTCGGACATCAATATGTTTATCACACAGCTTCATAACAGGCTCCACACTCTCACATCAATATGCTTATCACAGAGCTACCCACACCGACTCCACACTCTGACATCAATGTGCTTATCACACAGCTTCCCACACCGACTCCACACTCTAACATCAACGTGCTTATCACACAGCTTCCCACACCGACTCTAAACACTGATATCAATGGGTTTATCACACAGCTTCATAACAGACTCCACACTCTGACATCAATGTGCTTATCACACAGCATCCCACATCGAATCTAAACACTGACATCAATGTCCTTATCACACAGCTTCCCACACCGAATCCACACTCTGACATCAATGTGCTTATCACACAGCTTCCCACACCGACTCTAAACACTGACATCAATGTGTTTATCATAAAGCTTCATAACCGACTCCATACTCTCACATCAATGTGTTTATCACACAGCTTCCCACACCGACTCAAAACACTGACATTAATGTGTTTATCATAAAGCTTCATAATCGACTCCACAGTCTGACATCAATGTGGTCAACACACATCTTCATAACTGACTCCACACTCTGACATCAATGTGCTTATCACCCAGCTTCCAACACAGACTTCACACTCTGACATCAGTATGTTGACCACAAGCTACCGACACCAACTCCACACTCTGACATCAATGTGCTTATCACACAGATTCCCACACCGACTCCACACTCTGACATCAATGTTTTTATTCTAGAGCTTCCCACATAGAATCCACACTGTGACATCAATATGCTCAATCCACAGCTTCATTGCAGACTCCACACTCTGACATCAATGTGCTCATCACACAGCTTGATAACAGACACCATATTCCGACATCAATGTGCTTATCACCCAGCTTTCCACACAGACTCCACACTCTGACATCAATATGTTTATCACACAGCTACCAACACAGACTCCACACTCTCACATCAATGTGCTTATCACACAGCTTCATAACCGACTCTACACTCTGACATCAATTTGTTTGTCACACACCTTCACACACCAACTCCACACTCTGACATTATGTGTTTATCACACAGCATTCCACACCGACTCCACACTCTGACATCAATGTGTTTATCACAGAGCTTCCCACACCGACTCCACACTCTGACATCAATGTGTTTATCACACAGCTTCCCACACCGACTCCACACTCTGACATCAATGTGTTTATCACAGAGGTTCCCACACCGATTCCACACTCTGACATCAATGTGTTTATCACACAGCTTCCCACACCGACTCCACACTCTGACATCAATGTGTTTATCACACAGTTTCCCACACCGACTCCACACTCTGACATCAATGTGCTTATCACCCAGCTTCCCACACCGATTCCACACTCTGACATCAATGTGTTTAACACACAGATTCCCACACCGACTCCACATTCTGACATCAATGTGCTTATCACACAGATTGCCACACCGACTCCACACTCTGACATCAATGTTTTTATCCTAGAGCTTCCCACATAGAATCCACACTGTGACACCAATGTGCTGATTACACAGCTTCATTACCGACTCCACACTCTGACATCAATGTGCTCATCACACAGCTTAAAAACAGACTCCACACTCAGACGTCAATGTGCTTAGCACATAGCTACCCACACCGACTCCACACTCTGATATCATTGTGTTTATCACACAGTTTTAACCGACTCCACACTCTGACACCAATTTGTTTATCACACAGCTTTCCCAACCAACTCCACACTCTGACATAATGTTTTTATCACACAGCTTCCCACACCGACTCTACACTCTGACATCATTTTGTTTATCACACAGCTTCATTACAGACGCAACACTCTGAAATGAATGTGCTTATCACGCAGCATCACACACGGACTCCACACTCTGACATCAATGTGTTTACCACACAGATTGCACAATGACTCCACACTTTGACATCAATGTGTTTATCACACAGCTTCATAACAGACTCCATTATCTGACATCAATGTGATTATCACCCCGCTTCCCTCACCGAATCCACACTCGGACATCAATGTGCTTATCACACACCTTCATAACCGACTCCACACTCTGACATCAATATGCTCATCACACAGCTTCCACACCGAATCCACACTCTAACATGAGTTTGTTAATCACACAGCTTCCCACATCGACTCTACACTCTGACTTCAATGTGTTTATCACACAGCTTGATAATAGACACCATATTCCAACATCAATGTGCTTATCACCCAGCTTCCCACACAGACTCCACACTCTGACATCAATATGGTTATCACACAGCTACCAACATGGAATCGGACTCTGACATAATGTGTTTATCACACAGGTTCTCACACCGACTCCACACTCTGACATCAATGTGCTTATCACCCAGCTTCCCACACAAACTCCACACTCTGACATCAATGTGTTTATCACACAGCTTCATCACCGACTCCAAACTCTGACATCAATGTGCTTATCACACAGCTTCCCACACTGACTCCACACTCTGACATCAATGTGCTCATCACACAGCTTTCCAAACCGACTAGACACTCTGACGTCAATGTTTTTATAACACATCTTCCCACACCAACTCCACACTCTGACATCAATTTGTTCATCACACAGCTTCCCAGAGGCCACACTCAGGAATCAATGTGTTTATCACACAGCTTCATAACAGGCTACACACTCTAACATCATTGTATTTATCATACAGCTTCCCATGCCGACCCCACACTCTGACATCAATGAGTTTATCACATGGCTTCCCACACAGAATCCACACTCAGACATCAATGTGGTCAACACACATCTTCATAACTGACTCCACACTCTGACATCAATGTGCTTATCACCCAGCCTCCAACACAGACTTCACACTCTGACATCAGTATGTTGACCACAAGCTACCGACACCAACTCCACACTCTGACATCAATGTGCTTATCACACAGCTTCCCACACCAACTCCACACTCTGACATCAATGTGTTTACCACACAGATTGCACAATGACTCCACACTTTGACATCAATGTGTTTATCACACAGCTTCATAACAGACTCCATTATCTGACATCAATGTGATTATCACGCAGCTTCATAACAGATTCCACACTCTGACATCAATGTGCTTATCACCCCGCTTCCCACACCGAATCCACACTCGGACATCAATGTGCTTATCACACAGCTTCATAACCGACTCCATACGCTGACATCAGTTTGTTAATCACACAGCTTCCCAAATCGACTCTACACTCTGACATCATTGTGTTTATCACACAGCTTCCAACAAAGACTCCACACTCTGACATCAATATGTTTATCACACAGCTTCCCACACCGACTCCATACTCTGACATCAATATGCTTATCACACAGCTTCCCACACCGACTCCACACTCTGACATCAATGTGTTTATCACAGAGGTTCCCACACCGATTCCACACTCTGACATCAATGTGTTTATCACACAGCATTCCACACCGACTCCACACTCTGACATCAATGTGTTTATCACACAGTTTCCCACACCGACTCCACACTCTGACATCAATGTGCTTATCACCCAGCTTCCCACACCGATTCCACACTCTGACATCAATGTGTTTAACACACAGATTCCCACACCGACTCCACACTCTGACGTCAATCTGTTTATCACACAGCTTCCCACACCGACTCCACATTCTGACATCAATGTGCTTATCACACAGATTGCCACACCGACTCCACACTCTGACATCAATGTTTTTATCCTAGAGCTTCCCACATAGAATCCACACTGTGACACCAATGTGCTGATTACACAGCTTCATTACCGACTCCACACTCTGACATCAATGTGCTCATCACACAGCTTAAAAACCGACTCCACACTCAGACGTCAATGTGCTTAGCACACAGCTACCCACACCGACTCCACACTCTGATATCATTGTGTTTATCACACAGTTTTAACCGACTCCACACTCTGACACCAATTTGTTTATCACACAGCTTTCCCAACCAACTCCACACTCTGACATAATGTTTTTATCACACAGCTTCCCACACCGACTCTACACTCTGACATCAATGTGTTTATCACAGAGCTTCCCACACCGACGCCACACTCTGACATCAATGTGCTTATCACACACCTTCTCACACCGACTCCACACTCTGACATCAATGTGCTTATCACAGAGCTTCATAACCGACTCCACACTCTGACATCAATGTGCTTATCACACAGCTTCCCACACCGACTCCACACTCTGACATCAATGTGATTATCAAAGAGCTTCCCACACCGACTGAATCTCTTACAGCAATGTGCTGATCACACAGCTTGCCACACCAACTCCACACTCTGACATCAATGTTCTTATCACAGTGCTTCTCACACCGACTCAACACTCTGACATCAATGTGCTGATCACACAGCTTCCCACACCGACTCAACACTCTGACATCAATGTGTTTATCACACAGCTTCATAACCGACTCCACAATCTGACATCAATGTGTTTATCACACAGCTTTCCATACCGACTCCACACTCTGACATCAATGTGCTTATCACACAGCTTCCAACACGGACTCCGCACTCTGACATAATGTGTTTATCACACAGGTTCTCACACCGACTCCACACTCTGACATCAATGTGCTTATCACCCAGCTTCCCACACCAACTCCACACTCTGACATCAATGTGATTATCACACAGCTTCATCACCGACTCCAAACTCTGACATCAATGTGCTTATCACACAGCTTCCACACACTGACTCCACAACTCTGACATCAAAGTGCTCATCCCACAGCTTTCCCAACCGACTAGACACTCTGACGTCAATGTTTTTATAACACATCTTCCCACACCACTCCACACTCTGACATCAATGTGCTTATCACACAGCTTCCCCCAGAGGCCACACTCAGGAATCAATGTGTTTATCACACAGCTTCATAACAGGCTACACACTCTAACATCATTGTATTTATCATACAGCTTCCCATGCCGATCCACACTCTGACATCAATGAGTTTATCACATGGCTTCCCACACAGAATCCACACTCAGACATCAATGTGGTCAACACACATCTTCATAACTGACTCCACACTCTGACATCAATGTGCTTATCACCCAGCCTCCAACACAGACTTCACACTCTGACATCAGTATGTTGACCACAAGCTACCGACACCGACTCCACACTCTGACATCAATGTGCTTATCACACAGCTTCCCACACCAACTCCACACTCTGACATCAATGTGTTTATCATGCAGCTTCATAACGGACTCCACACTCTGACATCAATGTGCTTATCACCCAGCTTCCCACACCGATTCCACACTCTGACATCAATGTGTTTAACACACAGATTCCCACACCGACTCCACACTCTGAAGTCAATCTGTTTATCACACAGCTTCCCACACCGACTCCACATTCTGACATCAATGTGCTTATCACACAGATTGCCACACCAACTCCACACTCTGACATCAATGTTTTTATCCTAGAGCTTCCCACATAGAATCCACACTGTGACACCAATGTGCTGATTACACAGCTTCATTACCGACTCCACACTCTGACATCAATGTGCTCATCACACAGCTTAAAAACCGACTCCACACTCAGACGTCAATGTGCTTAGCACACAGCTACCCACACCGACTCCACACTCTGATATCATTGTGTTTATCACACAGTTTTAACCGACTCCACACTCTGACACCAATTTGTTTATCACACAGCTTTCCCAACCAACTCCACACTCTGACATAATGTTTTTATCACACAGCTTCCCACACCGACTCTACACTCTGACATCATTTTGTTTATCACACAGCTTCATTACAGACGCAACACTCTGAAATGAATGTGCTTATCACGCAGCATCACACACGGACTCCACACTCTGACATCAATGTGTTTACCACACAGATTGCACAATGACTCCACACTTTGACATCAATGTGTTTATCACACAGCTTCATAACAGACTCCATTATCTGACATCAATGTGATTATCACGCAGCTTCATAACAGATTCCACACTCTGACATCAATGTGCTTATCACCCCGCTTCCCACACCGAATCCACACTCTGACATCAATGTGCTTATCACACAGCTTCATAACCGACTCCATACGCTGACATCAGTTTGTTAATCACACAGCTTCCCAAACCGACTCTACACTCTGACATCATTGTGTTTATCACACAGCTTCCAACAAAGACTCCACACTCTGACATCAATATGTTTATCACACAGCTTCCCACACCGACTCTACACTCTGACATCAATATGCTTATCACACAGCTTCCCACACCGACTCAACACTCTGACATCAATGTGATTATCACGCAGCTTCATAACTGACTCCACACTCTGACATCAATGTGCTTATCACACAGCTTCATAACAGACTCTACACTCTGATATCAATGTGTTTATCACACAGCTTCCCACACAGACTCCACACTCTGACATCATTGTGTTTTTCATACAGCTTCCCACACCGACTCCACACACTGACATCAATGTGCTTATCACACAGCTTCATAACAGACTCTACACTCTGATATCAATGTGTTTATCACACAGCTTCCCACACAGACTCCACACTCTGACATCATTGTGTTTTCCATACAGCTTCCCACACCGACTCCACACACTGACATCAATGTATTTATCACACAGCTTCATAACCGACTCCACACTCTGTCATCAATGTGCTCATCATACAGCTTCATAACTGAATCCACACTCTGACATCAATGTGTTAATCACACAGCTTCCCACACCGACTCTACACTCTGACATCAATATGTTTATCACACACCTTCCCACACCAGCTCCACACAGTGACATCAATGTGTTTATCAGACAACATCCCACACCAACTCCACAGTCTGATATCAATGTGCTTATCACACAGCTTCCCACACAGAGTCCACACTCGGACATCAATATGTTTATCACACAGCTTCATAACAGGCTCCACACTCTGACATCAATATGCTTATCACAGAGCTACCCACACCGACTCCACACTCTGACATCAATGTGCTTATCACACAGCTTCCCACACCGACTCCACACTCTAACATCAACGTGCTTATCACACAGCTTCCCACACCGACTCTAAACACTGATATCAATGGGTTTATCACACAGCTTCATAACAGACTCCACACTCTGACATCAATGTGCTTATCACACAGCATCCCACATCGAATCTAAACACTGACATCAATGTCCTTATCACACAGCTTCCCACACCGAATCCACACTGTGACATCAATGTGCTTATCACACAGCTTCCCACACCGACTCTAAACACTGACATCAATGTGTTTATCATAAAGCTTCATAACCGACTCCATACTTTCACATCAATGTGTTTATCACACAGCTTCCCACACCGACTCAAAACACTGACATTAATGTGTTTATCATAAAGCTTCATAATCGACTCCACAGTCTGACATCAATGTGGTCAACACACATCTTCATAACTGACTCCACACTCTGACATCAATGTGCTTATCACCCAGCTTCCAACACAGACTTCACACTCTGACATCAGTATGTTGACCACAAGCTACCGACACCAACTCCACACTCTGACATCAATGTGCTTATCACACAGCTTCCCACACCAACTCCACACTCTGACATCAATGTGTTTATCATGCAGCTTCATAACGGACTCCACACTCTGACATCAATGTGCTTATCACACAGCTTCCCACACCGATTCCACACTCTGACATCAATGTGTTTAACACACAGATTCCCACACCGACTCCACACTCTGACGTCAATCTGTTTATCACACAGCTTCCCACACCGACTCCACATTCTGACATCAATGTGCTTATCACACAGATTGCCACACCAACTCCACACTCTGACATCAATGTTTTTATCCTAGAGCTTCCCACATAGAATCCACACTGTGACACCAATGTGCTGATTACACAGCTTCATTACCGACTCCACACTCTGACATCAATGTGCTCATCACACAGCTTAAAAACAGACTCCACACTCAGACGTCAATGTGCTTAGCACACAGCTACCCACACCGACTCCACACTCTGATATCATTGTGTTTATCACACAGTTTTAACCGACTCCACACTCTGACACCAATTTGTTTATCACACAGCTTTCCCAACCAACTCCACACTCTGACATAATGTTTTTGTCACACAGCTTCCCACACCGACTCTACACTCTGACATCATTTTGTTTATCACACAGCTTCATTACAGACGCAACACTCTGAAATGAATGTGCTTATCACGCAGCATCACACACGGACTCCACACTCTGACATCAATGTGTTTACCACACAGATTGCACAATGACTCCACACTTTGACATCAATGTGTTTATCACACAGCTTCATAACAGACTCCATTATCTGACATCAATGTGATTATCACGCAGCTTCATAACAGATTCCACACTCTGACATCAATGTGCTTATCACCCCGCTTCCCACACCGAATCCACACTCGGACATCAATGTGCTTATCACACAGCTTCATAACCGACTCCATACGCTGACATCAGTTTGTTAATCACACAGCTTCCCAAATCGACTCTACACTCTGACATCATTGTGTTTATCACACAGCTTCCAACAAAGACTCCACACTCTGACATCAATATGTTTATCACACAGCTTCCCACACCGACTCCATACTCTAACATCAATATGCTTATCACACAGCTTCCCACACCGACTCCACACTCTTAAATCAATGTGTTTATCATGCAGCTTCATAACTGACTCCACACTCTGACATCAATGTGCTTATCACACAGCTTCATAACAGACTCTACACTCTGATATCAATGTGTTTATCACACAGCTTGCCACACAGACTCCACACTCTGACATCATTGTGTTTTTCATACAGCTTCCCACACCGACTCCACACACTGACATCAATGTGCTTATCACACAGCTTCATAACAGACTCTACACTCTGATATCAATGTGTTTATCACACAGCTTCCCACACAGACTCCACACTCTGACATCATTGTGTTTTCCATACAGCTTCCGACACCGACTCCACACACTGACATCAATGTATTTATCACACAGCTTCATAACCGACTCCACACTCTATCATCAATGTGCTCATCATACAGCTTCATAACTGAATCCACACTCTGACATCAATGTGTTAATCACACAGCTTCCCACACCGACTCTACACTCTGACATCAATATGTTTATCACACACCTTCCCACACCAGCTCCACACAGTGACATCAATGTGTTTATCAGACAACATCCCACACCAACTCCACAGTCTGATATCAATGTGCTTATCACACAGCTTCCCACACAGAGTCCACACTCGGACATCAATATGTTTATCACACAGCTTCATAACAGGCTCCACACTCTCACATCAATATGCTTATCACAGAGCTACCCACACCGACTCCACACTCTGACATCAATGTGCTTATCACACAGCTTCCCACACCGACTCCACACTCTAACATCAACGTGCTTATCACACAGCTTCCCACACCGACTCTAAACACTGATATCAATGGGTTTATCACACAGCTTCATAACAGACTCCACACTCTGACATCAATGTGCTTATCACACAGCTTCCCACACCGAATCTAAACACTGACATCAATGTGCTTATCACACAGCTTCCCACACCGAATCCACACTCTGACATCAATGTGCTTATCACACAGCTTCCCACACCGACTCTAAACACTGACATCAATGTGTTTATCATAAAGCTTCATAACCGACTCCATACTCTCACATCAATGTGTTTATCACACAGCTTCCCACACCGACTCGAAACACTGACATTAATGTGTTTATCATAAAGCTTCATAATCGACTCCACAGTCTGACATCAATGTGGTCAACACACAGCTTCATAACTGACTCCACACTCTGACATCAATGTGCTTATCACCCAGCTTCCCACACCGATTCCACACTCTGACATCAATGTGTTTAACACACAGATTCCCACACCGACTCCACACTCTGACGTCAATCTGTTTATCATACAGCTTCCCACACCGACTCCACATTCTGACATCAATGTGCTTATCACACAGATTCCCACACCGACTCCACACTCTGACATCAATGTTTTTATTCTAGAGCTTCCCACATAGAATCCACACTGTGACATCAATATGCTCAATCCACAGCTTCATTGCAGACTCCACACTCTGACATCAATGTGCTCATCACACAGCTTGATAACAGACACCATATTCCGACATCAATGTGCTTATCACCCAGCTTTCCACACAGACTCCACACTCTGACATCAATATGTTTATCACACAGCTACCAACACAGACTCCACACTCTCACATCAATGTGCTTATCACACAGCTTCATAACCAACTCTACACTCTGACATCAATTTGTTTGTCACACACCTTCACACACCAACTCCACACTCTGACATTATGTGTTTATCACACAGCATTCCACACCGACTCCACACTCTGACATCAATGTGTTTATCACAGAGCTTCCCACACCGACTCCACACTCTGACATCAATGTGTTTATCACACAGCTTCCCACACCGACTCCACACTCTGACATCAATGTGTTTATCACAGAGGTTCCCACACCGATTCCACACTCTGACATCAATGTGTTTATCACACAGCATTCCACACCGACTCCACACTCTGACATCAATGTGTTTATCACACAGTTTCCCACACCGACTCCACACTCTGACATCAATGTGCTTATCACCCAGCTTCCCACACCGATTCCACACTCTGACATCAATGTGTTTAACACACAGATTCCCACACCGACTCCACACTCTGACGTCAATCTGTTTATCACACAGTTTCCCACACCGACTCCACATTCTGACATCAATGTGCTTATCACACAGATTGCCACACCGACTCCACACTCTGACATCAATGTTTTTATCCTAGAGCTTCCCACATAGAATCCACACTGTGACACCAATGTGCTGATTACACAGCTTCATTACCGACTCCACACTCTGACATCAATGTGCTCATCACACAGCTTAAAAACAGACTCCACACTCAGACGTCAATGTGCTTAGCACACAGCTACCCACACCGACTCCACACTCTGATATCATTGTGTTTATCACACAGTTTTAACCGACTCCACACTCTGACACCAATTTGTTTATCACACAGCTTTCCCAACCAACTCCACACTCTGACATAATGTTTTTATCACACAGCTTCGCACACCGACTCTACACTCTGACATCATTTTGTTTATCACACAGCTTCATTACAGACGCAACACTCTGAAATGAATGTGCTTATCACGCAGCATCACACACGGACTCCACACTCTGACATCAATGTGTTTACCACACAGATTCCACAATGACTCCACACTTTGACATCAATGTGTTTATCACACAGCTTCATAACAGACTCCATTATCTGACATCAATGTGATTATCACGCAGCATCATAACAGATTCCACACTCTGACATCAATGTGCTTATCACCCCGCTTCCCACACCGAATCCACACTCTGACATCAACGTGCTTATCACACAGCTTCATAACCGACTCCATACGCTGACATCAGTTTGTTAATCACACAGCTTCCCAAACCGACTCTACACTCTGACATCAATGTGCTTATCACCCAGCTTCCCACACCGATTCCACACTCTGACATCAATGTGTTTAACACACAGATTCCCACACCGACTCCACACTCTGACGTCAATCTGTTTATCACACAGCTTCCCACACCGAATCTAAACACTGACATCAATGTGCTTATCACCCAGCTTCCCACACAGTCTCCACACTCTGACATCAATGTCCTTATCACACAGCTTCCCACACCGAATCCACACTCTGACATCAATGTGCTTATCACACATCTTCCCACACCGACTCTAAACACTGACATCAATGTGTTTATCATAAAGCTTCATAACCGACTCCATACTCTCACATCAATGTGTTTATCACACAGTTTCCCACACCGACTCTAAACAGTGACATCAATGTGTTTATCATAAAGCTTCATAATCGACTCCATACTCTCACATCAATGTGTTTATCACACAGCTTCCCACACCGACTCCACACTCTGACATCAATGTGCTTATCACACAGCTTCCCACACCGACTCTAAACACTGACATCAATGTGTTTATCATAAAGCTTCATAACCGACTCCATACTCTCACATCAATGTGTTTATCACACAGCTTCCCACACCGACTCCACACTCTGACATCAATGTGCTTATCACAAAGCTTCATAACCAACTCTACACTCTGACATCAATTTGTTTATCACACAGCTTCCCACACCAACTCCACACTCTGACATAATGTGTTTATCACCCCGTTTCCAACACAGACTCCACACTGTGACATCAATATGTTTACCACACAGCTACCCACACCAACTCCACACTCTGACATTAATGTGCTTATCATACAGCTTCATAACCGACTCCACACTCTGACATCAATATGCTCATCTCACAGGTTCCACACCGACTCCACACTCTAACATCAGTTTGTTAATCACACAGCTTCCCATACCAACTCCACACTCTGACATCAATGTGTTAATCATGCAGCTTCATAACTGACTCCACACTCTGACATCAATGTGCTTATCACACAGCTTGATAACAGACTCTACACTCTGATATCAATGTGTTTCTCACACAGCTTCCCACAACTACTCCACACTCTGACATCAATGTGCTTATCACCCAGTTCCCACACAGCCTCCACAGTCTGCCATCAATATGCTTATCACACAGCTACCCACACCGACTCCACACTCTGACATCAATGTGCTTATCACACAGCTTGATAACAGACTCTACACTCTGATATCAATGTGTTTCTCACACAGCTTCCCACAACTACTCCACACTCTGACATCAATGTGCTTATCACCCAGTTCCCACACAGCCTCCACAGTCTGCCATCAATGTGCTTATCACACAGCTACCCACACCGACACCACACTCTGACATCAATGTGTTTATCATGAAGCTTCATAACTGATTCCACACTCTGACATCAATGTGTTTATCACACAACTTCCCACACCGATTCCACACTCTGACATCAACGGGCTTATCACACAGCTTCATAACCGACTCCACATTCTGACATCAATATGCTTATCACCCAGCTTCCAACACAGACTCCACACTCTGACATCAATGTGCTTATCACACAGCTTGATAACAGACAACATATTCCAACATCAATGTGCTTATCACCCAGGTTCCCACACAGACTCCACACTCTGACATCAATATGGTTATCACACAGCTACCAACACGGACTCCGCACTCTGACATAATGTGTTTATCACACAGGTTCTCACACAAACTCCACACTCTGACATCAATGTGTTTATCACACAGCTTCATAACCGACTCCAAAATCTGACATCAATGTGCTTATCACACAGCTTCCCACACTGACTCCACACTCTAACATCAATGTGCTCATCACACAGCTTCCCACACAGACTCCACACTCTGACATTTTTGTGCTTATCACACAGCTTCCCACACAGACTCCACACTCTGACATCCGTATGTTGACCACACAGCTACCCACACCAACTCCACACTCTGACATCAATGTGCTTATCACACAGCTTCCCACACCAACTTCACACTATGACATCAATGTGTTTATCTCACAGCTTCCACACCGACTCCACATTCTGACATCAATATGCTCATCACACAGCTTCCACACCGACTCCACACTCTAACATCAGTTTGTTAATCACACAGCTTCCCACATCGATTCTACACTCTGACATCAATGTGTTTATCACACAGCTTGATAACAGACACCATATTCCGACATCAATGTGCTTACCACCCAGCTTCCCACACAGACTCCACACTCTGACATAAATGTGCTTATCACACAGCTTGATAACAGACACTACACTCTGACATCAATTTGTTTGTCACACACCTTCCCACACCAACTCCACACTCTGACATTAATATGGTTATCACACAGCTACCAACATGGAATCGGACTCTGACATAATGTGTTTATCACACAGGTTATCACACCGACTCCACACTCTGACATCAATGTGCTTATCACCCAGCTTCTCACACAAACTCCACACTCTGACATCAATGTGTTTATCATGCAGCTTCATAACGGACTCCACACTCTGACATCAATGTGTTTATCACACAGCTTCCCACACGGACTCCACACTCTGACATTAATGTGCTTATCACACAGCTTCATAACCGACTCCACACTCTGACATCAATATGCTCATCACACAGATTCCACACCGACTACACACTCTAATATCAGTTTGTTAATCACACAGCTTCCCACATCGACTCTGCACTCTGACATCAATGTGTTTATCACACAGCTTGATAACAGACACCACATTCCGACATCAATGTGCTTATCACCCAGCTTTCCACACAGACTCCACACTCTGACATCAATATGTTTATCACACAGCTACCAACACAGACTCCACACTCTCACATCAATGTGCTTATCACACAGCTTCATAACCGACTCTACACTCTGACATCAATTTGTTTGTCACACACCTTCCCACACCAACTCCACACTCTGACATCAATGTGTTTATCACACAGCTTCCCACACAAACTCCACACTCTGACATCAATGTGCTCATCACACAGCTTCATAACCGACTCTACACTCTGACATCAATGTGTTTATCGCACAGCTTCCCACACCGACTCCACACTCTAACATCAATGTGCTTATCACAGAGCTTCCAACACAGACTCCACACTCTGACATCAATATGTTTATCACAGAGCTTCCACACCGAATCCACACTCTAACATCAGTTTGTAAATCACACAGCTTCCAAACCGACTCTACACTCTGACATCAATGGGCTTATCACCCAGCTTCCAACACACTCCACACTCTGACATCAATGTGCTTATCACACAGCTTCCCACACCAACTCCACACTCTGACATCAATGTGTTTATCACACAGATTGCACACAAACTCCACACTCGGACATCAATGTGTTTATCACACAGCTTCATAACCGACTCCACACTCTGACATCAGTTTGTTAATCACACAGCTTCCCACAACGACTCTACACTCTGATATCAATGTGTTTATCACACAGCTTCCATAACCGACTCCACACTCTGACATCAAAGTGCTTATCACACAGCTTCATAACCGACTCCACATTCTGACATCAATATGCTCCTCTCACAGCTTCCACACCGACTCCACACTCTAACATTAATGTGCTTATCACACAGCTTCATAACCGACTCCACATTCTGACATCAATATGCTCCTCTCGCAGATTCCCACACCGACTCCACACTCTGACATTAATGTGCTTATCACACAGCTTCATAACCGACTCCACACTCTGACATCAATATGCTCATCTCACAGCTTCCACACCGACTCCACACTCTAACATCAATTTGTTAATTACACAGCTTCCCACACCGACTCCACACTCTGACATTAATGTGCTTATCACACAGCTTCATAACCGACTCCACACTCTGACATCTATATGCTCATCTCACAGCTTCCACACCGACTCCACACTCTAACATCAATTTGTTAATTACACAGCTTCCCACACCGACTCCACACTCTGTCATCAATATGCTCATCTCACAGCTTCCACACCGACTCCACACTCTAACATCATTTTGTTAATCACCCAGCTTCCAACACAGACTCCACACTCTGACATCAATATATTTATCACACAGCTACCCACACCTATTCCACACCCTGACATAATGTGTTTATCACACAGATTGCACACAAACTCCACACTCTGACATCAATGTGTTTATCACACAGCTTCATAACCGACTCCAAATTCTGACATCAATGTGCTCATCACACAGCTTTCCAAACCGACTAGACACTCTGACATCAATGTTTTTATAACACATCTTCCCACACCAACTCCACACTCTGACATCAATGTGCTTATCACACAGCTTCCCACACAGAGGCCACACACAGGAATCAATGTGTTTATCTCACAGCTTCATAGCAGGCTACACACTCTGACATCATTGTATTTATCATACAGCTTCCCACGCCGACTCCACACTCTGACATCCATGTGTTTATCACATGGCTTCCCACACAGAATCCACACTCTGACATCAATGAGTTTATCACACAGCTTCATAACCGACTCCACACTCTGACATCAATGTGGTCAACACACAGCTTCATAACTGACTCCACACTCAGACATCAATGGGCTTATCACCCAGCTTCCAACACAGACTCCACACTCTGACATCAGTATGTTAACCACACAGCTACCGACACCAATCCACACTCTGACATCAATGTGCTTATCACACAGCTTCCCAAACCAACTTCACACTCTGACATCAATATGTTGATCACACAGCTACCCACACTGACTCCACACTCTGACATCAAAGTTTTTATAACACAGCTTCCCACACCGACTCCACACTCTGACATCAATGTGTTTATCATGCAGCTTCATAACCGACTCCACACTCTGATATCAATGTGTTTATCACACAGCTTCCCACACCGACTCCACACTCTGACATCAATGTGTTAATCACACAGCTTCCCACACCGACTCTACACTATGACATCAATGTGTTTATCACACAGCTTCCCACACTGACTCTCCACTCTGATATCAATGTGTTTTTCACACAGCTTTATGACTGACTCCACACTGTGACATCAATGTGCATATCACACAGCTTCATAACCGACTCCACACTCTAACATCAGTTTGTTAATCACAAAGCTTCCCACATCGACTCTAGACTCTGACATCAATGTGTTTATCACACAGCTTGATAACAGACACCATACTCCGACATCAATGTGCTTATCACCCAGCTTCCCACACAGACTCCACACTCTGACATCAATGTGCTTATCACACAGCTAACCACACCGACTCCACACTCTAACATCAATGTGTTTATCATGCAGCTTCATAACCGACTCCACACTCTGACATCAATGTTTATCACACAACTTCCCACACCGACTCCACACTCTGACATCAATGTGCTCATCTCACAGCTTCTACACAGACTCCACACTCTAACATCAGTTTGTTAATCACACAGCTTCCCACACCGACTCTACACTCTGACATGAATGTGTTTATCACCCAGCTTCCAACACAGACTCCACACTCTGACATCAATATGTTTATCACACAGCTACCCACACCATCACCACACTCTGACATAATGTGTTTATCACACAGCTTCCCACAACGACTCCACACTCTGACATAATGTGTTTATCACACAGTTTCCCACTACGACTCTAAATTCTGACATCAATGTGCTTATCACACAGCTACCCAAACCGACTCCACACTCTGACATCAGTTTGTTAATCACACAGCTTCCCACACCGAATCTACACTCTGACATCAATGTGCTTATCACACAGCTTCATAACCGACTCTACACTCTGACATCAATTTGTTTATCACACAGCTTCCCACACCCACTCCACACTCTGACATCAATGTGCTTTTCACACAGCTTCCCACACCAATTCTACACTCTGACATCAATGTGTTTATCACACAGCTTACCTTACCGACTCCACACTCTGACATCAATGTGCTTATCACACAGCTTCATAACAGACTCTACACTCTGACATCAATGTGTTTATCACACAGCTTCCCACACCGGCTTCACATTCTGAAATCAATGTGCTTATCACACAGCTTCCCACACCCACTCCACACACTGACATCAATGTACTTACCACACAACTTCATAACCGACTCCACACTCTGACATGAATGTGCTTATCACCCAGCTTCCCACACCGACTCCACACTCTGTCATCAATGTGTTTATCACCCAGCTTCCCACACCGACCTCACACTCTGACATTCATGTGTTTATCACACAGTTTCATAACAGACTCTATACTCTGACATCAATGTGTTTATCACAGCTTCCCACACCGACTCCACACTCTGACATCAATGAGCTTATCACAGAGCTTCATAACAGACTCTACACTCTAACATCAGTTTGTTAATCACACAGCTTCCCACACCGACTCTAAACTCTGACATCAATGTTTTTATCACACAGCTTCATAACAGACTCCACCCTCTGACATCAATGTGCTTATCACCCAGCTTCCAACACAGACTCCACACTCTGACATCAATATTTTTATCACACAGCTACCCACACCGACTGCATACTCTGACATCAATGTGCTTATCACACAGCTTCCCACACCGACTCCACACTCTGACATCAATGTGTTTATCATGCAACTTCATAACTGACTCCACACTCTGACATCAATGTGCTTATCACACAGCTTCATAACAGACTCCACACTCTGACATCAATGTGCTTATAATCCAACTTCCCACACCAACTACACACTCTGACATCAATGTGTTCATCACACAGATTCCCACACCGACTCCACACTCTGAAATCAATGCGCTTATCACACAGCTTCCCACACCGATTCCACACTCTGACATCAGTGCTTATCACCCAACTTCCCACAAAGACTCCACACTCTGACATCAATGTGCTTATCACACAGATTCATAACCGACTCCACACTCTGACATCAATGTGCTTATCACACAGGTTCCCACACCGAGTCCGCACTCTGACATCAATGTTTTTATCATACAGCTTCCCACACCGACTCCACACTCTGACATCAATGTGTGTATCGCACAGCTTCATAACTGACTCCACACTCTGACATCAATATGTTAATCACACACCTTCCCATACCATCTCCACACACTGACATCAATGTGTTTATCACACAGCTTCCCACACCAACTCCACAGTCTGACATCAATGTGCTTATCACACAGCTTTCCACACAGAGTCCACACTCAGACATCAATATGCTTATCAAACAGCTACCCACACCGACTCCACACTCTGACATCAATGTGCTTATCACACAGCTTCCCACACCGACTCCACACTCTGACATCAATGTGTTTATCACACAGCTTCCCACACCGACTCTAAACACTAACATCAATGTGTTTAAGATAGAGCATCATAACCGACTCCATACTCTGACATCAATGTGTTTATCACATGGCTTCCCACACAGATTCCACACTCTGACATCAATGTGTTTATCACACAGCTTCCCACACCGACTCCACACTCTGACATCAATGTGCTTATCACACAGCTTCATAACCAACTCTACACTCTGACATCATATGTTTATCACACAGCTTCCCACACCGACTCCACACTCTGACTCCAATGTGCTTATCACACAGCTTCATAACCAACTCTACACTCTGACATCATATGTTTATCACACAGCTTCCCACACCAACTCCACACTCTGACATAATGTGTTTATCACACAGCTTCCCACACCGACTCCACACTCTGACATCATTGTGCTTATCACATGGCTTCCCACACAGAATCCACACTCTGACATCAATGTGGTTATCACACAGCTTCATAACCGACTTCCACACTCTGACATCAATGTGCTCATCACACAGCTTCATAACTGACTACACACTCTGACTTCAATGTGCTCATCATACAGTTTCCCACACCGACTCTACACTCTGACATCAATGTGTTTATCACACAGCTTCCCAAACCGACTCCACACTCTGACATCAATGTGTTTATCATAGAGCTTTATAACCGACTCCACACTCTGACATCAATGTGCTTATCACACAGCTTCCCACACCGACTCCACACTCTAACATCATTTTGTTAATCACACAGCTTCCTACACCGACTCTACACTCTGGCATCAATGTGTTTATCACACAGCTTCATAACCGACTCCACACTCTGACATCAGTTTGTTAATCATACAGCTTCCTACACCAACTCTACACTCTGGCATCAATGTGTTTATCACACAGCTTCATAACAGACTCCACACTCTGACATCAATGTGCTTATCACCCAGCTTCCAACACACACTGCACACTCTGACATCAATATGTTTATCACACAGCTACCCACACCGACTCCACACTCTGACATCAATGTGTTTATCACACAATTTCCTAACCGACTCGACAATCTGACATCAATGTGCTTATCACACAGCTTCATAACCGACTCCACACTCTGACATCAATGTGCTTATCACACAGCTTCCCACACCGACTCCACACTCTGATATCAATGTTCTTATCACACAGCTTCATAACCGACTCCACAGTCTAACGTCAATGTTTTTATCACACAGCTTCCCACACCGACTCCACACTCTGACATCAATGTGTTTATCATGCAACTTCATAACTGACTCCACACTCTGACATCAATGTGCTTATCACACAGCTTCATAACAGACTCCACACTCTGACATCAATGTGCTTATAATCCAACTTCCCACACCAACTACACACTCTGACATCAATGTGTTCATCACACAGATTCCCACACCGACTCCACACTCTGAAATCAATGCGCTTATCACACAGCTTCCCACACCGATTCCACACTCTGACATCAGTGTTTATCACCCAACTTCCCACAAAGACTCCACACTCTGACCTCAATGTGCTTATCACACAGATTCATAACCGACTCCACACTCTGACATCAATGTGCTTATCACACAGGTTCCCACACCGAGTCCACACTCTGACATCAATGTTTTTATGATACAGCTTCCCACACCGACTCCACACTCTGACATCAATGTGTTTATCGCACAGCTTCATAACTGACTCCACACTCTGACATCAATATGTTAATCACACACCTTCCCATACCATCTCCACACACTGACATCAATGTGTTTATCACACAGCTTCCCACACCGAGTCCACACTCTGACATCAATGTGTTTATCACACAGCTACCCACACGGACTCCACACTCTGACATCAATGTGTTTATCACACAGCTTCATAACAGACTCCACACTCTGACATCAATGTGCTTATAATCCAACTTCCCACACCAACTACACACTCTGACATCAATGTGTTCATCACACAGATTCCCACACCGACTCCACACTCTGAAATCAATGCGCTTATCACACAGCTTCCCACACCGATTCCACACTCTGACATCAGTATTTATCACCCAACTTCCCACAAAGACTCCACACTCTGACCTCAATGTGCTTATCACACAGATTCATAACCGACTCCACACTCTGACATCAATGTGCTTATCACACAGGTTCCCACACCGAGTCCACACTCTGACATCAATGTTTTTATCATACAGCTTCCCACACCGACTCCACACTCTGACATCAATGTGTTTATCGCACAGCTTCATAACTGACTCCACACTCTGACATCAATATGTTAATCACACACCTTCCCATACCATCTCCACACACTGACATCAATGTGTTTATCACACAGCTTCCCACACCGAGTCCACACTCTGACATCAATGTGTTTATCACACAGCTACCCACACGGACTCCACACTCTGACATCAATGTGTTTATCACACAACTTCATAACCGACTCCACACTCTGACATCAATGTGTTTATCACACAGCTTTCTAACCGACTCCACACTCTGACATCAATGTGTTTATCACATAGCTTTACACACCGACTCTACACTCTGACATCAATATGTTTATCACACAGCTTCACACACCGACTCCACACTCTGACATCAGTGTGTGAGGCCTGGTCTGTGAGGCACAGGCAAGAGTGTCGGCGATCTGGGTTCTCGGAGCCCTGGCTGGAGTTCGGCTGCAGCCCTGAGGAGCGCCCCTTGAAGGCCATGGGGTGACCGCTGGCCTGTCTCACATCTCTTTCTCAGGCAGGTCTTAGATTACGCAAGAATTTAAAGCACATTTCACCGTCAGCCTCACACAGGGTTTTGCTTGGAACCCGTTTATCCACTTACCCGCCTTGTCCGATGACAGGGATGACCTTCATGTTCTGTTGAATGCAGTCTCCGTGTTTGGAAAAGTAGATGCCTTGCCACTCCTGTAAAGCAATGCTGGCGTCACACTGTGCGCACAGAGACACCAACGAGACCCTCCTCACTCCGGGCCGGGGCACTCGATGGCTGAAGAGCGCAGCACAGAAATCATCCCGACCCCCAGGGCAACTTGGATCATCTGGGAACTCTCTCTGCCTCCTGTCCGTCTCCTCCCGGGGTGCTGACACCAGCCAGGCCCCCAGTCTTCGCGGCCCTTTTTCCAGGGGCTGTCTGCTGGCTCCCCAGGCAGAGTACCCCCACTTGCCCCAAGGGGGAGAGGTTGGGGGAGGGGGAGTAGATGGGGAGGGGCACGGGGCCCCCTGGCCCTGCACTTGACAGAGTTAGAATAAGGACTAGAGTGAGAAGGAACACTCTGGCCACTAGCATGGTGGGGTGCCACTGCCCTCAGGGCTGTGCAGGGTTTTGGACCCTCTGCGTTTGGAGGGGGGGTGTGGAGACGATGGGGTAACAGCCAGGTCTGGGTTCAGGCAGAACAAATCGGTGAGAGCTTCAAGCCAGGGCTGAAATTGTGTTAATGGTGCTCTCAGATCAGGCAAAAATAGGGCCTCTTTCCCGAGGGAACTGCAGGGTGAGAGGAGGCGTGAGGGCAGGGATGGGAGGGCCGGGGCGGCAGGGGGAGGGCGGGGCTCACTCCGGTGGAGCTAGGTTTGTTACCACCTAAAAGGTTCTGAATTTTCCCTCAATTTCCGAGAGGAAGGGAGAGGGAGAGAGAGAAGCATCAATGAGAGAATCACTGATCAGCTGCCTTCTGCATGCCCCCCACTGGGGATCGAGCCCGAAACCTGAGCTCCTGTACCCTGACTGAGCACCTGTGCCCTGACCGAATCCCACGCAAGACGCTTCAGTCGCAGGCCGACGCTCTAGCCACTGAGCCGCCCAGGCAGGGCCACACAGCAGGCATGTTTCAAATGCTGTGGGCTGAGACCGGTGTGCCTCAGTGGATAGAGCGCCAGCCTGCAGACTGAAGGGTCCCAGGTTCGATTCCGGTCAAGGGCATGGACCTTGGCTGCGGGCACATCCTCAGTGGGGGGTGTGCAGGAGGCAGCTGATCGATGTTTCTCTCTCATCGATGTTTCTACCTCTCTCTCTCTCTCCCTTCCTCTCCGTGAAAAAATGAATAAAAATTAAAAAAAAAAACCCTGACAGAACGAACGAGGCTCGGAGGGCTGCTGGGCTCGTGTTTGTTCTGAGCACGTGTCACCTTGGGACCCCTTTATCCAGAACCATGTACCCTTGTCCACCTCTGAGGCCAATGACTGGGAAGATCAGCTTGTTACAGAGATGAAGACAGTGGCCGTGTCAGTTAGAGGGACTCTGGACGCCCGGCCTGTGCGCTCACCTGCAAACGGAACCACAGGCAGCACCCCACCCCTCCGCCCGTGAGAGGAAAGTCAAAAAGGTACTAACCTCTTACTTACCTTGCCCGTCTTCATGCATGGGTTTACGGTAGTGAACAAGTCAGCCTGCTTCTCATTTACAGGCATTTTGGCTAACTCCTTCCCTATCAATTCACCCGCCTCACAGCCCACTGTTGTTTCAAATGCTGGGTTTACATACTGGGAAGGGGGCGGTTGAGGGAAGGAGAGACAAAAAAAAAAGAAAAAAAGCACCAAGTAAATTAAAAGAAACTCTGAAAAGAGCACAATGAAGACTGACTGTTGCACCTAAGCCAACCCTTTCCCTGAAGCCCAGAGAACACAGCCCCCGAGGGTCCTGCAGTGCGGGGAGAGCCGCTGCAGTCTCCTCCTGAGGCTCCAGTTAGCAGGTCGCCATGGAAACAGACCAGGGCTGACACAAAGGGCTGCTGGGATGAGGAACTGGAGAGAGCACCAGGCTGGGATCTACTGGGATGAGGAACTGGAGAGAGCACCAGGATGAGGAACTGGAGAGAGCACCAGGCTGGGATCTACTGGGATGAGGAACTGGAGAGAGCACCAGGCTGGGATCCGAAGCAGAGGCTCCATTCCCACAATGCCCTGAGCTCCTCTGAGTTGCCCCCTGTGCATCTGCTTTTGGGAAGGAAACATCTCCCACTCCTGTGGGGCGAATGGACTGTGTACTTGGGAAGCAGGCTGTGAACTGGGGCAGGTTTGCAGAAATAAGGCTTTATGCTTGAATTTCCAAAGGGCCTCGAAGACATGTATGGGGAAAGCTGTACATGTGCTAATAATCATAATAATCTATACTAATAAAAGGGTAATATGCTAATTAGACCTCGAGACCTTCTGGATGTCCTCCAGGACAAAGCCATGGTGGCGAGGCCAAGGCAGAGATAGTAGAGGCGACCAGGTCAGGAGGCAAGGCAGTTGGGGGCAAGCCGGCTGGTTGGGGGGGTTGGGGATGAGCAGGCTGGTGTGGGGGGGGGTTGGGGACGATCAGGCTGGCAATGGGGGCAGCTGGGGGTTAGAAGGCCAGCAGGCAGAGTGGTTAGGGGTGATCAGGCAGGCAGGCAAGTGGTTAGGAGCCAGCAGTCCCGGATTGAGAGGGGGATGTCCGACTGCCACAGGGATCGGGCCTAAACCAGCAGTGGGACATCCCCCGAGGGGTCCCAGATTAGACCAGGCCAGGATGATGGAACCCTCCCTCCCTCCCACCCCACCCCCACCCCCGTGCACGAATTTCGTGCACCGGACCACTAGTAATCATAATGTGAGGCCTATTTCCAAGGCCTACAGCAAGCGTTTCACACACATTAACTTGTTTAGTCCTCAGCACCCTTACAAGAGGGAGGCTGCTGTCTGTATTGATAATTCTCTCATTCGGACTCAGACAGAGGAAGTCAGCTGCTCAGCTGGGAAGGGATGAGGCCTGTCTGACACCAAGCACGCGCCCTCACCACTGGCCCCTGTGCTGCCTCTGAGGACGCCCATTCCTGAACGTTCCTGAACATCGGCATTTCAACTCTTCAGCAAGGAAGTCAGGAGTCAGGTGACGGGGCCTGGGTGCTCAGAGCTGCCCAGAGGGAGCAGCTCCAGACAAAGGAACGGTCTCTGGCAAGACCCCCTCTCTGTTCTCCACACGTGTCTCCGTCACCGACAGGAACCACTTGGCTAATAATGGGCAGGTTGTCCGGATATTACTCAGTTATTCTGAGCAGTTTCTCAGCAATTTCTCTAAGTGTAACCTGCCATCAAAGGCCGTGAGGGAGGTGAGGACTTGCAGGTCTCATGGTCAGAGCCATTTCCCTTCACAGCGTCCTCTTCCCCTCCCCCGACTCCCCACCCCCAACTCCAGTAACAAGCCCCCCAGACAAAAGGCTCTTCTTAAACACACAGTAACTATGAGACCTCTTCGTACCTACAGGGTACATCTTTTAAACCAGAGGCCCGTGGCAGGAAGATTTCTGAAAGAACAGAGCTTCCTGCGGCATGAGCAAAGCTCCCTCCCATCTACCTCGCTCTCATCACCATCACCTCACTCTCTCCCGTCTCTGCTGCCTCACTCCCGTCTCCACCACCTCTCTCCTGTCTCTGCTGCCTCACTCTCTCCTGTCTCCACTACCTCGCTCTCCCATCTCTGCTGCCTCGCTCTCTCCCTTCTCCCCCGCCCTTCTTGCTTACTTCACCACAGCTCTGCTCCCCTTGGCAGTGCTTGGCTTCCTTCTACTTCTGCACGTGGATATGCAAATTAACTGCCACCTTGGTTGGGTTATTTTGCGTATTTGCTCTGATTGGCTTATGGGCGTGGCTTGCGGGCATGGCGAAGGTACAGTCAATTTGCATATTATTCTTTTATTATATAGGATTGCATCTCTTATGGATTTTGTTCTGACTATCCTCTGCAGGAAAACTGGTCTCCTGAACTTCCAACAGAAAAAGAAAAATCTTCCTGGAGGGTTTCAATTCTAAAAAATGAGAACAAGTACAACCAGACCCAGGACAGCCTCCCGAGCCACAAACCTGTACGGAGTTGTCCTCACTTGTGATCTTAATGGCATCTTGGCTTTTCTCTAGTGCAGCAAACACAGAATTGCAAGCCCTTCGTGGAGAGGGAAAAGGTGAGTTAATGTCAACACTACAGAATCTAACTCAATCTTTTTTTAAAATATATTTTATTGATTTTTTATAGAGAGGAATTGAGAGGGATAGAGTTAGAAACATCGACAAGAGAGAGACATCAATCAGCCGCTTCCTGCACACCCCCCACTGGGGATGTGCCCGCAACCAAGGTACATGCCCTTGACTGGAATCGAACCCGGGACCTTCAGTCCGCAGGCTGACACTCTATCCACTGAGCCACACCCGTTTTGGCTGTTTCCACCTTTTAAAGATACTTTTTTTTTATTGATTTCAGAGAGGAGGGGAGAGAGGGAGGGAGAGAAAAACATCAATGATGAGAGAGAATCATCGATCGGCTGCCTCCTGCACATCCCTCCCTGGGGATGGAGCCCACAATCCGGGCCTGTGCCTTGACCGGGATGGAACCATGACCCCCCAGTTCATAGGTCAGGTCGATGCTCCACCCCTGAGCCACACTGGCCAGGCCACAGACCCATCTTTACATCTGAGTCTCCAGGCACCAACATGACCACTGACCAAGACACCCAGGCAGATCTGCACGTCTGTATGTGGAGAGGAGCTGCTCCATCACCCCCACGCCATCTTGAAGGAGGTCAGCTACCCCCCAAAGGGAGCACCCCCCAGATACCCCCTGGTGACCGCCCTGTGTGGAGTGGGACCTCCAGAGGCAGGAGTACCTTAGTTTCAGCTGTGACCGCACCTCTCCGAACTCCAGCTGGAGCAGCTCCCCGTAGCAGGCCATGAGGCTGGGGTTCTCCACGTACCTCTGCAACAGAAGGAAGGGGGTGTGGCTGAACAGGGGTGCCTTGCAGTCACTGTGTCTCCCCGAAAAGTAACTCTTTCCACCTGGCTTCCCCATCTGGTAACTGAAATTAGAGGATGTGGGTCGTGTCACTTGCAGAGGCTAGAATCTGTAGAAAGACATGGACCAAAGTCCTGCATAAACTTTCAGAGCAGATTCACTTACTTAAGAGCAGTGTGCTGTCCTCTTTAAAAGTTATACACACTGATAATATGCAAAAAGAAAAAAAAGATGCGTGCAGCCGAAACCGGTTTGGCTCAGTGGATAGAGCATCAGCCTGCGGACTGAAGGGTCCTAGGTTTGATTCCGGTCAAGGGCATGGACCTTGGCTGCGGGCACATCGCTAGTAGGAGATGTGCAAGAGGCAGCTGATCGATGTTTCTCTCTCATTGATGTTTCTGACTTTCTATCCCTCTCCCTTCCTCTCTGGAAAAAAATCAATAAAATATAATTTAAAAAAAATTTTTTTAAATGTGTGCATCTACCCATGCACAAATTTTGTGCATCAAGCCTCTGTAGTCCTTCACAATAAAAGGGTAATATGCAAATAGACCAAACAGCAGAACTGAGCAATCAAAGTGTAATATGCTAATGATATGCTAAAGCTGCTCAACCACCCGCTACAATGTGTACTGACCACCAGAGGACAGACAAGTCAATGAGTCACTATGACATGCACTGACCACCAGGGGGCAGATGCTCCGACCAGTAGGTTAGCTTGCTGCTGGGGTTATGGCAGATCGGGGACTGAGCTAGATGAGCTGGGCATGCCACAGAGCCTTACCACAGTCCCTCCTCAGCCAGTGGGGTCCCTCAGTCTAGCTTGCATCCTCTCGCAATCAGCAACCCCTCGGGGGATGTCAGAGAGCCAGTTTCAGCCTGATCCCACAGGCCACTCCCCTTGGAGGGCTCCAGACATAGGGCTCACGGCTGGCGAGCCTCTCCTGATAGGAACTGTTTGGGTGCAAGTTCACGGCAGGCACAGTGGGGCCGGGATGAGTGGGAACAGCAGGTAGGAGCTACAGGCAGGAGTTGCAGGTGGCACTGGATTGTGGGTTTTGGACTGATCCCTGCAGGCCACCCAGAGGGACCCCACTCGTGCATGAATTCATGCACTGGGCCTCTGGTGTCATATAACTGCATATAACACATATGCACACCTGTGTTTGACAGACGCAGAGAAGAAAAGAAACAGAGCACGTGCCCATGGCAGGTCTGTCACACCACGTCTCCTCGCCACTGCATCCTCCCTTATCTTCAAGTTCCTGTTCTAGTTCATCTGCTGTGACTGGAGGCCTTGCTCATATTCCCCTCAGATTGGGCTCTCAGTTTGCACCTCTCCTAGGCATACCCTCTAGACATTGCCGTTACTATGTCACACGGGGAATGGGTGCTGTGTTCACCCCACATTCACCGTTTTCTTCCTCGCCACCCCTTCCTGCATTTCCGCCTTCCTCCTGGCATTCACCTTCCTTCTGCCCGAGGTACACCCTTTAGGATGTGCTTGTGAGGATTTTCTAGTTAAAAACCCTCTTCTGTTTCCTGTTTCTCTAAGTCTGTACTTCAACCTCATTTCTGAAAGGTATTGTGCCAGGTATAACATTCTCAGTTGGCAATTATTTCATCACATTGATAATATGATTTCACTGTGTGCTGTTTTTCCTTTATTGTTGCTAAGAAATAAATAGCTGTTAGTCTGTCATTCTTTTTAATGTTTTCTCTGGCTGATTTTAAGATCTTCTATTTTACTTGTTTTTTTCACTATGATGCATCCTCTTTTTATTGACTCTATTTTTGATTTGTTGGAATTTTTGAGTCTGCGGACCGGTCTTTTGTCCACCCTGAAAAATGCTCTTCAAACATGACCTCTGCCCACTCTACATCCTGTCCTTCTGTACTGGTTAAGCGTGTCCACATTTCTCAGGCTCTAACTCCTATGCTATTAATCCATCTCTGTGCTACATGCTGAATTTTTCTGACTTACTGAGTTTTAAGATTTCATTTATTATGTGCTCGTTTCTCAAAAATCCATGCCTGCTCAGAATCTGCTATGTCACTTTTTATAGCTCCTGCCCCCTGCAGGTGTTTCCAAGCTTTTATTTCTTTTTTTAAAAATATATTTTATTGATTTTTACAGGGAGGAAGGGAGAAGGATAGAAAGTCAGAAACATCGATGAGAGAGAAACACCGATCAGCTGCCTCCTGCACACCCCCCACTGGGGATGTGCCCACAGTCAAGGTCCATGCCCTTGACCGGAATCGAACGTGGGACCTATCAGTCCACAGGCCAATGCTCTATCCACTGAACCAAACTGGTTTTGGCCCAAGCTTTTCTTTCTTTACATATAATAAGCACAATTGCTTTAAAGTCACATCTGATAACCCTCCTGTCTGAGGAGCATGAGGGTGTGTGTCTGCACCTCCCCACAAGTGCTCCTCTTGTGGGCGGTGAGCTGTGACTGAGTGCTGTATGCTGCTCTCCAACCACGGCTGGGGAGATCCCCTTTGAGGCCAATGCAGGGTCTGCCTCTGGGGGGATCTTTACGGCTCCTGCAGGGACCTGGGGGTACTCTCACACAGAACCCTTGAAATGCACTTCATCGTTTGAGGTTTCTTGACGACCTCTGCTTCACTGATATAATTCTGGGCTACAATCTGGTTCTCTCTGCCAGATTCCCAAGGCAACCTTCGGACCAATGCCTCCCGCCTTTTGGCTCAGGAGAAACCAGTAGACTGGATCTGGGGGGAGGAGAGAAGGGAGCTGTGTTTGGGTTGCCTTATTTCCGGAGTCCTTCCTTGAACTGACTTTAAGGCATTATATTATAACAACACTCCTGTAGTATGATAATTTTTTTATTGATCTCAGAGAGGAAGGGAGAGGGAGAGAGAAACATCAATGATGAGAGAGAATCGTTGATTGGCTGCCTCCTGCACACCCACAATGGGGATCAAACCCACAACCTGGGCATGTGCCCTTGACCGGAAATCGAACCCTGACCTCCTGGTTCCTAGGTTGACGCTCAACCACCGAGCCACAGCGGCCGGGCTGACGTAACTTTCCATGAGTGTGCCATGAACGCCGACTTTACCAGGCATCAGGTGTGTTTCTTCTCTGTTGTCTTAGTCCTCACCTGAGGCCTTTTCCCATTGGTCTTTAGACAGACAGTGAAAGGGAGGGAGTGAGAGGGGGGAGGAAGAGAAGGCAGAGAGAAAGAGAAACATCAACGTGAGAGAGACCCATCAACTGGCTGACTCCCACGCGTGCCCCAGTCAGGGCCGGGGCTGGGGGTGACGCTGAGCCTACGACCCAGGTATGTGCCCTTGACCAGGAACTGGACTGCCATCTTTCTGTGCACGGGCCAACATGCTAAACCACGTAGACACACAGCTATGGCAACAGGCATACCTTTGACAGATTAAGAAAGCCAGGTATTGTAGAATTAATAATTACCACGTTATAAAATTAAACCAAAATGGAACACAGCACACGGACAACACATTCTTCTATTAAAGTTAACCCCGTTGCTCGCTCTGAGCGAAGATGAAATGCTCCCTCATGCTGAGCCCACTTGTATAGTAAAGAAGGGGTACATACCCTCGTAAAGCCAGCACTAATGAGGGGCATCACAGACTCTTCTCCATCCCGGCTTCAAAAGGACAGAGCAAATGGTTAGAGACGGTTCTTACAATGACAGCTCACCTCTTTATGCACTGATGCTCGTAACACTGTCACTGCCCTCTAATGGGTACTTTTAGATGACTATACAATTAAAAATAGCTTTCCGTTTTAGTTTCACATGTAGCTTTTTGGCTGTATATATTAATAGCTGAAATATAGGAAGTCATATTAACAGTCAGAATATAGGTATAACCCACATTACCTACTAGTATTCGATATGTAAACATTTTAATTAATTTATTTATTTTTAAATATATATATATATTTTATTGATTTTTTTACAGAGAGGAAAGGAGAGGGATAGCGAGTCAGAAACATCGATGAGAGAGAAACATCAATCAGCTGCCTCCTGCACACACCCCAGTGGAGATGTGCCCGCAGCCAAGGTACATGCCCTTGACCAGAATCGAACCTGGGACCCTTCAGTCCGCAGGCCGACGCTCTATCCACTGAGCGACACCGGTTCCGGCATGTAAACATTTTAATTAAACTAAATTCTTTCCTATTTTATTCTACTGCCTGCTTATTTTCCTTCTCATCCCGTAGGGAAGGTAAAACAGGTAAAGGGGTCAATACTTTGGTGACAGAAGGAAACTAGAGTTTGGCGATGAGCAAGCTGTGGCATATACAGATGTCGAATTTCAGATGTTGCACACCTGAAATGTATACAATGTTATAAGCCAATAAATAAATAAGTTTAGAAGCCCTTCTCTCCCCAACAAGGCTCAGAGAAATAGTTGAAAGGGCACAGTGACATTTCTCCTATCTATAAAAATATGTAATCTAAGTAACATTTATTTGAATAGTGCCCTTCTCCCATATTTTTATCCTTTCCTTACTTCCAACTTAAGGATGGAATGTAAGATTTCTTCCATTTTCGTATAATGCTAAATCTTCCTATCTGTATTTGGAGCTGGGTGCCCTAGGAAGACAGCCCCGGGAAACATGGAATTCGCTAGTGCTGTGCCCTTGCTAAAGGGAAAGGCAGTCCGGAGTCACCAAGCCCAGCATGAGAGCAGAAGCTCTCACCCGGAATGAGCGGGCACAGCAGAAGAAAACGAGAAAACAGAAGAAAGGAAGGCCAAAGGAGAAGGGTCACGCAAGCTGTCAGGCCTCTGTAAGAGCAAGCGTGACAGCCACACACAAATGTCAAAGTAAAAAAAAAGAAAGCTTACCTGCGTACTACACCAATAATAACCGTGTTTTCTGAAACTTTTGATGACCGGATAGACCTGTTAAAAACAAATTTAAAATGAATTTAAAACGACTCTTTAGGGACAATGGACGGTGGAGGAGAGGAGGAGCGGGAGCACAGGCTCCCTTCACTCTGGACCCAGCTTCTCGGCTGCTTCGGCCCTTTCTGCTCCCCCGGCGTCTGGCTCCTCTGCCATCTCCACGCTGGTTCTCTCAGTGCTGGGTCAGGCCCGTCTCCCCGTTTCCTGAAGGAAGCTGGACGAGGCGCTGATGACAGGCGCCGCACAAGGCGGTCTGTGGCCCCCCACACCTGGCTGCCCGGCTCTGCCCCTCCGGAGGGCGGCCAGGGGCCTTCCATTCTGCTCTGGCCGCTCACCGGCTGCCGAGGGACGAAGGCCAAGGCCTGGGCTCATGCCTGCAGCCCCTTCCCATCACTGCCTGGTCCAGCAGACATCCAACCCACGGGAGTGGAGGCCTGACACCCTGCCTGGCCCTGCGAATGCCCCCCCCCACTCCGCTTCCTTTCAGACCTCCTGCTCCCCGTCAGGACTCAGCCCCAGTGTCCCGTGGGGAGCCGCCCTGACACGGTCTCTGCAGCACTCGGTGTGGGCGTCCTCTCTGGGCACACACATACCGAGTGACCAGGCGATGCTGCTCTCTGGACACGTAATCATCTGGCCACTCAGTGTGTATCCCATAGAATGAAAGGCTAATATGCAAATGGCCCCCTCAACCAGGAGTTCGACCAGCAGGCAGGCCGGCCACCACCCATGTCCCCTCCCTCTGGCCAGGCTGGCCGGACCCCACCCATGCACGAATTCATGCACCAGACCTCATCCTATCTAATAAAAGAGTACTATGCAAATTTGACTGTACCTTCGCTATGCCCACCAGCCACGCCCACCAATCAGGTGGGGGGCGTGGCCACGGTGGCCTGGGCTGCAGGGGGCGTGGCCGAGGCGGCCAAGGCCTGGGGGGGGGTCTCAGGAGGTGTAGCAGAGGCGGCCCGGGTCACTGGGGGCGTGGCCAAGGCGGCCCAGGTTGAAGGGGGTGTGACCGAGGTGGCTCGGGCCTGGGAGGGTCTGGGGGGGTGTGTCTGAGGCAACCTGGGCCTGGGCAGGGCCAAGGCCTATTCTAGCTGGGGTGGAGCTGGCTAGGGCAAAGGCCCTGGCTGGAGGTGTGGGGGGGAGGGGGCAGGGCTGGGATGGAGCCAGCCATCTGCCCAATTGCAGGGTGATGGCTGGGTGCCAAAGGCCTAAAGCCTCGGACAGAGGGCTCCCAGTATGTGTCAGGGGCAGGTTGGGCTGAGGGATCACCCACCCCGAGTGCATGAATTTTGTGCACCAGGCCCCTCGTGTGTGTTTATACACACACACACACACACACACACACTAGTGGCCCGGTTCATGAAATTCATGCACAGGGTGGGAGGGGGTGTCCCTCAGCCTGGCCTGCACCCTCTCCAATCTGGGCCCCCATAGAGATTGGGCCTAAACTGGCAGTTGGACATCCCTCTTGCAATCCTGGACCACTGGCTCCTAACTGGTCACCTGCCTGCCTGCCTGATCACCCTAACCACTCTGCCTGCTGGCCTGCTTGCCTCAACTTCCCCTCCCGCTGGCCTGATCACCCCCAACTGTACCCCCTGCCGGACTGCTCACCCCTAACTGGGCCCCCCACTGCCAACCTTATCACCCCCAACTGCCCTCCCATCCTGGCCTGATCGCCCCTAACCACCTCTGCCCCAGCCCCGCCACCATGGCTTTGTGTGGAAGAACATCTAGAAGGTGTCCTAATTAGCATATTACCCTTTTATTAGTATAGACTAGGGGCCCGGTGCACAAAATTCGTGCACTGGGGGTGGGTGGTCCCTCAGCCCAACCTGCTCCCTCTCACATACTGGGAGCCCTCGGTGGATGTCCTACTAATGGCTCACCCCCGGCCTGCCCAAGGCCGAAAGCCTCTGGCCAAGGCTTTGCGTCCTTGGGCAGGGGATCTCGGCCAGGAGACCCCAGCAAGCCTACCCCGCTTGCCTGAGGCCAGGAGCACCCAGCGAAGTGATCTCCTTGCTATCCGGGCTGATTGCTGCCTGGCCTGTCCGAGGCCGGGGACAAAAAGGCCTCTTGACAAGGCCTTTTCACCCCCCGGCCTAGGGCACCCAGGGAAGCGATCGCATTGGGATCCCGGCCAATCAATCATTGCCTGGCCATGCCCCAGCCTGGCCACGCCCCCAGCCTGGCCTGGCCTGCCATGAACAGCAGCCACCTTGGTTGTGTTAATTTGCATATAGCTCCTGATTGGTTTGTGGGCGTGGCTTATTTGGTGTAGCAAAGGTGTGGTCAACTTGCATATTACTCTTTTATTAGATAGTATAGAGACCTGATGCATGGGTGGGGGCCAGTTGGTCTGCCCTGAAGGGTGTCCCAGATCAGGGTGGGGTCCCCACTGGAGGCGGTATCAGCCTGGGTGAGGGGTTGAGGACTGTTTGCAGGCTGGCCACGCCCTATCGGGGTGAGAATCTCTGCGGGGGATGTGGTTGGGCTGGGCGACGGGCTGAGGGCCATTTGCAAGCTGGCCACCCCCCCCATTGGGGTGAGGAACCCCACTGGGGGACATGGCCATCCTGGGCGAGGACTGATGGCTGTATGCAGCTTGGCCATGCCCCCATCAGAGTGAGGGTTCCTGCGGGGGCATGGCCAGCCTGGGCAAGGGGCTGAAGGCCATTTGCAAACTGGCCACATCCCCATTGGGGTGGGGATCTCTGCTGAGGAGCATGGCCAGCCTGGGTGAGGGTCTGAAGGCTATTTGCAGGGTGGTCACGCCCCCATGAGTGAGGGTCCCCTCTGGGGGGTGTGGCCAGTCTGGGCAAGGGGCTGAGGACCGTTTAGGGTGGTTTGCAGGTCAGCCAAACCCCCATATTTGTCCAGAAGGATGTCCGGAAGGCCTCCCAGTCTAATTAGCATATTACTCTTTTATTAGTATAGATATACACACACACACATTGAGTGGCCAGATGATGATGATCTCTGAACACATAATAATCTGGCCACTCAGTGAATGTATATATATTAGAGGCCCGGTGCATGAATTCGTGCATGGGTGGGGTCCGGCCAGCCTGGCCAGGGGGAGAGGACATGGGCGGTTGGCCGGCCTGCCTGCTGGTCAAACTCCTGGTCGAGGGGACAATTTGCATATTAGTCTTTTATTCTATAAAATATACCCCGAGTGGCCAGATTATTATGCGTCCAGAGATCATCATCACCTGGCCACTCAGTGTGTGTCTGCACTGACATCACTCGCTTATCCTGCCAACTACGGCCTCCACTCCTCAGAAGCAAGACCCACATCTTCTTCACCTATGGCTCTAATACCAAACGCAGTGCCCAGAACTGCAGAGATGTGCAAGACAGGTTCCTCGACTGGGAGATTTGGAAGGGTAGCAGACAGAATATTTGGCCTTCCACAAGGCACCTGACACAGTGTCCGCAGTTGTAAGCATCACCGATGAAGAGAGGTGAATGCTAAGCATTTAGACAAGTCAGCACCTGAGCAGAGGCCTTCCACAGCCACGTGAGTGGGTGCCCCCAACAGGCTGACGGGAAGGGCAGGGCTCTGCAGGGCTAAGCTCTCGGGAGTTGCGTAATCCAGCGAGGAGAGCGAGCGAGCGAGTGAGAGGCTGGAAATAAACCAGGTAAGGGCCAGAATCAAGATGAAACTGACTGCCGAAACCGATTTGGCTCGGTGGATGGAGCATTGGCCTGCGGACTGAAGGGTCTCGGGTTCGATTCCAGTCAAGGGCATGTACCTTGATTGCGGGCACATCCCCAGTGGGGGGTGTGCAGGAGGCAGCTGATGGATGTCTCTCTCTCATCCATGTTTCTGACTCTCTATCCCTCTCCCTGCCTCTGTAAAAAATCAATAAAATTTTTAAAAATCAATAAAATATATATTTTTTAAATAGATGAAACTGACTTAGGAAACCACAGAGTAAAAGAACCTGGTTCACATTCCTTATTTTAAAATTATATAAAATTTTAATCTATATAGTAAGAAAAATGTGCTGGATGCATTAACCCAATTTTTTAGAATATTCCCAAAATGTGTAACAATTGTACATTTTCCTCCGTTAAAGGGTAGAGCATAATTCTGTGTTCTGTGTATTTTGCCACAACAAAAACGCACAGTGAAACTATAACCTAATCTTTGTGTTACAACCAGGATGACCCAGCAGGGGGTGCTTTTCCGTCATCCAGACAGACCTGAGCCAGGTCTGGGTCCGCACACGATGGGGAAGAAGCCACGTTTCCCCGGGCGTCGCACTCACCCCTTTGCTGTCGGCCTCTTGGGCTCCTGAAGTGCTGCTTCCGCCTTGCAGGGTCCCACCAGGACAACCAAGCTCATGGGCCTCACACAGGCCCTTCCCTTCCAGAGTGATAGCCTTCTTTTTTAAAAAAATATATTATATTGCTTTTTTACAGAGACGAAGGGAGAGGGATAGAGAGTCAGAAACATCGATGAGAGAGAAACATCGATCAGCTGCCTCCTGCACACCCCCCACTGGGGATGTGCCCGCAACCCAGGTACATGCCCTTCACCGGAATCGAACCCGGGACCCTTCAGTCCCCAGGCCGACACTCTATCCACTGAGCCACACCGGTTTCAGCCTGAGTGATGGCCTTCTAATGGAGGAGACACAGGGACCTGGGAAGCCCAGTGTGCCGAATTTGCCCCTGAGAAACTGTCCTAGAGAAGGCCAGGAGCTAGCTGAGTGCAGGACTGGGACCCCCCTCTGCGTGGGCCAGAGCTCTCCCCACGCGTCTCGGGCCACCATCCCTCGTGGATATGCCAGGTGACAGGCCAGATGGCACGTCCAACAAACCTGGCTGCAGGGAGGACGGCTTACTGCAGTCAACCAGACAGAAACGAGAACACAGGCGCCAGATCAAGACAGGGGCGGGGGCCGAAACTGGCTCAGTGGACAGAGCGTCGGCCTGCGGACAGAAAGGTCCCGGGTTCGATTCCAGTCAAGGGCATGTACCTTGACTGCGGGCACATCCCCAGTGGGGAGTATGCAGGAGGCGGCTGATGAATGTTTCTCTCTCATCGGTGTTTCTGGCTTTCTGTCCCTCTCCCTTCCTCTCTGTGAAAAAAAAAAAAAAAAAAAGACCACAGGTGGGTCATACCCATGAAAGCCGCCCGGTCTGACCGCCCAAAAGTTGGGGTCCCACCACCAAGGAAATAAGTGCATGAAAATCACCATGATTCTGTAAACAACCTCTTAATAAAATGTGAACCTTTGTTATATTTAGTTTAAATCTTTTCTATTTCCTAAAAGTGTAGATTTAAATGTCCATAAAATGAATATTATAAAATGTTACATTAAAATTATGATTTATCTTTCTCCAAATAAAGTTTTCTATCAAGTAAAAATGGGTGTTTCCCTTTGCCTTACTTCCATCAGCAGCAAATAATTTTCTTTAAAGAGTACTTTTCTGTGCTGGCCAGTGTTGCTCAGTGGATAGAGTGTCAGCCTGCAGACTAAAAGGTCCTGGGTTTGATTCCGTTCAAGGGCACATGCCCAGGATGTGGGCTCCATCCCCAATAGGGGGCGTGCAGGAGGCAGCCAATCCTTGATTCCCTCTCATCACTGACGTTTCTCTATCCTTCTGTTTCTTCTCTGAAATCAATAAAAACACTTTTTTTAAAAAGTACCTTTCTTATATTTGCTACCCAGAATTCTCTCGTGCTATTGATATTCTGCAAGTATTTTAGACAAGGCACATTCACCTAACACTAGAGGACAACTGTCAAACAGGGGAAATTATAATGACTTGCTGCAGTAACATGCAGGTGACAGTTGTGGTTAGTTACAGATTGGGTTTCATCCTAACACTTCATGGTCAGATTCATACTTTCTTACTGTTTTTAACAAAGCAAAGATAAAGCCAGAGGCAAAGTCCAGACCACAAACATCAGTCCTAGACATAACGCTATTGTAATCTAACGACTTATTTATACTAGGGGCCCGGTGCACGGAATTCGTGCACTGGGGTGGGTGGTCCCTCAGCTCAACCTGCCCCCTCTCACATACTGGGAGCCCTCAGGAGATGTCCTACTGACGGCTCACCCCCGGCCTGCCCCAGGCCTCTGACTGAGGCTTTCTGGCGTCGGGCAGGGGACCTTGGCCAGGGGACCCCCAGTGCCCTGCGATCGGCAGATCACTGGCTCCGCCCCTGCCCCCTGGGCTCTGATGGCTTACCTCACAGTGACCTGGGTGCCAGGATGTTCCCGGGACACAGGCACTGGGTGCTTATGTATGCAAATTAACTGCCATCTTTGTTGGGTTAATTTGCATACTCACTCTGGCTATGGATGTAGCGGAGGTACAGTTAATTTACATGTTTGTCTATGATTAGGTAAGATGCATGGAAAGCAACTTAAAGGACACTGAATTTAACTTAACGGGGGCATTCCTGTCACCAGCGCCTGGACCACTCAGCACTGAGGCCTGAGTCTCGGGCTCACCTGCAGAGGGCCGGTGCGTCCAGCTGCTGGGGGTTCCTGTGGTCGATGATGATGATGTCGTGATGTGCAGCCAGGAAACAGGTCAGGACGGTCTGAACCTCCTGGACCACCATGCACTTAAACCCTGCTTTCTCACACGCCTTACGGAACGCTTTACACTGGCTATCTTCTTTGATAAACACTAAAAGTACCTGAATCAAAAAAGCATAAACACTTAAAAAAAAAAAAGAGGTTGGAATATCATTTCTGAACAAGCCACAGAAATCACCCACATGTTTCAAGACAAGCACATAGATGTGAACATAATCTGTTGATATAAACCTGTCTCACCCATGTAACTACGGGGCCGGCCACTCGGCTCCTGGAAACCTGGGCTCGAAGCCCCAGGCATGGAACACATACTTCCTTCTTTTACTAGTAAATCTCCGCAGAACACAACAAAGGACTGACCAAACACTTTATTTTGAAATTAAACCAATTAAACCACACAAATATTTGTTTTAGTTAACAGTAAGTTAACTAGGCAGTCCTTAGATGGGAAATGCTAATATTTCAGTCAAACTCCTAGAACACTTAATATTTTATATGATGTATTTAAATATTCTGACTCAATGTAATTCCTCCAAGTTGAAAGAATTGATTATGAGAGAAAATTTATGCCGAAACCGGTGTGGCTCAGTGGATAGAGCACCGGCCTGCAAACCGAAGGGTCCCAAGTTCAATTCTGTCAAAGGCATGTACCTTGGCTGCAGGCACATCCCCAGTGGGGGGTGTGCAGGAGGCAGCTGATCGATGTTTCTCTCTCATTGATGTTTCTATCCCTCTCCCTTCCTCTCTGTAAAAAATCAATAAAATATATTTTTTAAAAGGAGAGAAAATTTAAAGCCGATGGAAATATTACAGTTCAAGACCTGTCAGTGAAGTGACACAGGAATAAACAGCACCAGGTCTAAGAGGCAGGATCTATGCCTGGGATACCTATGCTGGCTGTCCCCAGGCCTGGCCGGGATGAGGTGAGGCCTGGATCTGCTGCTCCCCCATCCAGCCAGGGCTCCCCTGCACCTCCCGCCCTGTGGATGTGGTCTGGCAGCACAAATAGCATCCCCTTTACTCCCAGACTGACTCCTGGGAGCCAGGGTGGGCAGGGAGGGGGAGGGCAGCCTGTGAGAACGAGGCTGGGGAGCAGAGAGAAACCCTGTGCCCCAAGGCTTTGTGGTTCCTCTGGGTTGACCATGTCCACAAACACCCCAAGTACGAAGAACTGAGAGGGCATATCTCTGATAGTCTTTTCCCACATTGAAAAAAATCACGGAACATGCCGAGGCCGGTGTGGCTCAGTGGATAGAGCGTTGGCCTGCAGACTGAAGGGCCCTGGGTTCGATTCCGGTCAAGGGCATGTACCTTGGCTGCGGGCACATCCCCAGTAGGGGGTGTACAGGAGGCAGCTGATCGATGTTTCTGACTTTCTATCCCTCTCCCTTCCGCTCTGTAAAAAATCAATACATATATTAAAAAAAAAAAAAAAACGGAACGGTGAACATGTGTTTGTGTGCAGGAAACACCAAAGAACTTTGGGGCTAAATTTCAATTAGTTATTTTTGTCTAATATTTTGGATTAAATAATTTACAGGTATTCTTCTCTGATGACAGCTACTCAGAAACACAGGGGAGGACATGCTTTTACATTTTTATATTAGAAAATTTCAAACCTACAGAACAGTTGTGAATGATAATGAACGCTAGTATGCACATCTCCTAGTTTCATCAGCTGTTAAAACTGCACCGCCTTTTGCCGGCCGGCGGGGCTCAGGTCGAGCATCGACCTATGTATGAACCAGGAGGTGACAGTTCATTGCCGGTCAGCGCACCGGCCCGGGCTCCAAATTGATCCCCAGCTGGAGGCATGCCGGAGCAGCCGATTCAAGTTCTCCCTCATCGCTCATGTCCTTACCTCTCTCTCCTTCCCCTTCCTCTCTAAGAAAACAAATTAAAATCTGCCACCTTTACTCACTCCCCCCTCTCCCACTCCCTCACTACACACATGCCCTATTATACACAGTCTTTCTTTTATTGCTGAACTTTTAAAAATATATATTTTTTACTAATTTTTCACAGAGAGGAAGGGAGAGGGAGAGAAAGTCAGAAACATCGATGGGAGAGAAACATCGACCAGCTGCCTCCTGCACACCCCCCACTGGGGATGCGCCCGCAGCCAAGGTCCATGCCCTTGACCGGAGTCGAACCCGGGACCCTTCAGTCCGCAGGCCGACGCTCTGTCCACTGAGCCACCCCGGTTTGGGCTGTTGCTGAGCTTGTTACAGCAGGCCGCAGACATTTCTTCACCGGCGGGCAGTTCAGTGTGCACTCGTGAGGAACGTGCGCGCCCAGGTAGCCGGCACGGACACCGCACTCTAACACAGAAGACGGCTCCAATGGGTAACTTCCGGCCTCTCCCCCGCCTCTCTCGAGAGAATCAACATGAGGAAGCGGCGTGGCTCAGAACTCATTACCTGGAGTTGATACGCATGAAACCTCATGGGGCCGAACTGCACCTGCGATGCTGACATCTGCAAGAAAAAGAGCTGCTTACATGTTCTGTCTCCATCAAGCTACAGCTGGGGTGGAAACTTCTAGAGAAAAATGGCAGAGAGTAATTATTATGGAAGAGGCCCCAGGGGGTCTCCTTAGAACCCAGGGAAGGTGGGGCGCAGGGAGGGGGCGTGAAATGTGTGGGTCCCCACTTTTCTTTTCCTAACTGTGTGCGACTGGTCACGAAGCAGGAGTTAAGAAAGCCGAAACCAAACCGGTGTGGCCCAGTGGGCAGAGGGTCCTGTGTTCGATTCCGGTCAAGGACACGGACCTTGGCTGTGGGCACATCCCCAGTGGGGGGTGTGCAGGAGGCAGCTGATCGGTGCTTCTCTCTCATCGATGTTTCTAACTATCCCTCTCTCTTCCTCTCTGTAAAAAAAAAAAAAAAATCAGTAAAAAATATATATATTTTTTTTTAAAGAGTTAAGTAAGTAAGCTTTTGAGTCTCCGTTTTAGAAAGTTAACAGTACAAAATTAAAAAGGGGGAAGAAAAAAAATAAAGCTGAAGGCAATAATTAATGAAAATGTCAAATGCCAAAGACTAGTATGATTTTTAGAAATCCATGTCTGTGTGTGTACAGTGCTGGTCACAAGCTGAGGGCCCAGATGGAAGTGTGGCTGGCCCACCCCGCCACCCCGGAAACAGCTGTACATGTCACACGGAAAGCGGTGACGTCACAGCTCCACAGGCCACACACAGCACAGCTCTCTGTCTCCACTGACAACAGCGACTCGCCACTGCATCCCTGGCAAGAAACAAAAGAAGCTGCACATGAACTTTTCAGGAAGGATGAGTGTTGCCTCAGTATAAGTTTAGCAAGCTCTCTTATTTATTTATTTATATTATTATTTTTAAAAATATATTTTGTTGACTTTTCATGGAGAGGAAGAGAGAGGGATAGAAAGTTAGAAACATCGATGAGAGAGAAACATCCGTCAGCTGCCTCCTGCACACCCCCCACTGGAGATGTGCCCGCAGCCAAGGTACATGCCCTTGACCAGAATCGAACCCAGGACCTTTCAGTCCGCAGCCCAATGCTCTCTATCCACTGAGCCACACCGGTTTCGGCAATGCAGAGCTTTCTATACCAGGACAAGGAGGTCGAGTGTCACTCCCTTTTCATAAAGAGCCACTGAAGAGTTTAATACAAGGACATGGCACGACCTAATTGTGGGTTTTTTTAAGATCCCTCCAGTGACGGTGGAGCCTGGCAGTGGGGGGACGGGAACAGAGGCGAGCTGCCAGGAAGGAGGCTTCCAGGGAGCCCAGGGACAGAGGGCAGCCGCCGGGCTGGCAGCGTCCATGAAGGCAGAGCGATCGGGACTTGCTGATGGAGGGACGCGATCACGTCCGACCAGAGTGCGGACACGGGACTTGCAGTTACACGTCAGCACTAGAGGCCCGGCGCACGAAATCGTGCAAGCGCAGGCCTGCCTTCCCCGCTGCCGCACCGCTCCCCTCACAGCCCGTTTCACCCGAAGGCCATCTGGAAGGCTGCCCAGTCTAATGAGCATATTATACTTCTACTGTGTAGGACAGGATTGCATAGAAATTTGGGGCTTTGCACGGCATCCTAACAGAAGCTGGTGTGGGTCTGCTTGCTCCTTTCCAGCTGCACTCACAAGATGGCACTGAGATCTACTCTGAAGCGAAGCCTCCAACCCTCCCCCTGGTCCTTCTCGGGCATGCCCACTGTCCTGGCCTCTCTCCTCCCCTCACCGGCTCCTTACTTCCTCTTCAGTCCATTTAAACAGCAAATATTTACGATAAGCCTCTTCTATGTTACCCTCACTCATTAGTCAACAGAGCCAAATATCAGCAGCACGATTGACATTTCTTTGGAGAGCCACATTTTTTAAACGTAAACTTCTTCTAACTCCACTTCTTCAACATAAGACTCGCCCAGGCCGTGGTATTTTGTGGAAGAGCCACACTCAAGGGGCCAAGGGGCCACATGTGGCTCGTGAGCCGCCATTTGCCGACCACCATCCTAACTGAACAACAAATCTGAGTCGCATGCCAGGCTAACAATCACCCAGACCCTTTTCCCCTAGCCAGTGGTGGGCAAAAAGTGGTGTCTGGATTAAATGAGCTATTTTTAAAAGTATGTTTTTATTGATTTTTAGAGAGAGAGGAAGGGAGAGGGTTAGAGAGAGAGGAACATTAATGAGAGAGAAATATCATTCTGCTGCCTCCTGTATGCCCCTTCCTGGGGATTGAGCTCAAAACCCAGGCATGTGACCTGACCAGGAATTGAACTGGTGGCCTCCTGGGTCCTGGGTCAGTGCTCAATTGCTGAACCACATCAGCCAGGCTAAATGCACTATTTAAGGAATAGTTTGAGGCTTATAATAAAACTGAGAGGGAGGCATAGAGATTTATTTCCCTTATACCTCCTGTCCCCACACATGCATACCTCCCCCCATCATCAATCTCACTCTCCAGAATGAAACTTTTTTTTTAACCAAAGATGAACCCATACTGATACATCAGAATCACTTCAAATCCATATTTTATATTAGGACTCACTCTTGGTATGTACATTGCAGGGCGATGGCTGGGCGCTCAAGGTCCAAAGCCTTGGCCCGAGGGGGTGAGTGGTCAGTAGGTCATCCCCTGAGGGCTCCCAGGTTGTGCTGAAGGATCACCCACTCCGAGTGCACGAATTTCGTGCACCGGGCCCCTAGTCCCATATAACAAAAAGCTAATATGCAAATCGACCAAACAGCAGAATGACCTGTCGCATCACGTATACTAACCACCAGGGGACAGACGCTCAATGCAGGAGCTGCCCCCTGGTGGTCAGTGCGCTCCCACAGGGAGCTGCATTGGGTGGCAAGGAGGGAGGGGTCCTGGACTGCAAAAGCCCTGGACTGAGAGACGGGTCTCTGGCTGCCGGGGATCGGGCCTACGCCAGCGGCAGACATTCCTTCCCTGCGGTGGTCAGTGCGCTCCCACAGGGGGAGCCAGAAGCCCTGAGCAGGGCTCATGGTTGGCAAGCACAGTGGTGGTGGCGGGCGCCTCCCTCGCCTCCGCGGCAGGGATACCCCACTGCCAGCTTAGGCCCACGCCCCCTAAGCCGGCAGCTAGACATCCCCCAAGGGCTCCCGCACGGCGAGAGGGCGCAGGCCAGGCTGAGGAAGCCCGCGAGGGCACGGACTTCATGCACCAGGCCTCTGTGTCTAAAGGATGGCTGAAGATCAGTGAGAAGAAACTGCCCACCCAGCTGGAGACAGCCTTGCACAGCAGATGACGCTGATGTCTAAGCACTTAGAAGGCTGAGAATCCTCAGTATCAACAATCTCTAAGTTTTAAGCAGGAAATCTGAACATATAATTAAAATTTGACAAAACAAATGTCACCGGCTAGAGTGTCCTCTGTTGTAAGAGTTTTGAGAAAAACATGGAAAAAGAAGCATCTGCCCCCTCCATGTGTGTTTGGGGGGAAATGAGTCACTTATGCAACAACTGCACAGTGGACCGCTTTGTTTCCATGGGGATTGTGACACCACTTAAATTAGAATACTCCAATTTGAATTGAGAAACGATCTTTTTGTCTCCGTGAATGGCGTATTCAGCGTGAATAAAAGCTCCACACATCTGCTGATATCATTTCCTCTTTACTTCAGTAATAATTAATCATGAGAATGCATCCACACAGTCCTAAAATGGGATTCAGACCTCCAATTTAACAAGTGCCTCAAAATATGTAGCGAATGACAGGGTTTTCTACAGGATGTACAAAAATACCGAACACAAAATGCTTAAAAATATTTTTTTGCTCGTTTCACATCTATTACCCTTAAGCATTCCCTGTACTCACTGTCTCAATAAGACAAAAGTTAATTTAGTCTGCCATTACTACCTGCATTCAACAGATAAACTGTACCCCGGTGCATGACATTATTAATCTGATGCACAAAAATATCAGGACGTTAACTTTCAAAAGCAGCGAAATAGATGACGTATAAGTACAGTCCATTCAGGGGCTCCAAACGGCTCCAGATAAGGCCTGGGCTCTCTGAAATGGCATTCAGGGCTCCAGCTGTCCCCACTACTCAGAGCTTCTGACACCCCGTCTCTCACTACTGTGCTGTGGCCACGTGGCCCCTCGGCGTGGCACACTCCTGTGTCCTTCCTCACTCCTCCTCGTCTGTCAAGACTCAAGAGAGGCTAAGCTCTCCCTATGCCGGGGGTCCCCACCTCCATCTAGACAAGGTGTCACAGCAGGTGTCCCCCCTGGGCCCTGGTGTCTCTGCATCACAGGAGAATCACATTCTGTCTCCCCTCCCAAAATGAGCTTCTGAGTTCTGTTCACTTGCATAAAACTGGCACCCAAAAAAGCAGTGTTTGGGAAAGGCCGAATGAACCATCACCGAGTAACTGACATTCCCCACGCTGCTTCACGCTTTGGAAACACGTCTTCCTAAAGGAAAGAGCTAAGAAAAAGGGTGACCCAAATTGTTAGAGTGGAATGAAGATGGGCTAGGTTTCCTGACTGGCTTAATCATACACCATTCTGCTCTTTTTCTCATTTCACTGTGAAACCTGTCCACTGAATGGATGTTCCATCTCATTCTCAAAGGTCTCCAAAGAAATGATGCAGGAGGAACCAAGATGGCGGCATACGTAAAAACACCTATGCTGCTGCCCCGCACAACAATTTCCAAACTACAACTAAAAGACAAAGCGGGCATCATCCAGAACCACCGGAAAGCTGGCTGAGTGGAAATCCTACAACCAGAAGGAAAGAGGGAAGGACACTGAGACTCAGAGGAGCTGCGGAGGGCAGAGGTGCGGGGACAGACAGACAGAGGTGCGGAGACAGACAGACAGAGGAGCGGAGACAGAGACAGAGGTGCGGAGACAGAGACAGAGGTGCGGAGACAGACAGAGGTGCGGAGACAGAGACAGAGGTGCGGAGACAGAGACAGAGGTGCGGAGACAGAGACAGAGGTGCGGAGACAGACAGACAGAGGTGCGGAGACAGAGACAGAGGTGCGGAGACAGACAGACAGAGGTGCGGTGACAGATAGACAGAGGTGCGGAGACAGAGACAGAGGTGCAGAGACAGAGACAGAGGTGCGGAGACAGAGACAGAGGTGCGGAGACAGAGGCAGAGGTGCGGAGACAGAGACAGAGGAGCGGAGACAGACAGACAGAGATGCGGAGACAGAGACAGAGGTGCGGAGACAGAGACAGAGGTGAGGAGACAGACAGACAGAGGTGCGGAGACAGAGACAGAGGTGCGGAGACAGAGACAGAGGTGCGGAGACAGAGACAGAGATGCGGAGACAGAGACAGAGGTGCGGAGACAGAGACAGAGGTGCGGAGACAGAGACAGAGGTGCGGAGACAGAGACAGAGGTGCGGAGACAGAGACAGAGGTGCGGAGACAGACAGAGGTGCGGAGACAGAGACAGAGGAGCGGAGACAGACAGACAGAGGTGCGGAGACAGAGACAGAGGAGCGGAGACAGACAGACAGAGGTGCGGAGACAGACAGACAGAGGTGCGGAGACAGACAGACAGAGGTGCGGAGACAGAGACAGAGGTGCGGAGACAGAGACAGAGGTGCGGAGACAGACAGACAGAGGTGCGGAGACAGAGACAGAGGTGCGGAGACAGACAGACAGAGGTGCGGTGACAGACAGACAGAGGTGCGGAGACAGAGACAGAGGTGCAGAGACAGAGACAGAGGTGCGGAGACAGAGGCAGAGGTGCGGAGACAGAGACAGAGGTGCGGAGACAGACAGACAGAGGTGCAGAGATAGAGGCAGAGGTGCGGAGACAGACAGACAGAGGTGCAGAGACAGAGGCAGAGGTGCGGAGACAGAGACAGAGGTGCGGAGACAGAGACAGAGGAGTGGAGACAGAGACAGAGGTGCGGAGACAGACAGACAGAGGTACGGAGACAGACAGACAGAGGTGCGGAGACAGACAGACAGAGGTGCGGAGACAGAGACAGAGGTGCGGAGACAGAGACAGAGGAGCGGAGACAGAGAGACAGAGGTGCGGAGACAGAGACAGAGACAGAGGTGCGGAGACAGACAGACAGAGGTGCGGAGACAGAGACAGAGACAGAGGTGCGGAGACAGAGACAGAGGTGCAGAGACAGAGACAGAGGTGCGGAGACAGACAGACAGAGGTGCGGAGACAGAGGCAGAGGTGCGGAGACAGAGACAGAGGTGCGGAGACAGAGACAGAGGTGCGGAGACAGACAGACAGAGGTGTGGAGACAGAGACAGAGGTGCGGAGACAGACAGACAGAGGTGCGGAGACAGAGACAGAGGTGCGGAGACAGACAGACAGAGGTGCGGAGACAGAGACAGAGGTGCGGAGACAGAGACAGAGGTGCGGAGACAGACAGACATAGGAGCGGAGACAGAGACAGAGGTGCGGAGACAGACAGACATAGGAGCGGAGACAGAGACAGAGGTGCGGAGACAGACAGACAGAGACCTAATGGTGGAGGAAGCCAAGACAGTGGCACAGAACCATGGAGAGTGGCCGAATGGAAGTCCTACAACTAGAAGGAAAGAGAAAAGAGCACTGAGACATGCACAGGTGCTGAAAAGCTAACGGCGGAGGCACATGAACCGGGCTGGCAGTGGGTGACTTGGGGCGCTGCTTTTTTCTTTCTTTTTCTTTTTTAAATATATTTTATTGATTTTTCACAAAGAGGAAGGGAGCGGGAAAGTCAGAAACAGTGATGGGAGAGAAACATCGATCAGCTGCCTCCTGCACACCCCCCACTGGGTATGTTCCCACAACCAAGATACATGCCCTTGATCGGAATTGAACCTGGGGACCTTTCAGTCCAATGCTCTATCCACTGGGCCAAACCAGTTTTGGCTGGGCGCTGCTATTTTCAACCCGAAGGGAAACAAGCTCCTGACACCCAGCCTCCTACGGGGAGGAGCCGGGTGGTCTACCTCCGGGTCGGAAAGTGAGGGTGGCTCTCTCGCAGAAGTACACGCAGCAATCATTGTTCACTGCACGGGGGGCGCAGGGCGCGGGGACTTGGAAACTTGGAGACGCAGAGAGGCTGACTGGCAGCCATCGCTGTTTGCCACGCCCTAGCCTAGTGACTCCGAGACCTCGCCCCACACGATCTGCACACCTGCCCTAGCTGTGCGCAGTGGCATTACATATACATGGCCTGCCCTATCACAGCTCAATCTAACTAACTGCAGCTCTGGTCAGACAGCTCCAAAACCTCCAAGCCCCAGGCAAAGAGAAGGAAACTGTAGTTCTCGCTGTCGCTCCTGCTGGGTCGCCTCAGACAGTGGCAGGCCTGCACCCCACTGGAGATCCAGAAGCTAGTGTGTCTAAGGATCAGTGTGAGACAACACCAGAATTCAGCTACTCTCATCCATAAGTGACACGTTCAAGGGGCGGACTCGGTGAGCACCAAAGCCCCACTGAAGCAAATCTGGCCCCATAGGCATGTCTCCAGTGCAGCAGTTCTTCCGCTCTGTCAGCACAGGGGGCAGTAAAATGCGGAGACAAAGAAACATGGCACTAATGAAAGAAATGGAGGAAAGCAGACAATTGGACATAGAGTTCAAGACCACATTTATAAGGTTACTCAAGAATCTTCTGAGAACCCTTGAGAAACTTGATGAGACCTTCAAGGACCTTAACGAGAATGCCAAGAAAATGGAAAAGGACTGGTCAGAAGTTAAGCATACACTGTCTGAAATAAAGAATATACAGAAATTCAACTGTAGATCAAAGGCCCCCAAGAATCAAACCAAAGATCTGAAATAGGAGGAATTAAAAAACACCCAACCAGAAAAACAAAAAGGAAAAAATCCAAAAATATGAAGATAGTGAAAGGACCCTCGGGGACAACTTCAAGCGTACCAACATCCGAATTAGAGAAGAGAGAGAGCACAATACTGAAAACCTACTAGAAGAAATAATCACAGAAAACTTTCTCTACCTGGTGAAAGAAATAGTCCTACAAGTCCAGGAGCACAGAGAACCCCAAACAAGAGGAATCCAAAGAGGACCACACCAAGACACATCATAATTAAAATGCCAAGGGCAAAAGACAGAGAGAATATTAAAAGCAGCAACAGAAAAACATTTGGTTTCCTACAAGGGAGCACCCATGCGACTGTCAGCTGATTGCTCAACAGAAACTATGCAGGCCAGACAGATGTGGCAAGAAATATTCAAAGTGATGGATAGCAAGAATCTACAACCAAGGTTACTCTACCCAGCAAAGCTATTATTCAGAATTGAAGGTCAGATAAAGAGCTTCACAGACAAGAAAAAACTAAAGGAGTTCATCACCACCAAACCAGAATTATATGAAATGCTGAAAGGTGTTCTTTAAGAAGAGGAAGAAAAAAAAGGTAAAGATAAAAACTATGAACAACAAAATGACAACAAATACATAACTACGAACAAGTGAATCTAAAAATCAAGTGAATGAAAAATCCGATGAGCAGAATGGACGATGAATAGAATGGAATCAGGGACATGGAAAGGGAGTCGACTGACAGTTCTCAGGGGGAAGAGGGTGTGAAGGGTGCCGGAAGAGACTGGACAAAAATCTTACACCTGTGGATGAAGACAATGGTGGGTGTAAGGGGGTGGGGTGGGGTAGGGGATCAGGTGGAGTTATGAGGTGTGGAGAAGAACACCTATAATAATCTGAACAATAAAGATTTTAAAAAAAAGAAATGATGCAATTTTTACTTTAGTTACAGTTGAGTATATCCTCAATTAACCAAATATTAGTATTCAAACAAAATTCTGTTTGATTAGATTCTCATCTGTTGCTACTTTGGGCATATTGGCTCCTCTTATCAATTGCTATTTTCAATCATATTTTGTTTAGATATTTTAGAACGTGCCTCCTTTGAAAAATTATTTTCTTTTTAAATTATAACAAGTGAAAAACAGCACTGGTTTTGAGCACACAAAACTGAATCTGATATGAGGCATGATGCACAGAACAGGAAGTAAGCCTACTACTTCAATCAAAGGCACAATTTTCATATAAAAAAGTTAGGATATCATCTTGTGATTTTGTAAAAAAAGGGGGGGGGGTAAAACCCCAACAATAAAAGCAAAACTATTTTGTACATTAACAATACATTTTGAATGTACATCTATATACACTTCAAATATTTTTACCGAGCAAGCAAAATGAAACTCAATTTTTCATGCTGATTTAATAGTGTACAAAATCTTTCCTAACAAAAAGAAGACTTAGAAATAGAGAAGGTAGCGAACATCTATGGCAGTGATAGGAATAAATCAAAAACACGAAGTTATGATTACCCCAGAGAATGGAAATAAGGCAGACCACTCACACAAGTCACTTACTCCATGTCGAGTTCCCGAAAGTCCTCAGTGAACAGAGCGCTGAAGACTCGGGCAAGCCCCCAGACTCCCAGCACACCCAGGCCTTCTCCCAAGAACAGTGTCCTGGCCGATGGCTCACTTGGCTGGAGCATCGTCCTGCACACCAAAAGGCCACGGGGTTCGATTCCCAGTCAGGGAAGCCGTTACGGACACACCTAGGTCGTGGGGTCAATCCCTAGTTGGGGTGCGTATGGGAGACAATCGGTTGATGTAACTCAAATCAATGTTTCTCTCGCTCCCTCTCCCTTCCTTTCTAAAAGTCAATTTCAAATAAACAACACATCCTCGAGTGAGAATTAAAAAAAAAAAAAGAGCAAGAGAACAGGTGGACAACAGTCATTGGATCAGGGTGCACTCTAACCCTGTCTGACCTTATCTAACTATTTACATCTGCAAAGACTCTATTTCCAAGTATGGTCAACAATCTGAGGGCCCAGGGGACATTAAGTTTGGGAGGACACCACAGGACCCAGTACACTCATTAAGTCACAAGTACAACCTCAATTAAGTAATTAAAAGTGATGAATCCACTTCATTTATATAAAGTTGAAATCTAAAAGAACTAATTTATAATATATTTTGTAGGGATGGAGTGACTGAGAGAAAATTAATGCCAAATAGGGTCCTAGAATGTCCTATTTATTGTTTTTTAAAATATATTTTGACTAGAGGCCTGTTGCACGAATTTGTGCAGGGGGAGGGTCACTCGGCCTGGCTGGCAAGCAGCCCATCTTGCCCAGTCCCTGATCAGGGCCAGCTGGCCAGGGGGAGAGACCGTGGGAGGGGCCAGCAGAGGGAGGTTGGCTGTGGGTGCGCACTGACCACCAATTCCTGCGTTGAGCATCTGACCCCTGGTGGTCAGTGACGTCATAGCTACCAGCCGGTTGTCCTGTCATCATGGTCACTTAGATTTTATATATATACTTGGGGCCTGGTGCATGAAATTCGTGCACTGGGGGTGAGTGGTCCCTCAACCCAACCTGCCCCCCTCACATATTGGGAGCCCTCAGGGGATGTCCGACTGATGGCTCACCCCCAGCCTGCCTCTTGCCAGGCTTTAGGCCTTGGGCACCCAGCCATCGCCCTGCTCAGCTCAGCCCCGGCTGCCTGCGACCACCCGGCCCCGGGGACTGGGCGCTCACAGCCACTGCTGTTTCATTTCTACCCCCAGGGCCCAGCACTCACGCCACTTGGCCCCGCCCCCGCCCCTGATTGACTTGTAGCATAGCCAATCAGGAGCGAAGGTATGGTCAAATCTGCATGTTTCTCTTTTATTATATAGGACTAGAGGCCCAATGCACAAAATTCATGCACGGGGGTGGGGAGGTGTCCCTCAGCCCTGCCTGAACCCTCTCCAATATGGGACCCCTCAAGGGATGTCCAACTGCTAGTTTAGGTCTGATCCCACAGGCCTAAACCAGACATCCCTCTCACAATCGGGACCGCAGGCTCCTACTGCTCGCCTGCCTGACTGCCTGCCTGATCGCCCCCTAACGGCTCCCCTGCTGGCCTGATCGCCCACAACTGCCCTCCCCTACCAGCCTGATCGTCCACAACTGCCCTGCCCTGCCACAACCCACCTCTTCCACCGGGACCCGCCTCCTCCACGTGAGGTGGCGGAGACACCAGGGCCGACCTCCTCCACGCAGCGCAGAGCCGCGGGACCTCAGGCCTCACTGTGCACGTGGCCATCTTGTGACAGCCATCTTGTGATGACGTAAGGGCGTGATGCCACATAGGCTATTATTCGTACAGATAGGCTGATTTCAGAGAGGAAGGGAGAGGGAGAAAGAGCTAGAAACATCAATGGTGAGAGGGCCTCCTGCACGTTCCCCACTGAGGATCGAGCCCATAACCCGGGATGCACTGTGACCGGGACAGAGCCAGGACCTCCTGGTTCATCGGCCGATGCCCACCACTGAGCCAGGCGAGCTGGGCTGCGACGCTCTGCTTCTTCGTCCGTGTGCTGGTGACAGCGAGGACAGTTCATAAAGCCGTACACGAATGGTTTATACATTAACTGCATTAACTTTCAAAAAGAGCTTACTTTAAAGAGATACCTTATCAGCACTTCAGTTTTCGTTAGAAGAAAGTCCTCTCTCTCCAGCAGCAGGGCCAGGGGCAGGAAAGCCTGGCTTTGGGGAAGGGGGGTTGTGCCCCCCCATCTACCCCTCTTCCCCCCTCTCCCGCTGGCCGCTGTGTCTGAGGCAGGGCAGAGGTCAGGACCAGGGAGGTACGACTGGACACTCTCTCCCTGTGGGGCCTGATGGATTTTTAAAGCATTTTTGTCATTTTTCTGGACTCTCCTGCTGTGTCCCTCCCACTGCACCTCCCTTCAGATGGGCAGTGCCTCTCTTCCAGGTTTTTCCAGTCTTCCCCCCTTGTCTACCCTGGTACAGACACTCAGCCTTGGTGCTGGGAACCCCTCTGCCTGTAGGCTAACATCTAGGGCAGGAACCCTTTAAGAAGGACCCCCCGTGCACATTTCCTCTAGACCCAGCGCCTGCCGAAGCCACACTGTGCTCACAGCTCTGCTCTCTGGCACCAGTGACTGCTCAGTGGGAGGGAAGGGGGTACATTCGGCTTCAAGCCCAACAGGCTTTCAGGCAGGTAGTGGCTCTGCTGCTTTAACGTCTGGGGTATCTTCTGTCTACACCCCCATTTTACTGATAGGGACCTCCCAGAAAGGATCTGCATCCACTGCTCAGGCGGATGTCAAGAGCTGCAGTCTGAATGAATGTGGAAGGAAAAGAACACGGGGAAGCTGGAGGAAGAAAAGGAATGCAATACCTGTTACTAAACGCAGCCCCACAACGTGCCCTGCTGGCCTGTTTTGGGTGCCATAAATTTTCTTTTTCTTTTTCAAACATTTTTATTGATTTAAGAGAGGGCAGAAACATCAATGATGAGAGAGAATCACTGATTGGCTGCCTCCTGCACACCACACACTGGGGGTTGAGGCAACAACTCGGGCTTGTGCCCTTGAGCGGAATCGAACATGGGGCAGGCCGACGCTCTAGCCACTGAGCCATTCCAGCCTGGGCTGGCACCGCAAATTTTCAACCTCAAACAACTGAGTTGAAGTTTTGGGGAGCTAGTATTAGAAACTGCTAAATGTCACCTAAGCTGGAATCTTTGTGTGTACTACTGTCTGTTACATATGTACACGACTTCCATGAAAGCAAGGACTGGGTAATAAATGAAGCTTTAGAGAGTGTCTCTCCTTCCTGCCACCTCAGGTCAGATGCTCCCTGCAAAGTCACTGCAGAAGTCCTCACTCAGTCCAGCTCCTCTGCATCTTGGGGTCAAGCTGGACCCTGTGCACTCTGCCACCAGCTCATGTACTCATGGCCACTATCCTATCTAATAAAAGAGAAACATGCAAATTGACTGTACCTCCTCTACGTCCATAAGCCATGCCCACCAGCCAATCAGGAGAGACTATGCAAATTAACCCAACCAAGATGGCATTGGCCAAGGAGCTGGAGCAAGCAGGAGGCTTGGGTTGCCCCGGCAATGGAGGAAGCCAAGCTTCACTCTGCCCTGGCCTCCACTCAAGGTTACAAAGTTTCAATTATAGAAGATAAGTAAATCAGATTCCTGTTTCCAACTTACACTTGGGTCGTCAGGAGGAGTGGCCAGCCTGCAAACCACCACAAGCCCCTCTCCCAGGCTGCCCCACGCCACAAGGGAACCTCACCCTGATCCAGGATACCCTTCAGGCAAACCAGCCAGCCCCTACCTGTGCACCAGACCTCTAGTCTACCTAATAAAATAGTAATATGCAAATTGACTGTCACTCCAACACACAAGATGGCTTCCCCCATGCGGACACAAGATGGCTGCCACAAAATGGCCAACAGGGGAAGGCAGTTGGGAATAACCGGTCCTGCAAGGGAAGGCAGTTGGGGGTGACCAAGCCTGCAGGCAAAGGCAGTTGGGGGGGACCAGGCCTGCAGGAGCAATCGGGCTGGCAGGGGGAGCAGTTAGGCATCAATCAGGCTGGCAGGGTAGTGGTTAGGGGGTGATCAGGCAGAAGCAGTTAGGGGCAATTGGGAAGGCTGACAGATAAGTAGCTGGGAGCCAGCAGTCCTGGATTGTGAGAAGGATGTCTGACTGCTCATTTAGGCCTGCTCCTACCAGGACCGGGCCTAACCGGGCAGTGAGACATCCCTTGAGGGGTCCCAGATTGGAGAGGTGTAGGCTGCGCTGAGGGACAACTCCCTCCCCATGCACAAATTTCGTTTGTTTTAAATATACCCCAGGGTGTATCTCTCACCTTGGAAAATGTGAATTGCTTATTGTTGCTGTTATTTTTCTTTTCTTTTCCCTGAGATCTGCAGCTGTACGTGACTTCTATCCGCTTCCTCTCATACTCCTGGTTCAACCTGGCTTGGGTTTCAGACATCTAATTTCTTCAAATATAAAGTTTGCATTTCTGTTTCTTCTTCTCCTATGTGCTCAGAATAATTTTCCAGGGCAGGGTGGAGAAAGGCTGAATTTACCATGTTCACATCTTAAGTTCTACTTCTTTTTCCTCCAAAGAAGAAAACCACTTTATAATCTCCTTGAATATAAAGTAATACATGCTCATTCCAAAGACCAGGCAGTACAGAAAGGTGCAAGAGAAAAAAATAAAATGCTGTTACCTGAAATCTCATTAACCTACAGTAATCCCACTTTAAAACATGAGGACATATTCTGATGCATATAAAACCAGGTTTTCCCATGCCTTTTTCAACTTAAAACTGAGTCTTTTCAGAGGAGGGGGGGAGAGGAGGAGGAGGGGGGAGGAGGAGGACAAAGAAGAAGAAAAAAGATCTAAATTATAATTTTAATAGCTACACGATATTCATGAGAACTTCCTTTTACCTAGAGTATCACGAGACACTAGAATGTTTAATTTTTAAAATAAACAATCCCAGAAACCAGAAGTCATGGCCTTGAAAGATCAGATTTTCCACATTTTAGTTTCCTTATAAATCAGAGAAAATGAGGGCTTATTCCACCAGCTTTTAGAAATGCAACAAGCAGACCTGGGTCTCTGAAAGCTAGGTAACTAGGGCTTCTTTTTTTTTCTTTTTTAAAATATATTTTATTGATTTTTCACAGAGAGAAAGGGAGAGGGATAGAAAGTCAGAAACATCGATGGGATAGAAACACACTGGGAATGTGCCCGCATCCAAGGTACATGCCTTTGACCAGAATCAAACCTGGGACCTTTCAGTCTGCAGGCCGACGCTCTATCCACTGAGCCAAACCAGTCTCAGCTGCATATTATTCTTTTATTAGATAGGATAGAGGCCTGGTGCATAGGTGGGGGCCAGCTGGTTTGCCCTGAAGGGTGTCCCAGATCAGGGTGGGGGTTCCCTCAGGGCGTGCGGTGGCCTGGGCGAGGGGCCTGTGGTGCTTTGCAGGCCATCCATGCCCCTCGGCAACCCAAGTGGAGGCCCTGGTATCTGTGATTTATTTATCTTCTACAACTGAAACTTTGTAGCCTGAAGCCAATCCAAGCCTCCTGCTGGCTCCATGGCTACAGCCCTTTCTACTGGGTTTATTTAAATTCTATAATTGAATCTTTGTAGCCTTAAGCATAGACTAGAGCAGGCCAGGGTGCAGAAAGCTTGGCTTCCTCCATCACTGGGGGCAACTCTAGCCTCCTGCTCTCTCCAGCTCCATGGCTGCCACCATTTTTGTTGGGATTTATTTATCTTCTACAATTGAAACTTTGTAGCACTGAGTGGAGACCTGGGCCGGCAGGGTGTACAGAAAGCTTGACTTTCTTCATCACTGGGGAAACTCAAGCCTCCCTCCTACTCTCAGTGGCTGCAGCCATCTTGGTTAATTTGCATATTCACTCCTGATTGGCTGGTGGGCATGACATATGGGTGTGATGGAGGTATGGCCAATTTGCATATTACTCTTTTATTAGATAGTATGATCTTTTAATATGTATATTTCCTATTGTAAGGAGGATATAAAGTAACTGTTCAATCAGCAGGTTTGGATGTAAAATTGTCATTTCATTAATTTCAACAAATATTTGTAGAGCACTTTTAAATGCACTAAACCTATAATGAGTGCTGAAGTTATAGAAATAAAAATATGAATCCCATCCTCTGGAAACTAAATATCAAACGATAGAGAAATATTAACAAATAATTACAACACTTTGCAAATGTTCGACAACAAATGCTTGTACAGAGCGTGACTTGGAAGTGACTGATTAACTCTGCAAGGGGGGGACGGGGTGAGGGAAATCAGCAAAGTTTTCAGAAGGGTGATGCCTGCTGAGGTAAATCTAGAAGGAAATGCAGGGCTCTGTCAGGTTAGAAGCGGGCCAGGAACATTCTAGAAAGAGAAAATATTAGGTGCAAATATTATGTCCACCCAGGATGCTCAGAGACAGTAGATGGCTAGGTGGGGTTGAGATGGAAGGTCCACAGATGAGGCTGCAGGGTGACAGGGGCAGGTGACAGAGAGCCCAGTTCACTGGCAGGTCTCCAGGGCTGCGGTCAGGTAACCAGGTAAAATACCAGGTCACAACAGATGACAAACACCAGCAGCTAGTAAACTAGCAACAACTAATTGGAAAGGACAAGACAGGGGAAGCGGGGAACTTCACCTTTCTGGCAGGTGTACAGGAGGGGACCAGCTAGCAGGTGGCATTTGAGATGTGCCGTGAGGGGTAGGCAGATTTTGAGAGGCAAAAACGGCAAAGAGGAAGTTATAACCCAAATAAATCCCAAAATTAAGCAAGCAAGGTATGACTGTTTTTCCTATCAGATCGCCAAATACTAGGACTAGATAATACTTTCAGTTGGGGTATAAACTGGTACATTTATTTGTAAAGAACAATTGACCAAGGTTTTAAAATATTCCAGGCTGTTTCATCTTGAAGTGTGTTTGCTGGTTTCTTTTTGCAAAAGCTGCATTTCATACCAGTCTTTGCAGGTGACACTCATCATGACCTCCCCCACTCAAATGGATCAGCACTGGGGCTGGTTGGGAAGAATCATTCAGAAAGGATATCCAATCATTATTTCTGGTATTACGTGCCTCCTCGTGTGTAACCTGATGGCCATTTGTGACAGACACTGGAAGTCACAAGATGCTGCCTCGATCCAACAAGAATCACCGAGGTGTCTCCTTAACAAGGATCAGATCGAGGCCTCAGAAAAGGAGAAACCGAGTTGCACCAAGTCAGGATGACCTGAAATTAAACCTGGCCACCTTTGGGCTTTTGGGCCTTTTTAAAGTCTCTTGAGCATTTTTAAATAGAAATAAATTTGGGCTAAAAAAAAATCGGGAAAAAAAAGAACATTCAAGCTCTTTGATTTAGTAATTCGAGTTAGACATACATCTCCTGAAGAAAAATAATGATTTCTGTACAGGTGCATTCTAGTATATTGCATATTTTATTTTATTTATTTTTTAAACTATATTTTATTGATTTTTTTTTTACAGAAAGGAAGGGAGAGGGATAGAGAGTTAGAAACATCGATGAGAGAGAAACGTTGATCAGCTGCCTCCTGCACGCCCCCCCCTGGGGATGTGCCTGCAGCCAAGGTACATGCCCTTGACCAGAATCGAACCTGGGACACTTCAGTCTGCAGTCTGACACTCAATTCAATGAGCCAAACCGGTTTTGGCAATGTATTGCATATTTTGAAGAAGACTGAGAAAAACTTTAAAAATAAATATGGTGGATACTAGCGGGGGAACCAAGATGGCGGCATAGGTAAAACACCTAATTTTGCCGTCATGCTCAGCAATTTTACAACTTAATAAAAGAACAAACACCTTCCAGAATCACCAGAAAGCTGGCCAAGTAAAAACTCCACAAATAAAAGTGAAAATAAAGCACTGTGACTCGGAGGAGAGGCGGCGGACAGCATTGGAAGATTCGCGCGGAGGGAGGTTTGGAGCGCGCGCCAGCGGAGAGGGCGGGCGGCTGAAACCCGGCCAGTTTTCTCAAACGGGGAGACAAAGACATCCCACTGGACTGATTCCCCAGCTCTGGGCGAAGTCCAGGGAACCCACTATCACACGGGGTGAAAACTGGACAGTGGGAGGGCATGCTGAAACTCGGGTGCTGCAGGGGTCTCCCGACTTGTGGAGAAGGCAGCTTGTGCGAACAGCTCGGCTGCATGACCACGCAGAGAGCACACCGCGACTTGCCTCTCATTTGGAAAACCTTCAGACTGCTTTGTTTTACGACCCTGGGTGAGACACTGGGCGTGCAGAGTCATTTGGGGAGAGTCTGAATTCCTCGGCAGCCGGTGGAGCTTGGCAGTGGCTCTCTCTCACAGGTGTTGGTGGCCACTGCCCCTGGCAGAGTCCCCAGGGCCGCATAGGGCGGAGCTAACGCTGTCTGCTTGGCCCGGAGACTCCGCCCACCCAACCTGAGCACAGCTGAACTTCACAGACAACTGGCCTGGAGGTCAACCCCTCCAAGTGCTAACAACGATTAACCTGAGCTTAACTGCAGCAAGACTGTGCAACCCATATCCACTTCAGGCAACTGGGGAGGCTGAGCCACTGTCCCTAGTAGGAAGTCTACCACACAAAGCTAATTGACCAACTCAGGGAAGCAGCCACCATGCAGAGACATGGAAAGAAATCAGATGTGAAAGAAATGGAGGGAAAAAAACGACTGGACATGGAATTCAAAACCACGGTTATAGGGTTTTTCAAGAGGCTCCAACAAAAGGTCGAGGCCTATAAGGAATTAAGCAAGACCGCAAAGGAAATGAATGAGTCCTACAAGGAAATGAAGGAAACCCTCAAGGATATAAAGGAGACTCTCAAGGATATGAAAAAGGACCAACCAGAAATTAAGCATACACTGACTAAAATAAAAAATATTATACAAAGACCTAACAGTGCTCTGGAGCACCCCAAGAACCAAGTTAAAGATTTGAAATACAAAGAGGAAAAATCCACTCAGCTGAAAAAGCAAGAAACCAAAAGAATACAAAAAATTGAAGATAGTGTAAGGGGCCTCTGGGACAACCTCAAGCATACCAACATCCGAATTATAGGGGTGCCAGAAAAAGAGAGAGAGCAAGACAATGAAAACCTATTTGAAGAAATAGTGACCGAAAACTTCCCACACCTGGGGAAAGAAATTGACTTAGGAGTCCAAGAAGGGCACCGAACCCCAATATATAGGAACCCTAAGAGGACCACACCAAGGCACATCATAATTAAAATGCCAAGAGCAAAAGACAAAGAGAATATTAAAAGCAGCAAGAGAGAAACAGTTGGTTACCTATAAGGGAGCACCCATACGATTGTCAGCAGATTTCTCAACAGAAACGATGCAGGCCAGACGGGAATGGCAAGAAATATTCAAAGTGATGAACAGCAAGAATCTACAACCAAGATTACTCTATCCAGCAAAGCTATCATGCAGAATTGAAGGTCAGATATAGTGCTTCACAGACAAGAAAAAGCTAAAGGAGTTCATCACCACCAAACCAATATTATATGAAATGCTGAAAGATATTCTTTAAGAAGAGAAAGAAGAAAAAGATAAAAGTGTAAATTAGGAACAACAAATACAAATCTATCAACAAATGAATCTAAAAATCAAGTGAATTAATAAGCTGATGAACAGGATAAACTGGTGAATGTAACAGAATCCCGGACATAGAGAGGGAATGGTCTGACAACTCTTGGGGAGAAAGGGGGTGTGGGAAGTGCAGCAAGAGTCTGGACAAAAATCATGCAACTATGGGAGAGGACAGTGGAGGGGGATGAGGGCGGAGGGTGGGATGGGTACCAGGAGGAGGGGAACTATAGGGTGAACAAAAAAAGAGGGAACAATGTAATTAATAAACTGAACAATAAAGATAAATAAATAAATAAGGTGAAGGGGAAAATATTTCATTATGTAATTATTTGGATGTTCCCTACAACATCCTATATAATAAAGAGATAATATACAAATGGTCGTCACACCCTCAGATACTCAACACTGGGGAGAGAGGAATGGGGACCAGCCAGGCTGCAACCCAGGAAAGGTACACGTCACCCACCCGTGGTTCTGGGCACCAGCAGCTGGGGCTGCAGCCCACCCATAGTCCTGGGCACTTGCAGTAGCGACCCTGGTAAAGCCAGCCACCCATGGTTCCCTGCAGCTGTGGCCAGCCCGGGTGAAGCTGGCCCAGGTCCTGGGTGCCTGCAACTGGCCGGAAGACAGAATCCTGAGTCCTGGGTGCAGGGCGAGGCAGAGGTGGTTAGGCCAGCAGGGGAGCAGTTAGGGGTGACCAGGCAGGCAGGCAGGCAGAGGCGTTAGGGGTTAATCAAGCAGGCAGGCAGGCAGGCAAGCGATTAGCCAGCAGTCCCCGATTGCGAGAGGCAGTCAGACATCTGCAGAGGGGTCCCGGATTGGAAAGGGTGCAGACCGGACTGAGGAACCCCTTACCCCCTATATACGAATTTCGTGCACCAGGCCTCTAGTTGTTCAGAATAGTCCGATGTTGTGCCCAAGCAAGCAGTTAAATACAATCTGTATGCAATGTCATACGAGGATGTGTTTGCAGTGATAGAAGGACATTAATTGACACAGAATGTGAAGTAAGTTTTAAAGCAGATTTCAGAAAAACAAACTGCAAGAGACCATCGTTTGTTTGCTTTTTAAGTACATTTAACCACAGGAAATATTCAACAACAATACAATCAACCATTTTCTCCAAGCAGTAAAATAACAGATGATGTTTATTTTATCTGTACTTTCTAATTGCCTAGAGCGAACATATATCATTCCTCATTTTAAAATCATGCAAATTTTGCCGAGACCGGTTTGGCTCAGTGGATAGAGCGTCGGACTGCGGACTGAAGGGTCCCGGGTTCGATTCCGGCAAGGGCATGTGCCTTGGCTGCAGGCACATCCCCAGTAGGGGGCGTGCAAGAGGCAGCTGATCGATGTCTCTCTCATCGATGTTTCTGACTTTCTATCCCTCTCCCTTCTGCTCTATAAAAAAAATCAATAAAATATATTTTTTAAAAAAACACAAAAAAATAAAATAAAATCATGCAAATTTTGTAAGCTATTTGAGTAAAAATGTAGTCATTTTATAAGGTGACTGAGTACCATTGCTCAGTTATCTTTGCACATTTCCTTAGAAAGCGTAGAAGCAACTACAGAGGACGGAGCGAATGACGATTGCTTTAGCAGAGCCCAGTCTCAGCATTTAATTGTTTTCAACACAGATGGTGGGACACCTCTCCCAAGACACCACCTTCCTCAGAGAGGGGGCTGTCTCTCCATATGGATTGGTCAGGGGTGATCAGGCCGCCAGGGGAGCAGTTAGGGGCGATCAGGCAGGCAGGCAGAGGAGTTAGGGGCATATTCATCTGCAAAGAGTAGTATGCCCTGTTCCTTTCATATCTGCTTGCTACACTTTTATTTTTTTAAGTATATTTTCATTGGTTTCAGAGAGGCAGGGAGAGGGAGAGAGAGAGAGAAACATCAGTGATGAGAGAGAATCACGGACCGGCTGCCTCCAGCACAACCCCGGCTGGTGATCGAGCCCACAACCCAGGCATGTGCCCTTCACCAGAATCAAACCCGGGACCCTTCAGTCCGCAGGCCAATGCTCTGTCCACTGAGGGCTGCTTGCTAAAGGAGAAAACAGACTGACAAATATTAGATGAAGATTTTCGGGGAGGCCCTAGCAGGTGTGGCTCAGTGGACAGAGTGTCGGCCTGCAGACCAAGGCTCCTGGGTTAGACTCTGGTCAAGGGCACGTGCCTCGGTTGCAGGCTCCTCCCAGGCCTGGGCCTTGGTCAGGGCACGTGCAGGAGGCAGCCTATTGATGTGCTTCTTCCACATCGATGTTTCTCTCTTTCCCTCTCCCCTCCACCCTCTCAAAATCAATGGGAAAATACCTGGGATGAGGATAATAAATAATTTTTTTTATTTTTCCCCAGGAAGTCTGGCTGCCAGTCCAGACCACAGCTCATGTAAACGTGCAGAGACCCTCCAATGGCCTGGAAGTTCTGGTGGGTGATGGCAACGGGTGCAAAAAGGAGAGACCGTTCTTTTGTTCTTCCAGGCAAATGACAACCGTCCCTTGGGTCTCATCTTACTTTTTTTTTCCTCTAAATATATTTTTATTGATTTTTCACAGAGAGGAAGGGAGAAGGATAGAGAGTCAGAAACATTTGATGGGAGAGAAACATCCATCAGCTGCCTCCTGCACACCCCCCACAGGGGATGTGCCTGCAACCAAGGTTCATTCCCTTGACCGGAATCAAACCTGGGACCTTTCAGTCCACAGGCCGACGCTCTAGCCACTGAGCCACACCGGTTAGGGCGGGATCTCATCTCTCAAAGTGACCAAGAACCACATCATGGGAACTTATTGAGAAAGGGCTGACAGTCCTTACTTACAAGATCTGTTGTTCCTAATCCAAATCAGATGTCCCTACAGTTCGGTGGAGTTTAACAACAACAACAACAACAACAACACCCACCACTTGTGGTGCACAGCAAGGACCATGTTAGATCACGAACCAGAACAGACAGACCCACATAACTGAAACGCACATTTCCCAGGACTGATTCTCACTACATACAAGGTCCTCTGCTACTTTACTAGTGTGTCCCATCCCATTTAAAAGTCACCTACAGTAATAAGGGACTGTTGGACATGGAAACTGGGACTCAGAACTGTTGCACATTGAAATTGAGACTCACATATTTTTTGTTCTTACAGGTTTATTTCTAGTCTGCAGATGCAAGATGTTTTAAAGAAAAGAAACGGCGGGGGGGGATAGATACAGAGGCAAAGAAGCATTGAACAGACGGTCAAACTACAGCGGGACGACAGGGGAGGTGGGGGGCGGGGGCTGTGAGAGATCAACCGAAGGACTTGTGTGCAGGCATATGAGCTAACCAATGGATACAAGACACTGGGGGGGGGGGGGGGGGAGCGGGCAGGTGAGGGCATGTGCTGGTGGGGGGATAGGGGAGGCCGGGGGGAGGTCAAAAGGGGGGGGGGGGGAAGGAGACATATGTACTACTATTTGTAATACTTTAAACAATAAAAAAATGAAAGTCACCCATAGTAGCTTTTAAGGCAGCTGCAAAGGTTTTGAAAGACTCCTATCTGCTTGAGCCAGCAGAGAACCTTGCTCTCCAGATACTTCCATCAGCGCGCTCTCTCCTGGAGCCCAGGCACCACACTGCGATGCCCAGAGAGAGGCGCCCTGGTCAACAGTCCAGCCCGTCCCACCCGCCTCAAGGCACCGCAGCCCAAGGCCAGACATCCGAGTGAAGGAGCCGCCAAACAATACCACGTCACAGCCGTTCGGTTCGGGTCACTTCCGGCCCCCGGAGAGCCCTGGCATCGGGCACAGAGACAAGCCACGCGCCCTTCTGACCCAGACCAAATCCCTGTGCAAAACCCATGAGCATCATAGAAAGGCTGGTGCTCGCCGAGACCGGTGTGGCTCAGTGGATGGAGCGTCGGCTGCGGACTGAAGGGTCCCGGGTTCGATTCCCGTACCTTGGCTGCGGGCACATCCCCAGTGGGGGGCGTGCAGGAGGCAGCTGATGGATGTTTCTCTCTCATCGATGTTTCTGACTTTCTATCCTTCTTTCTCCCGCCCTGTAAAAAATCAATAAAATATATTTTAAAAATAAAAATAAATAAAAAGGCTGGTGGCTCAGTGTACGGAGGGTTATCACACAGCAACAGCTGGGATGCCGGTGCTGGGCATAACCTGCCAAGCTGATGTCATGACCCAGGTGTGGCAGTCTGACAGCTGCTGGCTCAGAGGACACAAATTCAATACCGGGAGCCTGACAGCCCTGCAAAGGTATGGTCCCCCTGAGTCTGCGCTGACATTTTTTAAATACATATATCTTATTGATTTTTTTTTTACAGAGAGGAAGGGAGAGGAGCAGAGAGTTAGAAACACCGATGAGAGAGAAACATCCATCAGCTGCCTCCTGCACGCCCCCCACTGGGGATGTGCCCATAACCAAGGTACATGCCCTTGGACGGAATCGAACCCGGGACCTATCAGTCCACAGGCGACGCTCTATCCACTGAGCCACACCGGTTTTGGCCAAGCTGACATTTTTGTAACTGGCAATGGATGGGGTGGGTGAAGTGGAGGAAAAGGCTTCGACCCGCGGGGGCCAAACTCTGAAGGGCAAAGTTGGTCACGCTGCTCTGGCCGAGTCCCGTGGCATGCCAGCTCCCTGAGGACGCCCAACGTCCCCGAATGACATTTGCCCAAACAGATCTGTAAGAGGCCCAGGCCCGTTTCGGTCTGAAGGCTGCCTGCTAACTTCTATCCTTCAAGGCTGTCAGCCCTGCCAACAGTCAAACTTCTGTAAATGGGTAACTTTCATCTAAATATAAAACTCACATCAACCTGTTAAGGATTAGCAGATTCTTTACAAAAAAAAAAAAAAAAAAAAAAAAAAAAACACGGGAGGGGGAGGGAAAGGGAGAGCAGGAGTGAAGAAGCATTTCTTACGGATGGAGAGTTCCCAGCAGGCGTGGGGGTCAGAAACTTCACCTTAATAGGTTAATAGGGTTCGGGGTTCTTTATTTTAAAGCCACTAGTTGTGCTAATGTTACAGGACTGGCACTGAGGGAAAGACACAACAGGAAATTCATGACCAGGACAGGACTCCCCGAAACAACAGCCTAGAACGGGAGCACCGAGACGGCCCCATGGGAAGGGAACATCGAAAAAATGTTTTATTGGTTTAGAGAGGGAGGAAGGGGCAGGGCTAGTGGGAGAGAAACAACAATAAGACAAACATCACCGATCGTTTGCCTCCTGCATAACCCCACCGGGGAGCGAGCCCGCGGCCTGGGCCGGGCCCGGACCGGGAGTCAAACCCGTGACCTCCTGGTTCACGGGGTGATGCTCAGCCCCTGAGCGATGAAGGCCAGGCGGGAAGGAAAGATCTGGAAGCGAGCGCGAGTCATCTCCAGGTGCTGGCTCGAGGGAAGGCCCCTCGAAAGACCAACCAGAGGGAGAACTGGACGCCACTGGAAAAGACCTGACCTTAACTTAGTCACGGCGAGACGTCCCCATGAAAACGTTCTACTCTCACACCAGATAAACCCGAGGGCTTTTTGTTTTTAATCTGCACTTAATGTTGCTCATGCACTCTTTTTTTTAATATATTTTATTGATTTCTTACAGAGAGGAAGGGAGAGGGATAGAAAGTCAGAAAAAGCGCCAAAACCGGGGTGGCCAGGTGGATAGAACGTCGGCCTGAGGACAGAAAGGTCCCAGGTTTGATTCCGGTCAACGGCATGCACCTTGCATCCCTGGTGAGGGGTGTGCAGGAGGCAGCTGATGGATGTTTCTCTCTCATCGATGTTTCTGACTCTCTATCCCTCTCCCTTCCTCTCTGTGAAAAATCAATAAAATATATTTTTTTAAAAAGAAAGAGTCTTGAGTTGGAGGGAGAAAATGGCGGCGGAACGGAGGGATTCGATCTGAATCTGCTCACAGGGCAGAGGGAGGGAGCAGCTGAAAGTCGCGCAGGGAGCCTTTGTCGGCGACTAGGGGGACAGCTGTGCTCCAGAAGATAGAGGACTGCTGGGCTGGCCTCCCCGGCCTGAGCGACCCCAGGGCTGCTGGGTTCTCTCCCTGAGCGCGTGGAGGCAGACCACGACATCTTGAAGGGGAAGGATCTGAAAATATACAGCTACGGTACCGGTACTGGCTGGACGGCTGGACTCCCGGAACACCTGCGTCCAGTTGGCGCAGACGCACACAGAGCCCAGGGAGCTCTAAACTCCAGCACGGAAAGGTCAGATTTCCCTGGGGGTACTTTGGGCGCGAAACTGAGGGGGCTGGCAGTCTGAGAGATCTGCACCTTGGAACTCAAAACCCGGAGATCTGCACCTGAAATAGAATCTGTGGCTGTTGAAGCTGGTAAACGTGGGAGAGGGCCCTTGGAGCTGGTGGCAGAGTTAATCCCTGGAGCTCAATCAATTTGGACCTGACAGTGGAGGGAGACCCGGAAGATTTTGGGAGGGTCCTGGCTGCTAAAACAGCAGTCACCATTAGAGAGGCAGTATTGTTTAGTTCAGGATAGAGAGGACCAATAGACCCAGAAGTCAATCTAGAAACACTGCCATGCAGGGGCCAAATCACAAATTGACTCTTGTGTGACAGGGACTTTATTATATTTTCTCTTCGACCTTGGGAATACAGTCTATTTTCATCTACTCTTTAGTATCTTTTACTCTACCTCAACTTCACCTTTATACCACCACTCTCTTGGTAACCTTTTTCTATTTAGTGCCTTGTTTCCCTTACACTTTTCCCGCTTTAGAATTACCTTAATTCTTTCCTTTTAGCCCCTGTTAAAATTTCACCCCACTGATATATCTAATCGCCAACCACCTTCTCCAAGTGCATATATACCTCTGGCTTCTCTGACTTCACTACCTTAAAATGTTTTTATCCCTGTCCTGTTGTTGTTGTTTACTTGACTGTTCATTATATCAATTTTTTAAGCAGGTTTACGAGATTGATTTGCTTATTCTGTTATTTTGGTTTGTCTTGTAGGGGGGGTTACTTTTATTTTTGGTGTTGTTTCTTGTTTTGTTGTCCTCATTTGCATTGTTTTTGAGATAGATTTTTGCTTCAGTGTTCCCTCACCTCTCTTGATATTAGTAGTTGTATGTAATTTGTATCAATCTCCAGGTACTTGTTGCAGGTTTTGGTTTGGGTTAGGGGCTGTCCTATAGGAGTTTTCACCCCACATTTATAATTTAATCCTTTTTTTTCTCTTCTCCCCCTTTTCCCTTTATCATTTTGGCATTCCTGTCTTTCTTTTTTGTGAGTGTGTCAGGGGGGTCTCTTTCTTTTTGTGTGAGAGTGGGTGTGTGAGGGTCTGTGTGTGTCTGGGGGAGGTTCTCTTTCTTTTATCCCACCTATCACCGAATTTGCCTTTCTCTGGCGATCACCTTTATTTGGAATTACCATTACTTTGACTACATTCCGGTTCAGTGCCTGGTGCATTGCACCTGGTTGTGTTGTATTTTGTGCCTTTAAATCAACGCAGGAGAGTGAGAACTACATAACCAGATACACAGAGAAGAGAGACCATGGGAAGACAAAGAAACAGCCCATATATGAAAGAAAAGCAAAGCTCACCAGAAAAGGAGGTAAACGAAATGGAAGTTAACAACCTGTCAGAGAAAGAATTCAGAGAAATGGTCATAAGGTGGCTGAAAAGAATGAAAGACAAATTTGATAATATGAGTAAGAACCAAGAGGAAATGAGGAAGACCCGGGAAGAAATGATGAAGAGCCAAGAAGAAATGAAAAGTGACATTGCTGAAGTAAAGAACTCAATAGAAAGTATTAAGAGCAGACTAGAAGAAGCAGAGGATCACATCACTGAGCTAGAAGACTAGGTAGGAAAAAATAACCAAGTAGAGCAGCTTCTAGAAAAAAAATTAAAAAGCAGGAGAGAGCCTAAGGGAACTTTGGGACAACATGAAACATACCAAAATACGTATAATTGGGCTTCCAGAAGGACAGGAAACTGAGCAAGGAATAGAAAACCTGTTGGAAGAAATAATGACAGAAAACTTTCCTGATATAGGAAAGGAAAAACCCACACAAATCCAAGAAGCTCACAGAGTCCCAAGCAAAATAAACCCCAAAAGACCTACGCCAAGGCACATTATAATTAAATTGGCAAACACCAATGACAAAGTAAGAATCTTAAAAGCTGCCAGAGAAAGACAGAAATTCACCTACAAAGGAACCCCCATCAGACTAACAAGTGATCTCTCAACAGAAACCTATCAGGCCAGAAGGCAGTGGAATGAAATTTACAAAGTCATGCAAAGGAAGGGTCTGAATCCTAGAATACTATACCCAGCAAGGTTATCAGTCAAAATTGAAGGTCAAATCAGGAGTTTCACAGATAAAAAAGGACTAAGGGATTTCGTCACCACCAAACCAGCAATGGAAGAAATGCTAAAGGATCTGCTGTAAAAAGAACTAGGAAGCGAAGAAGGAACACAGGGGTAAAGAACAAAAATGGCAACATATAAGTACCTATCAATAATAACTTTAAATGCAAACGGTTTAAATGCCCCAATCAAAAGACATAAGGTAATAGACTGGATAAGAAAACACAACCCATGTATCTGCTGTCTACAAAAAACCCACCTCCGAAAAAAAGACGCACACAGACTGAGGATGAAAGGTTGGAAAAAAGTTATTCAGGCGAATGGAAATGAAAAAAAAGCTGGGGTAGCCATACTTATATCTGACAAATTAGATCTCAAAGTGAAGGACATAACAAGAGATAAAAAAGGCCACTTCATAATACTAAAGGGAGCAATCCAACAAGAAGAAATAACTCTGGTAAACATATACTCACCCAATAGAGGAGCACCCAAATATATACAAAAACTCCTAGAGGACATCAAGGGAGAGATAGACAGCAATACAATCATACTAGGAGACTTTAATACCCCACTATCACCATTGGACAGATCCTCTAAACAAAAAATCAGTAAAGAAACATCAATCCTCAATGTCTCACTGGACCAGATGGAATTGACATCTTCAGATCATTTCACCCCAAAGCCACAGAATACACATTCTTTTCAAGTGCCCATGGGTCATTCTCAAAGATAGACCATGTGTTGGGTCATAGGCAAAGTCTCTCCAAATTCAAGAAGATTGAAATCATAACAAGTATATTCCCAGATCACAGTGGCATAAAGCTGGAAATCAACTACAATAGAAACAATCCAAAGAAATCGAACACATGGAGACTAAACAGCATGCTATTAAACTATGACTGGGATACTAGAGAGATTAAGGAAGAGATAGAAAACATCATGGAAACAAATGACAATGATAGCACAACAATCCAAAATCTATGGGACACACTGAAAGCAGTTCTGAGACGGAAGTTCATAGCTCTACAATCCTACTGCAAAAAACTAGGAACAGCAGCAATAAATTATCTAACCCAACGACTCAAAGAGTTAGAAAGAAAGCAACAAGAAAAGCCCAGTGTAAGCAGAAGGAAGGAAATAGTAAAGATCAGAGCAGAAATAAATGACATAGAGACCAAAGAAACAATACAGAAAATCAACGAAACCAAGAGCTGGTTCTTTGAAAGGATAAACAAGATTGATGAACCTCTAGCCAGACTCACCAAGAAGCAAAGAGAGAGGACCCTAATAAATAAAATCAGAAATGAAAGAGGTGAAATAACAACAGACCCCATTGAAATACAAAGGATTGTTAAAAAATACCATGAACAACTCTACTCCAACAAACTGGACAACCTGGAGGAAATGGATATGTTTCTAGAAAAATATAACCTCCCAAAATTCAATCAAGAAGAATCTAAACAACTCAATAGACCAATAACTGTGGAAGAAATTGAAGCAGTCATCATAAAGCTTCCAGCAAACAAAAGCCCAGGGCCAGACGGCTTCACAGGGGAGGTTTACCAAACATTCAAGGAAGAACTAAAACCTATACTCCTCAGACTATTCCAGAAAATTCAAGAGGATGGAACACTTCCAAACTCCTTCTATGAAGCTAGCATCACCCTAATACCAAAACCAGATAAAGACAACACAATGAAAGAGAATTACAGGCCAATATTCCTCATGAATATAGATGCGAAAATCCTCAATAAAATTCTAGCAAATCGGATCCAGCAGTACATCAGAAAGATCATACACTATGACCAAGTAGGATTTATCCCAGGAATGCAAGGATGGTACAATATCCGCAAATCAATAAATGTGATACATCACATAAACAAACTGAGAGATAAAAATCACATAGTCATATCAATTGATGCAGAAAAAGCATTTGACAAAATCCAACATCCTTTCTTAATAAAAACTCTCAACAAAGTAGGAATAGAAGGATCATACCTCAACATAATAAAAGCCATATATGATAAACCCACAGCATACATCATACTCAATGGGGAAAAACTAAAACCATTTCCCCTAAGAACAGGAATAAGACAGGGGTGCCCACTTTCACCACTCCTATTCAACATAGTACTGGAAATATTAGCCATTGCAATTAGACAAGAAGAAGAAATAAAAAGCATCCAAATTGGAAAAGAAGAAGTTAAGCTATCCTTATTTGCAGATGACATAATACTGTACATAAAAAACCCGAAAGACTCCATAAAAAAGTTAGTAGACTTAATAAATGAGTTCAGCAACATAGCAGGCTACAAAATTAATGCCAAGAAATCTATGGCTTTTCTATACACTAATAGTGAACTTACAGAAAGAGAGACTAAAAAAGCAATCCCATTTACCATCACACCAAAAAAATTAAGATACCTAGGAATAAACTTAACTAAGGAGGTAAAAGACCTATTCGTGGAAAACTACAGGACACTAAAAAAAGAGATAGAGGAAGATGTAAACAGGTGGAAGAACATTCCATGTTCATGGATTGGGAGAATCAACATAATTAAAATGTCCATACTACCCAAAGCAATCTATAAATTTAATGCGCTCCCCATTAAAATACCAATGGCATATTTCACAGACATAGAAAGAACTCTCCAAAAATTTATCTGGAACAAAAAAAGGCCCCGAATAGCCACAGCAATCCTGAGAAAGAAGCACAAAGTCGGTGGGATTTCCATACCAGATTTCAAGCTGTATTACAAAGCTACTGTTCTCAAAACAGCCTGGTACTGGCACAAGAACAGACATATAGATCAATGGAATAGAATAGAGAATCCAGATATCAACCCAACCCACTATGCTCAATTAATATTTGACAAAGGAGGCATGAACATAAAATGGAGTCAAGACAGTCTCTTCAATAAATGGTGCTGGGAAAATTGGACAGATACATGCAAAAAAATGAAACTAGAGCACCAACTTACACCATGCACAAAAATAAACTCAAAATGGATACAGGACTTAAACGTAAGACAGGAAACCATAAAAATATTAGAGGAATCTACAGGAAGAAAAATCTCAGACATATGCCAGAAGAACTTTGATGATACTGCTCCTAGGGCAATGGAAGCTAAAGAGAAAATAAACAAATGGGACTACATCAAAATCAAAAGCTTTTGCATAGCTAAAGAAACCATCAACAAAACAACAAGAAAACCCACTGTATGGGAGAACATATTTGCAAATGTTATTAGCGATAAAGGTTTAATCTCAAGCATCTACAGGCAACTCACCCAACTCAATAAAAGGAGGACAAATGATCCAATAAAAAAATGGGCAACAGACCTAAATAGAATCTTTAAGAAAGAAGACAAAAGGAAGGCCCAGAGACATATGAAAACTTGCTCAAAGTCACTAATTATCCGAGAGATGCAAATCAAAACGACTAGGCAGTACCATCTCACACCTGTCAGAATGGCTTATATCAACAAATCAACAAATGACAAGTGCTGGCGAGGATGCGGAGAAAAAGGAACTCTCGTGCACTGCTGGTGGGATTGCAGACTAGTACAGCCACTGTGGAGAACAGTATGGAGTTTCCTCAAAAAACTAAAAATGGAACTCCCATTCGACCCAGTGATCCCACTTCTAGGAATGTACCCCAAGAAACTAGAAACGCGAATTAGAAAGGATGTATGTACCCCTATGTTCATAGCAGCACAATTTACCATAGCTAAGATTTGGAAACAGCCTAAGTGCCCATCAGCAGATGAGTGGATTAAAAAACTATGGTACATTTACACAATGGAATACTATGCCGCGGGAAAAAAGAAGGAGCTCCTACCATTTGTAACAACATGGATGGAATTGGAGAGCATTATGCTAAGTGAAATTAGCCAGGCAGAGAAAAACAAATATCACATGATCTCACTCATTTGAGGAATACAATCAATGACATAGACAGATGAACAAGAATGGATCCAGAGACTGAGAAAAGTCCATCAGAATGTCAAACCTCAGGGTAAGTGGCAGGTGGTGGGAGTAAGTGGAAAAGTCAATATATTTGAACTCTTGAACTGAGGTAAGTGATTTGTGTTTTTACATCCCTGACAAAGTTTATATAAAGTTATAAAAAAAATGGCAGCTAGTTTGACATTGAATTGACAAGGCCTAGAGATTGTCATATCCTATGGAGACCAGTCCTTAGGCTAGGCCCTCCTTAACCTCCCGTGACACCATAATACCCTTACATGATATTATTCTACAATGTCATTATAATATTTGATATTTGACAACAGCATATTATACAATTATCCCAAATAAACTTACAAACTAATTCTTTGAATGTTGGGCAGCAACTTAAAACAGGATAGGAAAGAAATTAATCCCTTTCAGAAGGAATTAAGGCACTGGGAAGGCATCCGAGCATTCTATATTGGCCCTTCTTGCCCTTTCTGCCAAGAGGGACCTTCTTGTTACTATCCAAATACACACAGCTGATGCCTGAGTTTTCAGTTCCAGCTGTGGCTGAAGCCTGTGGGCAGCAGGCACCATGGGTCTGTATCTCGACCAATGGGGTGAGCTGGGCCCTCTCTGGAGAAGAAACCTGGGTCCCCGAGATATGTAATCAGTACCGGGACCCCGCCAGCAGGCGAGGGGACCCCAAGGCAGGTACTGGACGTGGAGGCCACGGGGGCATAGACTACAAAGGAGACAGAACTGAACCTCACATCACCCTGTTTGGCCCCGGAGGATGGCTGGTTAGCCAGAGACGGGTAAGATTCCTCAGGGAAGGAACAACCTAAGACAGGCACAGTCGCAGAGGGGCCAACAGGAGAGAACTAAAAGGTCAACAGAGGTGGGGCACAGAACCTCACCCACAAACCTTGCAGCGGCTTGAATTCTCACCCCTCCTGAGGGAGGTCTCCTACCCCCACGGCTGCTTCCCCTCCCACGCACAACTCAGACCGGGACCCAGGTGGCAGACAGAGACTCAGCCAGCAACAGCTGCTCTATATCTAAATTCAGTCTATTACCAGGAATGCTCAGGACCTACTCAAAATTGCAAATATTCCTTTCCACTAGTATTTACAGGGTAAACTAAGATTTCTGCTTGAGTATTAAAATTGACAGGAAAATAGTAATCAAGTTTTCAGATTAATTTAAATTGGCCAAGTGAAATAAGTGAATACTCAAGAAAATTTTAGTGTACTGGACAAAAAGCTTATCCTAAAACATTAACTAAAAAATCTATTAGTAGTTCATCTCACTGTAAAATTGCCTAACATCCAAAGAACCTAAAGCAGTCATATTTGTGTGCAAAAATTAAAATTTAAAATTACCAAGACTGCAATATAAAATTTCCAAAGGCCCCCATTAATCAAAAAAGGGGAGGGGACAGCGGGGTAATATCATGTAAGGGAAAAAAATATCGAGTAAGTAAAATACATCTAGAAAATGCTTACTCCAGTAAAGTAATTTCCATTTGTAAAAACAATTGCAGGACACCCATGAAAAAACACACATGGTGTCAAAATAAGCCAAAGGAAAATCATTTGGGCAAAAATTTAAAAAAATCCCAAGTCTATTTTGCATAGAGGATCTCTTTGTTAACCTTTGGTCGAGAATGTGTTTGTGTGTTTTCAGAGAACAACTCCAAGGGTTCCTGCGACTGGGAGGAACTGATGGATCTGTTCCAGCCACAAGGACGGTCCAGAGATGGGGGACGCTGACGACACCTTGCCATGCTAGCAGTCGGCAGCTGTGCATGTCTGCAGGCAGCCCAGGACCAAACCAGAGAGGATGGATCTTGCATTGACACGATGTGTCCACCATCTGGATACCATTGCTGACATGGACACAGAAAGAATTATTTGACACTGAAACTGGGACTCAGAACAGTTGGACATTGAAACTGAGATTGAAACATTTTTTGTTCTTATACATTTATTTCTAGTATGCAGAGGCAAGATATTTTTGAAGAACAGAAACAGGGGAGAGTGATTCATATAGAGGCAGGGTGACCTTGAACAGGCTGTCAAGCTACAGGGGAAGGCTTGGGTGGATGGGAGGCAGATGCGGGGGGAGATCAACTGAAGGACTTGTATGCATGCATATGAGCATAACCAATGAATGAAAGACACTAGGGCGGGGAGGTGGGAGGGTGAGGATATGTGCTGGGGGGTAGGGGAGGCTGGGGGGAGGATAAGGGGGAGGGGGAAAGGAAAACATGTACTACTATTAATTATAAGTTATACTGCAAAAAAATCAATAAAAATATATTTTAAAAAAAAAGAAAGTGTCTTGAAAGAAATGGGCTCAGAGCTGACTGTTGAAGGAAAGCAGGAGGCAGCAGGGAAGAAGGGGGCTCACTACAGAAAGAAATAACACACGGAGAGACCCAAGACCAACCTTCGTGTGGAAGCCTGAGCTACGCTTCTCTGCATGAGCTCCGAGGCCTGGACGGAGGCTGTGGACAGCCAGCACACCGCCAGAGCCACCCCTCCGATCCCTTGGCAGACAAACGCCACTCTCCCGGAGGGCTGGCCATGGCATTCTCTACGTGCTTCCTTCCCGCTCAGCTCTCCCCCTCTCCCGGAACACGCCAGCGCCGCCCTGAACACCGGGATCACAGTCACCCCCTCTCCACCAGGCCCACCAAGGTCCTGCCACCCATCTGGGTGTCAACGCCCATGCAAATAGCCCATCAGCACCTTCAACCAGTTCTATTCCAATGCTGGACCTTCACCTCCACCCTACTTCACTCCCGCCCCTCAGCAGCCAGGACTGCTCACACGGGAAATACACACTCCGACATCCGCCTCTCCATCCCGCCAGCACTCAGGAACTCTTATTCCTTCTCCTACAATCAATCCTCCCACTTCAGATCCTTTCATTCTCCTACTTTTGCCCCAACTCACCCTCTCTCCCATCCTGCACAGACCACGTGATCCACTGCTTGAACCACCTCTCCAAAGTTCCATCCTCTCCTCCCACCGTCTGCTTTCCCACCACCCCCCCCCTTCCTTGTCTTTCCAATACCACATGTAGCAGATCAGTACACGTGTGCGCTTTCTTGTTTCTGCACCTGGACCCTGGGAACTGCCGGAGAAAACCCCAGGGCTGCAGGCTGCGGTCACCCACACTCATGCTCTCCGCCCCCAGCCGGGACTCTTTCAATGAGCCTGATGGCTCTCATTCCCTACTCAGTGATCACCTCACATCTGTGCCCCTCCCTCTTGGGATGAACTCCTTACTCTCAGGAATATGAGCTCACTATTTCATAAGGAAAAGGGAGACAATCAGGCAATAACTCCTTAAAACTTGTACCTACTCCTAATCTACAAAAACAACAGTATTCAGCCAAAACCGGTGTGGATCAGTGGATAGAGCGTCGGCCTGCGAACTGAAAGGTCCCAGGTTCGATTCCGGTCAAGGGCATGGACCTTGGCTGCGGGCACATCCCCAGTGGGGGGTGTGCAGGAGGCGGCTGATGGATGTTTCTCTCTCATCGATGTTTCTGACTCTCTATCCCTCTCCCTTTCTCTTTGTAAAAAAATAAAAAAATATATATATGCCGAGACCGGTTTGGCTCAGTGGATAGAGCGTCGGACTGCGGACTGAAGGGTCCCCGGTTCGATTCCGGTCAAGGGCATGTACCTTGGTTGCGCGCACACCCCCAGTGGGGGGCATGCAAGAGGCAGCTGGTCGATGTTTCTCTCTCATCGATGTTTCTGACTTTCTATCCCTCTCCCTTCTGCTCTGTAAAAAATCAATAAAATATATTTAAAAAAATATATATATATATATATATATATTTTAAAAAACAACAACAGTATTCATTCCCATGCTCCCTTCCTTCCTCCAGTCTTCCTGAAAGAATCGTCCTTCCTCTTGCCCTGTCATCAGGTACGTCCTAGGCCCACCTCTTCAAGGATCCCAACAATAGTTCCCTTGTCCTAATCACTAGCTCCTTGTCTCTTTCCCTTTAGCATGTCAACATGCTTGTACAGGACAAAATCTTCCTCTGACCCGTTAGATATAAATTCACATCATGCTACCCTGCCATAGGGTAGCCTTTCTGGAAAAGGCAGCCTCAGCTAGGTTATGCTAGTTGATATGATACCATCGGAGTCACAGACATCACACACAACCACTCCCAACATCCAGACGCTGCTGCCGAGACTGCGGACTGGTGCTGGGGCGAAAAGGGCAGCAGAGAGGCAGAGCAGCTTGGTACCCGAACCACGCAGCAGGGTGAGAACTGGACCGAACCAGTTCTCTCGAAGGAAAACTGCAGACACCACGTGTCCTGACCGACTGAGATCTGGCTGTTCTTTTCCATCAAGCTGCTGTGTGAGCAGCTGAATAACAAACTGTCAAAACAGGCTACCCCAGGGAGCGTTTGAGATCTTGCTTCCTGACATATGTCATCAATTGGCCTCAAATAAACTATTATTGTTTTAAAAAGTTAAACAAAAAAGACATGCTACCCGGGATTTAAGGCTTCCCATTTGGTAACCATCATGGTGATAACCGTTTCGGGCAAAAGCCATCAATGGATGATAAAACTAATTGGTGAAAGTTTATTGAGGAAAGGGACAGTTGCATAGTCTCAAAATACCCGTATTTTCTGGTGTATAAGACGACTTTTTAACCCAGGAAAATCTCAAAATTACCATACTGAAATAAAATCTGATGTTTTAAAATTTTTATTTGGTGTGCGTTGGAAGAGAGAGAGTCTTATACAGCGAGTATATCCCAAACTGTATTTTAAGTGGGAAGGTTGGGGGTGGTCTTATGCGCCGGGAAATACGGTACTGCTGACTGCCCCTGGGCGCACCGGCGCAGGGAGGAGTCCCCGTGGTGGCACCGGGGATGGCCTCGGGGCACAGTGGGCGCTGCTCTGACGCCCCCGGGACACGGGCCGCTCCAGTGGCGTTCCTGCCCAAACGCACAGCTGGGATCCATCGTGGGAAGACAGCAGACAGACCTAAGGTGAGGCAGACGCGACAAAATGACGGGCCTTTGCTCTTAAAAACGCCCAGACCCCAAAGACCGACGCTCAGGGGCTCCCCACACCCGAGACTACGGCACATGCGGCACGAGTGACCTCGGGTTGGACTCCAGATTAGAAATGATTTTTCTTCTGTTATAAAGGAGACTAGCGGGTCACTGGTTATGCTGGAATCAGGTCTACGGCTTAGATGACAGTACTGAAGCGATAGGAACTTCATGACTTTGGTCGCTGTGTTGACCACAGAAATTTTCGGTTTTTAGGAAGTACACACTGAAGTATTTAAGGGTAAAGGGGCATCATGTCTGCAATTGACCTTCAAATGGTCTCAAAAACAAGATGGATAGAGAATAAATGATAAAAGCACATAGAAGATGTTGAGATTTGGGGCAATCTATATAAACTGTATGCAGGAATTCCTTGTACTATACTTTTTTCAACTTTTCTGTAAGTCTGAGATTATTTCAACATTTAAAAAGAGTTTTCCACCCTGACCGGTGTGGTTCAGTGGATAGAGCGTCGGCCTGAAGACTGAAGGGTCCCAGGTTCGATTCCAGTCAAGGGCATGGACCCAGTAGGGGAGGTGCAGGAGGCAGCTCATCGATGTTTCTAACTCTCTGTCCCTTTCCCTCTGTAAAAAGAAAAAAAATCAATAAAATACATCTAAAGAATAAAGAGAGTTTTCCTTTTCTCCTTAAAAGCCCAGAATTGTAGGAGGCACAAAGAGAAATCATCCCAAACCAAAACTATGGTTGAAGACTTAAAAATGCCTCTTTCCGCCGAGACCGGTGTGGCTCAGTGAATAGAGCGTTGGCCTGCAGACTGAAGGGTCCCGGGTTTGATTCCGGTCAAGGGCATGTGCCTTGGCTGCGGGCACATCCCCAGTGGGGCGTGTGCAAGGGGAAGCTGATGGATGTTTCTCTCTCATCGGTGTTACTGACTTTCTATCCCTCTCCCTTCCTCTCTGTAAAAATCAGTAAAATATATTTTAAAAGAAAGAAAGAAAGAAGAGAGAGAGAGAGAGGGAGGGAGGGAGGGAGGGAGGGCGGGAGGAAGGGAGGGAGAAAATGCCTATTTCCTTCTTTGGCAGACTAGGCCCCTCCAAACAAACACAGCCACAGGACCTGGAAGGTGAATAAGCTTGATTTAATTTTTTTAATGTATTTTATTGATTTTTTACAGAGAGGAAGGGAGAGGGATTTTTTACAGAGAGGAAGGGGGAGGGATTTTTTACAGAGAGGAAAGGTCCCAAACCTGGACCCTTCAGTCTGCAGGCCGACACTTTACCCACTGAGCCACACCGGTCAGGGTGGAAAACTCTTTAAATGTTGAAATAATCTCAGACTTACAGAAAAGTTGAAAAAAGTATAGTACGAATTCCTGCATACTGTTTATACAGATTGCCCCAAATCTCAACATCTTCTGTGCTTTTATCATTTACTCTAGTCAGAAACATCAATGAGAAAGAAACACCGATCGACTGCCTCTTGCACATCCCCCACTGGGAATGTGCCCGAAACCAAGGTACATGCCCTTGACTGGAATTGAACCCTGGACACTTCAGTCTGCAGGCCACTGAACCAAACGGGTTTCGGCAATAAGCTTGATTTAATTGACATATTCAGAATCTTGTGCCTGTGAGAGGATACGTGTCATCTGCAAAGACCCCAGACATTGAAATACGGGGCGATAATGAGCCTCCCTGGACTCATGCCCGACGGGAAGGGCGGCGCCCTCCGAGTGCCGGGGCGAAGGGGCTGAGAGGGGATCCTGCCAGAGGGACTTCGGAGGCCCAAGGCCCTTCAAAATCTTTATTACGAACATCTTCAAACATACACAAAATAGAGAGAAGTGTAGAGAATCTCCATATGCCTATCACCCAGATTCAATCATTCTAATTCTAACATACTTGCTACATTCATCCCTTTTTTGCCAGAGTGTTTCCAAAGCAAATTGACACTTTTCACCCCTAAATACTAGTGTGTGTGCGTGCGCGTGCAGACTTCTCTCCCCAACCACAATTCCATTTTAACAACTAATAAAATTTTTAAATGATCTCTTAATATCATCCATTTCCCTGATGTAAGAGCTCTTTTTTGCGTTTTTTTAATTGATTTTAGAAATGAAAGGAGGGGGGGAGAAAGAGAGAAACATCACTGATGAGAATCATCGATCAGCTGCCTCCTGCACACCCCACAGTGGACATTGAGCCTGCACCCCGGGCCTGTGCCCTGGCTGGGAATCGAACCGTGACCTTCTGGTTCATAGGTTGATGCTCAACCACTGAGCCACGCGGCAAGGACTTTCAGTGTTTCTCCACCCATACCTGTCCTTTCTATCTTGGCACAGGGTGACTACCCTTCCCACCCCCTGCAGTTAGGCCATCGATTAGGCTGGGTGGAAGTGACATGTGTCTCAGTGTTAAACTGATGGTGTTCGAGCCTTCCAGTATCTCTGTCCCCACCACAGCAAACCCTGAGACTAGGTGTTGAGAAGGCAGGAACAAGACGGTGAAGTCAGAGGAACCGCGATGGCGGGAGTTCGATTGCTCGCTATGACGTGCACTGACCACCAAGGCCCCAGTCGGTACTGACCGCTGGCCAGGCCTGGGGGCCCTAGCAGGGCACCAAGTTCATGCACCGGGGCCTCGTTTTATAATAAAAACAAAATGCTGGCAAAACCGGTTTGGCTCAGTCAATAGAGTGCTGGCCTGCAGACTGAAGGGTCCCAGGTTCGATTCCAGTCAAGGGCATGTACCTTGGTTGCAGGCACATCCCCAGTAGGAGGTGTGCAGGAGGCAGCTGATCCATGTCTCTCTCATCGATGTTTCTGACTTTCTATCCCTCTCCCTTCCTCTCTGTAAAAAACCAATGAAATATATTAAAGAAATACTATCTTCTCACGCTGGCCAGGGAGCTCAGGCGGTTAGAGTGTCATTTCAACACACCAAGGTTGTGGGTCCCACCCCCCGTCAGGACACAGACAAGAATCAACTAATGAAGCAGAAACAACAAATCGATGTCTCCCCCCGCCCTTCTCTCTCCCTCCCTCCCTCTCTCTCTCTCTCTCTCTCTCTCTCTCCATCTCTCTTTAAAATCAATTAATTCATTTTTAAATTTAGTACTATCATCTCTACTCTTTAACATTGCCCTGGAGATAATATCCAAATAAAAAGGGAGTGACAGAATTGGAATATTACTATTTGCAACTTTGAATGAATGAGAGATGTGATGGTCACTACAAGATCTGTGTGGTCTTCACTGAGTCAGGACTGACCTCTGTGACCAACAGAACACGGTGGGCCTCACCACATACAAGTTCCAGACGAGGCCGACACTGCAGCTTCTGTCTGGGCCTCGGGACGGCTCTGCGGGAAGCCAGCGCCGTCATGAGCATGCCTGAGCAGCCCCGTGGAGACGGGCACATGGCAAGGAGCTGAGCCCCACCCCAGGCATCCGGCACTCGTGACCAGCCAGACGAGGAGCCACCTGGAAAGCGGATCCCGTGGCCCAGTGCAGCCTCTGGGTGACCGGCCCCGGCCAACCCCCGGCTGCCAGAGGCTGTGGACCGGAACTACCCAGCCAAGCTGCTAACTCCAGACCCACAGAATTTGGGGAAAATTCGCTCTCCAACAGACGTAACACTGTGCTCTCTACTTCGGTACGTATTATAAACTAGAGGCCCGGGGCATGAAATTCGTGCACGGGGGTTGGGGAGTGTGGAAGTGGGGTGGTGTCCCTCAGCCCGGCCTGCAAAGATGCCAGCATCTTTCAACCCGGCCTCTAGCCAGAGCTTCCTCTCCTCCTTCTGCACAGCCTCTGGGGAGATGCTTGTCCTGGGGCCTCCTCAGGGTCCCTGCCGGCTCATTCTCTCAGTGGCTGCAGCCATCTTGGTTGGGGTTTATTTGCTCCTGACTGGCTGGTGGGCGGGGCTGGATTGGCAGTATGGTCAATTTGCATATTACTCTTTCGTTAGATAGGTTTCTCCACAATAAAACATTTCAAAATAATAAGCCAGCTAATCAGAGAATCTGTTACATAGAGTTCATTCATTTCTGTCAGAACAGACAAGAGGTTAACATGATGGAGAGGAAGGAAGAGCTAATAAAAACTCACTCTTTTATGTATATCTCACTGTCTCTTAGGAAAAAGTTATATGTGCTATCTCAGCTAATCCTATTTAAAAATCTATAAGGTAGAATGTATTATTCTTATTTTGCAAATGAGAAAATAGATGCTCAGAGAAATTACCAACTGGCTCAAGTTCCACAGGGGCAGAGGCAGGACACAGAAACTTTTCCCACCCTTCTGACCTTAAATGTCCCCGTCTCCCTTTACGACCAAAGTTGCTAAGGTCTAAATCCATAAATCGTGTGTGTCAATACCATCTTCCATCTCTTGCAAAACAATTCTCTGCTTCCCCTTTTCCCATCAACAAACGCAGTGTCATGTAGCATCACCGTGAGTGGCAAGCAACCAGAAACTGCTGACGGAAGGCAAAATGACAGGAGCCCAAAGCTCCAGTTCACATCCCAGATTTCTTTATATATTTTTTTTAATTGATTTTTTACAGAGAGAAAGGGAGAGGGATAGGAAGTCAGAAACATCGATGAGAGAGAAACATCCATCAGCTGCCTCCTGCACACCCTCTACTGGGGATGTGCCCATAACCAACGTACAAACATGCCCTTGACCAGAATCGAACCCGGACCCTTCAGTCGGCAGTCTGACACTCTATCCACTGAGCCAAACCGGTTTCAGCCACACCCAGATTTCTGTGCAACTCTGGCCGGGGCTGTTGGAAACGGTTTCAGATTCTCCAAAATTCTCCACCACTCTGCTGTTTTCAAGTTAATGGGGGGGGGGGGGGGCGCGGGGAGGTGAAGGGTTATACAAACCAATATAATGATGCTGTTTCCTCCCTTTTCCCGGGGTAAACTGTATAACTGGGTATTGTATAATCATTTAAGTCACCAAAATTAACTTCCAAATATATTCTTAAAAAGAAAGCCCTAAATACTTTTAAGAGTATAATAAATACTACATATTAAAGCCATTGTTTTTCTAATAACAAAATTGAACCTTCCAGTATAGATAATTACTATATCTATATTCATTGAATACTTATAGTTTTTAGGCACTGAACAGCTTGTTTACATTCACAATTTAATCAAATTAATGACTACACCCGTTTTGCAAATAAAAATCTTGGGCCCACAGAGGTTATGTGACTTGCCAAAGGTCAATGGTTAGGGCTCAGACCACACTGTCTGGCTCCAAAGCCTATATCCCGACCACTCTTTTTTTAAATATATATTTTATTGGTTTCAGAGAGGAAGGGAGAGGGAGAGAGATATAGAAACATCAATGATGAGAGAGAATCATTGACTGGCTGTCTCCTGCACGCCCCCTACCGGGGATTGAGTGCACCACCCCAGGCATTCCTCCTGACCGGGAATCAAACCCGGGACCTTTCAGTTCACAGGCCAATGCTCTATCCACTGAGCCACACCAGCTATGGCTCCTGACCGCTTTCCACTCGATTCTGTGGGGTCAGAATGGCACATGAGAAGGTGCCATTTCCCCGGATGTAGGTGAAAAACAACAGAAGCGCAGAGAAAGTGAATTCGGAAGACAGATGCATTACTTTCAGAGCTGTTTCTGAGAAGAGTTTTGCGGAGAGGGGAGAGGGGTTTAGCCAAGATCTCCATGCTGAGGAAAGAGAAAGGAAGTAGGGACTCTGGAGCTAACTCCCAGGGCATATTTCTCAGGCTTAAAATAGGCTTGACCTTAGAATTGTCATGAGAGAAGGCAGAACAAATGAAGTCACATATAAACTGTTTGTTCTCGGGAACATGGCTAGTGGGCGCAGGACACAGTACTAGGTTAAGGGACACTGACCGATTCACTAACCCTGCCTCGCTCTTCCAGCTGGGAAGTCTTCCTACAGGTCACACCCTAAGGCTATTTTTAAAAATATTTATTTTATTGCCAAAACCGGTGTGGCTCAGTGGATAGAGCATTGGCCTGCGGACTGAGAGGTTCTGGGTTCGAATCCGGTCAAGGGCATGTTACCCTTGGTTGTGGACACATCCTCAGTGGGGGGGGTGCAGGAGGCAGCTGATGGATGTTTCTCTCTCATCGATGTTTCTGACTCTCTGTCCCTCTCCCCTCCTCTCTGTAAAATATCAATAAAATATATTTAAAAATTTAAATAAAGCTACTTAATAATAAAAAATAAGTAAAATCCGTGCTGGGCTCCAGGACAGGTGCTGACAGAGCACAGCAGAGGGAACTGGACCCTGCGTGTGGGGGCGAGAGGAAAAAGGCTCCGCAGGGGAGACCCTCAGCCTGAGCAGGGACTGAGTGAGAAGCAAGTGAAGACATTTCAGACCCAGCGAAAGGCACATGCCACGTCCAGAGACCAAGGGGACATTCATGAAAATCCCGGCTCACGCATGATACATGCTGAGGTTTCTAACACGCGTTTTCATTGGAAGTTCACATGCAGAAAAAAAGCACTTACATCCTAAATGTGTAGCTGGGTGAACTGCACAAAGTAAACTCGGCCGTCTAACCACCACCAGGGTCAAGAAACAGCTCTGCCAGCCTCAGCCGCCCTCGTGCTCTTTCCGAAAGGCCAGGGCCATCACAGCCCCAGCACCACCTGGCCTGCACTTGGCCTGCACTTGGCCCAGATCAAATCATGGAGGGATACGGGATCATTTTTGTCTGGCTCCTTTCATTCAACACTTTGCTTGTGAAATGCACCCATGCTGTTGCATATAACAATAGTTCTTTCGTTTCTACTGCTATTTCCAGAGCATTCCATTGTATACTTTTATCACAACTTATTCTGCTTTGAGTGGGCTTTGGAATTCTAGTTTTTCACTCTTATTAATAACTAGAGGCCCAGTGCACAAAATCTGTGCATGGGGGGATGAGTCCCCTCATCCCAGCCTGCACCTTCTCCAGTCCAGGACCCCTTAGGATCAGGCCTAAACCGGCAGTCAGACATCCCTCTCACAATCCAGGACCACTGGCTCCTAACTGCTCACCTGCCTCCTCCTAACTGCCCCCCCCCTCCTCACACAGCCTGCTATTTGGTCATTTGGTTGCCCCTCACTAACCACCCCCCCAAGCTGGCCTGGTTGCCCCACACAGCCTGATCGGTCGTCCATTCAGCTGTGATGGTCGCTTAGTCTTTTATATATATAGATGCTGCTATGAACATTATAGTCTGTGACTGGCAAACACATGTATGCACCCAATATACAAGGAGCAGAATTGGTGGGAGTCAAAATATGTGCATGTTCCACATTAGCATACACTGCCAAACAGTTCTCCAAAATAAGCTTACTAATTGACATTCCTACCAACAGCATATGACACCTGTTTTCCGTTTGGCTGGTTTTTGTAATAACAGACAAGATAACCTACCGCTGTCTGGAGAAAATCTAAACTTGTGATGAAAACCAGCCATGCACAAACAATGGCTAAGGGGCCGAGACCAGTTTGGCTCAGTGGATAGAGCGTTGGACTGCGGACTGAAGGGTCCTGGGTTCGATTCTGGCAAGGGCATGTACCGTGGCTGCGGGCACATCCCCAGTAGGGGGCGTGCAAGAGGCAGCTGATCGATGTCTCTCTCTCATTGATGTTTCTGACTTTCTATCTCTCTCCGTTCCGCTCTGTAAAAAATCAATAAAAATATATTAAAAAAAAAAAAAAAAACAATGGCTAAGGAGCCTTCTCTACCCTGGGCCCCCGGAATATACTCCTTTAGATGAATTTTGTCACTCAAAATGCCTAAATTTTACAACAGGTAAGCACTTAGGACAACAAATTCCATTACAAAAAGAGATCTGTACCATCCTTATCCCCAGGCCACAGAACACAAATGTACAGGTACAGTCTTTTGTTGGCCTGATTATATCACCTGCAGCCAAGAATGACTTTCTAAAGTCACTTTCAAAAGAAAAAAGGCCTGATGAAAGTATGAAGATGGCGGCATAGGTGAGCACCTATCTAGCTGTCCACGCAACAAATCTGAAACTACAACTTAGCAACGAAACAGACAACACCCAGAAATCGCCGCAGAGCTGGCTGTGGGGAAATTCCGCACATGAGAGTAAAGGCGGTGACTCGGGAGCAGCGGTGTGCAGCTTTGAGGTTCGGAGCGCGAGAGAGCGGTGAGGGACAGGCGGCAGACAGCGGGCCCGGCTGGTTTTCTCCAGCAAGGAGGGCGGAGGCCTCCCACAGCACCGACCCCCCAGTTCCAGGCGAGCTCCCAGGTCGGGGAAAGGAGGATCCCCGGCGCGGCTGAGGTCTGTGTGTTTGGGGAGAGTGCACGAGTAAATTGGAGTGCGCAACCGGGCAGGGAACGCGGGCAGAGAACGCGCAACTACTTGCTTGGAGACCACCATACTGCTTTGTTTTACACCCCTGAGTGAGTCTTTGACTGTGCAGACTCAGTTAGGGAGAGGCAGAGTTGTCTGGCAACGGGGAGACCAGCGGTGGATTTACATAGCCACCCAACACCGAGACCCGTGAGCCGCACAGATAAGCACAGATAAGCTGAAGCCGCGAGCCCCATGGACCTGAAACGGGGAGGGAGCCAGGAAGGGCGGACGTAAGCCCGACAGAGCGCGCCCATTAGACACAAACTCCGTGCCAAGCAGGGCGGGCCCAAGCCCGACGCTGCGCCCCCAATAGACGCAAACTGCGCGCCAAGCAGGGCGGACCTAAGCTTGACGCTGCGCGCCCTTTAGACGCAAACTGCTCGCCAAGCAGGGCGGACCTAGGGCTGACGCTGCACGCTGCAAAGGAAGCTGAGCCACTGGTCCCTTAGAGGATACAGGATACCTATCAAACACCACTAAGGAACCAACTCAGGAAAACAGCAACAATGCAGAGAAAAGGAAAGAACTCAGCTGTGAAAGAAATGGAGGAAAAAAGACGATTAGACATAGAGTTTAAAAGCACAGTAATTAGGTTTATGAAGAGACTACTAGATAAGGCGGATAAAATTAATGAGAACTATGCCAAAATAAATAACACTTACAAAGAAATGAACAACGCTTACAAGGATATGATAAAAGACCAACTAGAAATTAAGCATATACTGACTGAAACAAAAAATATTATACAAAGACCTAAAAGCAGTCCAGACGACCGCAAAAACCAAGTCAAAGATTTGAAATACAAAAAGGCAAAATCCACTCAGCTGGAAAAGCAGAAAGCCAAAAGAGTCCAAAAAATTGAAGATAGTATAAGGGGCCTCTGGGACAACCTCAAGCATACCAACATCAGAATTATAGGGGTGCCAGAAAAAGAGAGCAAGATAATGAAAACCTACTAGAAGAAATAGTGACTGAAAACTTCCCCCACCTGGTGAAAGAAATTGACTTGAAAACCCAAGAAGTGCACAGAACCCCAAAATATAGGAATCTAAAGAGGACCACACCAAGGCACATCATAATTAAAATGCCAAGAGCAAAAGATAAAGAAAGAATATTAAAAGCAGCAAGAGAAAAACAGATGGTTACCTATAAGGGAGCACCCATACGACTGTCAGCGGATTTCTCAACAGAAACGATGCAGGCCAGACGCGAGTGGCAAGAAATATTCAAAGTGATGAATAGCAAGAACCTACAACCAAGATTACTCTATCCAGCAAAGCTGTCATTCAGAATTGAAGGTCAGATAAAGTGCTTCACAGATAAGAAAGAGCTGAAGGAGTTCATCACCGAGAAACCAACACTATATGAAATGCTGAAAGGTATTATTTGAGAAGAGGAAGAAGAAACAGGTAAAAATGTACATTTCGAACAACAGGTACACATCTATCAAATGAATCTAAAAATCAAGTGAATTGGCAACCAGAGGATCAGGATAAAATGAGGAATAGAACTGAATCATGGACATGGAGAGGGAATGGACTGATAATGCTTGGTGAGGGGAAGGGTGCGGGAAGTACAGCAAGGGACTGGACAGGGGTCATGCAACTATGGGAGAGGACAGAGGGTGGGGGGAGGTGAGGGCGTAGAGTGGGATGGGTACTGGGCGGAGGGGAGCTATTGGGGGAAAATGTAAGTAATAAACTGAACAATAAAGCTATTAAAAAAAAAAGAAAAAAAAAAGGCCTGCCCTAGCCGGTGTGGCTCAGTGGATAGAGCCCTGCAGACTGTAGGGCCTCAGGTTCCCTTCCAATCAAGGGCACATGCCCCGGTTGCGGGCTAGTCTCTAGTAGGGGGTGTGCAGGAAGCAGCTGATCAATGATTCTCTCTCTCCCTGTCCCTCTTGGAAATCAATAAAATTATATTTTAAAAAAGAAATGAAATGAAAAAGGCCTGGTTTTTTCATCAATAACAGTGTTAAACGAGAAGGTAGAGAGACGAGAGCTAGAATGGCCTCCAGATTGGCTTTTAGACTTCCTCCCTAGTCACAAAGTAAAAATTACTCTGCGGCGAAACCGGTGTGGCTCAGTGGCTAGAGTGTTGGCCTGTGAACTCAAAGGTCCCAGGTTCGATTCCGGTCAAGGGCATGTGCCTTGGTTGCGGGCACATCCCCAGTGGGGGGTGTGCAGGAGGCAGCTGATCGATGTTTCTAACTCTCTACCCCTCTCTCTTCCACTCTGTAAAAAATCAATAAAAGCTTTAGAAAAAGTTGAACTATCTTTTTAAAATGCTGTGCAAGGGAGAGGGGGGAGGGGGAGAACTAAAACAGTCACACAGAGGTGCGCAGACCAGGCTGGCTGTCCGCCAGCTCCCCTTCTCCCGGCACACGCACAGACCCATTTCCCTGACGTCCGTGAAACCAGGGGTGGCCAAGCGACCAGCGGAACAAACTGACGGGACCCCGGCCCACCACCCTCCACACTCTGACCCCCCTGCAGGCTTGTCCGTGCAGACACGCTCCGTGACCTTGGCGGCCGCAGATGGAAGGAGCCTCAGTCCCCGAACGGCCACCTCGAGAAGAGGCCTCCGCCCATCGGGACCCCCCTTTCAAATCGGACATGACTGAGAAACCTTCATCAGCGCTGAGACTGGCATATGCTTTTGGGTGTGTTACGACAATCGGCCTATCTCAGTGGTCAGCAAACTGTGGCTCTTGAGCCACATGCAGCTCTCCAGCTGCGGTTTACCGCTCTGTTGACTGAGTCTGCTGACCACTGGCCTATCCTAACAGGCAGAGGTTAAGGCCCACAGGGCTGGGTGGCTTGCCCAAGACACAGTTAGGTGATGAAAAGAAACCCCAAAACGCAGGATGTGACGATCTTACCACTAGAATGCAAAAACGGAATTAAAAAAAAAGTAATGACCCTGAAAGCAATGGATAAAAAGAGAAGTAATGTGCAATACAGAGTCACTAAACAGCCTTAAGCAGAATACACAAGGGCCGTGGTCGGCAAACTGCGGCTCTCGAGCCACATGCGGCTTTTGGCCGCTTGAGTGTGGCTCTTCCGCAAAATACCCCGGCCCGGGCGAGTCTGTTTTGAAGCAGTGGCGTTAGAAGAAGTGTAAGTTTAAAAAATGTGGCTCTCCAAACAAATGTTAACCGTTGTCCTGTTGGTATGTGGCTCTGTGGACTGATGAGTTTGCCGACCACTGCACAAGGGGAAGGGTCAATCGGGAAGCCCTTTCTATGCCAAAGCTTGTTGGAATTTCTTCTCTGTATATATTTTTATTGCTTTCAGAGAGGGAGGGAGAGGGGGAGGGAGAAACATCAGTGATGAGAGAGAATCATGGGCCTCCCGCACGCCCCACCGGGATGGAGCCCGCCACCCGGGCCCGGGCCCCGACCGGGAATCGAACCATGTCCTCCGGTTCACAGGTCAGCGCTCCACTCCGGAGCCGCCCGGCCGGGCTAGTCTTGCATTTTTTGAAACAATTAGGAGAACAGTCGCAGGGACGGTGGGGGACACTGCTCAGGAAGGGGCCCGAGGGAGCTTTCTGGTGATGACGATGTTCTATGGCTCGAGAGAGGTTTGATTACACAGGCAAGTGATGGGTTTTCAAGACTCAGCAAATGTACAGTAAATATTGTACATTTTATTGTCCGTAAATTACAAAAGAAAAAATCTAAACAAATAATGAACCTTAATTAATGACATTCATGCTGTAATACTGAAGGAGAGGTGTACTGATGATTATAATTTCTTCAAAATGCATGAGAGAAAAAGGAGGCGGCCAGACAGGATTAGACAGACAGATAGATGGGTGATAAAGCAAGTACAGCAAAATGCTATTGTAAAATTCTTCCGGGAATGCTGTGTATTTGAGTTGTTTCTTTTAAAAAAATGTTTAAAATACTGGAAAATAGTGAACAGTCATGAGGAAAGCTTTTGGAGCGCTAGCCATGTTTTGTCTCAATCTGGGTGGCAGTTACACCATCATACATGAGTAAATCTTATCAAGCTGCCCACTTTAAGAATGTACATTTTTCTGACTGCATTTCTTACTTCACAAAAAATGTCTTCAATAAACAGCAATTCAAATAGGACTTCCAAGTGTGTATAATTTATATTCTCAAAGAGATAAGAGAGTATATGCTACAACTAAAAAAACCCATCCTGTATACTAATCCTATATGATAAATAGGTAATATGCAAATTGACCATCACCAACACACCAGATACCTGCCCCATGTGGTCAAAGATGGCCATCACAAGATGGCCTGCAGGGGAGGGCAGTTAGGGGTGACCAGGCCTGCAGGGGAGGGCAGTTAGGGGTGACCAGGCCTACAGGGGAGGGCAGTTAGGGGCAATCAGGCCGGCATGGGAACAGTTAGGTGTCAATCAAGGTGGCAGGGGAATGGTCGGGGGGTGATCAGGCTGGCAGGCAGAAGCAGTTAAGAGCAATCAGGCCAGGCAGGCAGGTTGCGTGGTCGGGAGCCAGCAGTCCTAGATTGTGAGAGGGATGTCTGACTGCCCTCAAGGGGTCCCAGATTGGAGATGGCGCAGGCTGGGCTGAGGGACACCCCCCACCCAATGCATGAATTTCATGCATCGAGCCTCTAGTGTAAGTTATAAAGAGAACCATAAATCTTGAACACAAAAACTGCCCAATTTTAAAACTCAATAGGTTTGAGGGCTGTGCAGACCTTAAGGAATGAGTCAGTAGCTGGAAGGGTGGACTGAAAAATCCTCTCACATTGTGTGCAGAGATGGGAAGAGAACAGAGCAGAGACATGGAGGGCAGACCCAGATGTGCCCAAACCCTATCATTTGGCCCTAGCTGGTGTGGCTCAGTGGATAGAGCATTGGCCTGAAGACTGAAGGGTCCTGGTTTCGATTCCTCTCAGGGGCACATGCCTGTGTTGCGGGCCTGATCCCCAGTGGGGGGTGTGCAGGAGACGGCCAATCACTGCTGTTTCTATCTCTCCCTTCCTCTCTGAAAGCAATAAAAATATATTAAACCAACAAACAGAAAACCCTATCCTTTGGAGGGAGCTACAAAAGAAAGAAAATGAGGAAATGGAAAGGGAACATTTGAGGAAATAACAGCTAAGTGTTTCCTAGAACTAACGAACAGAACAATTTCTTAAAACCATTTTGAATTAGTTATTTAAAATAATTCACGCGGAGGGAGCAAGCACACCACTACTGTACAGGGCGCTCTCTCCCGAATATGCAACTAATTGTGCAACTGAAATGATCCTTGTTCCTCTCTGCATTTTTTCAAGTTTTCCACAGTGCAACTTTCCCTTAGTAAGGGAAAATAAAGGTCTACTTTTATAACATGACTCCAGAACCAAGAGACCAGAAAGGCTTTTTCAAGAACTCCCTAACCTCTCTCCTCCGGCTTCTGCCCTCGGCTATCACAGTGAACCTGTTTCTGGAAGCGGCCACCACAAACTGGGGCAAGTGCGTCATTTGATCTCCTTCGATTTCTGCTGCTTTGGGTCTTCAAGAGGGAAAATAAAATCCCTCCTGCCTACGTCACGTCACAAGGGTTTGGGGACATCACACGAGACGCCGTCTAAAAACAGCGCGTGGTAAACCAGAAAGCGCTGCACAAATTGTGGCCTTCTCTGCTGGTAAAGCCCAACCTCCCGGTCGCCTTCCAGTTAGTTACCTCACCCCGCAACCCCCAAATCCAGCCTGCCCGCTCTCCTCCCCTCACTCCCTCCTTTCCCAAGCCACACCCCCCCCATGAGCTGTGCCTGGGCAGCCCTTGTGCCCACAGTAGGCCCACCGTGAGCTCTTCCTCACTCCAAGCGCCGCCATTCCCTCTGAACATATTTAATCTTCATAAAACATGTTCGCCCTGATGGAAGTGGAAAAAACCTTTGGGGGTTCTCTAAGGTTTACAAGATGGACCTCAAATGCCTCAACCTGGCTTTCAGGGCCCCCATCCTAGGCCTGGTCAGCCCCTCCCAGCCTGCAAAGCAAGCCACCCCTTCACCCTCACACTAGGCTACCTATCCAGGGGCCCCCAGCCTTCTTAGCCCAGGTCAAAGTCCTCCCTCCCTTCCTGTCTCTGTATCTTCTGACCCATCCAGACCGAGCTCCTGGCTGTTCTCTGAGCACTCATCCACTCCATGCTGTACTGGAAGGCAGGGGAGGGCAGTTAGGGGTGACCGGGCCTGCAGGGGAGGGCAGTTAGGGGTGACCGGGCCTGCAGGGGAGGGCAGTTGGGGGTGACCGGGCCTGCAGGGGAGGGCAGTTAGGGGTGACCGGGCCTGCAGGGGAGGGCAGTTAGGGGTGACCGGGCCTGCAGGGGAGGGCAGTTAGGGGCAATCAGGCCAGCAGGGCAATGGTTAGGCATCGATCAAGGTGGCAGGGGAGTGGGGGGGGGGGTGATCAGGCTGGCAGGCAGAAGCGGTTGGGGGCAATCAGGCTGCCAGGCAGATGAGTGGTTGGGAGCCAGCAATCCTGGATTGTGAGAAGGATGTCACTACATCACTTCCAGGGTGAGGACCTGCCACACCTTCCCAGAGAGGAGTACAGGCAGGGCCCGGTACAGCCCTCCTATGCTCTCTAGACTGGGCCCTCCAATTAACCTGCTCATCATTTTAGCCCCTGAAATAAAGTTTCTTTACCTAACTGAATTCTATAATAATTTTTTCTCTATACCTTTAATGCCTGTGTGTATATTATACATAACCCCACATAATATAGTTTCGCTATTAAAATTTAAAAAGAAAAAACCCACAAAAAGATTCTCCGAGAGGGCGGGCCTTCCAAGGCCCTTCTGCTCTAAAGATTAGTTATGGTTTCTGCCCCCCCCCCCGAATTGTAGTTTAGCAAACAATACTGCCCTCCAGCACATAACATTGTAAATAGCCAAATGGTCTATGGGAAAATGGGAAAAGATTTAGGTGGTGTCTTGGATGGACATATAGCCTAGGGAAATTAGTTAAAACTAGGGGCCTGGTGCACGAAATTCATGCACGGAGGAGGGGTTCCCTGAGCCCAGCCTGCACCTGCTCCAATCAGGGACCCCTTCGGGGCTGTGTGACCCCTAACCACCTCTGCCTGCCTGCCTGATCATCCCTAAGTGCTCCCCTTCTGGCCTGATTGCTCCTAACTGCCTCTGCCTTGCCCCACACCTGGGACCCAGGCTTCCCTCCCTCTGGCCAGCTATAGGCATCCAGGACCTGGGCCAACTTCACTCAGGCCGGCCACAGCCACAGGCACCCACAGGCACCCAGGACCACAGGGCATGCTGCCTAACCCCAGGGCCGGAAAGGGCCCCAGCCCTTCTATGTGCCTGCCTGGCCAAGTCCCACTACTCTGACTGCCGTGGCGTAAAGAACTTTACCATATATGTTTTCCCCAGCCTCCTGGAGAGAGGGCATGAGCTGAGAAACTGGAGATGCTGCAGCCCCAGGGCCATTTTACCAATGGGTACATTGTCATTTTCAGATCTAGATTTGAGATAATCCATCAAACCGCTGTCTTTTACAACTCTCAACTTAGATTGGTTTGCTTTAATGAAATTTATCCGATTGGCCTCCATTTTTTAATACGAATCCATAATAAACTGTTGAGTTAACTTTCCTGCATTTAAAATAGGATTGAACGTGTCCCTCACAGAGAGATGAAATCCATATACTACATTTGGGTGACTCATGTTCTTACATTTTGTCTAGTATTATTGTTGAGTACACTGTTGTCTCTGAGTCTTAATGAATATCTGTTCCCCAACCTTTTCACCATATGGAAAAAGAATAGGATATGTCATTGCATCTAATGTAGGAAACAGGATACTGATTCATTTCACTTTAGTGCCATTTGAATTATCGGGATCTGGTTTACAATGAATGAGCAAGTCCCTTTCAAAAGGAGGTTCTCCAACTTCATTTCTGAATATGACAGCAACCTCAGTTACACGGGGAGAATTTTATCTTCCTGGGTCACTATTACAATCATATTTAATTGCCATAGTTACTTCCGTGGGAGCTATACCTTTTGCTGCTGCTTCAGATTGGGCTTCCTTTTCTACCTCATGTAGCATCTTGTACGATTTTGTTAATTCATTTATTTCATGCATGAGGTTGTTGATTATTAATCTTTCTGAGCAGGCCTGGTTTGCTGGGATTGCTAATCCTTTACGTGTAGCTTCAGCTGTATCCAAAATATAGAGGTGAGCAAACTTCCGAGAAACACCATCAGAAGGATGTAAAGTTCCAGTACGATAATAAACTTGTCCATGTATTCTAAAACAGTATGGCCCATACCCTGATAGCGATGCAACATTTGTACCCATGGAAGCAAAAGCAAAAGAACTATTATAGATTGAATGTTTTCCATGAAATTTTTACTGTCAGAATCTTCGTTTGTCATTAATCTTTTAAAATATGGCGGGTAATCTGGAAAATGTATATCATTTGGACAGACTTCCCCTTTGCTACAACATCGAGTAAATTTCCCATCAGATGGTTTTTCATCAGAGAAATTTAGCGATAGGCAAAATTCACATCTAACAGTCATTTCACCACAACTATGTTCGAGAATTGCATCCTCACATACTCCATTTTTGCTGAGAAGGCAGTTCCTGCCACTATTGGTAGTACTTGTTGATGACTGTTCTTTAGACAAGTTCTGTCTTCGCCACCACCTTCTTTCAACTTCAAAGGCACGTTGTGCTTTAGACATTTCCTGTTGAAGATGCTGGTGTTTTTCGACTTCAGAGCGACGTTTTCCCAATAGCTGCTCTTCGGGTACATTCTGTGGCAGGCATTGCCTTCTTTCAAGATCACACGCACGTCGCTCTTCAGACATTTTCTGTCGATAACGTCGGCACCTTTCTGCTATACAGCTCTGTTGTATCAACAATTTTTCTGTGGACATAGTCCCACCTCTCTATTGCCACGTTCTGAGATAGAGGAGAATGATAGGCCTTTCAGCAGTGTGTCCAAAGGCTGATTTGGACAGATTCCGTGGGGGTGGGACTTCCTCCTACCTGTTGTCAGTTTCAGTTGGAATGCTGAAGCTGGGACTCAGGGGCCTTCCCTCTGGCGGTTGCCTTCCGTTTTTGCTGGCATACAGCTGAAGCTACACGTAAAACATTGGCAATGCAGGGGCCTCAGATGAAAATGTGGTGAATTCTCACTGCTTGTTCTCCGCCCCCGGGGCCGCGCCTGGTGGCCACAGTTAGCCACAGCTGTGGTGATTTCTCCCAGCCACCGCAGCCGCCGCCTGGTTCTCTGCATCCCGGGGCCTCAGTTAGACGCAGCCACCGCCTCGTTCTCCGTGCCCCGGGGCCTCAGTTGACTCAGCTGTGGTGAGTTCTGGCCTCCGCTTGATGCCTTCACCACTTTATCTCTGCTCCTGGGGCCTGGCGGGTAGCATAGACAGTCAGGAGCCAAGGTACCGTCACATTTGCATGTTACTCTTTTATTAGATAGGATAAGGGGTTTAATGGGGAAACATGTTTACAATAGAATGTAGCTTTGTTGTTTGGGGAACAAGGAATTGTGTGATATGTAACCAGAACTGTTTAAAAGGGTGGAGTGAAATAAACTCAGGGTGCAGTCCTAAAGAGGGCTTTGCAGACCTCCTGATCCCATATCTTTTGTTTCTTCTTTATTTCTATCCATCTTTCTATCGCAATCTTTCCGTAAGCCTCACCCCCCTTTCAGGGACTGCTCGACTGAGGCCAGCTGGCCCCGGCATTGGAGACCACAGTCCTTGAGGCAGGCAGCGGTTACATGGAGCCCGCTCCCGTTGGGGCTTGGGGAATGTGGAGGACGCCATTTCAGAGGTGGCCACTCTATTCAGAGAGGGGCTGAGTCCCGTGAGAAGCAGCAGGACAGGGACATGTCACCACTATACACTAATGAGGCAGGCAGGATTGGACAGTTCTTTTTGCCGAGGTTACCAGGTATTAGTTTACAAGTTTCTGGGATATTGGTTGCCAGTTGCTGGGATATGTGTTGCTGGTTACTAGTTACCTGGTTAATAATACCTGTTAACTAGGTAACTGATTACCTGGTTACTACTAAATTGCAATATTGCTTCACATTTTTTCAGGTTACTTCTCTGACATTAGGTTACTAAGATTGAGTGTTTTCTCCTAGTAAATTAGTTGTAAACTTTTTTTCTTAATAAAAGATTCCAGTTACTAAAAAAAAGAAAAAGAAAAAAAGAAAGGCCCCACAAAAATAAAAAGATAAAAAGATTTAAATTTTTTAAATAAAAGGAATTACGCTTCATAAATTCTTACATAACTTCTCTCAATATTAAGTTTTTGAAATTGATCTGTGTTGATGCCTTTGGCCACAATCCATTCGTTTCTAAGCTGTAAACGGTCAGCCCACTGTTGAAGCACATCACAACTTATTTACGTGGTTGGTGGGCATCTGGGTTTAATCAGAGTTTGCTTGCCCAGCCGATGTGGCGTGGGGGGCTGAGGTTCAGTGGCCAATCGGGGCACATGCTCGGATTACGGGCTTGATTCCCTGGTGGGGGAAGGGGGGAGACAGCTGATAGATGATTTTCTCTCATCATTGATGTTTCTGTCCCTCTCTCCCTCTCCCTTCCTCTCTGAAATCAATAAAAACGCACATATTTTTTTAAAATTTGCTTATGGAAAACAATGCTGTTGCCCAGTCCGTGCGGCTCCGTGGCTGAGTGCCAACGTCCGGACCAGGAGGCCCCGGCTCAGCTCCGGTCAGAGCACCTGTCTAGGTTGCAGGCTTAACGTCTGCTAGGACATGCCAATCAATGATTCTCATCATTGATGTTTCTCTCCCTGCCCCTCTCCCTCTCCCTTCCTCTCTGAAATCAGTAAACGTTTAAATAAACAAATAAAGAAATGGAATGCTGCTATGGACATTCTTGTACATGTTTCCAGTTCACTTGCGTAAGTGACTGAGGAGTCCTAGGAGTGACACTCAACTTGGTAATGACAGTGGTTTCCCCGAGTGGTAGCACTGACACTTCTACCAACAGCGCTGAGAGTTCCTCAAAACACTGTCAGGCTTTTAACGTCTGCCAATTTGATGGGTGTGAAATGTTACCTCCTGGGGTTTCCATTTGGATTTCCCCATGAGGATGAACATCTTCGCAAATATTTGTTAGCCATCTGGCTTCCTCTTTATTGACATGCCTGTTCAAGTCTTTGCCTGTTTTTCAAAGAGGCTGTCATTTTCTCATTGACTTACGGGAGTTCTATGTATATTCTGCATTCTCATATTTTATGGGTATTATGTGCTGCAAATTTCTCCTTCCTGTCTATGGCTTTCCTTCATTGTCACTCTCTTTTGATGAGAAGTTCTTTATTCTAAGGTAGTTGAATTTATGAATCCTTTTATTTCTGTAAAGTTTGTGTAACTTAATAAGTCCTTCCGTACCCAGAGGTCATGACAATGCTTATGTTTCCTTTTAATAAAAAAGTATTAAAATTAAAAATTTTAAAGTAAGTTATATAAATGATCAATAGGCACAGAAAAAGTACTCAAAATTACTAGCCATTAAGGAAATGCAAATCAAAACCTTGAGATACCATTACACACCCATAGAATGGCTAAAATTAAAAGACTGATAACACCAAATGGGGGCAAGAATGTAGAGCGACAGAACTTTTATTATACATTGTGGGCAGGAGTGTGAAATTGCACAACCATCTTGGAAAAAGTTCAAGCAATTTCTTAAAACACTGAACAGATAGATATCCTATACCCAGCAATTCCACTTCTTGGTACTTACCCAAGGGAAATGAAAGCATATGTCCACAAAATAATACATATAAGAATATTCATAGCAGCTTTATTCTTAACTAGAGCCTCAGTGCACGAAATTTGTGCACTTGGGGGATATCCTTCAGCCTGGCCTGCACCCTCTCGCAGTCTGGGAGCCCTCAGGGGATGTCCGACTGATAGCTTAGGCCTGATACCCCCAAGAAGCGGGCCTAAGCCAGCAACAAGCAGTCGGACATCCTTAGTGCTGCTGCGGAGGCAGGAGAGGCTCCGGCCACTGCTACTCACTCAGCAGCCGGGGAAGCTCCTGCATTGAGTGTCTGCCCCTTAGTGGTCAGTGCACGTCATAGCTACCTGTCATTCTGCTGTTTGGCCAATTTGCATATTACCTTTTATTATCTAGGATAGTGCTCAGAAATAGAAACAGCCCTTGTGTCCATCAATAAGAGAATGGATAAGTGAAATGTGACCTACTCATACTAAGACTAAACAAGAGGGAAAAAAGCCTATTGATTCATGCCACACAGATGAATCTCAAAAATACCACGCTGAGGGAAAGAAGCCTTACACCAAATACATACTTGAATATTCTACTTATGTGAAGCCTAGAATAGGCAAATAAAATTTATAATGGAAAAAATCAGAACAGTGTTTGCCACTGGGTAGGAATAGGAATGGGGGAGAAGCACGGAGAACTTTCTGGAATAATAGTAGTATTGTATTATCTAAAAAATTTTGAATTAAACAGATGTATACCTTTGTCAAAAAAAAAAAAGAAAAACAAAACTTGAACTCTAAGTGATATGCATAATAAAGTGTTTCAGGGTTAAGTATATTGATGTGTGAATTTATTTTAAATTCCATCCAAAAAAAACAAAACAAAAAACAGACTGCGGGGGAAAAAATGGCGGTGGAACAGAGGGATTCAATCTGAATCTGCTCACAGGGCAGAGGGAGGGAGCTTCTGAGGGTCGCGCAGGGAGCGCTTGTTGGCAAGTTGGGGGACAGCTGTGCTTCGGGAGAAGATAGGGGACTGCTGGGCTGGCCTCCTCAGCCTGAGCGGCCCCCGTGCTGCTGGGTTCTCTCCCCGAGCCAACTGCGCGAGGAGGCGCAGAGGCAGACCACGACATCTTGAAGGGGAAGGACCTGAAGATATACAGCTGCAGTACCAGCTGGATGGCTGAGACTCCCGGAGCACCGGCACCCAGTTGGCGCAGACGCGCGCAGAGCCCAGGGAGCTCTAAACTCCAGCACGGAAAGGTCAGATTTCCCTGGGGGTACTTTGGGCGGGAAACTGAGGGGGCTGGCAGACTGGGATATCTGCACCTTGGAACTCAAAGCCTGGAGATCTGCACCTGAAATAAAATCTGTGGCTGTTGGAGCTGGTAGGCCTGGGAGAGGGGCCCTAGGAGCTGGTTGCAGAGTTAATCCCTGGAGCACAACCAATTTGGACCTGACAGAGGAGGGAGACCCGGAAGAATTTGGGAGGGTCCTGGCTGCTAAAACAGCAGTCACCATTAGAGAGGCAGTATTGAATACCACAGGGACAGCAAAATTTTAGTTCAGGATAGAGAGGACCAATAGACACAGAGGTCAATCTAGAAACACTGCCACCCAGGGGCAAAATCACAAATTGACTCTTGTGTGACACAAGGAATTGATTACTCTTCGACCTTGGGAATACAGTCTATTTTCATCTACTCTTTAGTATCTTTTACTCTACCTCAACTTCACCTTTATACCACCACTCCCTTGCTGACCTTCCCCTATTTGGTGCCTTGTTTCCCTTACACTTTTCCCGCTTTAGATTTACCTTAATTCTTTCCCTTTAGCCCCTGTTAAAATTTCACCCCACTGATATATCTAATTTCCAACCACCTACTCCAAGTCCATATATACCTCTAGCTTCTCTGACTTCACTATCTTAAAGTGTTTTTATCCCTGTCCTATTGTTGTTGTTTACTTGACTATTGATTATATCGATTTTTTAAGCAGGTTTATGAGATTGATTTGCTTATTCTTTTGTTTTGATTTGTCTTGTAGGGGGAATTATTTTTATTTTTGGTGTTGTTTCTTGTTTTGTTTTCCTCATTTGCATGGTTTTTTAGATAGAATTTGCTTCTGTGTTCCCTCACCTCCCTTGATATTAGTAGTTGTATGTAATTTGTATCAATCTCCAGGTACTTGTTGCGGATTTTGGTTCGGATTAGGGGCTGTCCTATGGGATTTTTCACCCCACATTTATAATTTACTCCTTTTTTTCTTCTTCTTCTTCCCCTTTTCCCATTATCATTTTGGCATTCCTGTCTTTCTTTTTTGTGAGTGTGTGTGGGGGGGGGTCGCTTTCTTTTTGTGTGAGTGTGGGTGTGTGTCTGTGTGTGTCTGGGGGAGGTTCTCTTTCTTTTTTCTCACCTATCACCAAATTTGCCTTTCTCTGGCGGTCACCTTTATTTGGAATTACCATTACTGTGACTACATTCCGGTTCAGTGCCTGGTGCGTTGCACCTGGTTGTGTTGTATTTTGTGCCGTTAAATCAACGCAGGAGAGTGAGAACTACATAACCAGATACACAGAGAAGAGAGACCATGGGAAGACAAAGAAACAGCCCACATATGAAAGAAAAGCAAGGCTCACCAGAAAAGGAGGTAAACGAAATGGAAGTTAACAACCTGTCAGAGAAAGAATTCAGACTAATGGTCATAAGGTGGCTGAAAAGAATGGAAGACAAATTTGATAATATGAGTAAGAACCAAGAGGAAATGAGGAAGACCCAGGAAGAAATGATGAAGAGCCAAGAAGAAATGAAAAGTGACATTGCTGAAGTAAAGAACTCAATAGAAAGTATTAAGAGTAGACTAGAAAAGCAGAGGATCGCATCAGTGAGCTAGAAGACCAGGTAGGAAAAAATAACCAAGTAGAGCAGCTTCTAGAAAAAAAAAATTAAAAAGCAGGAGGAGAGCCTAAGGGAACTTTGGGACAACATGAAACAAAACAACATCCGTATAATTGGGCTTCCAGAAGGACAGGAAACTGAGCAAGGAATAGAAAACCTGTTGGAAGAAATAATGACAGAAAACTTTCCTGATATAGGAAAGGAAAAACCCACACAAATCCAAGAAGCTCACAGAGTCCCAAGCAAAGTAAACCCCAAAAGACCTACGCCAAGGCACATTATAATTAAATTGGCAAACACCAATGACAAAGTAAGAATCTTAAAAGCTGCCAGAGAAAGACAGAAATTCACCTACAAAGGAACCCCCATCAGACTAACAAGTGATCTCTCAACAGAAACCTATCAGGCCAGAAGGCAGTGGAATGAAATTTACAAAGTCATGCAAAGGAAGGGTCTGAATCCTAGAATACTATACCCAGCGAGGTTATCAGTCAAAATTGAAGATCAAATCAGGAGTTTCACAGATAAAAAAGGACTAAAGGATTTCGTCACCACCAAACCAGCAATGGAAGAAATGCTAAAGGATCTGCTGTAAAAAGAAATAGGAAGCAAAGAAGGAACACAGGGGTAAAGAACAAAAATGGCAACATATAAGTACCTAACAATAATAACTTTAAATGCAAACGGTTTAAATGCCCCAATCAAAAGACATAAGGTAATAGACTGGATAAGAAAACACAACCCATGTATCTGCTGTCTACAAGAAACCCACCTCCAAAAAAAAGACACACACAGGCTGAGGATGAAAGGTTGGAAAAAAGTTATTCAGGCGAATGGAAATGAAAAAAAAGCTGGGGTAGCCATACTTATATCCGACAAGTTATATCTCAAAGTGAAGGACATAACAAGAGATAAAGAAGGTCACTTCATAATACTAAAGGGAGCAATCCATCAAGAAATAACTCTGGTAAACATATACGCACCCAATACAGGAGCACCCAAATATATACAGAAATCCTAGAGGACATCAAGGGAGAGACAGACAGCAATACAATCATAGTAGGAGACTTTAATACCCCACTATCACCATTGGACAGATCCTTTAAACAAAATATCAGTAAAGAAACATCAATCCTCAATGACTCATTAGACCAGATGGAATTAATTGACATCTTCAGATCATTTCACCCCAAAGCCACAGAATATACATTCTTTTCAAGTGCCCATGGGTCATTCTCAAAGACAGACCATGTATTAGGTCATAGGCAAAGTCTCTCCAAATTCAAGAAGATAGAAATCATATCAAGTATATTCTCAGATCACAGTGGCATAAAGCTGGAAATCAACTACAATAGAAACAATCCAAAGAAATCGAACACATGGAGACTAAACAGCATGCTATTAAACTATGACTGGGTTACTAGAGAGATTAAGGAAGAGATAGAAAACATCATGGAAACAAATGACAATGATAGCACAACAATCCAAAATCTATGGGACACACTGAAAGCAGTTCATAGCTCTACAATCCTACCCAAAAAAAAACTAGAATCAGCGGCAATAAATTATCTAACCCAACAACTCAAAGAGTTAGAAAGAAAGCAACATGAAAAGCCCAGTGTAAGCAGAAGGAAGGAAATAGTAAAGACCAGAGCAGAGATAAATGACATAGAGACCAAAGAAACAATACACAAGATCAACAAAACCAAGAGCTGGTTCTTTCAAAAAATAAACAAGATTGATGAACCTCTAACCATGTTCACCAAGAAGCAAAGAGAGAGGACCCTAATAAATAAAATCAGAAATGAAAGAGGTGAAATAACAACAGATCCCACTGAAATACAAAGGATTGTTAAAAAATACTATGAACAACTCTACTCCAACAAACTGGACATCCTGGAGGAAATGGATATATTTCTAGAAAAATATAACCTCCCAAAACTCAATCAAGAAGAATCTAAACAACTCAATAGACCAATAACTGTGGAAGAAATTGAAGCAGTCATCATAAAGCTTCCAGCCAACAAAAGCCCAGGGCCAGATGGCTTCACAGGGGAGTTTTACCAAACATTCAAGGAAGAACTAAAACCTATACTCCTCAGACTATTCCAGAAAATTCAAGAGGATGGAATACTTCCAAACTCCTTCTATGAAGCTAGCATCACCCTAATACCAAAACCAGATAAAGATGACACAATGAAAGAGAATTACAGGCCAATATCCCTCATGAATATAGATGCCAAAATCCTCAATAAAATTGTAGCAATTCGGATCCAGCAGTACATCAGAAAGATCATACACCATGACCAAGTAGGATTTATCCCAGGAATGCAAGGATGGTACACTATCCGCAAATCAATAAATGTGATACATCACATAAACAAATTGAGAGATAAAAATCACATAGTGATATCAATTGATGCAGAAAAAGCATTTGACAAAATCCAACATCCTTTCTTGATAAAAACTCTCAACAAGGTAGGAATAAAGGGATCATACCTCAACATAATAAAAGCCATATATGATAAACCCACAGCAAACATCATACTCAATGGGCAAAAACTACAACCATTTCCCATAAGAACAGGAACAAGACAGGGGTGCCCACTCTCACCACTCCTATTCAACATAGTACTGGAAGTATTAGCCATTGCAATTAGACAAGAAGAAGATATAAAAGGCATCCAAATTGGAAAAGAAGAAGTTAAGCTATCCTTATTTGCAGATGACATGATATTGTACATAAAAAACCCGAAAGACTCCATTAAAAAGTTAGTAGACTTAATAAATGAGTTCAGCAATGTAGCAGGCTACAAAATTAATGCCAAGAAATCTATGGCATTTCTATACACTAATAGTGAACTTACAGAAAGAGAGACTAAAAAAGCAATCCCATTTACCATCACACCGAAAATATTAAGATACCTAGGAATAAACTTAACTAAGGAGGTAAAAGACCTATTCGTGGAAAACTACAGGACACTGAAAAAAGAGATAGAGGAAGATGTAAACAGGTGGAAGAACATTCCATGTTCATGGATTGGGAGAATCAACATAATTAAAATGTCCATACTACCCAAAGCAATCTATAAATTTAATGCGCTCCCCATTAAAATACCAATGGCATATTTCACAGACATAGAAAGAACTCTCCAAAAATTCATCTGGAACAAAAAAAGGCCCCGAATAGCCACAGCAATCCTGAGAAAGAAGCACAAAGTCGGTGGGATTTCCATACCAGATTTCAAGCTGTATTACAAAGCTACTGTTCTCAAAACAGCCTGGTACTGGCACAAGAACAGACATATAGATCAATGGAATAGAGAATCCAGATATCAACCCAAACCACGATGCTCAATTAATATTTGACAAAGGAGACATGAACATAAAATGGAGTCAAGACAGTCTCTTCAATAAATGGTGTTGGGAAAATTGGACAGATACATGCAAAAAAATGAAACTGGAGCACCAACTTACACCATACACAAAAATAAACTCAAAATGGATACAGGACTTAAACATAAGACAGGAAACTATAAAAATATTAGAGGAATCTACAGGAAGAAAAATCTCAGGCATATGCCAAAAGAACTTCTTTTTATGATACTGCTCCGAGGGCAATGGAAGCTAAAGAGAAAATAAACACATGGGACTACATCAAAATCAAAAGCTTTTGCACAGCTAAAGAAACCATCAACAAAACAACAAGAAAACCCACTATATGGGAGAACATATTTGCAAATGTTATCAGTGATAAAGGTTTAATCTCAAGCATCTACAGGCAATTCACACAACTCAATAGAAGGATGACAAATGATCCAATAAAAAAAATGGGCAACAGACCTCAATAGAATCTTCAGGAAAGAAGACAAAAGGAAGGCCCAGAGACATATGAAAACTTGCTCAAAGTCACTAATTATCCGAGAGATGCAAATCAAAATGACTATGCGGTACCATCTCACACCTGTCAGAATGGCTTACATCAACAAATCAGCAAACGACAAGTGCTGGCGAGGATGCGGAGAAAAAGGAACTCTCCTGCACTGCTGGTGGGATTGCAGACTAGTGCAGCCACTGTGGAGATGAGTGTGGCGTTTCCTCAAAAAACTAAAAATGGAGCTCCCATTCGACCCAGTGATCCCACTTCTAGGAATATACCCCAAGAAACTAGAAACGCAAATTATAAAGGATATATGTACCCCTATGTTCATAGCAGCACAATTTACCATAGCTAAGATTTGGAAACAGCCTAAGTGCCCATCAGCAGATGAGTGGATTAAAAAACTATGATACATTTACACAATGGAATACTATGCCGCGGAAAAAAAGAAGGAGCTCCTACCATTTGTAACAACATGGATGCATTTGGAGAGCATTATGCTAAGTGAAATTAGCCAGGCAGAGAAAGACAAATATCACATGATCTCACTCATTTGAGGAATACAATCAGTGACATAGACAGATGAACAAGAATGGATCCAGAGACTGAGAAAAGTCCATCAGAATGTCAAACCTCAGGGTAAGTGGCAGGTGGTGGGTGTAAGTGGAAAAGTCAATATATTTGAACTCTTGAACTGAGGTAAGTGATTTGTGTTTTTACATCCCTGACAAAGTTTATATAAAGTTATAAAAAAATGGCAGCTAGTCTGACATTGAATTGACATGGCCTAGAGCTTGTCATATCCTATGGAGACCAGTCCTTAGGCTAGGCCCTGCTTAACCTCCCGTGACACCACAATACCCTTACATGATATTATTCTACAATGTCATTATAATATTTGATATTTGACAACAGCATATTATACAATTATCCCAAATAAACTTACAAACTAATTCTTTGAATGTTGGGCAGCAACTTAAAAAAGGATAGGAAAGGAATTAATCCCTTTCAGAAGGGATTAAGGCACTGGGAAGGCATCCGAGCATTCTATATTGGCCCTTCTTGCCCTTTTTGCCAAGAGGGACCTTCTTGTTACTATCCAAATACACACAGCTGATGCCTGAGCTTTCAGTTCAAGCTGTGGCTGAAGCCTCTGGGCAGCTGGCACCATGGGTCTGTATCTCGACCAATGGTGTGAGCTGGGCCCTCTCTGGAGAAGAAACCTGGGTACCCCGAGATATGTGATCAGTACCGGGACCCCGCCAGCAGGCGAGGGGACCCCTTGGCAGGTACTGGACGTGGAGGCCACGGGGGCATAGACTACAAAGGAGGCAGATACTGAACCTCACATCATCCTGTTTGGCCCCGGAGGGTGGCTGGTTAGCCAGAGACAGGTAAGATTCCTCAGGGAAGGAACAACCTAAGACAGGCACAGTCACAGAGGGGCCAACAGGAGAGAGGTAAAAGGTCAACAGAGGTGGGGCACAGAACCTCACCCACAAACCTTGCAGGGGCTTGAATTCTCACCCCTCCTGAGGGAGATCTCCTACCCCCACGGCTGCTTCCCCTCCCACGCACAACTCACACCGGTACCCAGGTGGCAGACAGAGACTCGGCCAGCAATATCTGCTCTATATCTAAATTCAGTCTATTACCAGGAATGCTCAGGACCTACTCAAAATTGCAAATATTACTTTCCACTAGTATTTACAGGGTAAACTAAGATTTCTGCTTGAGTATTAAAATTGACAGGAAAATAGTATTCAAGTTTTCAGATTAATTTAAATTGGCCAAGTGAAATAAGTGAATACTCAAGAAAATTTTAGTGTACTGGACAAAAAGCTTTTCCTAAAACATTAACTAAAAAATCTATTAGTAGTTCATCTCACTGTAAAATTGCCTAACACCCAAAGAACCTAAAGCAGTCATATTTGTGTGCAAAAATTAAAATTTAAAATTAGCAAGACTGCAATATAAAATTTCCAAAAGCCCCCATTAATCAAAAAAGGGGAGGGGGCAGTGGGATAATATCATATAAGGAAAAAAATATCGAGTAAGCAAAATACATCTAGAAAATTCTTACTCCAGTAAATTCCATTTGTAAAACCAACTGCAAGACACCCATGAAAAAACACACATGGTATCAAAATAAGCCAAAGGAAAATCACTTAGGCAAAAATTAAAAAGAATCCCAAGTCTATTTTGCAGAGAGGATCCCTTTGTTAACTTTTGGTCGAGAATGTGTTTGTGTGTTTTCAGAGAACAACTCCAAGACCATGTGGGTTCCTGTGACTGTGAGGAACTGACGGGTCTGTTCCAGTCACGAGGATGGTCCAGAGATGGGGGACACTGACGACACCTTGCCATGCTAGCAGTCGGCAGCTGTGCATGGCTAAAGGCGGCCCAGGACCAAACCAGAGAGGATGGATCTTGCATTGCCACGATGTGTCCATCATCTGGATACCATTGCTGACATGTACACAGAAAGAATTATTTGACACTGAAACTGGGACTCAGAACAGTTGGACATTGAAACTGAGACTGAAACATTTTTTGTTCTTATACATTTATTTCTAGTATGCAGAGGCAAGATATTTTTGAAGAAAAGAAACAGGGGAGAGCGATTGATATAGAGGCAGGGAGGGTGGCCTTGAACAGGCTGTCAAGCTACAGGGGGAGGCTTGGGTGGATGGGAGGTGGATGCAGGGGGAGATCAACTGAAGGTCTTGTAAGCATGCATATGAGCATAACCAGTGAATGAAGGACACTGGGGCGGGGAGGGGGGAGGGTGGGGATATGTGCTGGGGTAGGGGAGGCTAGGGGGAGGGTAAGGGGGAGGGGGAAAGGAAAACATGTACTACTATTAATTATAAGTTATACTGCAAAAAATCAATAAAATATATTTTTTTAAAAAAGAAAAAAAACAAAAAAGCAGACTGCTGGATAGACTAAGGAATGGAGAGATGTGATAAAGCAAATACAGCACATTGTTAGCTGCAGAATTCAGGTGGTAGCTAGGTAATTCAACTTTGCTGTATGTTTGAAATTTTTCACAATAAAGTATTAGGGAAAAGACAAAACACATTTTATTAAATTTCAGAGGGAGGGGAGGATGGGGGTTGGGGGAGAGAGAGAGAAACCCCGATGTGAGAGCCCAAAATGGATCTGCCTCCTGCACAGCCCCTACCTGATATCAGGCCTCCCTCCAGGCATGTGCCTGGACTGGGAATTGAACCGGCCAAGTTAGCCACACAACAAAAATATGTTTTAAAAAGGAAGAGATCTGCTTTTTAAAAACAAGCAAATATATTTAAACAATAAAGAATTTCAATTTAAAAAAAATAAGCAAATGTACTTGAGCCAAGTTTGCCTTTGAGAAAGGTAACGGAAAGAAAGGACCAATCCTTACAGGGGATAGCGCCTTGGGGTTTGCAAGGTGCCGTCACACCAGCTATTGAAAGTGATCCTCACCAAGACACAGGCATTCTAGCCCCATCGATGCTTGAGAAAACTTAGGTCAGAACTGGGCAAACACCCCACAACCAGCTCCAGATGGGCCTGGACCCAAACCTTTGTCTCTGGCTCTTCCTTCACCTGTTCCTACAATCGCCTCCCTGTGGGGAGCTGCCCCGACTCCAAACACCTGAAGACAATGTGGGCCCTCACGTGCCTCCAGCCCTCGGGGTTGTCCCGGGGCAGAGAGTGGAAAACTGAAGTGGCTGCTGTCCTCATTAGCGGGCCGGAAAGGGAGCCGTGCGGACACACTCAACGAGCATGGGACTGGCGCACAAAAGGTGTACCTCCGTCCATCCAGGATACAAGCACTGGCCAGCACCTGCTCCCCGGGTTGTCCAGGGCCACCCTCAACGTTCGGGGACATTTATGACATCCTTCCTGTCTGCGTGGGTGAGCGAACGGCGGAGGATGCCTGCCGCTGAGGAACTGCCATGTGAAACATGTCAAAAGAAACAAAGCTCCCATTGGACCCAGTGAGCCCACTTCTAGGACTACATCCCAAGAAACCAGAAACACGAATCAGAAAGGGCATGTGCACCCCTATGTTCACAGCAGCACAATTCTCCACAGCTATGATTTGGAAACAGCCCAAGTGCCCATCAGCAGATGAGTGGGTTAGAAAACTGGTTCATCTGCACAACGGAATAAAGCGCTGCAGTAAAAAAGGAGCTCCTACCATTTGCAACAGCATAGATGGACCTGGAGAGCATTATGCTGAGTGAAATAAGCCAGGCAGAGAAAGACAAATACCACATGATCTCACTCATTTGCGGAATCTAATGAATATTAAAGAATGATAAACAAGAACAGATCCAGAGACTGAGAAACATGGATCAGAATGTCAAACCTCAGGAAAACAACCCCAAGACCACGTGGATTCCTGCAACAGAGAGAGCTGACAGGTCCGCTCCAACCACGAAGACAAGAGGAGAGACGGTCCGGAGTTGGGGACGCTGACAGCACCTTGCCCTGTTAGCCGTCAGCAGCTGTGCGTCGCTGCAGACGGCCCAGGACCAAACCAGAGAGGGTGGGACCTGTATCGCCACTGTGTGTCCACCATCCAAATATCATTGCTGACATGGACACATAAGGAGCTGTTGGACATGGAAACTGGGACTCGGAACTGTTGGGCATTGAAATTGGGACTCAAACATTTTTCATTCTTACAGGTTTACTTCTAGTCTGCAGAGGCAAGATTTTTTAAAGAAAAGAAACGGGGAAAAATAGATACAGAGGCAAAGAAGCATGGAACAGACTGTCAAACTACAGCGGGAAGACGGGGAGGGTGGGGGGCGGGGGCTGTGGGAGATCAACCGAAGGACTTGTGTGCATGCATATGAGCATCACCGATGGATACAAGACACTGGTGGGGGGCAGGTGAGGGCATGTGCTGGGGTTAGGGGACATGGTGGGGAGAGGTCAATGGGGGGAATAAAGGAAACATGTACTACTATTTGTAAGACTTTAAACAATAAAAAATAATAATAAAGTATCTTAAATAGGGTGGGGGGGGGGAACACAAAGAAAAACATGTCCAAGCAGCTCTCTGACAACATACTCAACCACACTTCTCACCAGAGAACAGAGAGAGAAGGCGGTGGCGACCCCAATATGGCCAACATTTTAGAGGCAAAACTCTACTGTCCACCCCAGATTAGTCACTGGCTTAGGGTATATTGGTTTTTGTTTTAAAAAATACAACATAGCCCAGCCGGTGTGGCTCTGTGGCTGCGTGTGTGCACCAAGAGTTCAGTTTCTGGTTGGGGTCCATTTCTGGGTTTCGGACTGGACACCTGGCGGGGAGGACACAGGAGGCAGAAGGTGGATGTTTCCATCTTTTTCGCTCTGCCGGCACACGGCTGCATACAGCTTCAACTTCCACAAACACGGGAACCTAATGCAGGGCTGGAACCAAGTTCCCCAGGAAGTTAAGACTTCACAAAATCCCCACAATGTAGATGGAGGGAGGACACCTGCTTAAAACCCAGGTGACCTTTGACATCTGAGCCTCACAGACAGCCGGAGAACGGGAGAGGCAGTGGAGACAGGTGGTTCGAGAGAGCGACAGCCGAGGGGGTGAGAGAACAGTGGATCTGAATCTCAGCTTAGGCTGCGGCCTCGGGGGAGTTTCCAACATCAGCTGTGGCCTGCGAAAGGGAAATGGTAGCAGCCCCCTCACAGGGCGGCAGGGATTAAATGAGGCAACAGCTGTAAGGCATCCAGCAGAACAGCGCCTGCAACCAAGAAGGCATCCAAGAAACAGTGGGTATCTACACTAATAAAAGGGTAATATGCTCATCAGACTGGGTCAACTGGACATCTTCCGGATGTCCGACTTCCTTCTGGACAGTTAGGGGTGACCAGGCCAGCAGGGGGGCAGTTAAGGGGTTACCAGGCTAGCAAGGGGGGCAGTAAAGGGGTTACCAGGCTTGCAGTGGAGCAGTTAGGGTATGGCCAGGCTGGCAGGGGACCAGCTAGGGGTGATCAGGCTGGCAGGGGGGGCTGTTAAGGGGCGATCAGGCTGGCAGGAGAGTGTTTAGGAGCAATCAGGCAGGCAGGCAAGCAGTTAGGAGCCAGCAGTCCTGGATTGTGAGAAGGATATCCAACTGCCCATTTAGACCCCATCCCACAGGGGTCCTGGATTGGAGAGGGTGCAGGCGGGGCTGAGAGACCCTGCCCCTGTGTGCAAATTTTCATGCACCAGGCTTCTAGTTATTAATATGAATAGTCTGCCCTCTAAGAACTTCAGAGTCCAAAGCCTCCCACTGTCTTAGTGCAGTGAGAAACCAGGCTGAAGTCACTGGCCTTGGAAAAGACCAGGGGATGACTCAAGTCCTAAGCAACCTCTCTCTGTGTTCTTTGATTTTTTTAACTTTTAAAAAATATTTGGCATTTTAGGTTATTGTGAGATGTCTGCCTCACTCTCTGGCCTCACATCAGGATCCTTCTCTATTGAAGAACCCAAGCCATGAACGGGCAAGCCATCCCAGGGAAAACCAGTGTCATGAGCTACTGCACAGGGAACACTTGTGCCGAAGGGAAAGAGAGGGGCAAGGCCAGCCAGGGCCGGTCTGAGCTGACAAGAGCTGCGACATTCAGCCCAACCGGGGTGGCCCGGGGGACAGAGCACCGGCCTGCGGACTGAAGGGTCCCGGGTTCGATTCCGGTCAAGGGCATGGACCTTGGTTGCGGGCTCATTCCCAGTGGGAGGTTTGCAGGAGGCAGCTGATCCATGTTTCTCTCATTGATTTTCTAGCTCTCTATCCCTCTCTCTTCCTCTCTGTATAAAAAAACAAAAACAAAAACAAACAAAAAAAAAACACCCAATAATATATATTTAAAAAAATTTTTAAAAAGCGTTGTGACATTTGTAACCTCTTAAAAACCACAGTTAAAATTATGGTAATATTATTAGGCACTAAAGTAATATATAGTACAAATGCAGGTTTTTTAAATATATATTTTATTGATTTTTTTACAGAGAGGAAGGGAGGGGGATAGAGAGTCAGAAACATCGATGAGAGAGAAACATTGATCAGTTGCCTCTTGCACGCCCCCCACTGGGGATGTGCCCGCAGCCAAGATACATGTCCCTGACCAAAATCGAACCTGGGACCCTTCAGTCTGCAGGTCAGTGCTGTATCCACTGAGCCACACCGGTTTCAGCTACAAATGCAGATTTTTGTACACATAGACTAGGTATTGAACAAAATATAAAAAGCCAAATCTCTATAACTAGGCCTGGCAAAAAAAATAAGACTCTGCTTACTGAAAGGTGTAAGTGCACAATGAGAGAACTCACAGCCCATGAGCTCGAGAGAAGTTACAGTAACTTGTTTCAGAAACAAAAGGGTGTCTCCTGTTCTCAATGACATTTTCAGAGGGCAATTTTCTATCCTTCCATATAATCTACCGAGGATCAATGACCTCTAGTGGGGGGACCCAGTCAGGCCACGCAAAAAGACATCTGCTTTCGTTCAGGGAAATATAAAGATTTGATAAATCCACTTGGTATAGTAAGAGCAGGAAAGACATTTTCTTCCACAGCCAAGAAACTGAGAAACTACTCAACGCTGGTTGACCAAGATGGTTGGTTTGGCCAGCTTTGTGGGGCTGGCAGGGAGGAAGCTGGGGGAGCTGGGGGAGGGGGAGAGAGAGACTAGGAGGTGGGCAAAGAGAATGACCGAAGTCAAGACTCAACGTGGCCAAAACAGAGATCCATCTGAGAGCATTCCCCATGCGGGAGGCAGGGACCCTAGGTTAGTGCGAGGCTATGCTATTATCTGTCACCAGTTGTGTCCTGTTCCCCCAACTACACTCACCCTTAAATCTTTTTTTTAAATATATTTTATTGATTTTTACAGAGAGGAAGGGAGAGGGATAAGGTCAGAAACATGGATGAGAGAGAAACATCCATCAGCTGCCTCCTGCACACCCCCCACTGGGGATGTGCCCGCAGCCAAGGTACACGCCTTTGACCGGAATCGAACCCAGGACCCTTCACTCCACAGGCCGACGCTCGATCCACGGAGCCAAACCGGTTTTGGCACAACCCTTAAATCTTTACAGGGGAATCTACTCTGCTCACCCAGGTGAAAAAAGACTGTTCCCTGGGTACAAAGAACCAGAGATTTCCTCAGAATCAAAACCAAAATCCTACAGCCTCCACTCTGGTGAACACTGGTTTCCGTTTCTCCTTTTTGATGGGCTGGGTGGATTTCCACTTCCACAGCCTGGGGCACATCAGTCTCCACTTCAGCCAATGGCTGTGAAGACCTGTCACAGGTTTCGGGGTACAGCAGTGAATGAAACAGACGCGACTGCCACCCACACAGCTGACCAGTGACACAGGTGGGGGGTGAGGGGGTATCAATCACCGGCAGTGCTTTGGATGTTTGGGGGGCATAGGATCTCCCCTGGCACTCCTGCCTTCTTCACACTCGGCTCCTTTAAGGGCAACTCAGGGCCTAGCTAAGGACAGGGGAAACAGAGGAAATCCAAGGACTGACAAGAAAACACTGAAACGTTCCAGCTAATGCTCACCCCAATTGCAAACAAAACAAAACAAAACTGAACACGGCATCATCATCTGTAACCGCATAAACTGTAACTCCCGAAATGAATCAAGTCATGGGGTATTCTTAGTTATATTTAAATAAAGTGCATAAAGATGACCCAGCCCAGTGTATTACAAGACCCTAAAGTTCCTTTGGAATCATTAAGGAGCATATGACGGTTATTGAGCTTTACTGTTAAGTATATTCCTTGTACTTTGAATACTCCTGTCCCACCTAATACACGGCCTGCCTGAGATACACCTCCACAGAAGGTGTATAATCAAAACCATAATCAACCATAATCAGAACAGGTTTGGGGAATGGTGCATGCTCTAAATCATTTGGGGATTCATGGTACATTTTTGAAAATTCAGTTTTATGACAAATCCTGCATGAAAGAATTCTGCAGAACTTAGTCTGAGCCAGTATTTTTCAAACTTATTTGACCACGAGCCATTTTTTTATTTAATACTTATTAAGAGTACACAACTTGCCGAAACCGGTGTGACTCAGTGGATAGAGCATCAGCCTGTGGACTGAAGGATCCTGTGTTTGATTCCCGTCAAGGTCATGTGCCTTGGTTGCTGGCACATCCCCAGTGGGAGATGTATAGGAGGCAGCTGATTTATGTTTCTCTCTCATCGATGTTTCTGACTTTCTATCCCTTTCGCTTCCTCTCTTTAAAAAAAAAAAAATCAATAAAATATATTTTTTTTTTTAAAAAGAGTACACAACTTGCTTCAGGGAACACATGTGGGTTACACTGTAATATAAGGGATACACTGCTTAATAATTAATCTGAAAATGCAATTAATTATCACTCTTTTAAGCATATTGATGAACAAGTATAAAAATTTCCCCCAATGAATTTCTTACTGAAAATCACTCAACAATATGCTGACTTTACTGTATTTTTAAGAAGAAAAATTTTAATGAACAGAAATTGGATCTTGATATGTTAATAAGAATTCAAATTAATTATAAAATAATGATTTTGCTAAATTGCTGATAGTTTATCTTCTCTAAGCATGCATTTTTACATTGCTAGAGTGTATTTAATATATCCTCTTACAGAAACAATTTAAATTAAGAAAAAGGCCAATAATTACCTCTGCCCTGTTACCGGAAATGCCTAATTATAAATACCTGTAACTGAGATGTGGTATCGATACGCACAGTTCGCGAGTCACAAGCATGAGACTAGTATTTCTGTGGTTGTGATGTTATTTATCATTTGACCCCATCTCTGGATATAATAATGTAACACAGTCTTAACGCCTATGTGGGAGGTTTTACGGAATGGAATTCCAGTGCCTGAAAATGTTTCATCATTCAGTTACAAACAACAACAACAAACACATGCATGTATTTAGCATCTACTATATGCATGCGACCGAGTAAGATTATTTCTGTGGGACCCAAATCAAGACAGTGGTCTGCCGGCAGGACAGAAAATTTAAGACTCCTGGAAACTCAGTAAGCATGGGGGCACCGGATGATAAGCGAATGAGCTGCTGCCCTGGAGATGCTTATAAGCCAGCAGGGGAACTGAAAGACACCCACAGCACCACAAAGGCCTCTTTCTAAAAAGGCTCCTGTAATGACCTAAAAGCTTAATATTAGTTAACGCAAGATAAACCAATATTAGACTCGGGCCAAAACACCTGAAAGCTGTTAAAAGTTTCCAGATTCAACTTCCCTTGTGTAATGCTTAAAAAAAAAAAAAGCCAGTTAGATGGGCTTAATGTATAAGCATTATTTGGATTTTCAGAGCAGCTTCAGGTCAACAGTCTAAAGCCACTACTGGTGTTTAAAAAAAGAAAAGAAAGAAGCCAAAACCAGTGTGGCTCAGTGGATAGAGCGTCGGCCTGCAGACTGAAAGGTCCCGGGTTCGATTCTGGTCACGGGCATGTACCTTGGTTTCGGGCACATCCCCAGTGGGGGGTGTGCAGGAGGCAGCTGATTGATGTTTCTCATTAATGTTTCTCTCTGTCCCTCTCCCTTCCTCTCTGTAAAAAAATCAATAAAATATATTTAAATAAATAAATAAATAAAACCACTGCTGGTGTGTGTCTTTGAAGAATCTACCAAGCACCTTCTGATAATGAGAAAAAGGTGAGTTCTCACGTGCTGCATGGAGGGGTGGGGAAACACTTCCACCTGTGTTAGGGGAAACCGGCATCGTGACTACCAAACAAGGCAGAAAGCCAACCGAGCTACAGCTCTCCTGCTCAGGAGGCCTCCCCGTCCTCAGTCAAAAAGAAAAGCAGCTGAAACCGGTGTGGCTCAGAGGATAGAGCATCAGCCTGCGGACTGAAGGGTCCCGGGTTCGATGCCGGTCAGGGGCATGTACCTTGGCTGCGGGCACATCCCCAGTGGAGGGTGTGCAGGAGGCAGCTGATCGATGTTTCTCTCTCATCGATGTTTCTGACTTTCTATCCCTCTCCCTTCCTCTCTGTAAAAAGTCAATAAAATATATTTTAAAAGAAATAAAAAGAAAAGCAAGTTAAGTTTGCAAATGACTCGAGCAGCTGCTCTCAATTACCTGTGGCCATACGAACCAATCTGTCTCCTCTCGTTGGGTAAAACATCAACAAACGCATACATCCCCGCTGCAATACTTCAAGTCAGAGCCCTGGGAAACTGGGGCTGCGTGCCTACTGAACTTTATTTTTTTTCCCTTTTAAAAAAAATGTGTTTTATCTATTTTTTACAGAGAGGAAGGGAGAGGGACAGAAAGCTAGAAACATCCATCAGCTGCCTCCTGCACCGCCGCCCCCTCCACTGGGGATGTGCCCAAAGCCAAGGTACATGCCCTTGACCGGAATCGAACCCGGGACCCTTCGGTCTGCAGGCTGTGCTCTATCCACTGAGCCACACCAGTTCCAGCAAAAAGATCATTCTTTAAAAAAAAAACTGAGCAAAGATTAAGGCCCAGAAACTTTGACATAATATAGCCAAGGCAATACACCTTGCAAAAGACATGCAATTAAAAAAAAGTCACCAACGTGCAGCTGTTGCCTGAGTTTTCAGTTCCAGCTGTGGCTGAAGCCTCCGGGCAGCTGGCACCATGGATCTGTATCTCGACCAATGGTGTGAGCTGGGCCCTCTCTGGAGAAGAAACCTGGGTCCCCCGAGATATGTGATCAGTACCGGGACCCCGCCAGCAGGCGAGGGGACCCCCAAGGCAGATGCTGGACGTGGAGGCCACTGGGGCATAGACTACAAAGGAGACACAACTGAACCTCACATCACCCTGTTTGGCCCCGGAGGTTGTCCTGATGTTTCAAAAACTGCACTCCTGGTCTGATTTTTAATTACATGCACTTGACATGCAGGCATGCTAATTACATGCACTTCCCACAGACATGCATGCTAATTACACGCATTGACACGCAAGCACCCTAATTACATGCACTTCACACACAGGCATGCTAATACATGCACCTGACACATAAACATGCCAACTGCATGCACTTTACACACAGGCGTGCTAACTGCACGCACCTGACACACAGGCGTGCTAACTGCACGCACCTGACACACAGGCGTGCTAACTGCACGCACCTGACACACAGGCGTGCTAACTGCACACAGGCGTGCTCAGAGATGTGAACCTCAGGTGCGCGCGCCGCGAAGCCAAACTGAGGCTGTCCCAGGGCCATGGTCCCCCCCCGCAGGGGACAAGCAGCAGCTCGGGGAGCCCCGCACAACGGCGGGTGCAGCCCCCCTTCCCTTCCCTTCCCCTCCCTCCGTCGAGAACCAAGTTCACCCCAACCACGCTCCGGGGCTCCCCGTCCCGCCCTCGATAAGCTCCCCGAGCACCCGGGGGCCGGGCCGTCTGGTGTCTCTCCAAAACCTCCGCTCACCCCACAGCACCCTTCATCGGGGCCCGGGACACGGTCGCTGCCCCGCAAGCCGGGCCGCGGGCGCCAGTCCACCAGTCCCCCAGCAAGCCCCGCCCGGCCAGTCCGGAGGGAGCGTTCTTGCCCGCCCGACGCCCTCTTACCTTCGGGTCGCGAGGCTGGGGGGGCTCCGCGGGGAGGGCGCCGACGGCCGTGGTCGAGGCTTCGGGCCCCGGAAGCAGCGAGGCGCCCGGCGGGGTCAGCGGCGCGGCCGGGCCCGGCGCGCCCTCGGTCCCCGGGGCTCCTGGGCGCTCGGTGCGGCTCTGGGACACGCGGACGCTCGGGGCGCAGCCCATGCCGGCGGGGCGCGGCGGACACGCTGGCGGCGGCCTCTCCGGTCGGCGAACGGTCAGCAAACGGCCCGCCCGGCGCCTCGCGGCTACCGCCGGCGCCGTGTCATCGCCGCCCGGGCGCGCGGACGGACGGACGGGCGGGCGGCGGGAGCGCCGGTCTCAGGTCAGGAAGCGTGGCCGCCGCTGGGATCACGGGACGCGGACCGGGCGCTGGGCCGGGGGCGCCGCGGACGCCCCGCCGAACATGCCGTCCCCGGGCGCCCGGCCGCCCTCACATCGCCCGCTCGCCGGCGGTGCTTCTGGGAAACTCAGATTCCCGCGAGGAGATTCGCGTTGTCTCCCCGGGAGGGAGTCCCGCGGCGCCCGACGCCTCGCCGCTCGGACCGCCCTAAGGGCCGGGGCTGACGGGAGCCCGTCGGGCGAGCGGCTGCTGGCTGGGAACCGGGGAACGAGGGTCCAGGAGGCCCGGGCCGCGCCGCCGTCGAGAACCAGAGACGACGCGTCCCCGGGAGCTGCGGACTGCGGCGTTCCCGCTCGGCTCCGAGGGTTTGGAGGCAGCGCCAAGCCCCGCGCCGAGCCGCAGCCTCGAGAGCTGGCGTCCCGGCTCAGCACTTGAGGCGCCGCCGCCTCCTCCAGCGCGCCGCACTGCGCACGCGCGGCCCCAGGGCTCAAGGGCGTGGGCGTGGCGGCCCCAGGGCTCAGGGGCGTGGGCGTGGCGGCCCCAGGGCTCAGGGGCGGGGCGGGGGCGGGGCATGGAGGGCGCTGGGCGCAATGGGATGGGCGGGGCGTGGGCGGGATACAGGGCGAGGGCGGGGCCCCGTGGTCGGGGGCGTGGCGACCCCTGCCAGGACACAGGGCGAGGGCGGGGCCCAGGGGAAGGGGCGGGGCGAGGCCCCGTGGGCGTGGCCGCCGGCCGTGGGCGTGGCAGGCGCCCGGAGGAGCACGGAAAGGACTCACCCAAGGACATCAGCGTTGAGGAGGGAGCTGACCTCGAGCCACCGACACCCCGATTGCAACCCGGAGCCGGAGTCCGGCTCTCTGACTCATCTTGACCCTTTGAGGTTTACAAAACGGCCCCTTCCGTCCCTGGCCGCGCGTCCCAGCAGCCTCCCTTGCAGCCGATGATCCTGCCGGCCTCCCAACGAGACCTCATCCCAATGCCGTCTCCAAAGGAACCCGCCGTGGAAACCATGAGGTCCACGTTCCACGAGTTTGCTGGGGATGAAGGCTAATTAACAAGGGAGGACCTCAGAGTTCTCATGGAAAAGGAGTGCCCTGGATTTTTGGAGAATCAAAAAGACGCTCTCTGGCCAAAAACGGTGTGGCTCAGTGGATAGAGCGTCCCGGGTTCGATTCCGGTCAAGGGCATGTACGTCGGTTGCGGGCACATCCCCAGTGGGGGGTGTGCAGGAGGCAGCTGATCGATGTTTCTGTCTTTCTACCTCTCTCCCTTCCTCTCTGTAAAAAAATCAATAAAATATATTTTTTTTAAAATAATAATCATAAACAAAATAAAAATAGAGGAATTCATAAAGAAAGCGCTTTGAACCACCAGAGTGCACGGTGGTGCCTGTTCCCCCCTCTCCCTCCCCGACAAGTCTGGCCTTGGCAATTTCCCCTGACCTTGCCTCCCCTGGGGCTCTGGGCTGCTGCAACCTCAGAGCCCTGCCACCGGAAGCGCCCTGGATCCCCTGGGAAATCCTTGAGCCCTGCGCTCATGTGGGCAGCTGGGAGGCTTTCCCCTGCTCCCACCTCACTGCCCTGGGCTGCCCTGGGCCGTCCCCAGCGGCTCCGTCACCCTCTCTGTTCTCAGAGAACTGCTGGGTAGCAGCATGGATGGATTTGGGAGTCCAGGGGTTAGCAATCAAAGTCTGTGCCCCCGGCACCCTGTTTCCTGCTCTTCTCCATTGACATGGGCACTATGGGGCCCTGGACTTAGAGACCAAAGGCTGAGCAGGACACGGGAGTAGACAGGAAAGGTAGACATCAACTGTCGGCTTCTGGAGTCCCAGAGAGCAACCCCTCACACTTTTCCACACTCAGGAACCCATCCTGGGACACTCCAGAAGTCACAGGCCCCGTCTCAGGTTCAACCCCTGGATATCAGTTCCACTCCACCCCCTCCACTCCCTGGCCCGGCCGCAGCCTGCACTGAGAGGTCCCTGAATGCTTCTCTGCCGTGCGAAACCGGTCCCCGGGGCCTCAGCAACAGCGGACACAAACGAGTTCACATCCGCCTGGCCGGTGTGGTTCAGTGGTTGAGCATCCACCAAGGAACTAGGAGGCCCCTATTTGCTTCCCAGTCAGGGGCACATGCCCCATTGCAGGCTTGATCCCCAGGAGGGGGCGTGCAGGAGGCAACCGATCAGTGATTCTCTCTTACCGTTGACGTTTCTCTCTCTCTCTCCTTCCTCTCTGAAATCAGTATCCTATCTAATAAAAGAGTAAGAGGCAGATTGACCATCACTCCAACACACAAGAGGGCTGTCCCCCTGTGGTCAAAGATCCTGCTCCCATGTGGACACAAGATGGCCACCACAGGATGGCCAGCAGGGGAGAACAGTGGGAGGTTCCAGGCCTGCAAGGGAGGGCAGTTGTGGGCCGTCAGGCCATCAGGAGAGGGCAGTTGGGAGGGACCAGGCCTACAAGGGAGGGCAGTTAGGGGTGACCAGGCCGGCAGAGGAGGGAAGTTGGGGGCAAATAGGCTGGCAGGGGAGCAGTTAGACATCAATTAGGCTGGCAGGGTAGTGGTTAGAGGGTGATCAGGCTGGCAGGCAGAAGCGGTTAGGGGCAATCAGGGAGGCAGGCAGGTAAGCAGTTGGGAGCCAGCAGTCCTGGATTGTGAGAAGGATGTCTGACTGCCTGTTCACATACACTAATAAAAGGGAAATATCCTAATTAGACCAAACATCTTCCCAACGACCTTCCGAATGATCTTCCAGATGTCCTTCCGGACGTCCTTCCCGACAAAGCCATGTTGGCGGGGCCAAGGCAGAGGAGGTTAGAGGCAATCAGGCAAGCAGGGGAGAGCAGTTTAGGGGAATCAAGCTGGCAGGCAGGTGAGTGGTTAGGAGCCAGAGGTCCCAGATTGGAGAGAGTGCAGGCCAAGCTGAGTCAACCCCCTTCCCGTGCACGAATTTTGTACACCACGCCTCTAATATATATATATATGGAGAGAGAGAGAGAGAGAGAGAGAGAGAGAGAGAGAGAGAGAGAGAGAGAACACTGATCATAGTAACCCAGATGCCACCCACCAGCTCACCAGGACTCTCAGACCCCCCCACCTGGAGTAGAATCCCATCACTTGGAGGTATCTTGGGAGCTCCATGGCGCCAGTCCTGCTGGAGAAGGTGAACCCCCTTTATGCCAGCCACGTGGGCACCTCGAAGCTCTGTAACACACAGAACACACCTCCACTCCTCCAGCCCGCTCCCCTTGGTTGTGGGCACCCCCAAACGGATTGGCTTGACATGGCTCAGAGTCACAGCTGAATGTGGGCTGCAGTTCTCACTCCCAGGACTTGGCCATGAGATCAGTGGGGCTGAAGGAGCCAAACAGAGGAACAGATGCCAGCCTGTGCCCAGCCCCCCACCCCCCTGCCACTGTCCGTTCTCAGGGGACTCCTCAGCCCTCCCAGCCCTCCTCACCAGTTTACCAGAGACATGAAGATGCATGGTACCACACAGCTGTGTTCATCTAAAATCAAAACCTTGCCCTAACCGGTGTGCCTCAGTGGATAGAGTGCCAGCCTGTGGACTGAAGGATCCCGGGTTCGATTCCAGTCAAGGGCATGTACCTTGGTTGCGGGCACATCCCCAGTAGGGGGTGTGCAAGAGGCAGCTGATCAATGTTTCTCTCTCATTGATGTTTCTAACTCTCTATCCCTCCCCTTCCCTCTATCTAAAAAAAAAAAAAAAAAAAAAAAAAAAAAAAAAAAAAAAAAAAAAAAAAAAAAAAAAAATCAATAAAATATATTTTAAAAAATAAAAAAATAAAAGCAAAACCTTGTCAGATTCCACACCTCTTCCACCTAAGCCGGTCCTTCCCCCGCTCCTACCCCACGCCTTCTATATTTTATGGATTTCAGAGAGGAAGGGAGAGGGAAAGAGAGAGAGAAACATCAATGATGAGAATCATTGATTGGCTGCCTCCAGCACGTCCCCTACTGGGGATCCAGCCTGCAACCCAGGCATGTGCCCTTGACCGGAATTGAAACTGGTCTATCCACTGAGCCAAATCCGATAGGGCTAAGCCAGTCCTTTATTTTACTGAAATATATTTTACTGATTTTTCACAGAGAGGAAGGGAAAGGGATAGAAAGTCAGAAACATCCATGAGAAACATCGACCAGCTGCCTCCTGCACGCCCCGCACTGGGGATGTGCCCGCAACCAAGGTACACGCCCTTGACGGGAATCGAATCCTGGACCCTTAGGTCCACAGGCCGACACTCTATCCACTGAGCCACACCAGATAGGGTTAAGCCAGTCCTTAAACAACCGTTCTTCCCCCTGGCTTCACTTCCTTCTCCACCAGGCCAGTCATCTGCAAACTCATCAGTCCACAGAGCCAAATACCAACAGGACAGCGATGGACATTTCTTTGGAGAGCCACATTTTTTAAAACTTAAAATTCTCCTAATGCCACTTCTTCAACACAGACTCGCCCCGGCCGTGGTGTTTTGTGGAAGAGCCACACTCAAGGAGCCAAAGAGCCGCATGTGACTCTCGAGCCGCAGTTTGCCGGCCATGGACCTAGGGGTTAGCATTCAAAGACGGTGCTCCTGTGAACAACAAAATGACAACAAATACATACCTACCAACAAGTGAATCTAAAAATCAAGTGGATGAGAAATCCAATGAGCAGAATGGACTGGTGAATAGAATAGAATCAGGAACATGGAAAGGGGGTGGACTGACAATTCTCAGGGGGAAAAGGGTGTGAGGGGTGTGGGAAGAGATTGGACAAAAATCTTACACCTGTGGATGAGGACAGTGGCATGGGGTGGGGTCGGGGATTGGGTGGAGGGGAGCTATGGAAGGGAAAAAAAGAGGAACACCTGTAATAATCTGAACAATAAAGATTTATTTTAAACACACACACACACACACACACACACACACACACGCACAGACAGTGCCCCTGGCCCTCTGTTTCGTATTCCTCCCAGGGGAAGGAGCTGGAAGCAGCCGGAAGGGGGAGATGCCTGCCTCCTGAGGTCTGAAACCCGTCCCTCTGGTCAGCTTCTCTCCAAGCAGCTTTCTTCCTTGTAAATCGAGGATTAGTGGCTCTGCCTCCCCGGGATTAAATGAGCAAATGGGTGTCAAATACTTAGAATACCCTGTTTCCCCAAAAATAAGACAGTGTCTTGTATTAATTTTTGCTCCCAAAGATGTGCTAGATCTTATTTTCGGGGGGTGGGGGGATGCCTTACATGACAGCGAGTAGGTCTTACTTTCAGGGGATGTCTTACTTTTGGAAAAACAGGGTACCTGCTGAGCCCCAGCATCTTAGCTCACCACCTTCTCCTGGGCCCATTCCACTTCTCTTCCCCCAGGACCCCCCAACCCCCAAGATGGCTACAGGCCGCTGGGGACGGGAACCTGCCATGAGGACCAATCACCCTGGGTGTGCCTGCAATTAGACTTCATCCTGTTCATTCAAAACTTTGTACGATGTGTTTTTATTTGTTTTTTGTTTGTTTGTTTGTTTAAAATCCTCACCCGAAGATATTCTCCATTGATTTTATTTTTTAAAAATATATTTTATTGATTTTTTTTTTTTTTTTTTTACATAGAGGAAGGGAAAGGGATAGAAAGCCAAAAACATCCATCAGCTGCCTCCTGCACACCCCCTACTGGGGATGTGCCTGCAGCCAAGGTCCATGCCCTTGACCGGAATGGAACCAGGGACCCTTCAGCCCCCAGGCTGATGCTCTATCCCCGGAGCCACACCGGTTTCGGCTCTCCATTGATTTTTAGAGAGAGTGGAAGAGAGAGGGAAAGACGGAGAGAAGCGCCCATGTGAGAGAGACACATGGATTGGTTGCCTCCTGAGTGGGAGCCCCAGCCAGGACCTGGGGAGGAGCCTGCAACCAAGGTCCGTGCCCTTGATTAGAACTGAACCGGGACAACTCACCCGTCTCAGAGTATTGCTGTGAAGGCTCAAAAGAGAATTGTTGGAAAGCTCTTCTGGCTGAAACCGGTGTGGATCAGTGGATAGAGCATCGGCCTGCAGACTGAATGGTCCCGGGTTTGATTCCGGTCAAGGGCATGTATCTTGGCTGCGGGCACATCCCCCAGTGGGGTGTGTGCAGGAGGCAGCTGATGGATGTTTCTCTCTCATCGATGTTTCTAGCTCTCTATCCCTCTCCCGTCCTCTCTGTAAAAAAATCAATTAAAAAAATTTAAAAAAAAGAAAATTGTTAGAAAGAGCGTTTGTCAGAAATCAAAGAAAAGAAGCTTTCACAGGAAAAGAAGCTTTGGCGATAATGAGTCACATACGGGAAACCCAGAAGCCAAACTCCACTGGGGCTTGAGAAGCAGCCAGCGAAACATGATACACACCAGAGCCACCGAGGGCTGCTTCATTGCCAGGACTGACGTGGTGCCAAGTGCAAAGTGGTACCCTGCTTACCAAAAGTAGGCAGAGCTGCCGAAACGGGTGTGGCTCAGGGATAGAGTGTCAGCCTGCGGACTGAAAGGTCTCAGGTTCGATTCCGGTCAAGGGCATGTACCTGGGTTGCGGGCACATCCCCAGTGGGGGGTGGGGGTGGGGGTGGGGTTGCAGGAGGCAGCTGATGAGTGTTTCTAACTCTATCCCTGCCCCTTCCTCTTTGTAAGAAATCAGTTAAACAAACAAACAAAAAGAAAGCATGCAGGGCTTTTTTTTATTTTTTAAAGGAAAGGCTGTTAACTACAGGAGACAGTTGCATGTAGTTATTTTATTTTATTTTTAAAATATATTTTATTGGGGGGAGAACCAAGATGGCGGCATAGGTAAAACACCTATCTTGCCGTCATACTCAACAATTTTAATACTACAACTTAACGAAAGAACAAACACCTTCCAGAATCACCAGAAAGCTGGCCGAGTAAAAACTCCACAAATAAAAGTGAAGATAAGACACTGTGACTCGGAGGAGCGGCGGCGGACAGCGTTGAAGATTCGCGCAGAGAGAGGTTTGGAGCGCACGTCGCGGAGAGGGCGGGCGGCTGAAAATCGGCCAGTTTTCTCGAACGGGGAGACAAAGACGTCCCACTGGACTGATTCTCCAGCTTTGGGTGATGTCCAGGGAACCCACTATCATACGGTGTGAAAACTGGACAGTGGGAGGGCACGCCGAAGCTCGGGTGCTGCAGGGTCTCCTGGCTTGTGGAGAAGGCAGCTTGCATGAACAGCTCGGCTGTGTGACCATGCAGAGAGCGCTCTGTGACTTGCTTTCTCATTCGGAAAACCGTCAGACTGCTTTGTTTTACGACCCTGGGTGAGACATTGGGCGTTCAGAGTCATTTGGGGAGAATCTGAATTCCCCGGCAGCCGTTGGAACTCGGCAGCGGCTGTCTCTCAGAGGTGCTGGCAGCCATTGCCCCCAGCACAGAGTCCCTGGGGCCGCATAGGGAGGAGCTAGCGCTGTCTGCTTGGCCTGGAGACTCCGCCCCTCCAACCTGAGCACAGCTGAGCTTCATAGACAATTGGCCTGGAGGTCAACCCCTCCAAGCGCTAACAAGGATTAACTGAGCTTAACTTCAGCAAGACTGTGTAACCCATATCCACCTCAGGTAAATGGGGAGGCTGAGCCACTGTCCCTAGTAGGAAGTCTACCACACAAAGCTAATTGACCAACTCAGGGAAGCAGCCACCATGCAGAGACATGGAAAGAAATCAGATGTGAAAGAAATGGAGGGAAAAAAACGACTGGACATAGAATTCAAAACCACGGTTATAGGGTTTTTCAAGAGGCTCCAACAAAAGGTGGAGGCCTATAAGGAAATAAGCGAGACCGACAAGGAAATCAATGAGTCCTACAAGGAAATGAATGAGACCTGCAAGGAAGTGATCAAGACCAATGTGGAAACAAAGGAGACTCTCAAGGATATAAAGGAGTCTCTCAAGGATATGAAAAGGGACCAACCAGAAATTAAGCATACACTGACTGAAATAAAAAATATTACACAAAGACCTAAAAGTGCTCTGGAGCACCCCAAGAACCAAGTTCAAGATTTGAAATACAAAGAGGGAAAATCCACTCAGCTGAAAAAGCAAGAAACCAAAAGAATACAAAAAATTGAAGATAGTGTAAGGGGCCTCTGGGACAACCTCAAGCATACCAACATCCGAATTATAGGGGTGCCAGAAAAAGAGAGAGAGCAAGACAATGAAAACCTATTTGAAGAAATAGTAACCGAAAACTTCCCACACCTGGTGAAAGAAGTGCACCGAACCCCAATATATAGGAACCCTAAGAAGACCACACCAAGGCACATCATAATTAAAATGCCAAGAGCAAAAGACAAAGAGAGAATATTAAAAGCAGCAAGAGAGAAACAGTTGGTTACTTATAAGGGAGCACCCATATGATTGTCAGCCGATTTCTCAACAGAAATGATGCAGGCCAGACGGGAGTGGCAAGAAATATTCAAAGTGATGAACAGCAAGAATCTACAACCAAGATTACTCTATCCAGCAAAGCTATCATTCAGAATTGAAGGTCAGATGAAGTGCTTTGCAGATAAGAAAAAGCTAAAGGAGTTCATCACCACCAAACCAATATTATATGAAATGCTGAAAGATATTCTTTAAGAAGAGGAAGAAGAAAAAGATAAAAGTGTAAATTAGGGACAACAAATACACATCTATCAACAAATGAATCTAAAAATCAAGTAAATTAATAAGCTGATGAACAGGATAAACTGGTGAATGTAACAGAATCCCGGACATAGAGAGGGAATGGCCTGACAACTCTTGGGGAGAAAGGGGTGTGGGAAGTGCAGCAAGAGACTGGACAAAAATCATGCAACTATGGGAGAGGACAGTGGAGGGGGGTGAGGGCGGAGAGTAGGATGGGTACCAGGTGGAGGGGAACTATAGGGGGGAAAAAAGGGAACAATGTAATTAATATACTAAACAATAAAAATGAAGATGAGAGAGAAAAATATATATATATATATTTTATTGATTTTTTACAGAGAGGAAGGGAGAGGGATAGAGAGTTAGAAACATTGATGAGAGAGAAACATCGATCAGCTGCCTCTTGCACGCCCCCTACTGGGGATGTGCCCACAGCCATGGTCCATGCCCTTGACCGGAATGGAACCCGGGACCCTTCAGTCCGCAGGCCGATGCTCTATTCACTGAGCCAAACCGGTTTCAGTATGCATGGCTTTTTAAATGTCGGCTGCAGTGGTCACGAATCACTCCTCTTAAAGCCCTGAATCCAAAATCCAGTCTCCCTCCCTCCCCCTCCCACCCCCAACTCTCCTCATTTATCAGGTCATCTCCGCCAACATTCTGGGTGACAGGCGCCCCCGGGGAACAAGCTCCTTCTTGTTCTCATCTCTTCCCTGGGGAGAGTGTCCCGTGGCCGTGTCCCCAAGCCGGCTTGCAGGGGAAGAAGATGTTCGAAGAGGAAGGGGAGGGGAGGGGGGTAATTCTGATCTCAGTGGCTGTGCAGCTGGAAAAGTCTGGAAAACTCAGGGTGCAGGCTGGGCTAGGTCACAGCCAGGGCCTCAGACTCACCCCTTCACGTCAGACTCTACTGAGTGTCCAGAATGTGCAGGCGCTGGGCTGGGCGCTGACGGTGACAACATTAGCCCCTGGGGCTCAGAAGGTGGCGGGAGAGACGGATGAGGACAGGCTGGTGAGCATGTCGGCAGGAAATGACCTCGTCTTGGACACAAGAGGGTGAGCGCCACAGCTGTTTGTCATGCCCAGCACCCGTTCATCCTTCTTTTTTTTTTTTTAATACATTTTATTGATTTTTTACAGAGGGGAAGGGAGAGGGATAGAAAGTCAGAAACGTCGATGAGAGAGGAACACCCATCAGCTGCCTCCTGCACACTCCCTGCTGGGGATGTGCCTGCATCCAAGGTCCATGCCCCTGACTGGAATCGAACCCGGGACCTTTCAGTCCACAGGCCGACGCTCTATCCACTGAGCCAAACTGGTTTTGGCGCTCTCTCTCCCCCCCCGCCTCTCTCTCACCAGCCCCACCTCCTCTCTTCCTTCCACCCTCTCTAGAAATCAATGGAAAAAATATCCTCGGGTGAGGAATAAAATAATAACAATAATAAATAAAAGTTGTTTTTTTTTTTTAAGACAGAAAACCCAAACACAAAACCTGTCTAACTTTATTTAGCCCAGTGTTAAATGCAGTGGACCATGGACATAATCTTGTGGGAGTGTTCCAGGGAACTCCAGTTTGGGAACTGCAATGCAGGAAGGCAGTGGGGAGTCTCTGGACGTAGGGGAAGGGGCCTCCAGGAGAAACCACGGGCAGGGGACAGCTACCGTGAGCCCCAAGGGCCCGAGAAGAGGGAAGGAGGGGACCTAGATGGCAGGGGCTGGGGCCATCAGAGACGAAAAGGGTGCCTGGGCGAGGGCCATGGTGGGAAGGGGACTGAAAAGTCCAGGGTGCTGCTGGGTGTGGACGGGAGAACAGAGGAGGCTGATGGGAATTCACACTTGGGAAGTGGGAAACGAGGAGTGAGGAGCATCCTTCGCGTACACACCCTCTCGGCCTCTGCCCACTCATGCCCCCACTCCCTCACAGTTGGCCTCCCTGAGGACAGGCCTGGGGAGGAACAGGCAGGGAACAACAGCCGCTGGAAGATCCCAAGGCGTGTTGCCCCACTATACGCAGATCGTGCTACCCTACTATGTGCAGATCATGTTGTCCCACTATGCACAGATCGTGCTGTCCCACTATGCACAGATCGTGCTGCCCCACTATGCGCAGATTGTGTGGTTGTAGAATCGACAGCAGTTGTCCAGGGCCGCTGGGCTGAACGCCGGGCTGGCGCTGAAAGAAAGCAAAGGCTGCAGTCTGACCTCCAGCACTGGCTCTGCTGGCCCTGAAGGCTGTGCAGCCTTGAGAAAGTTGCTCCATGTCTCTGGTCCATCCTTTCTCCCCACGTTTGGTTCCCAAGCGCCCCCCCCCCCCCGCCTCCTCTTCTGGCCACATCAACCGGGGCCATGACCTTTCCGTCCCGGGCCCCGGTGGCCACGCACGCCCCGGCCCTCACCTCTGGAAGGCCTGGCGGCAGCACTGGTACACCTCGAAGCTGCTGCTGCTGAGGGTCGCGTTCAGGAGGCTCGGACAGTTGACCTCGGCCTCCCGGGGCACGTAGAGGATCCCTGTGCGGGGAGAGCAGGTGGTGAGCAGGGTCTAGCCCCTCGCTTCCCACTTGTGGGGACTTCCAAAGAGTCCAGAGTCCCAGAGCCCCCCAGCCCAGCGAGGAATCGGGGCTCTGCGGGCAAGGGACTCACCTGCCACACAGGCGTTCACCAGGGACACGCAGGCCCCTGTGCAGAGCGCCCGCAGCACGATCTGGGAGAAGTCGCTCTTCCGTTGGGGGGCCATGGAGGCTGTGAGGGGGACAGGAATGCTCAGGGCCAGGACTGAAGGGTCCCAGGTTCGATTCCCCAGTAGCTGTGGCTGCAGTGACCTGCGAGGTATCTGTCCCCGTGGTCGCTGAGCCCTGTCTCCTCACCTCTCTGCCAGGAATGCTCAGGACCAGGACTGAAGGGTCCCAGGTTCAATTCCATCCAAGGGCACATGCCTAGGTTGTGGGCTCGATCCCTAGCAGGGCCTTGCAGGAGGCAGCTACTCAGTGATCCTCTGTTTGCTCTGCACCGCTAGCTACAGCCACTGACTCTCCTTCCTCTTCTAGGCGGCCAGGGCATGGACACTGTCCTCCTGACACTGGCCTGACTTGGGCCACTTGGTAGCACCCCACACATCTCCACATGCATCCCCAGAGGCAGATGAAGGAAATGAACCTGAGTCTGGCCGAAACCGGTTTGGCTCAGTGGATAGAGCATCGGCCTGCGGACTGAAGGATCCCGGGTTCGATTCCAGTCAGGGGCATGTACCGTGGCTGCGGGCACATCCCCAGTGGGGGGTGTACAAGAGGCAGCTGATTGATGTTTCTCTCTCATCGATGTTTCTGCCTCTCTACCCCTCTCCCTTCCTCTCTGTAAAAAAAATCAATAAAATATTTTTAAAAAACAACAACCACAAAAGAACCTGAGTCTGGAGTCAGGCGGACCTGGGGTTAAATACAGGTCTAGCCACTGGCCAGCTGCGTGACTTAGGCCATCATGTCACTTCTCCAGGAATCAGTGTCCCCCTCTGTGAAACGGGGTGTTACGAGCCCAGGTCGGGGCGCTGCGAAGAGTGGAAGTGGTTTCTGCAGGGAGCCGGGAGCGGGTGGCCCAGGCCTGCGGGTCCCCTGGGAGCCAGGGTCTCCGGAGAGACAGCCCTGCGCCTCCAGTCCCTCCCCGGCCCCCAGAGCCAGGCTCGGCCTGGGCGGCTCAGCAGCCAAGAACCCATGGAATCCCCAGGCCATGAGACCTCCGTGGCCATCTCCCTCGGGCCTCGCCTTAGACAGAGCGGGGCGCTGAGGCCTACAGGCCCCCAGGAAGTTGTTTCCCAGCCAGGACTAGAACCCAGGTCCCAACAGTCGGGGACACTCAGGACGCCCCCACAAGACTCACTCAGGCCGCCCAGCATGATGCCAATGGAGCTGAGGTTGGCAAATCCACAGAGGGCGTACGTTGTGAGGATTTCTGCTCGGACCTGGAGTTACAGAGGAGGGGTGAGGAGGGAGGGGCTCCCTCAGATGGGACGGGAGCCCCCTACACCACCCAGCTCTCTGGCCTTCACATCATCCACTTGCTCTGTATGTGTTTTTTAAATATATTTTTACTAGAGGCCTGGTGCATGAATTTGTGCACAGGTGGGGTCTGGCCAGCCCATCCTGATTGGGGCCAATGGGGGCAGGGCCAGCCTGGGGGAGGGGATGTGGGATGTGGGAGGTTGGCCAGCCAGTCCCACTCCTTATCGGGGAGGGGGTAACTGGGGGCCAGAGTCTGCATCAAAGCAAGTGGCCATTCCAGGCATTCTGATATTCTGGTCGCTTGGCTTTTATACACACACACACACACACACACACACACACACACACACATATATATATGTACTAGAGACCCAGTGCACAAAATTTGTGCATGTGCGGGGGGTGTCCCTCAGCCCAACCTGCACCCTCTCCAATCTGGGACCTCTCGAGGGCAGTCAAACATCCCTCTCACAATCCAGGACTGCTGGCTCCCAACTGCTCACCTGCCTGCCTTCATGATTGCCCCTAACTGCTTCTGCCTGCCAGCCTGATCACTCCCTAACCACTCCCCTGCCAGCCTGATTGATGCTTAATTGCTCCCCTGCCAGCCTGTTTGCCCCTAACTGCCATCCTCTGCAGGCATGGGTCCCCTCCAACTGCCCTTTCCTGCAGGCCCAGTCACCCCCAACTTCCCTCCTATGCTGGCCTGATTACCCCTAACTGCCCTCCCTGTTGGCCTGATCACCCACAACTGCTCTCCCTTGCAGGCCTGGTCCCTCCCAATTCCCTCCTCTGCTGGCCATCTTGTAGCAGCCATCTTGTGTCCAAACGGGGGCAATCATCTTGTGTGTTGGAGTGATGGTCAATCTTCATATTACTCTTTCATTGGATAGGATTGGTTCAAAGAGGAAGGGAAACGGAGAGAGAGAAACATCAATGGTGAGAGAGAATCATTGATCAGCTGCCTCCTGCACACCCTACACTGGGGATCAAGCCCATAACCCTGGCATGTGCCCCTACCAGGAATGGAACCTCGACCTCCTGTTTCATAGGTGGACGCTCAACCACGGAGCCACACCTGTTGGGCTGTTCTGTCTTGGACCTTGGAACACTCGGTGCTGCCCCCTGCCAGGCCCTGCACACCCACCTCTAAGTCAGGTCAAGCCGCACTACCTCGGGTGCCCTTTGCTCTGCTTAGCTCAGTCACCAGCCTTTCTGGGTGTGATTCAGGCTGGCTCAGTCCTACCAAGCTCTGCACCCAGGGGTCCTTGGGTGACTGGCCCCTTCCCAGTCTTGCACTCCTGTCTCCTATGGACTCTCTGCTGAGAGCTCTGAGGGTGGAGGGATTGTGGCCTGGTGTGGAGAGTGAGGGACATGGAACCCAACCAACTTGGGTTCCAGGCCTGTCCCCAGGTCTGATCAGGTTGAGCGAGCCAATAGCCTCTTCACAGTTCTGTTTCTCCATCTGGAAGGTGGGGAAGACAGCACTAGCCTGGAAAAGCTATCACAAGGATTGTATCATGTATGGGAAACACCAGGCACACAGCACAAGTTTAAGCAAAGTAATTCTTCTCTTTTGCTCTGCACAGTTACCTAATTTTCTGGAAAGAGGGGTTTCGAGCCAAAATGCAGCAATTTGAGAGTAGAGGGGGTTGGGGGATTGGCATAGACCCATACTTCATCCTATCTAATAAAAGAGTAATATGCAAATTAACCATCACTCTGCTTCGACCACAAACCATGCCCATTAATCAATCAGGAATGAGTATGCAAATTAACCCAACGAATATGGCTGCGGCCATGAAGAGAGCAGGAGGGAGGCTTGGGTTTTCCCGGAGATGGAGGAAGCCAAGCTTTCTCCTGGCGGGCCCACTCCAGGCTACAAAGTTTTAATTATAGAAGGTAAACAAATCCCAACAAAAATGGCAGCAGCTGGAGAGAGCAGGAGGCTAGGGTTGCTCCCGGCGATAGAGGAAGCCAAGCTTTCTGCAGCCCTGGCTTGGCCTCCTCTTAAGATTACAAAGTTTCGATTATAGAAGATAAATAAATCCCAACAGAAATGGCTGTGGTCACGGAGTGGTCAGGAAGCTTGGCTCTGCTCCAGGCTACAAAGTTTCAATTGTAGAACATAAATTAATCCCAGATACCAGGGCTTCAGCTTGGGTTGCTGGGGGAGTGGGGCATGGCCGGCCTGCAAAGCACCACAGGCCCCTCACCTAGGCTGTCCCTTGCCCCAAGGAAACCCCACTCTGATCTGGGACACACTTCAGCGCAAACCAGCCGGTCCCCACCCATGCACCAGGCCTCTATCCTATCTAATAAAGGAGTAATATGCATATTGATCATCACTCCAACACACAAGAGGGCTGTCCCCATGTGGTCAAAGGTCCTGCCCCCATGTGGACACAAGATGGCCACCACAAGATGGCCAGCAGGGGAGGGCAGTTGTGAGGGACTAGGCCTGCAAGGGAAGGCAGTTGGGGGCAATCAAGCCTGCAGGGGAGGGTAGTTAAGGGTGACCAGGCTGGCAGAGGAGGGAAGTTGGGGGCAAACAGGCTGGCAGGGGAGCAGATAGGCATCAATCAGGCTGGCAGGGGAGTGGTTAGGGGGTGATCAGGCTGGCAGGCAGGTAAGCAGTTGGGAGCCAGCAGTCCTGGATTGTGAGAGTGATGTCCGACTGACTGCCCATTTAAATGGGCAGTCGGACATCCCTCATGAAGTCTCAGATTAGAGAGGGTGCAAGCTGGGCTGAGGAACACCCTTCCTACCCCCCTGGAACCCCCCTCCCCATGCACAAATTCCATGCACCGGGCGTCTAGTATCATATAAAAAAATCAATTCTACATCATTGAAGTAGATAAATATTGATGTTTTAAACAGCAAATAATACAAAATATAGGATAATTATTAGAGTTACAATGTAGTGTTATCACTCTCATTTTGGAGAGGGGACAGCCGAGGCTCAGAGTGATTAGCTAACTGAGGAAGTTCACACAGCAAAAAGGCGGCTGTGCCAGGTTTTGAACTCAGCTCTGCCTTCAGAGCTCATGCTTCTCACAATGCCATAATGTTCCAGAAATGAAACGCTTAGCAGATTTCTGGAATGGAGAAAACTGTCTACGTTTAGAAACACTAGAAGAAATCCCAAAGGAAAATATTTGGTGTAAAATGTGTAGTAAAAGAAAAATAACTGAACACAAAATAAAGGGGAAAATAAAAGACCAGAAAAATATCTGTAGACAATGTAACGGAAAACCACTAATGTCTTTATACAATAAAGAGGTTATTAAAATTGATATAAAAATACAGCCCTAGCTGTTTGACTCAGTGAGTACAGTGTCGGCCTGCAGACTGAGAGGGGCCCGGGTTCAATTCTGATCCAGGGCACAGGCCCAGCTTACGGCTCGATCCTCAGTAGGGGGCGTGCAGGAGGCATATCCTCGGTAAGGATTTTCAAAAATGGTCCTGTACCTTCCACTGTCTCTAGAGAAGAGACTGCGGGAGGAGCTGAGGATGGGGGGGGGGGGGGGGGGGAGGGGATCTGTGCTTTTTACTCCATATAAACTGTTTTTTTTTAAAGAGTACATTCCTTTACAATGAAAAGACAAAAAGACTATTTCATGTTAAAAGTGCCTCGTCACCCAAGAAACAGAAAAGAACACACGACGCTGTCATTTGCCCATCCAACTAGCAGAGCTTCTTTCCTAAAGAGGCTCCTCTGGCTGCTCCGGGTGTGGTGACGTCGCTGCTCTCAGGCCCGGCTGGGGGTGATCTCAGTGGCTACAGCCCTTTGGGAACGAGGACTCCCCTGTGACTGAGTCATCTCACATCTGGGAAAGGCCCCCAGGAAACGATCCGAGAGCGGGGAGAAGTTCTGTCAACAAACCTAGCCCCGCCTGCATCGCGTATCATCGCCAGATAACGGAATTAACCTGAACTGATGATAAATCAATATCCTTTTTAAAAATATTTTGCTGATTTTTCACAGAGAGGAAAGGAGAGGGAGAGTCAGAAACATCGATGAGAGAGAAACATTGATTAGCTGCCTCCTGCACGCTCCCACCAGAGATGTGCCCGCAACCAAGGCACATGCCCTTGACCGGAATCGAACCCGGGACCCCTCAGTCCGCAGGCCGATGCTCTATCCACTGAGCCACACCGGTCAGGACCAATATCATTTCTGATATATGTAATGTGTGAGGATAGAGGTATCAAAAATGAAGCTTAGCCCTAGCAGATGTGGCTTAGTGGATAGAGCGTCACCCTGTGAACTGAAGGGTCCCTGGCTCAGTTCCAGTCAAGGGCACAGGCCCAGGTTGCGGGCTAGCTCACCAGTGCGGGGCGTGCTGGAGGCAGCCGATCAATGATTCTTCTCATCATTAATGTTTCTATCTCTCCCGCTCCTTTTTTTATTGATTTCAGAAAGGAAGAGAGAGATAGAAACATCCTATCTAATAAAAGAGTAACATGCAAACTAACCGCACCTTCACTATGCCCACAAGCCAATCATAGTGAGTATGCAAATTAACCCAACCAAGATAGTGGTTAATTTGCATATCAACATGCAGAAGACTGCGTAGAAGGAAGCCAAGCACTGCAGAAGAGAGCAAAGCCTCGGAGAAGCAAGCAAGCGGGGCGGGGGAGAAAGGAGGGAGTGAGGCAGAGGAGATGGGAGCGAGGCAGCAGAGAAGAAAGGGACCTGTGCTCAGGCCGCAGGAAGCTCTATTCTTGCATGAATCTTCCTGCAACGGGTCTCTAGTTAATGATAAGAATCACTGATTGGCTGCCTTCTACAGGTCCCCTAACTGGGGATCGAGCCCACAACCCGGGCATGTGGCCTTGACCGGAACAGAACCCAGGACCTTCAGTACACAGGCCGACGTTCTATCTACTGAGCCACACTGGCCAGGACCCTTTTCCACGTTTTTTAAAGGAGAGATGTTGCTCAGGGGCTGCTCAGACCGTGATGAAGAGACGTTAGGAGGTGAGGACCCTTTTCCACGTTTTTTAAAGGAGAGATGTTGCTCAGGGGCTGCTCAGACCGTGATGAAGAGACGTTAGGAGGTGAGTGAGGTCTGGGGCAGGGCGCAGGGAGCAGGAAGAGCAGCTGGGTCATGCCCTGCCTCAGGGAGGGGACCGGGCACTCACGGAGATCCACTGCTTCTGGGCGCCCATCCACTCCTCCGCCCCAGCCAGGCGGCGCTGCTTGTACTGGGAGAGCTCCTGATAGGCCACGAACTCGTTCAGAAACAGCTTGATCCCCAGCAGCTCAGCCACCACCGGGCAGTCCTCCCAGGCGACACCCATCAGGAAAGCCACCGGCCGCAGGATGTAGGAGCAGACGAGCTGAGGGCGACACGAGGTGAGGGAGCCGCTGGGCTGTGCTGGCTGCCCACCACCAACCGCCCCCTGCCCGAGCCCTACCTGGAAGCTGAGCCCCTGGACGGCCACCATGTCGCCCAGCCAGGAGAGGGCGGCGTTGACGAAGGCCAGCACAGCCAGGAAGGCGACCAGGTTGGCGGCGATGTTGGCGACCACCTTCACGGAGATGGCGGCCCCGTTGCTGGCGGCTTCTAAGAGGTTCTGGGCGTCTCTGCGGTTGGGATCGAGAAGCATCTCACCGCCCTGTCCCTGCAAACAGCGGGCCTCTCATCCCACGGGGTCAGAGGAGAACCCTGGGCAATGTGGTCCAGAGCAGAAGGCCCTAGTTTTCCCTTTGACACCAGAGAGAAGGCTGGTCCCAGGCTCCCAGGGCACAGCTGCCCATGGCAGGAGCCCCGAGCCACAGGTGGCTTCCGAGCACTTGAAAGCAGACAGCTCAGAACTGAGGCACGTTAGTTGAAACCGGTGTGGCTCAGTGGATAGAGCGTCGGCCTGCAGACTGAAAGGTCCCGGGTTCGATTCCGGTCAAGGGCATGGACCTTGGTTGTGGGCACATCCCCAGTAGAGGTTGTGCAGGAGGCAGCTGATGGATGTTTCTCTCTCATCAGTGTTTCTGACTCTCTCTCCCTCTCCCTTCCTCTCTGTGAAAGATCAATAAAATGTTAGGGGGAAAAAAAGAACTGAGATATGTTGTAAGTAGAAATCATACACTAGGTTTTTAGAGATTTGGTACCAAAAAAAAATCAATTTAAAAACAAATCATTTTGCCCTAATTGGTTTGGCTCAGTGGATAGAGCATCAGCCTGTGGACTGAAGGGTCCCAGGTTCAATTCCGGTCAAGGGCATGGACCTTGGCTTCGGGCACATCCCCAGTGGGGGGGGGGGGGGTGCAGGAGGCAGCTGAGGGATGTTTCTCTCTCATTGATGTTTCTGACTTTCTATTCCTCTCCCTTCCTGTCTGTAAGAAATCAATAAAACATATTTTAAAAAACCCAAATCATTTTATTAAAATGTGGAGAAGATGATATTTTGGACATGTTGGGTGAATAAAGTACTTTATTAAAATTTCCTGCTTCTTTGTGCGTTTTGAAAGACAGCGACTAGAAGAGGTTTAATCGTATTTCTTTCGGGCAGCGCCGCTCTGGATCTCCAGGGCGGGTGGAGAGGTTGGGGCTGGGTACGGTAGCCCCAAGCGCATTTGTCAAAAGTGCTATCTTCTCGAGACTTCTATTTCTTCTTAAAATATATTTTTATTGATTTCGGAGAGGAAGGGAGAGGGAGAGAGAGAGAGAAACATCAGTGATGAGAGAGAACATTGCTTGGCTGCCTCCTGCACGCCCCCTACTGGGGATGGAGCCCGCAACCCGGGCCTGTGCCCTTGGACTGGAATGAACCCGGGAGGCTTTAGTTTGCAGGCTGACGCTCTATCTACTGAGCAAAACCAGCTAGGGCTATTTTTATTTTTATTTTAATGTTTTAAATATATATTTGTATTGATTTCAGAAAGGAATAGAGAGATAGAAACATTAATGATAAGAATCATTGATCAGCTGCTTCCTGCAGGCCTGCTACTGGGGATCGAACCCACAACCCGGGCATGTGCCCTTGAACGGAACAGATCCTGGGACTCCTCAGTCTGCAGGCCGATGCTCCATTCACTGAGCCAACTGGCTAGGACCCTTTTCAGGTTTTTAAAGGAGAGATGCTCGTCGGGGCTGTTCAGACGTGGTGGAGAGAGGTGAGGCGGTGAGCGGGTTCCAGCCAGTGCTCGCTGAGCGAACACACGACTGACACACGGGTGGCCAGAGGTCAAGGTCGGTGGAAATGGCGGCAAGACCCTCCTCGCCACACAAGACCCAGGCCACTCTCCCAGGCCTTGACCAGCCCACTGTTTCCGCTGGCCCGAGATGGACATGACGATGAAAGAACTGGCTGAAACCGGTGTGGCTCAGTGGATGGAGCGTCAGCCTGTGGACTGAAAGGGCCCAGGTTCGATTCCGGTCAAGGGCATGTATCCTGGCTGTGGGCACATCCCCAGTGGGGGTGGGGGGTGTGCAGGAGGCAGCTGATTGATGTTTCTAACTCTCTATGCCTCTCTCTTCCTCTCTGTGAAACATCAATAAAATATATATTTTTAAATAAATAAATATAAATATAAATATATTTTTATTGATTCCAGAGAAGGGAGGAGAGAGAGATAGAAACATCAATGAATGAGCCCTAACCAGTGTGGCTCAGTGGATAGAGCGTCGGCCTGCGGACTGAAGGGTCCCAGGTTCGATTCCGGTCAAGGGCACGTACCTTGGCTGCGGGCACATCCCCAGTGGGGGGTGTGCAGGAGGCAGCTGATGGAGGTTTCTCTCTTATTGATGCTTCTAACTCTCTATCCCTCTCCCTTCCTCTCTGTAAAAAGTCAAATATATATATATATATATATATATATAAAATTTTTTATTTTTTTTTAAAGAGCAAGAACTGGAGTTGGTGTTTTTCTAAGGGAAGCCACAGAGAGGGCGGTTTACGGCCAGAGGTGAGCCTGGGCTTGGCGGAAGGGCAGAGAGCATGGACCCTGCCTCTACTTCCGCCCTCCCCTACCCACCAGCAGGAGTCCCGCTGTGCTCACCCGGAGCTGAGCTTCACTCCTTCCGAGCTCTTGAACTTGGAGTCCTCCACTTCGGGGTAGACCAGCTTGGAGAGGGCCAGCGCGCAGGGGGCGGCCATCACCGACGCAGCAATCAGAGAGGCGGCGTCGATCTGTGAGAGAGAGATGGGGTCACAGGAGGACGGGGGTTGGGGGGGGAAGCAGTGCAGCCCAGGAGGGCAGGGGCCACTGCGCTCAGCCCTACTGGGATGTCATTACTGCCAGCACTGCTGCCACCGCTGTCAACGATAATTCCTTTTATGGGCAGCGGGGTCCCAGGCTATAGAACATCTCAGATTGTCCCAGGTGTGTCTATCCGTCTGGTGGGTGAGTACCGTATTTTCTGGAAGTATGAGACGACTTTTTAACCCAGGAAAATCTTCTCAAAAGTCGGGGGTCGAAATCAAATCTGATGTTTTTTAATTTTTATTCCGTGTGTGTTGGAAGAGGGGTAGTCTTATATGGCAAGTATATCCCAAACTCTCTATTTTAAGTGGAAAAGTTGGGGTCGTCTTATACGCCCAGTCCTCTTACACGCTGGAAAAGCGGTACAGTTGGCCCTTGAGAAAGCAGGGGTCAGGGACACCGCACACCAACGTGGTCAAACATCTGCATACAGCCCTAGCTGGTGTGGCTCAGTGGATAGAGCATTGCCCTGTGGACTGAAGGATCCTAGGTTCAATTCCAGCCAAGGGCACATGCCTGGGGTTGCAGGCTCGGTCCCCAGTAGGGGGCGTGCAGGAGGCAGTCGATCCATGGTTCTCTCTCATCATTGATGTTTCTTTCTCCCTTTCCCTTCCTCTCTAAAATCAATAAAAGTATTTATTTTTTTAATATATTTTATTGATTTTTTACAAAGCGGAAGGAAGAGGGCTAGAAAGTCAGAAACATCGGTGAGATAGAAACATCGATCAGCCGCCTCTTGCACACCCCCTACTGGGGATGTGCCCGCAGCCAAGATACATGCCCTTGACCGGAATCGAACCCGGGACCCTTCAATCCGCAGTCCGACGCTCTATCCACTGAGCCAAACCGGTCTTGGCAAAAGTATATATATTTTTAAAAATAAATTCTTTCCAAAAATAAATAATAATAATCTGCATATAACCTTTGGCTCCTCCAAAAGTAAACTACTGATAACTTGCTGTTGACCAGAAGCCTTACCCATCCCGGTCAATGAATACATATTTTGTATGTTGTATCCTTACAATAGAGAAAAAGAAAATCATAAAAAAGGGAAAATACAGTGCTTATTGAATAACTAGAGGCCCAAGGCACAAAATTCATGCATGGGTAGGGACCCTAGGTCTGACCAGCAATCAGGCCCATCTGTGAAGTGACCAGCAGATGGGGTGATGGGGGGGCCACTGGCACCCACCTTGGCTGGCAGCCTATTGCCACCAGTTGGCTGGCCCCAACCCTGATAGCTGCCTCCGCTGCTGGTGGTTGCCTTTCTCTTAGGGGGCAGACGCTCAACACAGGAGCTGTCCCTGGTCAGGGGCAGCTCCTGCGTTGAGTGTCTGCCCCCTGGTGGTCAGTGCATGTCATAGCGACCGGTCGTTCTGCCGGTCATTCTGCCATTCAGTCAATTTGCATATTAGGCTTTTATTATATAGGATTTCCCTGTAAAAGTGGGTCCAGACAGCACCAACCCATGCTGTTGAAGGGAAAACTTTAGTGTTACCTCATTTTATGGAGAAGGACACTGAGTCCCCAAAGGATTAAGTCTGACCTGCCCGATATAGAGGAAAAATAAGAATTGGAGCCCACTATGTCTTTTGGCTCAAAGTTCAAAGGTCATCCTTCTCTTCGAGGCTGTCTCCCTTGGACCATTCATACAAGGGCTCATGGGCCATGGGTTTGGGATGGTTTCAGACAAAGTTCACAGAACTTGGGAGTTGGAATGGATCCAAGGGGTGACCTAATTCAACCTTGGACTGTAGGAGTGTCCCCCTATAGAAGATTGCTTCGTGATATATTTTCATATTAAACAGAGAGGAAGGGAGAGGGAGAGAGAGATAGAAACACCAATGATGAGAGAGAATCATTGATTGGCTGCCTCCTGCACTCCCTCCCCTACTGGGGATCGAGCCTGCAACCGGGGCACGTGCCCTGACCAGGAATCGAACCATGATCTGGTTCATAGGTTGACACTGACCCCTGAGCCACACCGACTGGGCTAAGCTTTATTTTAAAAATATTTTTTATTGATTTCAGAGAGGAAGGGAGAGAGAGAGATAGAAACATCCATGATGAGCGAGAATCATGGATCAGCTGCCTCCTGTACGCCCCCTACTGGGGATGGAGCCCAAAACCGAGGCATGTACCTTTGACCAGAATCGAACCTGGGACCCTCCAGTCTGCAGGCCAACACTCTATCCACTGAACCACACCGGCTAAGGCAAGGTCACTTCTTCAATACTCACCTCTTCAAGGCAGCCCTTCACCCCCACTCCTGGGTTGGAGAGCTCTTCCCGGGAAATCTACCCCCCACCACAGCCACCCTTGGGCCCTGGGTCCCGATGGCTCCTGGCCATGCTGACAAACTTCCCAGCAAGACGGCAGAGCTACCTGAGCCCCAGGAATCTCCCTTCCTGGATCTCTCTCCTCACGGTGGCCCCAACCCCTCTGCCTCCCTGTTCTCTTCCGCTGTGTTATTATATGTATATATATATATATATATATATATATATATATATATATTTGATTTTTCACAGAGAGGAAGGGAGAGGGATAGAGAGTTAGAAACATCGATGAGAGAAAAACATCCATCAGCTGCCTCCTGCACACCCCCCACTGGGGATGTGCCCACAGCCAAGGTACATGCCCTGACCAGAATCGAACCTGGGGCCTTTCAGTCCGCAGGCCGACCCTCTGTCCACTGAGCCACACTGCTTTCGGCTCCACTGTGCTATTTACCGAATGGGGAAATTTGAGCCGAGCCAAACACATCCCCGTGGGGAGCGGCCAAGCATTGTCAAGTTGCCATGAAAAACAATGGTTCCCGAAGCTTCACAGCCACAGGGGAAATGACCTCAAAATTGCATCCAGAGCACAACCACAGTGACGGGAAAGTACACTCCGAAGCTGTGCGTGAAACGGAGACCAGAAACACACCGCAACGCCAACCAGTGTTCACCCGTCCCTGGAGAGTCAAGGGTGGTTTTCTTTCTGCTTTTTGTGTGTTTTGAATGTTCACAAGGATATCTATTGCTTCTATAAGCAGAAAAGTAAAATAGACTCCTTCTTTTTAAATTTTACAGTAAGTCAACTGCAGTTCTTAAATTGTATTTTATTTCATTACTAGAGGCCCAGTGCACAACATTGGTGCACTACAGTGGGGGGAGGGTCCCCTCCGCCCCACCTGCGCCCGTTAGCAGTCCAGGAGCTCTTGGGGGATGTCCAACTGATGGCTTAGGCCTGCTCCCTGGGAGCACAGTGACCACCAGGGGGCAGCGCCTGCATTGAGTACCTGCCCTCTGATGGTCAGTGTGTGTCAAAGCGACTGGTCGTTCCTCCATTTGGTCAATTTGCATATTACCCTTTTATTTTATTTTATTTTTGACAACAAATTCTGTTTATTCTACTCAAATCTGTCTACAATCGCCCCTTCTTTTGCACCCCCATTGCCTCCATAGACCTTTATCTATTGCAAAATACCCCTATTTTCCCTCTGCCCTCAGAGAGGATGTAGCCTTCACAAGACACCAGAGTGTATCTTTGTATCTTGGGTGCTTAACACTGGACCCAGTATGTAATAAAAACAGTCGACATTTAGGGATAAATTTAACATAATATATGCAAACCTGTACATTGAAAACCACAAAAAGTTGTTAAAAGAAATTTTAGAAGACAATAAAAATGAAAGATACCATATTCTTGAACAAGTAGAAAACTCATGGTTAAGATGTCAATTCTTCCCCAATTGAATTTAAAAATGTTTAGCAGTGATTTCTTGAAAAGGACATATCTGAAATAAGATATATTCTTCAAGACAAACAGCCTTCATAATGAGTTATTTTGTACGGCAGTACAAAATTTATATAGAAACAATTCACACGTATCTAATGCTTTGATTGACAAACTCAGGTCATAGTTTCTTCCTGATTTCTTGGGCCACTTAGCAACAAATGCCATTTTAATGGGTTTTAAACCTATTGAACAGAAGTTTAAGTTTTGAGGTTATAAAGAGGAAAGTAAGTACACGGACTTCCTTTTCCTGCTTGGGTTGAAATGTTAAATTAGATGAAGTAATTTTAAACTATAGTCAGCGGATCAACCAAGTGCCTGTTTCCGTGTCTGCTTGACTGATGGGCTTGGAAATAAACAGGTGTGAGCACGAGACGGGCTGTCTCTATAAGAGAAGCACCTGGAGCATTTGGCAGAATAAAGGGAGTTCCCTTGGCAGTTCATATAGAGCTACTTTTTCCTCTGGTTTTATACGTAAGAGCAAAATTCCGTTGACAGTAAAGGCTGCCCTTTAAGAAATAAATGCATATTGCCCTTTTATTATATAGGATGTTTTTAGAGAGTGGAAGGAAGAGGGAGAGACAGAGAGAGGGAAACATCGACATAAAAGGGACTCATCGGTTGGTTGCCTAACACCAGAACCTGCGATCGAGATACGTGCCCTTCACCGGAATCGAACCCCCGGCAGGCGAGGCTCTATCTGCTGAGCCACACCGACTAGGGCCGCAGTTCTTACCCTTTAAATATAAAGGACAAGAAGGCCGAAACCGGTGTGGCTCAGTGGATAGAGCGTCGGCATGCGGACTGGAGGGTCCCGGGTTCGATTCCAGTCAAGGGCATGGACCTTGGTTGCAGACACATCCCCAGTGGGAGGGGAGGGGGGGTGCAGAAGGCAGCTGATTGATGTTTCTCTCTCATCGATGTTTCTAATTTTCTATCCCTCTCCCTTCCTCTCTGTAAAAAATCAATAAAACATATTTTTAAAAAGAGAAAGGAGGAGAGAATAAGAGGAATCTTCCTATAAGTCAGAGGCTGAGGGCAGAGCAAGGACACAGCAAGGAAGTGCCTTGAGGAGGGAGTGGAAGGAGAGAGAGGGTTTGGGGTGGGAAGAAGGCAGGGCTGGGGGAGAAGGTCCGAGGCTGCTGCAGTGGCGGCCGCGAGCCAGGCGAGGGCAGAAGAGAGCTTCTCTGATACCAGACTTCTCTGGTGCTGTACGTTCCGGAGTATAAAACAACTTTTTAACCCAGGAAAATCTTCTCAGAAGTCGGGGGGCGTCTTATACGCCGGGTGGTTATGATGGGCGCTGCTCACTCGCCAGGGACTTGCCCGGCACTTGCTCTCTCTCTGGTGTTTGTTCTCTTCCTCCTGTCAGCGTCAGTTCCAGTTTGGCTGACAGCTTAGAAACACACAGCATGGCAGCTCCCATGGTTCTCTGTCTCATCCTTCCTTTCAGCTTCAGAGTGGATCAGGAAAAGTTCAATCCACTTGCACTGTTGTATGTTTACGTGTTTGATGACAAACAGCCAAGGGACAGTTTTCCTGCTAAGTACCTGCATGTCATAAGCATCGGAATGAAGATGACCGTCTTGAAATCAAATCTGACGTTTTTTACATTTCTATTTGCTGTGCGATGGAAGAGGGGTCGTCTTATACGGCGAGTATATACCAGACTCTGTATTTTAACGGAATGAAGATGACCATCTTGAAATCAAATCTGACGTTTTTTACATTTTTATTTGCTGTGCGATGGAAGAGGGGTCGTCTTATACGGCGAGTATATACCAGACTCTGTATTTTAACTGAATGAAGATGACCATCTTGAAATCAAATCTGACGTTTTTTACATTTTTATTTGCTGTGCGATGGAAGAGGGGTCGTCTTATTCGGCGAGTGTATCCCAGACTCTGTATTTTACCTGGAAGAGGTGGTGGTCGTCTTATACGCAGGGAAATACGGTCGGTGCTGTTCACGGGGACGCAGTGGGGGCTGCCAGACAGAGGCTGTGAATGGAGATCTGGGCATTGGCTGGTCCTGGCAGCCCCGGCACATCCTGTAGAGCCACAGGGAGGCGGGCACCGGGCCCCTACTGCCCGGGGCTGCCTGGACTTGTGCCCGAGCAGGGGAAGGAGAGCAGGGCGGGGTAAGGCAGGTTGTGGAAAAGAGACAGGGTTCTTCCAGGATTTTAGTCTGAAGTAACGGCAGCCAACTCATCCAGCAGAAAGAAGAGCCTTTTTTTTTTTTAACTCGCTGTGAGACCTCGCATCAGGTGAAGACAGTCAAAGGCCCTGAGCCCTGAAAACATTATGGCATCCCCTCCCCGATACACCACCATGAAAAGAAGCTTCGGGAACAGTTTTTAAATATCAAATACCTTCCTGCCGAAACCAGTTTGGCTCAGTGGATAGAGCGTCGGCCTGCAGACTGAAGGGTTCCGGGTTCGATTCCGGTCAAGGGCATGTACCTTGGTTGCAAGCACACCCCCAGTAGGAGGTGTGCAGGAGGCAGCTGATCAATGTTTCTCTCACATCGATGTTTCTAACTTTCTATCCCTCTCCCTTCCTCTCTGTAAAAAAAAAAAAGAAAATCAATAAAATATATTAAATAAATATCAAACACCTTCCTAAATCCACTGGAGGTAGAATGGGCGGGAGGAGGGGGTGCGCCTTTCCTAAGCCTCAGTGGGAAGCAGGTGACCTCGATCATTCTAGATGGGAGGGTGCCAGGCCAGAAGGCAAAGCCAAGATAACTTTAAAGTCACAAGGCTGCCCTCCCTGCCCAGGCAGCTCTGAGGGGTGTGGGGTGTGGGGTGTGGGGTGCAGGATGCGGGGTGCGGGGTGAGCTAACCAGTGCAGCCCCATGTCCTGAGGGAGAAAGTGCTGAGGGGCAACCTGGCTTGTCCTCGAGCCTGCCCCTCGGCCAAGGACAGGAGTGAGAGGTGGAATTGGGGACCACAGAAGAGGACAGTGGGGGTCCTTCTGTCACCCCCGACCCAGACACACACAGCGTCAGGGGCAGAGAGAGGCAGACACGGCCCCCTCGCGAGCCGGACTCAGGAGCACCGCATCGTATGGATGAATGTGCCCACTCATCCGCTCACTGCTCGGCATTCAGGTCGTTTCTTGTTTTGTTCTGCTATTGCAAATAATAATGGAAGTTTGCATATTTGACCACTTGTGAAAATATGTCTGCATCCCAATATTCCTAAGTGGGTCAGACGTAAGTCTTTTTAAAAATATATTTTATTGATTTTTTTACAGAGAGGAAGAGAGAGGGATAGAGAGTCAGAAACATCAATGAGAGAGAAACATCCATCAGCTGCCTCTTGCCCACCCCTTACTGGGGATGTGCCAGCAACCAAGGTCCATGCCCTTGACAGGAATCGAACCGCGGACCCTTCAGTCCACAGGCCGATGCTCTATCCACTGAGCCACACCAGTTTTGGCCAGAGGAAAGTCTCTTAAAACTGGGGCAATGGCAAGATATGTACACATGTAATACTTTAGTCAATAAAAAAAATAAACAATACAATAAAAATAAACTGATTGATGGAAGGTTTACAGCAAAGGACACTCCCGTCAGGAGTGTGTTCCTACCCCAAAGGAGATGTAGGCCCCCAGCAGGGACCCGGCGATGGTGGCATACCCTCCGGTCATGACGACGTGGATTTCAGAGAGCGTCATGTCCCCCAGGTAGGGCCGGATCAGCAGAGGGGCCTCCGTCTGCGGGCAGACAGGATGTCAGGCAGAACCGGTATCTGGGGGGCTCCCTCCTCACCGGACTGGGCAGCCCCCAGTGAGTGCTGGGGTCCCAGGGGGAGAGAGGGCAGGTGGGGCGTCAGCCTGGCTCTAGACAGGGTGGTCTCCACAGGGAGGCTGCTGACGGGCACGAGGGCAGGAGGCTGCAGGACCCACCTGGCTCACAAAGATGTTCCCAGCCACGCTCAGGGTCTCGGTGGCAGTGGTTCCCATGGTGACCTGCATCAGCCAGGCGATCTAGGAGCAAGCAGGGCTGGCGTCAGCAAGTCCCAGGGGAAGAGAGAGGCAGGGATCGCCTCACAAGGCTTCCTCCCAACCCCCAACCCACCCAGGAGCCCCCTCACCCACATTTCCACCAACAGGTCCAATCGTCTTACCCTTCCAACCCCAACTGACCGGGACTTACCACCCATGAATAAAGGATTCCTTGATCAAATATATTTGAGAATTACTGTACACACACACACACACACACACACACACACACATGCACGCACACGCGCGCGCACATACACTTTGGAGATAACTACTACCTATTAGTTCAGTAAAGGCTCTGAGAAGTCCCACACAAGACTTTTTAAATTTGTTAGCATCAAAAAACCACTCCAGCTGAGACTGGTTGCCTCAGTGGATAGAGCATAGGCCTATGGACTGAGAGGTCCCAAGTTTGGTACCGGTCAAGGGCATGTACCTTGGCTGTGGGCACATCCCCAGTAGGAGGTGTGCAAGAGGGAGCTGATCAATGTTTCTCTCTTATCCATGTTTCTAGCTTTCTGCCCCTCTCCCTTCCTCTCTGTGAAAAATCAATAAAATATTTTTAAAAATACTTGACTATGGTATCTCTTTACCAAAGTAACATTTTTTAAAAGTATATTTTATTGATTTTTTTTACAGAGAGGAAGGGAGAGAGATAGAGTTAGAAACATTGATTTGAGAGAAATATCGATCAGCTGCCTCCTGCACACCCCCTACTGGGGATGTGCCCGCAACCAAGGTACATATCCTTGACCAGAATCGAACCTGGGCCCTTTAGGTCCACAGGCCGACACTCTATCCACAGAGCCAAACCGGTTTCGATCCAAGTAGCATTGATTAAGCTGCTATGGAACCAGAGTTTCATGAAAAAGGCTTTGGAAATGCTGTATTAGAAAGTTCTTCCTTTCGATCAAGATGAAATCTGTTTCCCTAGAATTCCTCCTTCCTGTGGGTACCTCCTAGGCTTCCCCTCCCGACATGTTTGGAGACAGCTGTCCTGTCCCTAACCTCCTCCACGCTAGCCTTCTCTTCCCCAGGCCTGTCACCGCCGCCTCCTCTGTGGAGCCCTGCTCGCTCCTCTGATGGCTCAGTTTGCCGTAGTCCCTGAGTGACACACATTCTCCAGATCCAGGCATCTGCCTCCCTCCCGCCACACTCTGTGAACCCTTAACCTCAGGCGGTTTCTGCATTCCCAGCAGCCACCTGATGGTTCAGGTTTATCCTGAGCTCAGTCAGCTAAAAACTCACAATCTTTTGCCGGTGCAATGCTGTCTCCTGCATACTTTTAAAAATATATATTTTTTATTTATTTTTCACAGAGAAGAGGGGAGAGGGATAGAGAGTTAGAAACATCGATGAAAGAGAAACATCCACCAGCTGCCTCCTGCACACCCCCCACTGGGGATGTGCCCGCAACCAATGTACATGCCCTTGACCGAAATTGAACCCGGGACCTTTGAGTCCGCAGGCCGATGCTCTATCCACTGAGCCAAACTGGTTTCGGCTGCATCCTGGTTTTGTGTGGCAGATTTTATGACAATAAGCACAGGATTTGGCATTTGTACCAGCTAAATCCGGCCAATGCAGCCCCCTGCTCCAGTCTCGCAAGATTTTTGGTACAAATTATTTTTTCCTCTAACATTTCTTTTCAACCTGCCCTCAGTTCTACAAAATTGCTTCCCACAGAGATTACCCTGGATTGCAGTGCCATTTCAGCCTAGTAATCATGACAATAGCCTCTGTGAACAGATGTTTGGATAGCAGTAGATTTGGAAAAGGGTCGGGGGTTGGAGAAGGGTTTGAATCATGGGAGCAAGGCATTCTGGAAGAGTGCGAGCCCCGGGTGTAGAGGGCCCCCAGGGAAGGCACCTGAGCCTTCTTTAAATCAGTGTCAGCTGAATCTGAGGTGCAAGGCAGAGCCGTGTCTTGGAAACACATCCACCAAAAGGGCTGGATGCATTATTAGACTGACTCTTAACTTGCTTCAGGTGTCGGGAAGAGGGCCTTGAAATGTAGATTCAGCTGAGACCTGAGAATGAGGGAATGAGTGGGGCCTGGGCCCACTTAAGCTCCTTTGATTTTAAGTCTTTTCATGTGAAACCCCTTTCTGGTTTAGTATAAATAAACACGCTGCGTTTGGGTTGGAATTCCCTGTCTCTCCATCAGAGAGGACAGAGATTCCACCCGGCCCCAGCTTTATTTCTACTTCTGTGTCGTCTGTTCTTTCCTATTATTTCCCAATCCCCAGGTCCTCTGCTCAGTCACTGGACCCACTTTCATTTCCGCGCTGGAAGGAGAGAAAACACCCCCAACCCCTGGGGGCAGGTGTCTCTGGCCCAGGCTACAGCGTTGGGACCCACCTTCAGGATCAGCCACTGCATGAGGCCCACGTGGTAGAGGATCGACATGACGCAGCTGAAGAAGACGATGATGGGCAGGACCTGCGGGCAGAGCAGAGGCCCCGGGTGAGAGGCAGCAGGTGGCAGGGGCCAGGCAGGGCCCAGACACCAGGCAGCCTCTCCATTAAGGCCTGACAGGGTCCGGGAAGAAGTTCTTTTTTTAAAAATATATGTATATTATTGATTTTTTACAGAGAGGAAGGGAGAGGGATAGAAAGTTAGAAACATCGATGAGAGAGAAACATCCATCAGCTGCCTCCTGCACACCCCCCTCTGGGGACGTGCCTGCAACCAAGGTACATGCCCTTGACCGGAATCAAACCCTGGATCTTTCAGTCTGCAGGCCGACGCTCTATCCACTGAGCCACACTGGTCAGGGCTTAATATATTTTCATTCATTGCAGGGAGAGAGAGAAACATCAACGGAATCCTTGACTGGCTGCCTCCTGCACACTCCCTACTGGGGATGTGCCTGCAACCAAGGTACATGTCCTTGACCCAAATTGAACCCAGGACCTTTCAGTCTGCAGGCCGATGCTCTATCCACTGAGCCACACTGGTCAGGCAGAGAAGAAGCTCTGAATTCAGTTCATGGGATCACATACGTGGTCTGTCCCCTAAATACTGACCATCTCCCCAGCCCCCCCTCCCTCCCTCACCACAGAGGAGGCCTGTAGCACAGAGATAAGATGTCTTCCTCTAGTTCTTTTCGGTGAATCCTCACCCAAGGGTATTGTTTTCCACTGATTTTCAGGGAGGATGGAAGAGAGAGGGGGAGGCAGAGAGAAATACTGACGGGAGAGGAACACACCGATGGGTTGCCTCTGCAGGAGCCCTGACCAGGGGCTAGACCAGGAAAGAGCCTGCACCTCAGGTCCATGCCCTTCACTGGAATCGAACCCGGGACCTTCCGGTCTGCAGGGCAACGCTCTATCCACTGAGCCACACCGGCTGGTGTTCTCTCTCTCGCTCTCTCTCTCTCTCTCTCTCTCTCTCTCTCTCTCTCTCTCCCCCGCCACTGTCTGTCCTTCGCTGTGAACTCACTCCCTGGCCCATGACTCTGGCCTCCACCTCCTTCCTGTGCATTGGGCCTGAGTTAGGGCCATTCCTCTGGCTCCGAGTGAGACCCTTTATGGACCGGCAGCCAGCGTTTCCTCCGTCACCTTGTTCCCTATTTTTAAATATATATATATATCATATTGGTGTTTCACAGAGAGCAAGGGAGAGGGATAGAAAGTCAGAAACATCCATCAGCTGTCTCCTGCACACCCCCCACTGGGAAATTGCCTGCAAGCAAGGTACATGCCCTTGACCGGAATTGAACCTTGGGACCCCGAAGTCCGCAGGCCGACTCTCTATCCACTGAGCCACACCGGTTATGGCCTGTTACTTTATTGTAGACCAGCGGACACCAGTTGGCAACCACTGCTGTAGACACTCCTGAAGACACGTGTAAGCAAGAAGAAAGTTCCCAAATCCAACCCTTTCAGAGAAAACGATTTTGTTGTGTGGCCTTCTATGCAAGTATGAAGGTGGTGTAGACATTTTTTTGAAATATATTTTGCTAGCTGGTTTGGCTCAGTGGATAGAGCATCAGTCTGTGGACTTGAAGGGTCCCAGGTTCGATTCCGGTCAAGGGCATGTACCTTGATTGCAGGCACACCCCCAGTAGGGGGCATGCAGGAGGCAGCTCATCGATGTTTCTCTCTCATTGATGTTTCTAACTCTCTATCCCTCTCCCTTCCCCTCTGTAAAAAAATCAATAAAATGTATTTTTAGTGTATATATACATATATATATGTTATTAATTTTAGAGAGGAAGGGAGAGGGAGGGAGAGAGAGATAGAAACATCGATGACAGAGAAACATCGATGAGCTGCCTCCTGTATGCCCCCTACTGGGGATGTGCCAGAAGCCAAGGTACATGTCCTTGACCGGAATCGAACTGGGAACCTTTCAGACTGCAAGCCAATGCTCTATCCACTGAGCCAAACCAGTTTCAGCTAAAAAATATATGCGTTTTTTTTTATATTGATTTCAGGAAGGGATTGGGAGGGAGACATAGAAACAACAGTGATGAGAGAAATCATCACTTGGCTGCCTCCTGCATGCCCCCTACTGGGGATCAAGCCCACAACATGGGCATGTGCCCTTGACTGGAATCGAACCGGGACCTTCCATCCGCAGGCCGACGCTCTATCCACTAAGCAAAACCGTTTTGGCTCACCTTGCTCCCTATCACATAGCTATTGCTTCTCTTCTCTAATTCTGAGCCTCACCGATTCTTCCTTCAAAGTTTCTCTCCCTCCGCTGCCCCGTCTCCTGGCCACGCCCCCACCCCGGGCTGCCTCACTGCAGGCTGATCTCCAGTCGCCAGGAGAGGCCACAATGCTGATGTGTCCCAGGGGAGGGTGAATGCAACAACCTGAGGGATGGCCACACAGTAGCGAGCACTGAGGTTGGGAAGCAAGAATGAGGCAGTTCTCTCTGGAATGATTTCCAAGACACCCTGTTTCCCCAAAAGTAAGGCATCCCCCTGAAAATAAGATCTAGCACATCTTTGGGAGCAAAAATTAATGTAAGACACTGTCTTCTTATTTTCAGGGAAACAGGGTAGTCGTTAAATACAAAAGAGAAGCCGAAACCAGTGTAGCTACTGATTGGCTGGTGGGCGTGGCTGGTGGGTGTAGTGAAGGTGTGGTCAATTTGCATATTGCTCTTTTATTAGATAGGATATATGTTGATTTCAGAGAGGAAGGGAAAGAGAGAAGGAGACAGAAACGTCAATGATGACAGGGAATCACTGGTCAGCTGCTTCCTGCACGGCCCACACCGGGCCTGTGCCCTGACCGGGAATCGAACTGTGAACTCCTGGTTCATAGGCTGACACTCAACCTCTGCTCCATGCCAGCCAGGCGACAAAACGTTTTTAAGAAGATGGGGTACCCTGCCGAAACCGGTGTGGCTCAGTGGATGGAGCATCGGCCTGCGGACCAAAAGATCCCGGGTTCGATTCTGGTCAAGGGCATGTACCTTGGCTGTGGGCACATCCCCAGTGGAGGGTGTGCAGGAGGCAGCTGATGGATGGTTCTCTCTCATCGATGTTTCTGACTTTTATCCCTCTCCCTTCCTCTGTGTAAAAAATCAGTAAACTATATTTAAAAAATAACAAATAAAAAAATACAAAAGGGAAGGTGTGGAAGAGGGTGCTGTTACACGTGTAGAAAAGGGTGGGTGGCATTGCTGTGCTCCTGTGTGGGCACGCAATATCACCAGAAGGATCTGTGAGTGCCTGGGATGGCAGCTGCCTTGGGGAGGGAACGGGGTGACTTAGGGGCGGGGACCGGCGGGGGGGAGCCCCACTTTTTACTATAACCCCCTTTGTTCTGTTGGAACGTGTGATCCGTTCCAAACAGGTTTGAAATAATAAGTGGGGCCGAGTTGATAACAACATGGAAGCATTCTTATGCTAAATGGTGGGTGGAGGAGTTAGAATCTCACCACCATTGGAGAGTGTTATGCCAGTTCACTGAACATTGGGGGCAGCTTCTCTGTGTGAGGTGAGTGGTGGGGGGCGTTCTGTTTCTTCTTCATCTACGTCCAGTTTCTCATCTGCTCCTCCAATTTCCTTTCTTTTTTTGGTTAATCCTACCTGAGGATATTTTTCCACTGATTTTTTAGAAAGAGTGAAAGAGAGCCGAACTGGTTTGGCTCAGTGGACTGAGGACTAAAGGGTCTCGGGTTCGATTCCGGTCAAGGGCATGGACCTTGGCTGTGGGCATATCCCTAGTGGGGGGGGGGGTGTTACAGGAGGCAGCTGATGGATGTTTCTCTCTCATCGATGTTTCTGACTTTCTATCCCTCTCCCTTCCTCTCTGTGGAAAATCAATAAAACATATTAAATTTAAAAAAAAGAAAAAAGAAATACAGGTGGGGCCTAGGGGCAGGTGTCATTCAGAGGAAGCTGCGCTGAGTGAGAGAGATGGACTGAGGCCAGGGTCCTGGGTCATCGTCATGAAGGGTGACAGGAGTGGTAGGTGGAGGGGACAGAAGAAGCAGAGACGCTGGAGGAAGGCCAGCAGGCAAGGACAGCTCTTCCAGAAGGCACGGTTGGCCAGCTGTGCCAGACGCACCGAAGAGCTCTGGGGAAATAAGGACTGAGGTGGGCCCTTGGCACAGGGATTCAGGGGTCCCTGGTGCCTTGATGAGAGAGTGTCAGACCGGGGCAGGGGGAGAGGGGGGACACAGAGGCCAGGCATCAGTGAACCAGGGAGGAGCGGGACAGGAATAAGCAGAAAGAGATCTAGCTGGTGTGGCTCAGTGGATAGAGAGCGTCAGCCTGCAGACTGAAGGGTCCTGGGTTCGATTCCAATCAAGGGCATGTACCTCAATGGCAGGCTCCTTCCCGGCTCAATGTGACGTATTTCTCTCCCATCATATTTCTCTCTGTCTTTTCCTGTCTCTTCCATTCTCTCTGAAAATCAATGGAAAAATATCCCCAGGTGAGGATTAAAAAAAAGAAGAAGTAGTAAGAAACAGCAAGGGTAAAGGTCTGTGGAGAAGCTTTCTACCCTGTTCGCCAAAAATAAGACAGTGTCTTATATTAATTTTTGCTCCCAAAGGTGCGCTAGGTCTTATTTTCGGGGGGGGGGTGCCTTATATTACAGCAAGTAGGTCTTATTTTCGGGGGAAGTCTTACTTTCGGGGAAACAGGGTAGGTGGGAAGGAAGAAGGGCTGGAGTAGAGACGGGTGGAGGGAGGGTTGTTGTTGTTTTAAGAAGAGAACCTTGAGCAATCGGAATCGGGCTCTAGTTCAAAATGCACGGGGAGGACAGCGTGGCCCTGTGAGAATAGAGACCGCTCCCGGCAGCTGCCATGGAGACCAGACAAGATGAGAGGGGTTTTCCTTCCCTTTCCTTCCCACGGAGGTTGTGGGATTGATTTATCTGGACCTGCTCCACCTGGCATCTGTCACCCACATCACTGCCCTGGGGGGTTGGGGGGGTGGGGAGGGTGTCGCCTGACAGGGAACGAAGGCCCCGTCTGGACAAACCCCTTCCCGTCCTGTGACTCCTGGTGCCTGCCTGGTGCCGGACACACCCCCAGCACGAGGGCTGCTGACATCACTCTGCCGGCCCCTCGGAGTGAAACATGCGGAGGATCACGTACTGTCTAGACAGCCTGTCCCAGTTGTCATGCGAGGTGACTGCCCTGCAGGCTGGCAGAGCGGCAGAGAAGGCAGGCCAGGACGGAGGATGCCCGGGAACCAGGACATTCTCTCTGTGAGATGGGGATCGATCGCCAAAGGAAGGCTGTGCTTTGGATTAAATGGTGACTCCTTCCCGACTTAGTCTCCATCTATTTCCCAGTCCCTCCCCTGAAAATGGTAATGACTAAATCCAATGGTACTTTTTTTAAAATATGCTTTTAAAAATTTATTTTAGAGAGAGAGAGAGGAGGAGGAGGAAGAGGCATAGAGAGAGAAACATTGACAAGAGAGAAACGTTATCAATCAGCTGCCTCCTGATGCCCCCTCCAAGGGATAGAACCCACAACCTGTGTACCTGTCTAGGGAGGGGAGATGCATGGGAGGGAAGAGAGATGGACTTGATCTTTCTAAGGTGGGATATTTAATCCTAAACAAGGTCCCCGAGGCCAATGGGACCTTCCAGCCAGGAAACTTCACAAGTTGGGATGCTGAGGCTGTGAGATGCTGGGTGCCCCCCACCCCAAGGTCACACACCTGCCAAGAAACAGAGTAGCCCCTGCCCGCCAAGCAGCTTGCCAGGGCCCTGCATGACTCTGAGGAGCTCTGCTCTCTGCCAGCCCTGGGGCCTCATTTCTGTTTCGGGGCAGCACCCATCCCCTCCACTGGTAGCCTGAGCCCAGGGGATAGCTGATCACCGCTTTGTGGGTTCTCAGAGCAGGCTGTGCCTGCTAGTACCAATGTTCACCCATAACCCAGGGCCTCATTAGCATATTGTGCTTTTATTATTAGACTAGAGGCCCGTTGCAGGAAGATTCCTGCAAGAATAGGGCTTTCTCAGGCCTATTCCGGCAAGAATTGGGCTTCCTGTGGCCTGAGCAAAGCAGAGAAGGGAGTGAAGCTCACCGCCTCCTGCCGCCCTGCACTTTCCCTCTCGCCCCACGCTGTCACCCTGGAAAGATTCCACTTTCTGCTTTCCCTCCCTCCTCCTTCTATGCTGTCGTCAGTCTACGCTCTTTGCCTGTGTATGCAAATTGACTGCCATCTTTGTAGGGTTAATTTGCATGCTCACTCTGATTGGCTGGTGGGTGTAGCTGAGTGATGGTTAATTTGCATGTTTCTCTTTTATTAGTGTAGATGGGACCAGTGAGTTGATTCTATGTTGTGTGAGGCTGTTACTGTTACTGGACAAGTGATTCTCAAAGTGTGATCCCTGGACCAGCAGCACCACCTGAGAACTCATTAGAAATGCAATTTCTGAGCCAAAACCAGTTTGGCTCAGTGGATAGAGCGTCTGCCTGCAGACTGAAAGGTCCTAGGTTTGATTCCGTTCAGGGGCATGTACCTTGGCTGCGGGCACATCCCCAATGGGGGATGTGCAAGAGACAACTGATGGATGTTTCTGGCTTTCTATCCCTCTCCCTTCCTCTCTGTAAAAAATCAATTATATATATATTATGATTTTTATATATATATGATTTTTTTTTTTTACAGAGAGGAAGGGAGAGGGATAGAAAGTCCGAAACATCAATGAGAGGGAAACATCGATCAGCTGCCTCCTGCACACCCCCACCTGGGGATGTGCCCACAACCCACGTACATGCCCCTAACCGAAATCAAACCTGGGACCTTTCAGTCCACAGGCCAACACTCTATCCACTGAGCCAAACCAGTTTCGGCAAGAAAATATATTTTAAAAAAAAGAAATGCAATTTCTGAGGACACCCCGCCACACACACAGAGAGACACACACCCGGCCCAGGGCCGCTGCAGACTCTGCTGGTGCTGCTGATCTGGACACGGCCCTCCGAGAACCACACCTCTGAGCAGATGTCACGTCTTCACCAGGAAGCAGATTCCAAAGGCAGGACCAAACCCATCTGGACAGAGCCCTGCCACTTCCTCTCCCTGGAGGGAGCTGAGCAAACCTCCCCACCCCCCCAGGCCCAAGGCCCGCACACTGCAGCCCCAGGCAGCCAGGAACCACAACAACCCGAAGGGAGAGGATGCCGCAGACTGATGGCTGCAACACCGCCAACGTACAGAAAAGCGGACAAACTGGACGTGCCTCCTGACTTCCTGCTGACCTCACCGCCCGCTCCTGCGCCTGCCCCTGCCTGTCCCAGCGCCTCAGAGGCTCTGCTGATGCCGCCCTCTCTCAAAGCTCCCCTGGCTCCCACGTCCCAACTCCCTCCTGTGCAACCCAACTTGGTCTCCATCTATTTCCCAGTCCCTCCCTGAAATGGGGATGACTAAATCCAATGGTACTTTTTAGAAAAATAAGCTTTAAACAATTTATTCTAGAGAGAGAGAGAGAGGAAGGAAGAGGCATAGAGAGACAGAAACCTCGACAAGAGAGAAACAGCATCAATCAGCTGCCTCCTGATGCCCCCTACTGGGGATAGACCCCACAACCTGGGGACCTGCCCTAATAGGGAATTGAATCGTGACTTCTTGGTTCCTAGGTCGACACTCAACCACTGAGCCACAGCCGTCAGGCAATGCAATGGTACCTTTCAGTCCTTATTTTATTCGGGGTGTTTTTTGTCCTTGTCCTAGTTACTATACACACACACACACACTAGAGGTCCGATGCACAAAGATTCGTGCAAGAACGGGCCGTCCTTCCCCTGGCTGCCGGCACCATCTCCGCTCCGGCCAGAGCCGCCTTTCCATCTCCCCACGCAGCCCAGAGGCCCAGAGCAGCTGGGGTGGTACGGAATGCCTGCGTCGCGCCCTAACCCTGGCTGCTTCCTGCTGGCATATGCAAATTAACCTGCTGTTTTTCTTGGGTTAATTTGCATACCCACTCCTGATTGGCTGGTGGGAGTCATGAAGGTATGGTCAATTAGCGTGTTTGTCTTTTTTTTTTTTTTTCTCCCCTAAATGTGGCACTGTTGACCACCAGTATTACAGAGGCTGCATCAGGCAGACACCCCAAAATCCCCGGGAGGTGAGACCATTTCTTTCTCCCCAGGGCTTCCTTAGAAAGACCGTGTGAGCAGCACTGCTGAGCTTAGCAAGCGAGTGCACGCTCCAGAGGCCGGAGAGTTAGTGCAGGGATGAGCACACATGTGCTCCAGCTCAGCCAGAGCCGGGCAGGATGCAGGAGCTGGAGGGGGGGAGCGTCCTGTGGGTGGAAAGTTACCAGAAGGAGACAGGGCCAAGGTGCGATGACTAATCAAATGATTCGGCCAGGCTGCCACCTCAGCTGTGCTGGACGCCAGGCCAGGGGCGGTGGAGGCTGCAGAGCCTCCCGCAGGGGCCCAGCTTCCTGGAGGAGGGAGGAGCTGGATGCTGGCCCGGATGAAAGCGGCTTGCATTCTGAAAATCTGAACGAGCCCAGAGAAGCCTTCCCTGGGCTGACATGGGCCAAGGGCCTTGGACTGGGTCCATGTGATTCATGGAAAGAACCAAAGGAGCCGAAACGGGTTTGGCTCAGTGGATAGAGTGTCAGCCTGAGGGGTCCCGGGTTCAATTCCAATCAAGGGCATGGACCTTGGCTGTGGGCACATCCCCAGTGGGGGGTGTGCAAGAGGCAGCTGATGGATGTTTCTCTCTCATTGATGTTTCTGACTTTCTATCCCTCTCCCTTCCTCTCTATAAAAGATCAATAAAATATATTTTTTTTAAAAAGAACCAAAAGAAAGCTTCTGAGTCTTCTATTTGACTCAGCAGCAAAGCCACTCCTACACCGAGGATAAGTCCCAAGCCTGGAAAGTGTGTGTGTGTGTGTGTGTGTGTGTGTGCGTGTGTGTGCATGTATGTGTTTATGTGTACATGTGCACAATGCAGGGAGGAGGGAGATTGGTAACTCATAAAGATCATGAGAGAGGGAATTCTGTGGCCAAGGAGCTTTTGTCTGCAGTATTCCTTCCCTGACCCATTTTACTCAGAAAGCCCTGCCTGCCCTAACCGGTGTGGCTCAGTGGATAGAGCGTCAGCCTAGCAGAGTGAAGGGTCCCAGGTTCGATTCCAGTCAAGGGCATGTACCTTGCTTGCGGGCACATTCCTGGTTGGGGGGGCGTGTAGGAGGCAGCTGATCGATGTTTCTCTCTCATCGATGTTTCTGGTCTCTATCCCTCTCCCTTCCTGTCTGTAAAAAATCAATTAATATATATATATATATATATATATATATATATTTTAAAGAAAGAAAAGAAAGCCCTGGCTAATCCATTGATAGTCTGTCCACGGGACAGGGCCTCGCAGTGGCCAGCAAACGGTTAGTGTTTGACAGGGCCATGCTGAGGCTGGTTAATGATAAGCCTCCCTCCCTCCCTTGCTTTTTCTCTCTTGACAGAACATCCAATCTCAAAATCTTCAGCAACCATTATCAGGATTCAAGTGTATTTATTACTGGGCGATTAGACATGCTCTTTGGAAGGGAGGCATGACGTCACGGACTCCTCCTTAGCGCAGGAGGAGGAAACATGACCTCACTGGGAGTCCAACGACCCAGCTCTCAGCCTGGCCCTGCCCTGACGCGGGGTGACCCCCTGGGATATAAAGGGGGGCCCCAGATCGCTGAGCATCCTCGTAGCCTGGCGGGCTAAGAATTCATGGTCTGCAGGATGCTTAGGGGAGAGGTGCGAGTTGCAGGTGTGTGCACATTCTTCCAGAAAGGGAGAAAAGATGAAGGATGCAGTTGACAGAATGAAAAGCAAACTGCTAAGCCAAGCCACCCCACTGCCAGGGCCCCTCCTAGGACCCAAGGCTTAATGTCAATAGCTTCTAGAACCCCTCCCCCCCCGCCCCCGCCCAGGCCTGGCCCACACAACTGGCCCGGGCTCCCCACTAGCTAAAGGCCTGGTGGGCCGACAGTCAGCTGACCTGGAAGGCAAAGACGTCCTTGACCAGAGCTTCCCCAAACACGAAGCTGGAGCCGGCCTCGGTGTAGCTCAGGAAGATCTGGAAGGAGAGAACGAAACGAAATGAAATCCAGAGTGAGCCCGTGAAGGAGGGAGGGAGGGAGGACACAGGGAAAGTTGGTCCAAGGACTGGGTCCCCAGGCCTTGGACTTGTAGGGGTTGGGCACCACGGGGCAGTGCGTGTCATGAAAGCCACATTCATGGCCACTCTCTCCAGAAGATACAGCCTTTCAATACATTTTAAAGAAGTGTTCTGAGATGAGATTTATGTAGATAATAAAAGAGTATATGCAAATTTACCATCACTCAGACACACAAGATGGCCGCCCCCATGTGGTCAAAGATTCTGCCCCCATGTGGACACAAGATGGCCACCACAGATGGCCAGCAGGGGAGGGCAGTTGGGGGTGACCAGGCTGGCAGGCAGAAGTGGTGAGGGGTAATCAGGAAGGCAGGCAGGCGAGCAGTTGCAGGCAGTAGGACATCCCTCTAGGGGTTCCAGATTGGAGAGGGTGCAGGCTGGGCTGAGGGACACATCCCCCATGCAGGAATTCCATGCACCGGGCCTCTAGTTTAGATAATAATAATAAAATAAAAAAGCAATGAAAGGAGCCAAACAGTGAGAGGTGAGACGGCTGTCCAGGGCTGCCTCATGTGCCTGCCTGCTTCCCCACCCCCCCCCACACCCCGTCCCTGTCCCAGGCTCATGGCTCTGGTGTTTGAATCTGGCCACACTTCCACTGAAGACCGGACTTGGGTCCAGAACTTGCACTATGGCTGCAGGGACAAGTCACCTCTCCTATCTGGGCCCCAGCGTCCCTATCTATAAAATGGGCGACATGCCACACCCCATGTGACTCAGTGGATAGAGCATCAGCCTGCAGACTGAAAAGTCCCAGGTTCGATTCTAGTCAAGGGCATGTTCCTTGGTTGTGGGCACATCCCCAGTCGGGGGGGGTGCAGGAAGCAGCTGATGGATGTTTCTCTCTCATTGATGTTTCTGACTTTCTATCCCTCTCCCTTCCTCTCTGTAAAAAATCAATAAACTATATTTTTAAAAATGGAAGACACGACTGGAGGAGCAGCTCTGTCTCCTCTGCTCCACACCCACGTGGATCGGAGCCCGGACATGCAGGGCGTTCTCCCCCAGGGCATGTGGGAATGCGTGTGTCAGGCTGAGAACAGGATTAACCTTTTGTCTTCCGTAATTCATATTTTACAAAGAAAGTCATGATGACTGCACAGCAATGTGAATAAACTCAATGGCTTTTAAAAATGGTTAAAATGGGTCCTAGCTGGTTTGGCTCAGTGGGTAGAGTGTCAGCCTGCAGACTGAAGGGTCCTAGGTTCGATTCAGGTCAAGGTACATGTCCAGGTTGTGGGCTCGATCCTCAGTAGGAGGCAGCCAGTCAATGATTCTCTCTCCTCATTGGTGTTTCTGCCTCTCTTTCCCTCTTCCTTGATTTCTGAAATAAATAAAAATATATTTTAAAAAATAAAAATGGGGACCTGACTGGTTTTGCTCAGTGGATAGAGTGTCGGCCTGCGGACTGAAAAGGCCCAGGTTCGATTCCAGTCAAGGGCATGTGCCTTGACTGTGGGTACATCCTCAGTAGGGGGTGTGCAAGAGGCAGCTGGTCGATGTTTCTCTCTCATCAATATTTCTAACTCTCTACCCCTCTCCCTTCCTCTCTGTAAAAAATCAATAAAATATATATTTTTAAATAAATAAATAAATAAAAATGGTTAAATTGGTAACTTATGTGTACAATAAAAACTGAAGTTTAAAAAGTATAACTTCAATAAACTAAACATTGTCTTTAAACAGACACACACACAAAGGAAACCATTTGCAATGTTGAAAGCACTCCCATTATAAATTCCACATCACTGATGACTCCCCAGGACCGCATGCCTCTGTCCCACTTCCGGCCCAGCCTCTGAGTCTGTGTGGGGGCACCAGGACCGAGGGAAATACCAGCTGCCCAGCCTAGCCCCCAGCTGCCCGCTTGGTCTGGGGCCCAGCACCCACCAGCCATCCTGGTGCCAATCCCTCTCTGAGGCCTCACCTCTCACTGTCCCCCCCAGAATGGCGTCTCCTCCATCCCCTGCCATGCGGGGGCGCCAGATGGGGCGCGGGGGATGGGGGCCAAATATGGCGGGGATCTCCCTTTTCCGTGTCCAGCGCAGAAAGAGAGGTGAACCGGTTCTGAATGGAGGCAGACGGGGATTGAGAAAATGAAGAGAGAATAGAAGAAAGTGAAAGGGCAGAGTGGGACTGACTCCACTTTGTACCGTGTCCTCCATCTTGTGTAACTGTTGTCCCCTCTTACAGCTGCCATTTTGGACCCTATCACTTGACAGCCACCATGTTGGCCGCATGATGTGTAAACTTACCTGGGGGCTGCCATCTTGAAATCACAAAGACCAACCCCTCCCTTTGAATTAGCCAATCGCGAAAGACTGTGTGCCTGAGCTCCAATCAAGAGCAAAGGACAGGTCACGTGCGTCAGGGATTATTTGCGTCACTAGCCCCAGCCCTCACCCAACCAATCAGAATATGCCCCACCTCCTGACCCCTAGCCCTATAAAATCATTGGGCTTTTGAAACCTGCCCTCTTTTGCGTCCTGCCGCTGCGTCGGTGGAGGCAGAGGGCCAAGCAAGCTTGTAATAAAGGCTCTTTGCTTTTGCATCGGACTTGGCTCCCTGGTGGTCTTTGGGGATCTTGAAATCTGGGCATAACAAAAGCTGGGTGCCGGGTGGGAGGCTGTCTTCTCTGATGGAGAGACCGGGACCCAAAATATCAGGAAGTTACTCCAAAAGTTCAAGACAAAAGGAGATTATTTGCGTTCTTGAGTAGGTCCCATTCCTGGTGCTGGACTGCATTTACATATCCAAAGTCCCTCTACCTTATGAACAACAAACACATCTATCAACCAATGAGTCTAAAAATCAAGAGAATTAACAATCTGATGAACAGGATAAACTGGTGAATGTAACAGAATCACAGACATAGAGAGAGGATGGACTGACAATTCTTGGGGAGAAAAGGGGTGTGGGAGGTGCAGCAAGAGACTGGACAAAAATCATGCACCTATGGGAGAGGACAGTGTGGGGGGGTGAGGGTGGAGGGGGGGATGGGTACCAGATGGAGGGGAGCTATAGGGGGGAAAAAGGGGAACAATGTAATTAATAAACTGAACAATAAAGATTAAAATATTAAAAAGTTCCACTGCCGACACCTGGGCAAAAGTGAAGGCCGAGCTGATGGCACGTCAGCCTGTTTGGTGAGGCGTGTTCCCAGGGTGTGGCTCTGCCTGTTGCCTTAAATCCAGCTGACAATCATGAAAGAAACGCCGTGTGCCTTCCCAGGGGGCCCTCTACACTGCCGCCCCAGATGCCCGGCAGGCCGGGCTCCGCGCACACACCTGGATCTGGTCGCCCAGCCACCCGAACGCGAGAAATCCGGGTTCCGTCCTGATGACGAGCAGGCCGAGTCCCAACTGCAGTCCGAGACCCCAGGCCACGGCCCGCCAAGACACCTGCCGCCGACACAGAAAAGACTGTGAGCTCAGCTCCCCGGGGGCGACCCACTGGGGACAGGGTGGGGGGAGAGCAGGGGCCAGGGGCTGCTCGGAGGGGCTTCTGCCTGCCCAAAGGATAGGCCTGGACCTAGCCAGAGGTCAGAACTATTGCCAGTGGTCACACCTGTAAGGTTTGGGGCTGGGAAAATAAGGACCCCCTGTCCCACACGCTGAAGATGTAAGGTCTGGGGCTGGGAGGATAGGTACTTCCCCCTGTCCCACCCGCTGAGGATGTACGGTCTGGGGCTGGGAAAATAGGGACCCCCTGTCCCACCCGCTGAGGATGTACGGTCTGGGGCTGGGAAATAGGGACCCCCTGTCCCACCCGCTGAGGATATAAGGTCTGGGGCTGGGAAAATAGGGACCAACCCCCTGTCCCACCCACTGAGGATGTAAGGTCTGGGGCTAGGAAAATAGGGACCCCCTGTCCCACCCGCTGAGGATGTAAGGTCTGGGGCTGGGAAAATAGGGACCCCCTGTCCCACCCGCTGAGGATGTAAGGTCTGGGGCTGGGAAAATGGGGACCCCCTGTCCCACCCGCTGAGGATGTAAGGTCTGGGGCTGGGAAAATGGGGACCCCCTGTCCCACCCGCTCAGGATGTAAGGTCTGAGGCTGGGAAATAGGGACCCCCTGTCCCACCCGCTGAGGATGTAAGGTTTGGGCCTGGGAAAATAGGGACCAAACCCCTGTCCCATCCGCTGAGGATGTACGGTCTGGGGCTGGGAAAATAGGGACCCCCTGTCCCATCCGCTGAGGATGTAAGGTTTGGAGCTGGGAAGATAGGGACCAACCCCCTGTCCCATCCGCTGAGGATGTAAGGTCTGGGGCTGGGAAAATAGGGACCCCCTGTCCCACCCACTGAGGATGTAAGGTCTGGGGCTGGGAAAATAGGGACCCCCTGTCCCACCCACTGAGGATGTAAGGTCTGGGGCTGGGAAAATAGGGACCCCCTGTCCCACCCGCTGAGGATGTAAGGTTTGGGGCTGGGAAGATAGGGACCAACCCCCTGTCCCATCCGCTGAGGATGTAAGGTTTGGGCCTGGGAAAATAGGGACCAAACCCCTGTCCCATCTGCTGAGGATGTAAGGTTTGGGCCTGGGAAAATAGGGACCCCCTGTCCCACCCACTGAGGATATAAGGTCTGGGGCTGGGAAATAGGGACCCCCCTGTCCCACCCACTGAGGATGTAAGGTCTGGGGCTGGGAGGATAGGGACTTCCCCATCCCATCCTCTGAGTTAAGCAATAGCAGCCCACAAGGACATACCATCCTGCAGATATCCTGCTGGACAATAAACGACCCCCCTGAGGTATCCAGGGTGGCCAGGTTGGAGTTGTACGAATTTCCCGCTCATAAATCACCTGCCACCAACTCCCTTGGAACGTGCCAACAGCCGCATAAAAGAATCCCTGCCGGGCATAGGCAAGTGTGACTCCCCCGGCCTGTGTTGTGGGACAGCAGGACCTCACCCGAGGGCATTCAGTAAACGCGAACTTTCGCTGGCACCCTGCATGTCTTGGTCAATGTATTGGCTTCGGTCGGATTTAATCTTACTTGTCAGATTAAAACCTTACACCATCCTCCCTGGATTCCTCATAGGCCACACGCTTGGCGGCAGTGAGACCCGGGCAGCAGGCAGGAGGGGGCAGGTCTAACCGAGGACGCGTGTAATAAGCCTTGAGCAGCCTTGGGCGTGCCTCGGCGCTCGTCCTGGGGCATCGCTGGGGGGGTGGACTTGGGGCCTCGGGGTCTGGCCTCAGGGTAACCTCTGTCTGCCTGGAGCCTCGCGCCATTCCTCCTCCATAGGCAGGACCCCCCTCCATCAGAGCCCTCCCGCCAGCTGCAGGAGTGATTCAGGAATGATCAGCATTGAATGCTTCCTTAGTGGTGACCCCCAAACCCAGGTGGGCGTCGCCAAGGAGGCAGAGGGCGAGAAAGGGCCGGGCCATTCACGCCCCACGACGGAGCACTCACCGCGCGGTGATGCTTTGAGCAGACGAAGAGGACGCCGGTGAACACACAGACTCCGGCAAAGGACACCAGCTGCTCCGGCCGCCGGGCCGTGTCCAGCGCCAGCCACAGGACCAGGCCCAGGAGAGCGGCGAGGGCTAGAGCCCTGCGGGGGAACGGCAGGGAGACATCACCCGGAAGACATCCCCCTCGGCACCTTCCCCAGCCCCACACGGCAGCCCACTCAGGGCTGGTGCGAGGAGAGAGCGCTGTGTGGCTTCAGGAAAACCACCTAGCCTCTCTGAGTCTCATTTCCTCACCGGGAGAAGGAGGCCAGAGGATCCCCATTTCTCCGGGTTGGGAGAGGACTAAATGCTAAAGAGAGTGAAGTCAGACCCCACCGTTACATGCTCTGTATGTGTTGTTGGGGCCGGCGGCATGGCTCAGTGGCCAGGAGGTCAGGGTTTGATTCCTGGTCAGGGCACATACCCGGATTTCGAGCCCAAACCCCAGTAGAGGGCGTGCAGGAGGCAGGTGGTCAATGATTCTCATCATTGATGTTTCTCTCTCCCTCTCTCCCTCCTTCTCCCTTCCTCTCTGAAATCAATAAAAATATACTTTAAAAAAATTCCCTGTTGCCCTAACCAGTGTGGCTCAATGGATAGAGCGTCAGCCTGCGAACTAAGGGTCCCGGGTTCGATTCCGGTCAAGGGAGTGCACCTTGGTTGCAGGCACATCCCCAGGAGGGAGTGTGCAGGAGGCAGCTAATTGATGTGTCTCATCGATGTATTAACTCTCTATCCCTCTCTTCCCCTCAGTAAAAAGTCAATAAAATATATATATTTTTTTAATTACCTGGTGCCCTGGCCAGTGTTGCTCATGAGTTAGAGCATTGGCCTGTGGACTGAAGGGTCTCAGGTTCAATTCACAGTCAAGGGCATGTACATGGGGTGCAGGTTTGATCCCGGTCCCAGTCAGGGTGTGTGTGTGCGGGAGGTAACCAATCAGTGTGTCTCTCTCACATCGATGTTTCTTTCTCTTTCTCTCTTTCCCTCTTTCCCTTTCCTTTGCCCTGTCCCTTTCCCTCCTTCCCTCCCTTCTAGTTTCTGGAAATCAATGGAAACAATATGTTTGGGTGAGGATTCACAACAACAACAACAACAACATCCCCTGGCCGAAACCGGTGTGGCTCAGTCGATAAGAGCATCAGCCTGCGGACTGAAGGGTCCAGGGTGATTCTGGTCCAGGGCATGTATCTTGGCTGCGGACGCATCCCCAGTAGGGAGTGTGCAGGAGGCAGCTGATGGGTGTTTCTCTCTCATTGATGTCTCTGACTTTCTATCCCTCTCCCTTCCTCTCTGTAAAAAATCAATACAATATACTTTTTTTTAAAATCCCCTGGAGGTTACCTGACAGTAATGACACCTGGACCCTAGCCCAGCCTGCTGACTCAGACTCCAGGGTGGCCAGCCCGCGGCTGCATGTCTCACACGTGCCCCGGGGAGCAGACAGGAGGCAGGGAAGTGGGCCCTGCCTGCCAAGAGGAGCTGCATCTCTTCCGTGAGGAGACTGTCGAGTCCTGTTCTCTGCTGTCAGACAGCGGTTGTCCCGGGGCCAGAGAACCAGCCAGAGACTGGCAAATCTCCAGAGATTGCTGCCACTTTTGAAGCCACCCAGCAACGCTTGCCCCGGGGCTTCAGATGGCGAGCAGGGCGGAGTACAGCCATCATGGCCCAGGAACTGGCTAGGGTTTTTGTTGTTGTTTTGTTTTGTTTTGTTTTTATATTTTATTGATTTTTTTACAGAGAGGAAGGGAGAGGGATAGAAAGTCAGAAACATCAATGAAAGAGAAACATCCATCAGCTGCCTCCTGCACACCCCCCACTGGGGATGTGCCTGCAGCCAAGGTACATGCCCTTGACCAGAATCGAACCCGGGACCTTTCAGTCCAAAGGCCGACGCTCTACCACTGAGCCAAACCGGTTTTGGCTGTTTTGTTTTGTTTTAATATATTTTATTGATTTTTTACAGAGAGGAAGGAAGAGGGATAGAAAGTCAGAAACATCGATGAGAGAGAAACATCCATCAGCTGCCTCCTACACCCCCCCACACTGGGGATGTGCCTGCAACCAAGGTACTATGCCCTTGACCAGAATCGAACCCGGGACCCTTCGGTCCACAGGCTGAACCTCTATCCACTGAACCACACTGGTTCGGGCTAAAAATATATATATTTATTGATGTCAGAGAAGAAGGGAGAGGGGGAGAGAGAGAAACATCCATCAGCTGCCTCTTGCACACCCCCCACTGGGGATGTGCCCGCAGCCAAGGTACATGCCCTTGATCGGAATCGAACCCAGGACCCTTCAGTCCGAAGGCCGATGCTCTATCCACTGAGCCAAACCTGGCTGGTGGGATGGCCCGAGGCCCCGCTCCCCCAGCCCTGGCTGTGCCCCCGGAGCTGACTCAGAGGCTCTCAGCCCGGTGCCTCGCCTGGAGCTGGGAGCACACTCACCTCTTAAACCAGAGGCTCAGGCGGGAATGCCGCAGGGGCCTGGCACACCTCAGCAGGGTTGGTCCCAGCAGCCTCTTCGCCAGGCTGTGGGCCCAGAAGGCCAGGACCACACAGGTGAGGACAAACAGGGCCAGGGCCCTCTGGAAATCCAGGAGGCAGGCAATCAGCAAGAAGGCCGCGAACGCTGGGAGCGGGAGTGCAAGAAGGGGGTCAATGATGACATGGGTCTCACAGGTCCATGAAGCCCCGCCCTCCTGCTCCAACTGCCCCATCCAGAACCTGGAGGGCGGGAGTTTCACCCAACCCCTCTGAGCCTCAGGTCCTCACTTGCAAGTGGGAACAATCAGGCCTCCTGTGTTGCGGGTTGTTGCAGAGTTAACTGACACAGTGTGCATAAGGGCTCTGTTCAAGTCCTGACCCAACTTGAGCGAGGAGATGTGTTTGGAAGAAGCTAGACAGCATGGTTTATTCTAGCATCAAAAGAGTGCTTGCAGAGAACCGAGATGGCGGCATAGGTAAAACACCTATCTTGCCGTCATACTCAGCAATTTTAATACTACAACTTAACGAAAGAACTAACACCTTCCAGAATCACCAGAAAGCTGGCCGAGTAAAAACTCCACAAATAAAAGTGAAGATAAGACACTGTGACTCAGAGGAGCGGCGGCGGACAGCGTTGGAAGATTCGCGCGGAGAGAGGTTTGGAGCAAGCGCCAGCGGAGAAGGCGGGTGGCTGAAAACAGGCCAGTTTTCTCGATCGGGGAGACAAAGACGTCCCACTGGGTTGATTCTCCAGCTCTGGGCGGAGTCCAGGGAACCCACTATCACACGGGGTGAAAACTGGACAGTGGGAGGGCACGCCGAAGCTCCGGCACTGCAGGGGTCTCCCGGCTTGTGGAGAAAGCAGCTTGCGCGCGAACAGCTCAGCTGCGTGACCATGTAGAGAGCGCTCTGCGACTTGCTCTCATTCGGAAAACCATCAGTCTGCTTTGTTTTACGTCCCTGGGTGAGACATTGGGTGTGCAGAGTCATTTGGGGAGAGTCTGAATTCCCCGACAGCCAGTGGAGTTTGGCAGCGGCTCTCTCTCAGAGGTCCCTGGGGCCACACAGGGCAGAGCTAACGCTGTCTGTCTGCTTGGCCTGGAGACTCCACCCATTCAACCTGAGCACAGCTGAGCTTCACAGACAATTGGCCTGGAGGTCAACCCCTCCAAGTGCTAACAACGATTATCCTGAGCTTAATTTCAGCAAGACTGTGCAGCCCATATCCACCTCAGGCAACCGGGGAGGCTGAGCCACTGTCCCTTGTAGGAAGTCTACCACACAAAGCTAATTGACCAACTCAGGGAAGCAGCCACCATGCAGCGACATGGAAAGAAATCAGATGTGAAAGAAATGGAGGAAAAAAAACGACTGGACATGGAATTCAAAACCACGGTTATAGGGTTTTTCAAGAGGCTCCAACAAAAGGTCAAGGTCTATAAGGAAATAAGCAAGACTGCAAAGGAAATGAATGAGTCCTACAAGGAAATGAACAAGACCCTCAAGGATATAAAGGAGACTCTCAAGGATATGAAAAAGGACCAACCAGAAATTAAGCATACACTGACTGAAATAAAAAATATTATACAAAGACCTAAAAGTGCTCTGGAGCACCCTAAGAACCAAGTTAAAGATTTGAAATACAAAGGGGGAAAATCCACTCAGCTGAAAAAGCAAGAATCCAAAAGAATCCAAAAAATTGAAGATAGTGTAAGGGGCCTCTGGGACAACCTCAAGCATACCAACATCCGAATTATAGGGGTGCCAGAAAAAGAGAGAGAGCAAGACAATGAAAACCTATTCAAAGAAACAGTGACTGAAAACTTCCCACACCTGGTGAAGAAATTGACTTAGGAGTCCAAGAAGCGCACCGAACCCCAATATATAGGAACCCTAAGAGGACCACACCAAGGCACATCATAATTAAAATGCCAAGAGCAAAAGACAAAGAGAGAATATTAAAAGCAGCAAGAGAAAAACAGATGGTTACCTATAAGGGAGCACCCATACGATTGTCAACGGATTTCTCAACAGAAACGATGCAGGCCAGACGGGAGTGGCAAGAAATATTCAAGGTGATGAACAGCAAGAATCTACAACCAAGATTACTCTATCCAGCAAAACTATCATGCAGAATTGAGGGTCAGATGAAGTGCTTCGCAGATAAGAAAAAGCTAAAGGAGTTCATCACCACCAAACCAACATTATATGAAATGCTGAAGGATATTCTTTAAGAAAAGGAAGAAGAAAAAGATAAAAGTGTAAATTAGGAACAACAAATACACATCTATCAACAAATGAATCTAAAAATCAAGTGAATTAATAAGCTGATGAACAAGATAAACTGGTGAATATAACAGAATCACGGACATAGAGAGGGAATGGACTGACAACTCTTGGGGAGAAAGGGGGTGTGGGAAGTGCAGCAAGAGTCTGGACAAAAATCATGCAACTATGGGAGAGGACAGTGGAGGGGGGTGAGGGCAGAGAGTGGGATGGGTACCAGGTAGAGGGGAACTATAGGGTGAGAAAAAAAAAGGAACAATGTATTTAATAAACTGAATAAAGATTAAAAAAATGAAAAAAAAAGAATAAAAAAAAAAGAGTGCTTGCTGCCCTCGCTGGTTTGGCTCAGTGGATAGACCGTCAGCCTGCGGACTGGAGGGTCCCAGGTTCGATTCCAGACAAGGGCATGTACCTTGGCTGCGGGCACATCCCCAGCAGGGGGTGTGTAGGAGGCAGCTGATCGATGTTTCTCTCTCTTCGATGTTTCTGACTCTCTATTCCTCTCCCTTCCTCTCTGTAAAAAATCAGTAAAATACATTTTAAAAAAAGAGAGAGTGCCTGCTCTGCTCCAGATCTAACTGGGCTCCACAGAGGACAGGGGTAACAAACAAGTCAGGTGTTCCAGAAGGATCCCATTCTGAAGTGTTAACCAGTGACATTTTCTTCTGGGAATCTCCTTTTCCCCTTTTATCCTCCTCCTCCCACTGAGCCACACCGGTTTCAGCAGCCCTCTCTCATCTGTCCAGCCTCGTCTTCTGGCCCCTTGTCCAGAACATTACCCTCTAGCCACACTACCCTGTTTCCCCCAAAATAAGACCTACTCGCTGTAATATAAGGCATCCCCTGAAAATAAGATCTAGTGTATCTTTGGGAGCAAAAATTAATATAAGACACTGTCTTATTTTGGGGGAAACAGGGTAGACTGTGGATCAGCTCCCTGTCCACACCCTGTCCCTTTCCACTTTTGCTCCTGGGGTTCCTCTGCATGGAGTGTCTCTCACTCCTTATTGTCCTTCCCCTCCACCTGGCCAGCTCCTGCTCAACCTGTGAGATGCGGACGCCACCTCCTCCCCGCAGTCCTCCCTAATCACCCCCATCCTTCCTTGGTGCTCCCGGATGGCGTGCTGCATGCTGTGGACATGGCGGCTGCCCTCTCCCTGACGGATCAGAGTGCCTTGGGAGCAAGATCCGGTCTGCCTTAATTCTACTGACCCTGCTTCCGGCACGGGAGCTGGCCCTGACCTGGTGCTCAGCAGAGTTCTACCCCAAAAGTAAGACATCCCCCCAAAATAAGACCTACTTACAGTTTTGCATCTCACTGTAATATAAGGCATCCCCCGAAAATAAGACCTCCCCGATAATATTTTTAGTCTTGAAACTGAAAAAGCCTGGGCCGCACAAGCAGTTATAAGGGAGTGGGTGGATTTAATGCTGCCGCTTGTTATTTGAGGGAGCCTAAGAGGTCTGCTAGTCTGGGATGCAGCCAGCACTCACCACGGTAAAGACATGAAGAAATTTCTTCACGAAAGAAAAACAAATCAAATAATGGTTCCCACAGGAATAACGGCCTATCTCCAAACTCTTGACTTTGCAATAAACAAGCCATTGAAGGACAATTTGTGCATGGAAATTAATGACTACATTGAAAGTAGAATGGAGGGAAATCAGTGTGGAAACTTTGTGAAACCTAAACTGCAAGAGGTTGTGACTTGGGTGAAGAATTCATGGGAGAAAATCACTGACAGTTGCATTGCAAATGCACTACAAGCAGGCTACCTTGACAAGAAGTACTCATTTAAGGACAGTGCTATTGCTAAGCAAGAGAGATTTGGTCCACTGGTTCTGAAAGAAATGGAGTCACAAGAAATTCACCAGGAAATTCAGGGTTTGGATTGTTACGATGATGTTCCAGAAGATGATGACATGACTGTCATTGAATGAATCTTACTTTGTGTTCATACCGGTAAATATCAGTATCAGTAAATGTACCATAGACTGTTGTACATGGAAATAATGGTAGCAACAAGAAATTCTTGATACCATAAGATTCAGTTTGTCTGCTTATGCTGGTTTGTGATGACAACTACTACCGTACCATATACAGGTAATAAATTTCCTTTTTTGTTGTTCAACAATAAATGTGTACCATATTCTTCCTCATGGAAAAATAAGACATCCCCTGAAAATAAGACCGAGCGCATCTTTGAGAGCTAAAATTAATATAAGACACTGTCTTATTTTTGCGGAAACAGGGTATTGAGTTGTTGGGTGAGTGAAGGACCTGCCCGGAGACACGGGTGGCTGGGGTGGAGGTGGCGGAAATGGGTGGTCGGGTGGGGAGGGAGCTGGCCCCAGGCTCACCGGTCCAGAGCAGGCCTGTGCAGATCCATCGCCACAGTTGTCTGTGCTCCCTGCAGAAGCGCCTTGCTCTCAGGGCTGGCTGCAGGCTCCCCCTAGGGAGAAGAACAGAAGGTCCTCAAGTGGCTCCCAGACTCCCGTCCCCACAGAGAACCTCAACACCTCCCGGTGGAAGCCGCTCCAATAAAAGGGTGACATGGCCCGAAACCGGTGTGGCTCAGTGGATAGAGTGTCAGCCTGTGGACTGAAAGGTCCCGGGTTCGATTCCTGTCAAGGGCATGTGCCTTGGCTGCAGGCACATCCCCAGTGGGGGGTGTGCAAGAGGCAGCTGATGGATGTTTCTCTCTCATCGATGTTTCTGACTCTCTATCCCTCTCCCTTCCTCTCTATAAAAAATCAATAACATATATATTTTTAAAAATAAAATGAATCGTGTTTTCTCCTTCCTTCAACAAAGATACAGGGAGTTGCCTGTCTACCTGGCAGAGAGCACGCTCCCGCGCGCGCCCCTCCCCTCCCCCCGCGTGGTGGCTTCGTCCCCTATCCAGCCCGAGTCCCCTCTGGAGACGGCTTACCTTCCCGAGAAGGGCTCCTGGCTGGCTCTGCTCGCACTGCTCCTGCCCACTGCAGAGCTCCGGTTGCCGCCCGGGGTCTGGCCTTCCTCCTGAAGCCACCAGAGAGTGACCGCCGTGTCTCTGACACCCCGAGTGTCAGACAACTAGAGCTGGGACCCAGGATGGGAGAGGCCCTGGCTGCCACTGGTGTGCCCACAGGCACCTGGGGAGGGGCCGGGGCAGGGGCTGGGCTTTTGCACAAGAAGTAATTGGAGGGCAACTTAAATTCTGCAGAGCATGCACTGAGTGCCTACTGTGTGCTGGGCTCTGTGCAAGGGAGGGATACTCGGCTGTGGCAGGGCCAGCTGGGCGTGCAGCCCCAGGACACCAATAACTTCACGGTCTGTGGAGTTGGGTTCTGACATGGAGGGGGTCACTCTGGCAAATGACAGTGTGAAAGGTGCACCCTGGGCTGGGTAGTATGGCGAAGGGGAGGGGACTTGGGGAGAGAAGAGGGTGTCATTTTAGGCTCCAGAGTTCTAGGTGGTGGGGCCCGCAATGGCCATTCCAGAGCAAGGATGAGCCTGCCAGCTCCTCTGAGGCTGAGACTTCCTCAGGGACCGCCACCCCCATGCCACCCCGACCCCCACATGCTTTCTTCTTCTCATCCTTTAAGTAGCAGCCCGATGGCTCCTCCCTGTTGAGATCTTCCTGACCTTTAAGATTAGGGCAGGCCCTAGTGGCACATGGTGGGCACACAATCCTATCTAATAAAAGACCTATATGCAAATTGACCATATCTCTGCTACGCCCACAAGCCAATCAGGAGCGGATATGCAAATAAACCCAACCAAGATGGCTGCAGCCACTGAGAGCTGGAGGGCAGCTTGGGTTTCCCCAGCAATGGAGGAAGCCAAGCTTTCCACCTGCCCTTGCTGGCCTAGGCCTCCACTCAACTCTACAAAGTTTCAATTACAGAAGATACATAAATCCCAACAGAAATGGCAGCAGCCACAGAGCTGGAGAGAGCAGAGGCTAGGGTTGCCCCCAGTGATGGAGGAAGCCAAGCTTATGCTGTTGGGAGGGACCAGGCCTGCAAGAGAGGGCAGTTGGGGGCGATCAAGCCTGCAGGGGAGGGCAGTCAGGGGTGACCAGGCCAGCAGAGGAGGGAAGTTGGGGGAAAACAGGCTGCCAGGGGAGCAGTTAGACATCAATTAAGCTGCCAGGGGAGTGGTTAGGAGGTGATCAGGCTGGCAGGCAGAAGCACTTAGGGGCAATCAGGAAGGCAGGCAGGTGAGCAGTTGGGAGCCAGCAGTCCTGGATTGTGAGAGGGATGTTGATCGGGCCTAAACAGGCAGTTGGACAACCCTCGAAGGGTCCCAGATTGGAGAGGCTGCAAGCTGCACTAAGGGACACTCCCCGCCCCCTTGCAGAATTTCGTGCACCGGGCCTCTAGTTGTTTAAGCAGTGACATAAGGGGCTGCTCTGCGCTGAGGAGGCCAGCAAACTGGGTGGAGGGGGGTGTGAAAGGAAGAGGGTGAACAAAGGCCCTTCCCAGTAGGGGACCCAGATGGGGCTGGGGAAGGGGACAGACCAGGCTTTCCGAGAGTTCAGCCCCCACGTTGTCCAGACCATTGGCCACGGATGCGAGAGAGATGGACTCTTTGGGTCTTGGTGTGTCGTTCTCCATGTGCCAGACCGTCCAGCTGAAAAACAGAGCGAGGCCCCATGCTGAAAGGGGACGGCCAGGGAGGGGCCTGAGGAAGGAAGGGGGATGGGAAGGGAGAGGGCTGGCAGGGGGGACCAGACACCTAACATAGCTCCTACCAGCCCAGAGCTCAACCCTCATCATGGCTGGGGGCGTGGCCATGACTCCCCGGGGACAGAGGAAGGCATCCCCTCCTGTGCTCACTTCTGAACCAGGGAGAGGCGAGTTCCCAGAAACCCACGAGGCCAGGCAGAAACAGGGAGAAGGAAGGAATTCTGGGTAACACGTATGTGTTCTTGGTATAGGTCTTTTTGTGAAGAGAGGCCCTAGCTTTCAACGCTCCCCACAGTACGTTAAAACCACGGCCACTGCGTGGCTCAGTGGTTGAGCATCACTTATGAACCAGAAGGTGGCGGTTCGACTCCCAGTCAGGGCACAGGCCCAGGTTGTGGGCTCGATTCCCCAGTGTGGGATGTGCAGGAGGCAGCCAGTCAATGATTCTCTCCCATCACTGATTATTTCCATCTCTCTCTCTCTCCCTCTCCTTCTCCCTTCCTCTCTGAAATCAGTAAAAATACATTATAAAACAACAACAACACCCACCATTGCCATTAAGTGATATTTCCATTATATTGTACCGTCCACCTCTGAAAGGTGGAACACAATGTCCTGAAGACTTCATTCTAGTCCTTGTACCTGCAATCAGCCCTACCCCGGGCTTTTCCATTACAAGGGCCAATATAGTCCTCTTTCTTTCTTTCCTTTAAAAAAAAAGAAAGTGCAAGCAGGCTGTGCAAGAGGAAGGGAAAGGGCTGGGTAATATGGCGAAGGGGAGGGGACTTGGGGAGAGAAGAGGGTGTCATTTTAGGCTGCACTTTCTTTTTTAAAGGAAAGAAAGAAAGAGGACTATATTGGCCCTTGTAATGGAAAAGCCCAGGGTAGGGCTGATTGCAGGTACAAGGACTAGAATGAAGTCTTCAGGACATTGTGTTCCACCTTTCAGAGGTGGACGGTACAATATAATGGAAATATCACTTAATGGCAATGGTGGGTGTTGTTGTTGTTTTATAATGTATTTTTACTGATTTCAGAGAGGAAGGGAGAAGGAGAGGGAGAGAGAGAGAGATGGAAATAATCAGTGATGGGAGAGAATCATTGACTGGCTGCCTCCTGCACATCCCACACTGGGGAATCGAGCCCACAACCTGGGCCTGTGCCCTGATTGGGAGTCGAACCTCTTTTTACAGAGCGGAAGGGAGAGGGATAGAAAGCTAGAAACATCAATGAAAGAGAAACATCCATCAGCTGCCTCCTGCACACCCCGCACTGGGGATGTGCCCGCAGCCAAGGTACATGTCCTTGACCGGAATCGAACCTGGGACCCTTCAGTCTGCAGGCTGATGCTCTATCCACTGAGCCACACCGGTTTCGGCTCCTTTTTTTTTTTAAACTGAAGCTCAGTTCCTAGACTTAAACTGCCCTGTATGTGAGAGCCCTGAGACCCCACGTCTCCCCACTTCTGTTCCCTCTTTTTCTTTTTCTTGGGCGGCAATCGGCACTCTCCAAACAGCAGCCCAGTTAGGCTCACAGACCCGGAGGTGTGCACAGAGAGCAGGGACAGCTGGGGAAGCGCACCCACAGGCAGAGCCGGGGGAAGCTCACCTACGTCTGCACACACAGACACACAGACACAGACACATAGACACACAGACACACAGACACATACACACAGACACAGACACATTGATACAGACACAGATACAGACACACACAGACATACACACACACGCACACAGGCACATAGACACACAGACACACAGACACACACACAGACACACAGACACACAGATACACACACACACAGACACACAGACACACACACACAGATACACACACACATAGACACACAGACACACACACAGACACACAGACACACACACAGACACACAGACACACACACAGACACACACAGACACACAGATACACACACACAGACACACACACACACACACACAGACACACAGATACACATACATAGACACACAGACACACACACACACACACAGACACACACACAGACACACACAGACACACAGATACACACACACAGACACACAGATACACACACACAGACACACACACACACACACAGAGACACACACACACACAGAGACACACAGACACACACACACAGACACACACACACAGACACACACAGACACACGCACACTCAGACACACACAGACACACACAGACAGACACACACAGACACATGCACACTCAGACACACAGACACACACACACACAGAGACACACACACACACAGACACACACATACACACACATACACACACAGACACACAGATACACACACACAGACACACACACACAGAGACATACACACACACAGACACACACAGACACACACACAGACACACACAGACACACACACAGACACACAGACACACACACAGACACACACAGACACACAGATACACACACACAGACACACAGATACACACACACATAGACACACACACACACACACAGAGACACACACACACAGAGACATACACACACACAGACACACACACACAGACACACACAGAGACATACACACACACAGACACACACACAGAGGGAGGCACGGTCTCTCCCTACTCACACGTCTGTGGTGAACGGCGCTCTGGGCACGGGCGGCAGCGGTATCTCTGCGAGGGCCGGCTGGGTGCAGCCTGCTTGCACTTTGGCTTGTGCCCTCGTTTTAATGGGAATTCCTGGGCAGAGTTCAGGTTCGGCGTAGGTTGGGCTCCCACCCAGTTCTGTCACCGCAAAGGCAGGGGCCCCAACCTCTTTGAGGGAAAGGGGGAACATGGCAAGGGCATCCCCTATATTGCAGCTTACGCCCTTGACCTCTTTTTTTAAAGTATTTTTTATTGATTTTAGAGAGGAAGAGGGAGGAAGAGACAGAAACATCAATGGTGAGAGAGGATCGCTGATCCACTGCCTCCTGCACACCCCACACTGGGGATCCAGCCCACAAGCCCAAAAACGTGCCCTGGCCTGGAATCAGACTATGATTTCCTGGTTCGCAGGTGGATGCTCAACCATGGAGCCTCACCAGCCAGGCATCTTGACCTCCTCATGCGCCCTGATCTCCAAAGGGAGGACTCATTCGGCTGTGTGCCATGAGATAAAACCCTGAGCTGGGAGCTTAAAGGTCTGGATTCCTTCCTGTCTCTCCGAGTCAGCCTGTTTCCTCATCTGTAACACAGTGGGGCTGGGTCACAGTGCCTGCCTCTTAAATAAATATTCATAAGTATTAAGGAAGCTAATCCTGGTGGGTGTTTGGCAGACAGCCTGGTGCCCTCAGGCTGGCAGGTGTCATCATTGCCACAGTCCCATCTCAGTGATGTGTTGGCATAGTCTCCTCCTCCACCCAGGCCGAACTCCTGATCGAGGGGACAATTGGCATATTAGCCTTTTATTATATAGGATATACACTGAGTGCCCAATTATGCGTTCAGAGATCATCATCATCTGTGCTTCTCCTCTGCTGCCTCAAGGAAGAATGACCAGTAGTGACCTTGGCCCCCAAAATCCAGATGCTGGGTTTGTGTGTGTGTGTGTGTGTGTGTGTGTGTGTGTGTTTTAATATATTTTTATTGATTTCAGAGAGAAAGGGAGAGAGAGATAGAAACATCAACGATGAGAGAGAATCATTGATCAACTGCCTTCTGTACACCCCCTGCTGGGGACTGAGGCCACAACCCTGGCATGTGCCCTGACCAGGAATTGAACCGTGACCTCCTGGTTCATAGGTCGATGCTCAACCACGGAGCGACTGAGGTCAGACGCCAGATCTCTCTTCAGGTGGTATCTGGCTGAAAGGCACAGACCGGGCAGACAGGAGGCTGGGTGGGTGGAGTTGAGGCCACCAGGGAAAGACCAAGAGCTGGAGGACCGCAGGGGTCCTGGCTCTGCCCCGCCCAGCTGTGTGACCTCAGCACTCAGTGCATCCCTTGACCCCTGTGTCCTGAGAAGGCTGCTCCTGAGATGTTTAGCTCTGAGGCCTATCCCACCCGCCAAATGGTAGAGTGAGGCCTGGGTCTGAGCCAGGCAGAGGAAGAGAAGGAATAAGTATACATATATACTGAGTGGCCAGATTATTATGATCTCTAAACATAATAATCTGGCCACTCAGTGTGTGTGTGTGTGTGTGTGTGTGTGTGTGTGTGTGTATCCTATCTAATAAAAGACTAATATGGAAATTGACTGTACATTTGCTACACCCACAAGCCACGCCCACAAGCCAATCAGAACCAGTATGCAAATTAACCCCAACCAAGATGGCGGTTAATTTGCATATCCGCACGCAGAAGATGGTGTAGAAGGGAGCTAAGCACTGCAGAAAGGAGCAAAGGTGTGGAGAAGTAAGCAAGCGGGGCAGAGGAGAAGGGAGGGAGCGAGACAGAGGAGATGGGAGAGAGCGAGATTGTAGAGAAGGGAGTGAGGCAGCAGAGAAGGAAGGCAGCTTTGCTCAGGCCGCAGGAAGCTCTATGCTTGCAGGAATCTTCCTGCAACGGGTCTCTAATATATATACATATATATATATTAGAGGCCCAGTGCATGAATTCGTGCATGGGTGGGGTCTGGCCAACCTGGCCAGGGGGAGGGGACATGGGCAGTTGGCCATACCTGCCTGCTAGTCAAACTCCTGGTTGAGGGGACAATTTGCATATTAGCCTTTTATTCTATAGGATATACATTGAGTGGCCAATTATGCATTCAGAGATCACAATAATCTGGCCACTCAGTGTATATTTCCTTTCCAATCAAAACATAATAGCACTTGGATTTATAATGAAGAGGCTTCTCCCACACCTGGCCACCTCTCCCACGCCTGGCCCGCCTCTCCCACGCCTGGCCCGCCTCTCCCACGCCTGGCCCGCCTCTCCCACGCCTGTCCCACTCTTTAGAGGCAACCACTTACCTGTTTCCAGATTTAGTTCTTTGGGACCACCTCCTGTTTCCGGGGAATTCTTGTCCAAGGCATGGGAAAGAACTCCTTCTCCTTGCCAGGCTTTGATACAATAAAGGGATATTTTTATAAGTGGTGAGTGAAACATTCAGTGCTGTAAGAGGCAACCATCATCGGTGATGTTCAACGATCTATTTTCTTCTCACAATCTTGCCCCCACTCATGCTTTGGCTCTTCACAGGTGAGGTCTCTTTCATTGCATTGACTCATGTGTCCAAGCACTGGACAAAAAGTTGCAGGAATATGATCTTGTCATTCTCTCCAATACCCAAAAGCTCGAACACCCCTGCAATGGTTGCTTGGCATGACTATCCAAGTGTCCCCTGATATAGTCCACCCTTGACTCTGTTCACGGAGAACAGATGGGCACGAATGGCCATTACCTCATACAAAATGAAAGATTGGGTGGGTCTACGGCTCATCTCGATCTCAGCCAACAAGAAAGGGCTGGTGTCAGCTAGTTTGACTTGGTGGTTGAGCGCTGACCTATGAACCAGTAGGTCATGGTTTGGTTCCCCATTAAGGCATATGCCCCGATGTGGGCTTAATCCCCAGTGTGGGGCATGGGAGGAGGCAGCCAATCAATGAGTCTCTCTCCATCATTGATGTTTCTATCTCTTTCTCCCTCTCCATTCCAAAAGGAAGGAAGGAAGGAAGGAAGGAAGGAAGGAAGGAAGGAAGGAAGGAAGGAAGGGAGGGAGGGAGGGAGGGAGGGAGGGAGGGAGGGAGGGAGGGAGGAAGGAAAGGGCTGGTGATATAAGGACACCTGGTCCCACATCCAAGATGGCCCAAGACCTCAGGCAGGGGGAGTTTTCCCCAAGCAGGTAGGAGAACACCGTTTCAAAATATTTGACTGGTTACTACTATTTTGTGAAGAATATTCCCTTTGTTATTTCACTTCCTATCCTTTCTTCTCCTTTCATTAGCTTTTTATATAATGAGAGATTGAGGTGTTTCATTCTCAGCTGGATCCAGGTTAGGATGTCCTACAAACCAAAGCAGTCCCTAATGCACATCATCCCTTTGGGGTCACATATGTCATTTGTGGTTTTTAGGCCATATCCTCCACCTAAGCGCCATGTTCCTCCAGCCTCTGGGGAGGGCTGCAGGGCTATTCACTTGGATTTCCATTGCTCTGTTGGCTCAGAGACTGCCATTGAGTCCCAGCTGATAAGCTGGTTATATATACAGGCAAAAATAATTCCTTGATTGCTCCATCTTTTTTGCCTGTCAGAAGTGGTCTGGTGTGGCATCCACTGAGCCTTACAGCAATGCCAGAATTTTTTTTTTAATTTTTTAAAATATATATATTTTATTGAGTTTTTACAGAGAGGAAAGGAGAGAGATAGAAAGTTAGAGAGATAGAGGAAGGGAGGGGAATAGAGTTAGAAACATCAATGAGAGAGAAACATCAATCAGCTGCCTCTTGCACACCTCCTACTGGGGATGTACCCTTGACTGGAATCGAACCTGGGATCCTTCAGTCCGCAGGCCGACCCTCTATCCACTGAGTCAAACCGGTCTCAAAAGCCAGAAATTTTTTACAAAAGTTTGCATGAGAACTTCAGGCCTCCCTGGAAGGAGCTGGTAAAGTAAATCTCCCACAGACCGGAAGTGTCCAGAAGGAAGGGGCCGGCAAGGGAGGCATCACAAATTAGACACAATGGTTAGGAAGAATAAAAACAGACAGCTAGACACTGAAACTTTCCAGGCATGTCTTGGCTCCCTCCACGCAGGCGGAATTCCACTGGTAACACTGTGCCGAACACTGTGCCTCATCTCTGTCTAGTGCCAAGTGTCCCTCCTCTGTGGACCTGGCAATCCGACACCGTGACTCATTCGGAACCACTCCTTCCCATTGAATCACTCCTTTCCATTTCGCTGTGCCTGCAGAAGCAAGTGCCACTATCCCAAAGGCTGTCTCCGACTCCCTTCAGCTCCATGACCGTGGTGGTTTGTGGAGAACATGACCCAAAATGGGAGCTGCACGCTGCCCGGTTTCCCACAGGAGGAGACCATTTCCGGGGATGAAGCAGAGATGCCGGGTTAGCCGCCTCATCTGAGCGAAGGGACCAGGGTTTCCCTGCGGAGAAGAGCAGTGTGTGAGTGGGCCCTGAGATGGAGCCTGCGGTTCCAGAAGATGGTGACAATTGTGGCACCAGCTGACAGCTTCACGTCTGAGAGCTTGGTATGTGCCAGGCTGTGCTAAGAGCTTTCGCCCTACCTGGTTTGGCTCAGTGGATAGAGCATTAGCCTGTGGACTGAAGGGGCCCGGGTTTGATTCCCGGTCAAGGGCATGTAACTTGGTTGTAGGCACATCCCCAGTGGGGGCTTGCAGGAGGCAGCTGATGGATGTTTCTCTCTCATCGATGTTTCTCTCCCTTTCCCTTCCTCTCTGTCAAAAAAAAAAATCGGGGAGGAACCAAGATGGCGGCATAGGTAAAACACCTATCTTGCCGTCATACTCAGCAATTTTAATACTACAACTTAACGAAAGAACAAACACCTTCCAGAATCACCAGAAAGCTGGCCAAGTAAAAACTCCACAAATAAAAGTGAAAATAAGACACTGACTCGGAGGAGCAGCGGCGGACAGCATTGAAAGATTCACATGGAGAGAGGTTTGGAGCGTGCGCCAGCGGAGAGGGCAGGCGGCTGAAAACAGGCCAGTTTTCTTGATCAGTGAGACAAAGACATCCCACTGGACTGATTCTCCAGCTCTGGGCGAAGTCCAGGAAACCCACTATCACACGGGGTGAAAACTGGACAGTGGGAGGACACGCCGAAGCTCGGGTGCTGCAGGGGTCTCCTGGCTTGTGGAGAAGGCAGCTTGCGCGCGAACAGCTCAGCTGCGTGACTGCACAGAGAGTGCTCTGCGACTCGCTCTCTCATTCGGAAAACCGTCAGTCTGCTTTGTTTTACGTCCCTGGGTGAGACATTGGGTGTGCAGAGCCATTTGGGGAGAGTCTGAATTCCCCGGCAGCTGGTGGAGCTCGGCAGCGGCTCTCTCTCAGAAGTGCTGGCGGCCATTGCCCCTGGCACAGGGTCCCTGGGGCCGCACAGGGTGGAGCTAACGCTGTCTGCTTGGCCCGGAGACTCCGCTCATCCAACCTGAGCACAGCTGAGCTTCACAGACAATTGGACTGGAGGTCAACCCCTCCAAGTGCTAACAACGATTAACCTGAGCTTAACTTCAGCAAGACTGTGCAACCCGTATCCACCTCAGGTAACTGGGGAGGCTGAGCCACTGTCCCTAGTAGGAAGTCTACCACACAAAGCTAATTGACCAACTCAGGGAAGTAGCCACCATGCAGCGACATGGAAAGAAATCAGATGTAAAAGAAATGGAGGAAAAAAACGACTGGACATGGAATTCAAAACCATGGTTATAGGGTTTTTCAAGAGGCAACAACAAAAGGTCAAGGCCTATAAGGAAATAAGCAAGACCACAAACGAAATGATCAAGACCAACATGGAAATGAATGAGTCCTACAAGGAAATGAAGGAGACCCTCAAGAATATAAAGGAGACTCTCAAGGATATGAAAAAGGACCAACCATCGAGACCGGTTTGGCTCAGTGGATAGAGCGTCAGACTGTGGACTGAAGGGTCCCGGGTTTGATTCCAGCAAGGGCATGTACCTTGGCTGCGGGCACATCCCCAGTGGGGGGCATGCAAGAGGCAGCTGATCGATGTCTCTCTCTCATCGATGTTTCTAACTTTCTGTCCCTCTGCCTTCCGCTCTGTAGAAAATCAATAAAATATTTTTTTTAAAAAAAGAAAAAGGACCAACCAGAAATTAAGCATACACTGACTGAAATAAAAAATATTATACAAAGACCTAAAAGTGCTCTGGAGCACCCCAAGAACCAAGTTAAAGATTTGAAATCCAAAGGGGGAAAATCCACTCAGCTGAAAAAGCAAGAATCCAAAAGAATCCAAAAAATTGAAGATAGTGTAAGGGGCCTCTGGGACAACCTCAAGCATACCAACATCCGAATTATAGGGGTGCCAGAAAAAGAGAGAGACCAAGACAATGAAAACCTATTCGAAGAAATAGTGACTGAAAACTTCCCACACCTGGTGAAAGAAATTGACTTAGGAGTCCAAGAAGTGCACCGAACCCCAACATATAGGAACCCTAAGAGGACTACACCAAGGCACATCATAATTAAAATGCCAAGAGCAAAAGACAAAGAGAGAATAATAAACGCAGCAAGAGAGAAACAGTTGGTTACCTATAAGAGAGCACCCATATGATTATCAGCAGATTTCTCAACAGAAATGATGCAGGCCAGACGGGAGTGGCAAGAAATATTCAAGGTGATGAACAGCAAGAATCTACAACCAAGATTACTCTATCCAGCAAAGCTATCATTCAGAATTGAAGGTCAGATGAAGTGCTTCGCAGATAAGAAAAAGCTAAAGGAGTTCATCACCACCAAACCAACATTATATGAAATGCTGAAAGATATTCTTTAAGAAGAGGAAGAAGAAAAAGGTAAAAATATAAATTATGAACAACAAATACACATCTATCAACAAATGAACATAAAAATCAAGTGAATTGATAGGCTGATGAACAGGATAAACTGGTGAATATAACAGAGACATGGACATAGAGAGGGAATGGACTGACAATTCTTGGGGAGAAAAGGGTTGTGGGAAGTGCAGCAAGAGACTGGACAAAAATCTTGCAACAATGGGAGAGAACAGTGGGGAGGGGGAGGTGAGGGTGGAGGCTGGGATAGGTACAGGGTGGAGGGGAGCTATAGGGGGATAAAAAGGGGAAACAATGTAATTAATAAACTGAACAATAAAGATTAAAAAAAAGAAGAGGAAGAAGAAGAAGATAAAAGTGTAAATTAGGGACAACAAATACACATCTATCAACAAATGAACCAAAAATCAAGTGAATTAATAAGCTGATGAATAGGATAAACTGTTGAATGTAACAGAATCACAGACATAGAGAGGGAATGGACTGACAACTCTTGGGGAGAAAGGGGGTGTGGGAAGTGCAGCAAGAGCCTGGACAAAAATCATGCAACTATGGGAGAGGACAGAGGGCGGTGAGGGTGGAGGGTGGGATGAGTACCAGGTGGAGGGGAACTATAGGGTGAAAAAAAAAGGGAACAATGTAATTAATAAACTGAACAATAAAGATAAAAAAAGAAAAAAAATCAATGAAGTCCTATATAATAAAAGAGTAATATGCAAATTTGGCCATACCTTCACTACACTACCAGCCAATCAGGAGCAGGGGGTGGGGCCGAGTGTGGGACACAGGAGGAGAGAGGCAAAGGCGCTGGAGCTCAGCGTCCACGCCTCACCCCCAGCCAACCCAGTGCAGTGTTCACACCCCACCCCCGGCCAGCCAAGCACAGCATCTGCGCCATGCCCCAGGACAGCGGTCCCAGCCCCATGGGCGAAGAGAGAGGCAATGGGGCTGGCCAGGGGGGTTTCCCGTGGGCATACTACAAGCATCAAATCACTGCCGCCAAAGCTGCCCCCCCCACACACACACACTCCCAAATAGTATGGTCCAAAGGGGTGACTCCTGAGGCGCTGCTCCCATGGCAGCAAATGAGAACCATGCCAGGCGGGGAAGCCAGACCTCAAAGCCCAAGCCCCCAAGTACCCGACAGGGCGTCGTATGCTGGGGCCCTGAGGAGGCCCCAGGACAAGCATCTCCACAGAGGCTGTGTGGAAGGAGGAGAGGAACCTCTGGCTAGAGGCCAGGGTAAAGGATGCTGGTGTCTTTGCAGGCCAGGCTGAGGGACACCACTCCCTCTCCGCACCCCACCCCATGCACGAATTTCGTGCACCGGGCCTTTAGTATATATTATAAAGAGCTGTTTTCTACAGTATCTCAATGAACCCTCATAACAATGAGTCAGGTAGGTCCTGGTCACCATGTCCCCCCCACCCCCGTCCTCCACAGAGATGTATAAGGGGGAACCAGCACCATAAATGGAGCACTTGATGTGTCCAACCCATGTTTCCACTTCACCTGCCGCTTGGCAGGCAGGACGGATTCTGAGCACACACAGAGACTCAGTGGCTGTGAATTGTGCTCTCTGGTCAGACTCTGTGACCTCATGGGTACAAGGTCCCCAAGTCACTTCCTGAGTAAGACCCAACACACATTCTGCAGAGGCTGATTTACTGGGCAATCAGCCACAAAACCCAATCCAACGTCAATGGGCCCAAGAACACCCATGTTGCCCTGATAAGAGACCCTGTGAAATTTCTGCCCAGGGACCATCTACACAGCAGGGTGCATCTTAGCAGGTTCCTTAGCCAGAGATGAAGATTTTTAAAATATTTTATTGATTTTTTACAGAGAGGAAGAGGGAGAGGGATAGAAAGTCAGAAACATCAATGAGAGAGAAACATCGAACAGCTGCCTCTTGCACACCCCCCACTGGAGATGCAGCCGCAACCAAGGTACATGCCCTTGACCGGAATCGAACCTGGGATCCTTCAGTCCGCAGGCCGATGCTCTATCCACTGAGCCAAACTGGTTTTGGCAGAGATGAGGATTTTTTGTTCAAGTGATTTACTTGAGAACCCATCAGGGACTGTCCTGTGACCTCAGAACTGAAGTGGCTCAGGGATGGCTCTTTCCTATTATTTCCAAAGGGCAGTGAGGGCAGTAAGGGAAGCAGCACAGGATGGGGTGAAGGAGTGAGAGCACTGTCTTAGGAGGACCTTGGCTTCAGTCTGGAACACAAACTCTTCTACAGGTTAGTCCCTCCTGAGGTCAGGCCAGGTCAGTCAGTCCTGAGCCCAGGACTAGGGAAGGGATTGGGAGGGGGCGTTGCCTCCCAGGTAAAGTGGCTTCCATTCTGTAGAGGCCCCCAGGGAAGACACTTGAGCATTCTTTAAATCAGTGTCAGCCAAATCTGAGGCGCCAGGCAGAGCTGCGTCTTGGAAACGCATCCACAAAAAGGCTGGATGCGTTATCAGTACTGACTCTTAACTTGCTTCAGGTGTCGGGGGGGAGGGCCCTTGAAATATAGATTCAGCCGAGCCCTGGGAATGAGGGAATGAGTGGGGCCTGGGCCACTTAAGCTCCTTTGATTTTAAGTTTTTTCGTGTGAAACCCCTTTCTATTTTAGTATTAAAAAACATGCTGTATTTGGTTTGGGATTCTGTCTCTCCATCAGAGAGAACAGAGATTCCACCCAGCCCCAGATTTATTTTCTATTTCTGTGTTCCCCAGCTCCTCTACTCAGTAACTGGACCCACTCTTCTCTCCACACTGGACGTGGAGAGGAGAGAACCCCCCCCCACACACACACATTCAGCTCAGGACAATTCTTCGGACAAGGTGCGGCGGAGCCCTCACTAACACAGCACCTGGGAGGTGGGTGCCCGGGGCAAAGGGGATCTGCAGGGCGCCAGCAGCAGGCAGTCCAGGTGACAACTGATTGTGCTGTTGGCACCCCTCACTCCCAGGCTGCTGGGGGTCACCGCAGGCAGGAGCCGGGCCGAAGCAGTCTCCTTCCCAGAGGTACAATGCCTCCCAGAGGAGGAGTCTCTCTGAGAGAGAACCCTGGGTCTGTCCACGGCCTTGTTCCCATGAGATTTCTCACGGAGGTTTGGTGAAACCAGAGAGGCTTAATGTGCAATCGGGTGTTTCGTTTGATCAGAAACGTCAGTTGGGGATGCACAGGTGGCTGGGGTACTGGGGCCTTTTGTTCGGAGCAGTTGAGGGGCAGGGGCAGGGGCCCCCTCCCCCCATGGGGCCGGAGGTGAAGACTGGCAGCTTCCCCAGTGTGGGGTGGCTCTGGCTACTCCTTTGGGGGTTGTAGGGCCAACCCCTGGGCCAGCCTCGCCTCAGGCACCCCTGCCCCACCCTAGGCCCATCCTCCTCCTCCTCAAAGGGCCCAGCCACCCCTGGAGTCACCCCCACCCTCTCTGCACCGAACCCCAGGCTGCCCCTGATCCCTTGGGTCTTGCCGTGAAGATCAAAGATATCAAAAACAAAAACAAAAAAAACCCCTTTCCCATGGTTTTGCATGGACATTGGGGGAACTCTTAATAAAGCTCTCGTATTTTGGCCAAAACCGGCTTGGCTCAGTAGATAGAGTGTCGGCCTGCGGACTGAGGGGTCCCGGGTTCCATTCCAGTCGAGGGCATGGACCTTGGCTGCGAGCACATCCCCAGTGAAGGGTGGTTTGCAGGAGGCAGCTGATCGATGTTTCTCTCTCGTCGGTGTTTCTAACTTTCTATCCCTCTCTCTTCCTCTCTGTAAAAAAAAATCAATAAAGATATTTATTTAAAAAATAAATTAATTAAATAAATAAATAAAGCTCTCACATTTTGAACCTCTCGATATCCCAGCAGAGGAAGAACAGGAAGCTGAGAGCTTGGGAAGTGTCCAGGAGCCCTGGACTTCTAGTGTAGCCCTCGGACCCATGGGTATCCAGGACGTACAGCTTGAACGGAAGGATTTAACACCTTTTGCCCAAAATGGAGCCTGCACTTTATTCCCAAACCAGGACCTGTGTACTTTTATCCAAATTTGGCGGGGAGGGGGGGGGTTGGGGGGGGCTGTGCAAAAGCGGTGTGGCTCAGTGGATAGAGCGTCGGTCTGCGGACTGAAAGGTCCCAGGTTCAATTCCAGTCAAGGGCATGTATCTTGGTTGCGGGCACATCCCCAGTGGGGGGGGTGCAGGAGGCAGCTGGTTGATATTTCTCTCTCATCAATATTTCTGACTCTCTATCCCTCTCCCTTCCTCTCTGTAAAAAATCAGTAAAATATATTTTAAAAAAAATAACAAATTGGGTTGGAGGGGAGGAAGGGGAGGGTACTTCTCAACCTTACACCTGGTGCAATGTACTACAGGAGGTGGTGATCACGCCTGCCCAGACTGGATGAACTTGACTGTCTCGTGAAGGGCCTGCTGCGTACAGATGCTGCTGGAAGTGCCATGCACAGTAATATTGCAGGCACTGTACGGCCAGCAGCAGAGGGCTCTTCCTGTGCTAACGCCTCAGGGCCCGAGTGATGCCAAAAGATGCCTTCGTGCACACGGGCTCAGTCAGTGTTTTAGCAGTCCATTCCAAAGACAGCTGTAAACGAGGCACTGGGGCGAGCCTCGGAGCGGGTACTTTCTGGGCTTCTGCGGTTTATTGGCTGTGAACGTTTTAAAGAGGCTCGTGAAATGGCATCCAAAGGTGCAGCGCCCAAGCTGGCGGCTGACAGGCTGAGATACACAGGGGACTGTGGGAGAATTGACCTGCCGGGCTGGGCTGTAGCATCTAGTTTTGGCAATATGATTGGCAATCCTATCTAATAAAAGAGTAATATGTAAATTGACCATACCTTCGCTACACCCAATAAACCACGTCCACAAGCCATGCCCACTGGCCAATCAGGGTGCAAATTAACACCCAACCAAGATGGCTGCTATCTAGCGGATTCCCAAGGCCAGAAAAAGCCTCACCAGAGGCTTGGGGTTGGCTTGGGCCAGGGCTGGGGTGGGGCCCCAGTGATCAGCTGGATCGCAGGGCAACTACTGGCTGGGGTCCCCTGGCCAAGATCCCCTGCCCAAGGACGAAAGCCTGGCCAGAGGCTTTAGGCCTTGGGCAGGCCGGGGGTGAGCCATTGGTAGGACATCCCCGGAGGTCTCCCAGTATGTGAGAGGGGCAGGTTGGGCTAAGAGACCACCCACCCCAGTGCACGAATTTCGTGGACCAGCACTCTAGTATGATTTATAAGGGGAAGCAAGGGTCTGTCAGTAAAGAAGATCTAGCAAGAGCTACTTTAGTTACTATTACCAGGAACATTCGTTGTGTGGCAGGAATGTGTGCTGTTAATAAGAAAATAAACAGAGCTGTCACTGTTGGAAACTATTTATGAGTCAATACTCTCTCCATGAAATTTGGCATATCCGCTAGATTACTGGTCAGTAGGTCAACTGGAAGCATTGTTCCTAGTGTATGGGGTGCTTTAGAGCAGTTGGCGGACTTCTTGGGCTGCCAAATTTCAGCTAAAGCATCAGGTTTCTCTCTGCTAATAAATGTCATTCAAGAGGAACTGAAAACCACAGGCCTTATTATTGCATTATTTGTCACTGGGAACCAAAGGATAAAAGAGTAGAACTATGCCTGCTGGTTTTTAAATGTCAAAACAGTAAGATGCTAAATGTTGCTATATTAACAGCAAGAACTTGGTAACAGGTGAAATCTTTCTAACTGAAATGCTGCCCCTTTTGTACATAGCCAGTGTGAAATCCTTAAATGCAAAACAGCCTCTGATTGTTGAGCTTTCTCACACACACACACACAAAAAGAAATGTCAGTTTTATTCCAAAGGGACATGTCCCATATTGGGCCTCGATATGCTATTCAAATAATCAAAAGCCAGCGACCAGCCCCAGCTGGTTTTGCCCAGTGAATAGAGCGTGGACCTGTGGACTGAAGGGTCCCAGATCCAATTCCGGTCAAGGGCACATGCGTGGGGTTATGGATTCAATCCCCAGTAGGGAGCATGCAGGAAACATCTCTTCATTGATGTTTCTATCTCCCCCTCTCCCTTCTTCTCTGAAATCAATTTATATATACATATATATATATATATATATATGTGTGTATATATGTGTGTGTGTGTGTGTGTATATATGTTAAAGAGGCATCTCCATGGCCCATGGCCACAGGCAATAGGGCAATGAAGGACTGGGGTTGGGGGGTGGGAAAGGGTCAGTGGGGGAGGGGAAGGGGAGGCATATTTAATACCTTCAATAAAGAATTATTTAAAAAAATAAATAAAATAAAAAAGAGGCATCTCGGTTCAGAGGTCACGCAGCAAATTCAAGCTCACATGGCTAATAAAGCTGCATTTGAACCGAGGCCTGTCTGACTTGTTCTAAGCTCATCAAACAACTTTCCCATAATGTGGTTTCCCTTAAACTTTCCCTCTCAGAAGAAGAGAGAATTTACTTGTCAGGTAAACACTAGTGTCAGCTTCCTGAATGGTTAAAATTTCTCACTAAAAACTAGCAAGGTGGTGGGTTTGGGGTATACAATTTCCATTTGCTCGTCAGTTAGTGCATGAGACAGCCTCCCGGGGTTCGATCAGCTCAGGGGCACCTACAGCATGAGTTGCAAAATGGAGAGCTGCCTCGCGCTCTACTGTTGACCTGCTAGTAACCAGACTTCCTTCTGCAGAAGACAGGTGCTCCTTCTGTAGAAACAAGTCTGCAGGCGTGCATTCTGGGGACGTGAGGCAGAATTAGAGCAGGAAAAGTTACACCCAGAAGAAACTGTACAAACTAGATACATTGTCAGAAAATGAAGGAAAACTTTATGGGGACTCCTTTAAGGCTATCTGACCAGGAAGGCAGAACATAATTTTGGTGCAGGTTATCTATACTAATAAAAGGGTAATATGCTAATTAGACTAAACATCTTCTAAACGACCTTCCAAATGTCCTTCTGGACATCCTTCCTGACAAAGCTATGTTGGCAGGGCCAAGGCAGAGGAGGTTAGAGGCAATCAGGCTGGCAGGGGAGAACAATTAGGGGGACCAGGCCAACAGGGGAGAGCAGTTAGGGGGACCAGGCCAGCAGGGGAGAGCAGTTAGGGGGATCAGGCTGTCAGGGGAGAGCAGTTAGGGGAATCAGGCTGTCAGGGGAGAGCAGTTAGGGGATCAGGCTTTCAGGGGAGAGCAGTTAGGGGGATCAGGCCAGCAGGGGAGAGCAGTCAGGGGGATCAGGCTGTCAGGGGAGAGCAGTTAGGGGGATCAGGCCAGCAGGGGAGAGCAGTCAGGGGGATAAGGCTGTCAGGGGAGAGCAGTTAGGGGGACCAGGCCGGCAGGGGAGAGCAGTCAGGGGATCAGGCCGGCAGGGGAGAGCAGTCAGGGGGATCAGGCCAGCAGGGGAGAGCAGTTAGGGAAAATAGGCTGTCAGGGGAGGGCAGTTAGGGGGATCAGGCTGGCAGGCAGGTGAGTGGTTAGGAGCCAGAGAACCCAGATTGGAGAGAGTGCAGGCCAAGCTGAGGTGACCCCCTTTCTGTGCACAAATTTCGTGCACTGGGCCTCTAGTATTTGATATTTGTTTATATGTTCACTCACCAGAGAGTCTACATTCAAAGTAGAAGCTCAGTCAGTCAGGCATATTTCTCACCAGATTTTTTTGGGGGGGTGTGGGGGGTGTGGGGGTTGTTCAATGATACAAAGCTGAACCAAATGGTGACCATGCACAATTAAATGAAAAGATCAAAAATCCAAGAAAGGCAGGAACTCACAGATTTCAGGAGACAAGAATGCTTTATTGGGTCCTTGGCATGCATCCAGTCCATGCACCCTCTCTATCCTTGGGCAGGGCCCACTGGGCTCGCTCCTGGCCATGAGGAGGTAACCGGCGAGGCGCTGCTGGCTTTCCTCTCCAGGCCTGGGCTGCTGTGAAGACGAGCTTCCTGGTCTCAGCAGCAGAGACGGGGGGAGGAACAAAGCAGGGAGTCACCATAAGGCACACAGGCATGAACACCAGACCTCTAGCTGTGGCTAGTCAATCACTGGGTCCCAGGAATGGAAAAGACCAGGCAGCCCCTGAGACAACACCTAGTTATCGCCATGACTGAGGACTTCTGAGTGGAAACATGGGTCTTTCTCAAGATGCCAAGGTAGAGTCAAAACCTTCTGTTTAATTTCCAGACCTTCAATGGAGGGGGAAGTCAAGTATCTTGGAAGACAAACCTTATTTTAGCACTTAGATAAATATTGTAAACCTTCTTTGCAGCCTTCCCAAGGGGATCTGTTTGGGCATTTATCTGGGGACTACAGAAGGAAAGGGTAAACACCCAAACCTGGGGAGAGGGGTGTCCTCTGTAGGACACGGCTCCAAGCTGAGTCCAGTTTCTGGGAACAATAGAAAAGCACGTGGTCTGCCAATCAATGAGGATTATTCATAGATCAAATTTTATGCTATAGCCGAAACCAGTTTGGCTCAGTGGACAGAGCCTTGGCCTGTGGACTGAAAGGTCCCGGGTTCGATTCCGGTCAGGGCATGTGCCTTGGTTGGGGGCACATCCCCAGTACGGGGTGTGCAGGAGGCAGTTGATGGATGTTTCTCTCTCATGGATGTTTCTGATTTTCTATCCCTCTCCCTCTCTCTAAGAAATCAATAAAATATATATATTTTTTTTAAAATTATGCTATAGTGAAATCCCAAAGCCAACCAGGGGTTGAGTGTGCAGCTGAAATGGACTTACAGTATTATAGGTATAAGCCTCACGATGGCCCTCTGGTTTGTGGGGTGAGAGTGACTATAGTAGGACAAGTGCAAGCCATTCGAATTTGCCCTCTCTAGCAAAATGGTACAAAAGTAATGCCATATTCCTGGGGAAACCGTAAACAGCGGTGTTACTACCGAAGTCATGGGAGGGAAGTCACAGTGATTCCTACCGCAGTTGAGCTTGGCCAGTGCAAGACCCCAGAAGGTCTTTGGACGGCTGTAAACTTTCAAAAGCGATGACTCCAATTGCGGGTGCTGTTTCAGAGTGGTCTTCCTGCTAAAGCAAATCCATCCAGCTCCCGGCATTCGGTATAAATCCTCTGATCTAGTGAATTCATTTTTTTTCTCTCTATTCTGAACAGAGAACATCAGAGGCAGGCCATCTTCATCTGGCAGGGAAGCAGCACACTCGCTGTCCTGGCTTCAACATATAGAATGTCTTAGCTGCCTCTGTGCCACTACCAGGGACCTTGACCCCATCACTACTAAGTTCCATCACACTCTCAGCAGCTCCAGTTTCCCTAAATGCCTTGGAAGGCATTTGTGAGTCAGTGGTGGGAGATAAACCAGATTAAAATGCAAAGGCCTAACCTGCTGATAAGTTCCTGGAGGCCAAGGTCAGAATATCCTATCTAATAAAACAGTGATATGCAAATTGACTGTACCTTCACTACACCCAAAAAGCCATGCCTACAAGCCAATCAGGAGCGATATGCAAATTAACACCCAAACAAGATGGCCTTGGGGCGGGCTGGGGCTGGGGTGGAGCCAGCCAGCCATCAGGATCGGGCCCATGGCAGGGCGATGGCTGGGTTCCCAAGGCCAGAAAAAGCCCTTGGGCAGGCCGGGGCTGGGGCAGAGCCCGCCAGCCATGGGCCCGATCGCAGGGCGATCACTGTCTGGGGTCCCCTGGCTGCGGTCCCCTGACCAAGGATGAAAGCCTCGGCCAGAAGGGGTGAGCCATCAGTAGGACATCACCCTGAGGGCTCCCAGTATGTGAGAGGAGGCAGGTTGGGCCACCTACCCCCAGTGCACGAATTTCATGCACTGGGCCCCTAGTTCTTCCATAATGTGGAACCTTGAATACCTTACCACTTAGACCCAATTGTGGTATAAAAAAAAAAATTCACTCTGGGGCTTCTTGCTCCAATCTGCTTACTGATTGACCTGGAAAGGCTCTCAGCTTTCTGTTGGGCCTAGAGCAAATGAAGGCTCTCTGGCTCAAAAAGCCTTTAGCAGGAAGCGTTCTGCCCCCAGTGGCAGATTCCATGATGTATGAGGTGTCTGTCTGTCTGTCTGTCTGTCTGTAGCATGCTGGGGAGCCATCTAGAGCCTGAGTCAGAGCAGAATGCTATAGGAAGCTTATGGCAAGTACTGACTAGAAAAATAGAGCAGAGGAGTCCAGGGTTTGGAACCAAGTGATGCTCTGGCCAGAAATTAGCACCTTTTTGAGACACAGGCCTCTGGTTTGCCACTGGGAGAACGCAGAGGGCCCCCAGGGAAGACACCTGAGCATTCTTTAAATCAGTGTCAGCTGAATCGCCAGGCAGAGCCGTGTCTTGGAAACACATCCACCAAGAAGGCTGGATGCGTTATCAGTACTGACTCAACCTGCTCTGGGTGTCAGGAAGAGGGCCTTGAAATGTAGATTCAGCCGAGCCGGGAATGGGGGAATGAGTGGGGCCTGGGCCATTTAAGCTCCTTTTATCCTGGTTTGTTTTTTCAGGTGAAACCCTTTTTTATTTTAGTATAAATAAACATGCTGCTGTTGGGTTTGAATTCCTCTCTCTCCATCAGAGAGAACAGAGATTCCACCCAGCCCCAGCTTTTATTTCTACTTCTGTGTCCCCTCTTCTTTCTTTTATTTCTCAATCCTCAGCTCCTCTACTCAAACTGGACCCACTCTTCTTTCCACGCTGGACGTGGAAAGAGAAAGCCCCCCTGCAGAAGAGCCTAAATGCTTGGCTACAGCATCCAGGTGGCTAGGCTTCCCCTGTGCACGGGTCATCTGATGCCCCCAGCCAGAGTGAGGCCTGGCGAGCAGCACCCCATCATAGGGCAGGCACTCCATAGGCCTCTGAAGGCCCCGAAGAGATTCAGTGGATTGCTCACTCCACCTCCAATGCCTCCTCCTGCCCTGTTGTTGAGCTCCCCTCAATCTACACCCAATGGCTGTAAAAGAGGGCAGGAATTTTTTTTTTTTGCCTGTTATGGACCCTTCTGGGTTTAGATTTACTATCCTTACCCATCACGCCTCTTCCACCACCAATATCCAGGGAATTGTGCAATTAAACATCACCGGAGAATGCGCTTTGCAACACAATTGAAGTACAGTAACGGGCTGATGCCTACGGCAGTTACTCGTCTTGTCAGGATCCCCATGGTCCAGAAGCAATTGGCTTGATAGTGTAACAAAATGGTTTACTCAAGACGCAGCTATAGCCCCAGCTGAGAAACAGTACCTTGCAAGACTGGGTCAAGCCTACAGTTTAAGGCATAGCTCTGAATAGGCAACCCATTCATGATGCTATTTCTTCCTCAGGCTAGGAAGTGGAGAGGAGAGGGGTCTGCTATCACTGCATCTCAATACTTTTTTCATATGTGAGGTTTGGGACTAGGCTGGTGTAGAGGCTTTAGTCCCCAAAAAAATATCTCCTCAAAAAGTCATAGTAATGCCGAAACCGGTTTGGCTCAGTAAATAAGAGTGTCGGTCTGCAGACTGAAAGGTCCCAGGTTCAATTCCGGTCAAGGGCATGTACCTTGGTTGCGGGCACATCCCCAGTGGGAGGGGGTGTGTGTGCAGGAGGCAGCTGATCGATGTTTCTCTCTCATCGGTGTTTCTGACTCTCCCTCTCCCTTCCTCTCTGTAAAAAATAAATAAAATATATATTTTTAAAAGTCATAGTAATGATTTTAGTGAATTGGAAGCTGAGGTATCTGGCCTCTTTGGGCTCCTATGCTTCTGAGCAACACACAGCAGGTTGTGGTAGTTGCTAGTATGATTATTCAGGGAAAGGATGCTTGCTACTATGAAAAAGGGGCACAGTTGGGCATGGGGTTCCTGCAGCCTTCCTCGTACTGCCTGTGACCCGGCCGACCACCCAGGAGCTGGATTTCAGAACTGAAGACCTGGGTCACTCCGACAGGCAAAAGTCCTTGTCACAAACACTAGTGCCCATGACCTGGTGGAGAAATGGACGGTAGCCTTTGACCCATACTTCCTTTCTTGCTAGGTTATATTATTTTGGTTGAAAATGGTTAATTTTACCAGTCAATCCACAGGTTGCAAGATTTCAAAATGAGAGGCTGGAGTGTTACTGGTGACACTGGTTTTGGAGAACAGTAGTCATTGCCTGTGGATTCCATCACTGCATGTGACTCTGAACGGTCTCCCTAAGCAGGGAGAAATTGGCGTTTGGTTGTGTGTGGAAGAGGCGTGATAGATGGGAAGAACAGTGTGTGTGCGAAGGGGTATCACTTGTCCCCCACCAAGCCTTTTCTACCCTCCCCCTCTCCATTCCTCCGGTGAGAAGCCCCTCCTCTGGAAACCCCACTCCTCCCATTCCATGAGCCCGGGTCAGGCATGGGGGCCTTGGAGGGAGACTCACTGGGACCACTGGCTGGATGGTGTCTGCCTGCGACACAACAGCTCCCGGGAACAACACTGGAGCTGCCTGGCTGCCCCTTCTCAAGGCTCATTGTCCAGCTGCTCCTCTGTGAGCCACCCCAACACTCTTCTCATGAACCCTTTTTTCTTCACGTTGGTGCAAGTCCATTTCTGTTGCTCAAAAGCCCAAGAAACCTAATGGACAGGGCCTCCGAGACGACAGCACGCACCTGTGATCCCCAACAACTGTTAGTTCAGAGTCTGGCCTCAAGTAGGGAGGTGCTCACTATGTCTGCTGGACGGACAGATGGATGGATGGATGGAAGGATGGATGGATGGATGGATGGATGGATGAGGATGGATGGATGGATGGATGGTTGGATGGATGGATGGAAGGAAGGATGGATGGATGGATGGATGGATGGATGGTTGGATGGATGGAAGGAAAATACCCCAGCTGTAGTTCACCAGGGCAATCTGGAGAGGCAGATGGGCGAGTTGGGCACAATGGAGAAAGTCACAAGAGGAGACAGAGAAGTCAGAAATATCAGCAGGGAGAAGGCAAATGTCAGGCAAGGGAAACCCCAGACCATAGAGGGGAGGGGGTGGGCTGGGAGTGAGAAGGCTGCCTGCTGCTGGGGAGGCCGGAAGTGGTCCGGGAGGAGCTGGGAGGCAGACACTGGCTGGCCTGAGCTGGTCTGGCTGCAGTGGAAGAAGCCAGAGACAGTGGTGTTTCTGTAGGGCCCCCAGCTCTGTTTTGCCCTCTTGGGTTCCTTCTTCGCGTTTCTCTCCCAAATGAATGAGCGATTACGATCTGCCCCCAAGTCCACAGACAGCCTGCCAAGGGGCACAAGCCATCAGCCCATTTGCAAAAGTACAGACCATTTGTCTGTGGCCACAGAAGCCTGAGACTAACTATCAACCCGAGAGCTAAAACCTGGACTCATTTTTCCCGTCGGCCCGGGGAGAGCCTGCCTGGGGAGAGGGGACCGAGCCCAGACACCTACGACCACGCCAGAGGAGGGAGAGCAGGAAACAGTGGCTGCCTTTATTGCGTTCCAAGGGAGCAGGCCAGCGCGAGCCCCGCCCCACCGGGGGTGTCCAGGGGAGGCGCTCAGGAAAGACACGGGGTGCTGGGCTGAGCACGGCAATTCCCCTGGAGCCATCAATGAGGCCCCGGGGCTGGGGCTTCAGGGTTAAGAGCTAACGGTGGGGACAAGGGTCCCAAGCCCCAGGCTCAGAGGCAGCCCTCGCAGCAGGTAGACGGTTCATGTCCTTCCTGCACGGCCATGCCATTTCCCCGCGGAGAAGAGCCCCAGCTCTCCACGCCCTGCTGGAGGGGCATGTCAAAGTCACGTCTCTTTCAATATGGCGCACAAGGCCCTCGAGTTCACGCTTGCCCTCCGGCTACAGCTGCCGACACAAGCCTTGTGCCAGTTCTCACCTCGCAGGCAGAGGGCTGGGGAGAGGAGGGGAGGAGTAGACTGGGGTGTATCAGAAGCCAGAGAGTCTGCTCTGTACCTGGGTCCTGGTGGGCAGGGGGTGGGTCAGGCTAGAAAAGCCCTCAGGCCAGGGGACAAGCAGAGTCAGTGAAGGGCAGGCAGCAGAGCCAGGGATGGGAGACGGGACGCAGGAAAGCATGGGAAGCGGGCAAGTGAGTGCCTGAGTGCAGGGGGAAGAGAGCAAGACCACCGCACACGGACTGAGCAGGCCCAGGATGGGGTGCAGGAGCGGGTTAGTTGCAGGGTAAGCTGGGACAGAGGAGGCAAAGTAGTCTGAAAGAGAAGACACCCTGAGAGTCACACAGCAGAGGAAGCCCGGAGCCCCGAGGTCAGGGGGAGAGAGGTCAGGATTGAGCAAAGGGCAGAGGAGAAGGGCTGGCCTGTATGGCAGGGTCTGGCTGGGTGAGGGGCCAGGGTGCGGAGCTCATGCAGAGGACTCAGGGAGCCTCCAGCAGTGGCCAGTGTAAACTTCAAGGAGGGCCTCAGCCCCTGGGAAACACGGAGGGGGGCTGGCAGCCCTGGTGACATGGCACCAGGAGAGGCCACCGGGCTGTGTGCCATGCACCAGAGCCGTCGGATGCGGAGCTGACGGAGGAGAGGCTGTGCGGAGAGGTCCCCGCGTGGTGCCTGCTCAGCGCGCCTTCTCCGCTGTCTTGGGAAAGTCTCCATCGGTTCAAGCTGCGTCCTTGTTGGTCTGCTGCTGGGTGGAGGCCCCCAGCCTCCTGAGGGGGCTACCGCGTGCCCTGGGCCTCGGAGCCCCTCTCTTGGGCGGGAGGCTGTCCCAATAACTGAGTGGCGACTGCCCCTGAGGCCGGAGACGTGGCTTTGGAGCTTGGGGCGCTCTTCCGGGAGCCCTGGGGACTGGGGAGGCCTTTCTTTTGGGGCTGAGGACTCAGTTGGGGGCCCTTCCTGCCGGCAGATGGACTCTTGGAGCCTTTGGCCTTGGCCTGAGAGTTGGCGGCCTCAGGGCCCTTGAGGGGCTTCAGCCCCAGGATCTCACAGAAGGTGTTGCACTGGTGGGAGGACGCAAACTGGTCCAGCAGGGCAGGGAAACAGCTCTCCTTGAGGCCTTGGTATCTGCAGCCAAACAGTAAGGGCTGAGTGCGAGTTCCGCCCAGGCGGAGGGTCCCTGAGGGGCTGCTTTGGGATGGCCGTGGCCAGGGTATGGTGGCCCGGGTACATGTACCCCACCAGGTGGCACTGGGGAGTCTGCCCGGTACCTCAGGTGGCAGGATCTCGTTATGCCCTGGCACATGGAATTCATCATGTGGGAAACTAACTGGTGTGAAGATGATCTGCCTTTTTCATATAAATTAAAAATATAGAGTTAAAATATAAAATAGAGCAGTCTCCAGAGCATCCCTCGGCTGACGGGCCCTTGCTTATCCGTGTCGTGATGAGCTTTCTCAAGTGAGAAGGAAGAGGAGCAGGTCATCAGAGGCCAGAATTGCAGGTGAGCCTGTGTGTGGGTGTCACTAGCTTCTGGTCCCGATCTGGGTCAGGGGCACAGCATGTGGGGACCAGCAACCCCTGGGGTGTTACGTCATGGCCACGGGCACAACTAGGGCCATGTGGCCATAGGCCTGGCACCTCAGGGGTGGAGAACCAGAACTTGGATCTGTCAGACCCTAAGAAGACTCTCAGGAGGCTCTGTCCTTGAGAAGTACTCACCCTCGCAGCTTGGTGGCGATCTGCACATCAGTCATCTTCCAGTCGACCCCTGAAAAGAAAGGTGGGAGCTGAGGTAATGGCAGCCAGGGCTGGTTCTAGGCCCCCATGTCTCCAAGGTGGAAGCTTGCCAGGTTCCAGGGCATAGCTTTAGGCCTCCTGTCAGGAGGTCATCACCACTGGCCTATCTCACTGGGTATTCCTGTATTAGTAGTGGTAATAACATTCCCATTTTTACAAGTGAGGCGCTAGGCTCAGAGTTAAGTGACTCAAGCAAAGTCTCGTTCATTCATTCCTTCATTCATTATTCCTTCAGTAACTGAGCATTTTCAAACAGTCTGACAGTATTCCTCTTGAAACCTGCCTCTCACTAACAAGGCTGAGAACCACAGACAGCATAAACGTGGGCTTAAGAGTCAAGACGGACCTGGATTCACATTCAGCTCACTGTTTCCATGTAGACGGGGTAATACTGCCTATCTCGCAGGGGTATGGGGAAAGCAGAGCATATAGGACTCCAATTTAGTGTCTGAAACACAGCACCATACACCCAGCTAGAAAACGATGAAGTCTATACTTAAATCTATTCCTTCAACTCTCAAGTCTTTCTACTATCTCATGTTACTCATTATAGAAATTGTTATACTGATCACAGCTTCTTAAGGAAAATGACCATTCCTAATTTACCTTTTACCTTTCCAATACTTGGTAAAGTTAAACGGATGGATGGATGGAAGGAAAGAAGGAAGGATCAATTCCAAGTTTACAAATACAGTGAATGACAATGGCTAAATGTGTTACTAGCCTCCCCACCCCTAAATATATGGAGTTATAAAAACAATATTTATTATACAGTTTAACCTCCCTGGAAAGCACATTTGAGCCAGTTTTCTCTCTGGCCTTAAGCTTCCTCACTTATTTATATCAGAGGCTGGCTATCCTATCTAATAAAAGGGCAATGTGCAAATTGACCATCACTCCAACACACAAGATAGCTGCCCCTATGTGGTCAAAGATCCTGCTCCCATGTGGACACAAGATGGCTGCCACAAGATGGCCAGCAGGGGAGGGCAGTTGGGGGCGATCAAGCCTGCAGGGGAGGACAATTAGGGGTGACCAGGCCAGCAGAGGAGGGAAGTTGGAGGTGACCAGGCCTGCAGGGGAGAGCAGTTGTAGGGGGAGGGTCTAGGCCTGCAGGGGAGGGCAGCTGGGGGAGACCAGGCCTGCAGGGGAGGGCAGTTAGGGGGAAACAGGCTGTCAAGGGAGTGGTTAGGGGGTGATCAGAAGTGGTTAGGGGCAATCAGGAAGGCAGGCAGGTGAGCAGTTGGGAGTCAGAAGTCCTAGATTGTGAGAGGGATGTCCCAGATTGGAGAGGGTGCAGGCTGGGCTGAGGGACACCCTGCCCCCCACCCTGCCCCAGTGCACGAATTTCGTGCACTGGGCCTCTAGTATGTAATAATGTGTGATGGTCCCAGCATTGCTCTCCAACCACTGTAGAGTTTTATCTTTTCCTATCTCCTGCCCAGCTGTGTAAAGAGAGTAGGTCTGGAGAGGCTGGTCAGAGAAGCAGGGAGGGTTCATGCTTGTTGCTCTTCCTTTGCTGGGGAAGAATCTGAGTAATGGGACAAACAGGAAGAAGCCAGATAGATTATGTTGGTTACATTTAAAAAAAAAAAAAAAAAGCTAAGGAGGATGGAGGAGGAGGAAAGGGAAGCAGGAAACAGGAAAGTTCCGCTGCTGGGGTGGAAGAGAGTTGGGGGAGTTTGGAGAATGGAAGTCTAAAGCAAAACGCAGGGAAGAGAGGGAGATTTTGAAAAGATGGTTGTGGGTTTTGAATTAGATCCCATGTAATGTTTTTCAAACGAGTTCCTTTACAATCTTAAGTGGAGCGTGGAGTGCAGGCCTTTAAATGCGACCGTGATTACAGACTAGGCTACAGGAGGCCCTGATATGTCCAATTTACTTCACAAGGTTAATGCCAACAGCAGAGGAAGGTGAGAAAGCGGGTTCTAGACTAGCACACAAGCAGCCTCTGAGCCTGGGCCTGCTCTCACACATGCGCACACGTGCCGTCACGCCCGCACACCTGCCAGATCTGTGACCAAGAAGCTGCCATTCGTCCACAGGTACAGCCAGTGCTGGAAGGCCTGGCATTTCTGCGCAGCCTCCGAGCTGCCCGACGCGGGTTCCGCAGCACAGCCCCACTCCCGGGAGCAGCAGGGCTCCAGGGGCCGGCCCAGGTCCTCCTCCAGCGTGGCGTACGGGATGTTGTTGGCCGGCCGGTAGATGAGATACAGCGGAATGATCCTAAACACAAAGTCACCCTGCAGTGAGCAGAACCTGGCAGAGAGCTCCCACTGCCATCTCAACTGGACGGAAAAGGAGGACCTTCCAAGAAAGAAGTGCCGGCTCTGAGCCGGGAGGGCAGGCAAGCAGGGAGGGAGCTCCGCCTGAGTTCCGGAAAGGCAGCGGAGGCACTGACCGCGGGGCCCTGTCTATTCTCTGAGGTCGGAGGGAGAACTGAGCCGCGCTATGGCCACAGGAGGGCTCCGTGCTTAAGGGAGGAGCTGAGAGCAGCGTGTCGGCCAAAAGGAGCCCCTTTAGAGAAGATTCAACCAGGCTGTGGCTCAGTGTCAGCCAGACCCCAATCTTCAAGAGCAGGCGTTTGGGTGTCCAAGTGAAAGAGGGAAATTATTTTTTAGAGCTGATGCCTACGAACCCACCCGACTCTGCCGCTACCACAGAAGAGTCTTGACCAGTGTGTCTACCACCTTCAGAGAGGCCCAGGACCTGCTGGGTTCGAATTCTGCCTGTAGCAGAAACTGGGCGACAGGATAGGGAACTGAGTCGGCTAGGAGGAGACTGAAGACAAGAGCAGAGACTCTCCCCGAAACCGGTGTGGCTCAGTGAATACAGCATCGGCCTTCGGACTGAAGGATCCCAGGTTCGATTCCGGTCAAGGAAATATACCTTGGCTGCAGGCACATTCCCGGGAGGGAGGGGGGGCGCGGGAGGGGCAGGAGGCAGCTGATCCATGTTTCTCTCTCATCAATGTTTCTGACTCTCTCTCCCTCTCCCTTCCTCTCTGCAAAAAAAATCAATAAAATATATTTTAAAAAATTTTTTTAAAAAGCAGAGGCTTTCCTAAAGCAGGCAGTGAACCCCGGGGTGTTGGTTTCTAGATTTTGGAGGACCAGCTGCGCACAGGGTTGGTGGGCTCATCTGCACGCAGCCATCTCAGGACACCCCGAGCGGCAGTGAAATCGCTCCGCCGCCCCCTGTACACTTACTCAGGCACCTCCCCAAAGCCAGGTGCGGCCCGGGCTTCGGCGGCGAAGATTTTGCAGTACTCCCGACTCATGTTCTGGATCTTGCACCCCTGTGGATTACAGAGACCCCGTCCTGGTCAGCGAGGACGCTCCCCGTCTTCTCATGCCCCGCTCCACGGAGGAAGGTCATCTGCCAGAGGATGCCAGGGGGCCCTGGTGACAGGTGCCAGCAAGGAGGCCGCTGAATGGGCACCACACGGACCACTCCCCAGGCACTCCCTTCTTCTCTCAGGTGAGGCTTCTGGGGAAGGTGTATCTGGGGCAGTGGGGAAGTTTCTGCTGCAAAAATCCAGTTTGGAAACTAAGGCCCCAGGCCGAAACCCGTGTGGCTCAGTGGATAGAGCGTCGGCCTGTGGACTAAAGGGTCCCAGGACTGATTCTGGTCAAAGGCATATACCTTGGTTGCAGGCACATCCCCAGTGGGGGGGTGGGGGGGGGTGCAGGAAGCAGCTGATCAATATTTCTCTCTCATCAAGGTTTCTGACTTTCTATCCCTCTCCCTTCCTCTCTGCAAAAAAATCAATAAAATATATTTAAAAATAAAAAAGAACTAAGGCCCCAAAGATGTAACCTGAGCTATGTCTCAGGCTCTCAAAGATCATCCCAGGACCCTTGCAGATTGAGGCTGAGATGGCTCCTGCCTCCACCCTGGGCTTCCCCACAGGCCCGGGCTGAGACAGGGGAGGGCCGAGAGTGCAGGCTGGCAGTGGGAATGGGACCCAGTACCTGAATGGTGACATCGTAGTTTCTGCCCACGAGGGAAGTCTCACTGCTGGGCCCAAACACCAGCGGGCTGGACACCTTGATGACACATGTGCGGCCCGACTCGAAGATAGGCTCCAGCCCGTAGATGACCTTGGCCCGGGAGGCCTTCCGAAGGCTGCACCTGTGTCCGCCCCCGCGGAGATCCTCGCTCACCAGGCGCCCGAACAGCTTGTCTCCCCAGCAGCCAGAGTCGGCCAGACCCTTGGCAAACACCATGGGAGTCATCTCAATCTCTTCTCCGACTGAAGGGAAACAGGAAAAACAGGAAACTACAGGCTCCTGCCTCATACATGTGGGGTCTACATGGCGGAAAAGGCTGGAATGGCCTCCCGCCCGCCCGCCACCCGGTGGGTTGCTCTCTGCCCATTATTGCTCTGTGGTGTATGTACACCCTGGGTCCCCTTTCAGCCTGTGAGCTCCCGAGGGCAGGAACTGTATCTGACACATGCCTGTCGTGTAAGTGCTCAAGAGTGCCCATCACATGGTAAGAACGTGGTTAGTGGTGTGGAAGGCAGGGGTTTTCTGTGGAAGTGGTAAACTATAACAATAAAAAGGTGATATGCTAATTTGTAGAGGGCCTCCAGGGAAGACACCTGAGCATTCTTTAAATCAGTGTCAGCTGAATCCAAGGCACCAGGGCAGAGCCGTGTCTTAAAAACACATCCACCAAGAAGGCTGGATGCCTTATCAGTACTGACTCTTAACTTGCTTCAGATGTTGGGGGGAGGTCACCCTCTCCCCCAAGGGGCTCCGTACCTTCACCTTGAAAAGTGGATTCAGCCGAACCCCAGGAATGAGGGAATGAGTGGAGCCTGGGTCCACTTAAGCTCCCTTGATCTTAAGTTTTTTTCATGTGAAACCTCTTTTATTTTGGTATAAATAAACATGCTGCGTTTGGGTTTGGATTCCTGTCTCTCCATCAGAGAGAACAGAGATTCCACCCAGCCCCAGCTTTATTTCTACTTCTGTGTCCTCTATTCTTTCTATTATTTCTCAATCCCAGCTCCTCTACTCAGTAACTGGACCCACTCTTCTTTCCACACTGGATGTGGAGAGGAGGGAAACCCCTACACTGATTAGATCACATGTCCTTCTGAAGGAAGCAGGGCTCTGAGAGAAGCCAGTGCCAGCAGCCAGGGGAAGGAAGGCCTACACATACATGAATTTTGTGCATTGGGCCTCTAATCAATACAGAAAACCAGAATTACTTTGTTTTAGAATTAGGTGTTTTGATCAAATGAATAATTGATCCCATCTCGAACAACATCTTATAGACTCAAACAAAAAGTTTGCAGGATCAATCTAGTAGCAGGGAGGCCCCCTTGTGCTCAGATTGTAACCACTAAATATCACTTCCCACTGAAAGGAACCAGAGCTCCCTGAAGAAATGGCTGGTTCCAGGTCTAGGGCAGAACGTCTACCGGATGGACCTGAGCCATCTTGTCAGACCAGAAAAGAAAGAAGCTATTGATAATGACTGGAGCCTGGCCAGTGTTGCTCAGTGGTTGAGCATCAACCTATGAACCAGGAGGTCATGGTTCGATTCCGGTCAAGGGCACATGCCCACATTGTGGGCTCTATCCCCAGTGTGGGGCATACAGGAGGCAGGCAATCAATGATTCTCTCTCATCATTGATATTTCTATCACTCTCTCCCTCTCCCTTCCTCTCTGAAATCAATAAAAAAATATTTTTAAAAAAGAAAAAGCGCTGAAACCAGTTTGGCTCAATAGCTAGAACGTCAGCCTTCAGACTGAAAGGTCCCAGGTTCGACTCTGGTCAAGGGCATGTACCTTGGTTGCAGGCACATCCTCATTAGGAGGTGTGCAAGAGGCAGCTGATCGATGTTTCTCTCTTGTCGATGTTTCTGGCTTTCTATCCCTCTCCCTTCCTCTCTGTAAAAACTCAATAAAATATATTTAAAAAAACAAAATGCTTATTCAATGTTGGGGTATATCACAGTCACCAGGGCACCTACTGGAAATGCAGTTTTCCTAGGTCTTCCCCAGAAACGGTGATTCAGACCTGCAGCAGGACCTAAGAAACTGCATTTCCAGCAGCTCCTGTGAGAAGCTAACACACAGACTGCTGTAAGAAATCCGGGCAGGGTGCTGGGCCTGGGCAGGATAAGATGTATCCTGGAGGCCTGTGCTGCCTTTCATCAAGCGCTCTGACCAAGGCGAAGGGCATGAAGCTGAATTAACCCCTTGTGGAATGGGCCCCCGTACCCCCCTCTGCCCCCACCATCTTCTGAAATAGCCATCTCCTTCTGTTCTTCCTCCTCAAGCATCTCCTGAGCTAGGAGGCAAAGAGTGGCTACCCTGTTTCTCTGAAAGTAAGACATCCCCCGAAAATAAGACCTAGAGCATCTTTGGGAGCAAAAATTAATATAAGACACTGTCTTATTTTCGGGGAAACAGGGTAGCTGTCTGTGAAGGCAAACATGGCATTTGGAACAGACTCCAGATCCTCGAAGAAGGTCCCCCTATGGATGGCTGGACGGGGATGAAGGTCACCCTCTCCCCCAAGGGGCTCCGTACCTTCACCTTCTTCTCTGGAGATGAATCCGGACAGCACTGTGTGGACAAAAGGAGAGAGAGCAGCTGTCCTCAGCCTGGTCCGCCGGGGAGAGCACCTCTCTGCAGATGCCTGCTGCCCCCCTCCGGAGTGAGGCCGGGGCACACTCACCCTCGGGGCTGAGACAGAAGTCGGTGGAGGCGGAGCCGTGCTCGTTGTGGATGGTGCACCGGTACACGCCGCAGTCCCCGGGGGCCGCCTGCACGATGGCCAGGGCCGCCGGCCCCTCGTCCCCCGCACTGCGGAGAGCGGAGACCCTCCCTGAGCGCTTCCCGCAGCACAGCCAGGGCTGGAGGAGGTCCCGGGCTCCTCAGACCCAGCGCTCAGGCTGCTGGGAGCCCTGGGGCAGGCAGGCAGCAAGAGACTGTGGGTAACACCACACAGGCCTGGTCTGCGGTCCTGACACCCGCTCGAGGTGTGACTTTGGGCAAGTGACTCAATCCCTCTGAGCCCCTAGTTTCTCCTCTCTACTACCCTGTTTCTCCGAAAATAAGACAGTGCCTTATATTAATTGTTGCTCCCAAAGATGCGCTAGATCTTATTTTCGGGGGGATGCCTTGTATTACAGCGAGTAGGTCTTATTTTCAGGCGATGTCTTACTTTCGGGGAAACAGGGTATAAGAATGCTAGATTCTCCCTCGCACAGTCACCGTGAGGGTTAAGTGAGCGACAGACCTAACTGAGGACAATGCCCACATGATGGTTTTATGGTGGCTGTGATCAGGGAGCCAGGCAGGGGAGCCAGCCTCCAGACAGCTTACCTCCTGCCCACTTCGCCCAGTGGGCGCAGGTCCTTGGCCCACGTCAAGACCGAATCGCTGAGAATGTTGAAAAACTGGCACCAGAGCTTCAGGCTGCCCGAGGCGTCAGGAAACTGCTCCACTCGAATCTTTCGGATTACCTGTGGGGCTGGGAGTGGGGACCAGGGCAGAGGACTGAGCCCCTCCCCTCCATCTTGTGTCCTCCCGGGGGTCCCTACTGGGACAGGCTGAACGAAAACAGGATTTCAAGTCTCTACACAAGCCCGCGCCTTCACACCCCCAGCTGCACCCCACAGTATCTCTGAAGCTTCTTCCCTGACCCCCAAAACATACATCCTGACAGGTATTCCCTCCCCTCCAACTGGTGGGTGGAGTTATGATGTAACCAGCACCTGCCAAATACCTTACGCCCCCCTACTCCTGGGTCCAGGGGTGCCCAATCATGTGCCTTATATGAAGTTGCCAATCAGCGCGTGCCGGGTACCCTAAGCCCCACCCCCCCCCCTTAAAAGGCACCTTCATCCCACACATATTCTCTCTCTCTCTCTCTCTCTCTCCCCCCCCCCCCACCTTGGGAAGTGAGCCGGCAGGGTCGTCTCTTCTCCTAATAAACCTGCATCCTGGTACCCTGGTCTCTCTGACCCATCTGTTTCATCTTTTACATCCTAGTTAGCAAGAACTCTCTATACAACCCCTTTCACAAGCCAGGGCGAGCCTTCCGCCTGAGGATGCCGACAACAGCCAACAGAGAAACTTCTGGCCCGGCCCGGCGTAGCTTGGGGCGGGGGGGAGAGCGTCACCGAAGGAAGTACTGGCCGGTCAAGGGCACGTACCGGAGTTGCAGGGTCTGCAGCCCCAGTCAGAGTTCGTATGGGAGGGACCAATAAAGATGTCTCTCTCTCACATCGATGTTTGCCTCCCTCTCCTTCTCTGTGTCTCTTTTCCTCCATCTTTCCCTCCCTTCCACTCACTCTAAAAAGCAATGGGGGAAAAATATCCTCGGATGAGGATTAAAAAGAAAAACGAAAAAGAGGAACTGCCATTAGTATTCCAAGCTCCCTGTCCCTACCACTCTATACTCAGGGGACAAGTCTGGAAAGAGGGGACTATGGTGACGACGACAGAGGCAGGGTGCCATGGATGACAATCTCTGTGCTAAGTACTAGATTTATTCTATTATTAGGGGCCTGGTGCACAAAATTCATGCACTGGGGGTAGGTGATCCCTCAGCCAAACCTGCCCCCTCTCACATACTGGGAGCCTTCAGGGGATGTCCTACTGATCGCTCACCCCCGGCCTGCCTAAGGCCTAAAGCCTCTGGCCGAAGCTTTAGACCTTGGGCACCCAGCCGTCACCCTGCAATAGGGCCGATCGCTGGCAGCATCCCAGCCACACCCCTTCACCCCTGGCAGGGACCTTTGCCCCAGCCAGCTCACGCCCAGCTAACATGGGCCTCGACCCCGCCCCCCCAGCCCTGGCCGCCTCGGCCCCGCCCCCACAGCCCACGCTGCCTCGGCTCCCCCCTGCAGCCCTGGCCACCTTCGCCCCAGCCCCCCGGCCCATGCCACCTCAGCCCCACCCCCGTGGACCTGGCTGCCTAGGCCCCTCTCACCACAGCCCTGGTCACCTTCGCCCCGCCCCACCATCCCTGGCTGCCTTGGCCCTGCCCCCTGTAGCCCACACCACCTTGGCCCCGCCCCCTGTGGCCCAGGCCACCTCAGGGCCATGCGCTTGCTGGCTGGCTCTGCCCCATCTCCTGATTGGCTGGTGGGCATGGCTGTGGGTGCATTGAAGGTACAGTCAATTTGCATATTACTCTTTTATTAGATAGGATATTTAACCCCTTGCAATGTCACAATGTTGCTACTATCATCATCTCCAAGCGGCAAAGCCAGGGGGAGAGAAGCAAGCCTTCCTGATCGGGATTATGACGCAAGAATGTCTTCAGGCGGTCTCTGTGTACCCCGAGCAGGCATGTGCGCCCCAGCAGCCGCAGCCATGCTCTGGCTGGGCAGCCCATTCTGTGAGCCAGAACCCAGCCCCCACCACGGCTCACCTCTCAGCAGGTCCTTGGCTTTGCTCAGCTGGCCCGGGGCCTCCTGCTTGCCTTCATCGGGGGGCAGCTCTGCGTCCGGCCCGCCAGGCTTGGGGCCGGGGCCCGGCTCTGCCACTGCTGGCTCGTCCTCCACCCGGGGCACCTCCAGCAGGCCTGCCCTTCGGCCCTGGGTGGGCGATCGCTTCTCCCGGCCCGGAGTCCCCGGGGACCCGGGTGAAAGGCCCTTTCTGGGTCCCCGGGGGGAGACCGAGGGGCTCTCCCGGTCTTCGGGCTTGGCTGCCTCCCCGTCCCCTGCTGCTCTGCCCCTCGGGAGAAACCGCTTCCTCCGCGCCCCCAGAGCCAGCTCCTCAGGGGTGGCTCCAGGGAGACCCGCTGGCCCCTCCTGTGGCCGCTCCTCCTCCCGGGACGGTTCCTGGACTCTGCCCTCTGCGGAGAGGGGGGCCCGGCTGGCCGCTGCCTGCCCACCTGCCTCTCCCTGCAGACCCCCCATCCCAATCGCCTGAGGGGTCCCCAGGAGAGCAGGCCTCTCCAGGGGCACCTCTCCCTCCCCATTTCTGGATTCCTCGGAGGTCAGCTCGGGGGCCTCCTCCTCGCCCACCACGATGGTGGGCACGGCAAGGGGGCTGCAGCTGGAGCTCCGGGCGGCCAGGGCCTGCCGGCCGGCCTGCACCTCCCGGTCCAGGAGGCCGGTGATGCGGCGGGAGGTGCAGGGGCTGAGCGGCAGGGTCTGCGCACTCTGCACCAGGTGGTCGTTCTCCACACGCTCCAGGATGCGCCGCGATGTCTGCGGACTCAGGCCGGCCACTGCCAGCGTGGGCGAGGGTGCCAGCCCCCGGGGGGCAGCCTCTTCCTGGTGCCCGGCGGCCCCTCCGCTCGTCTCCGTGCTGGAGAGCTTCAGCAGGAGCAGCAGGTAATTCTTCAGGGAGTCGATGAGGCCGGGGTCACAGCTCTGGGCGCCCGGGGGCCTCCCTTGCACATCGGGCATCTTGGCACAGGCTCCCGTGTTGCTGGCTGCCATGGTTTCCGGTGGGGGGCTCTGGGTGGGGGTTCCCGAGCTCAGCAAGGCCTGGTCCCCAGAGGGCAAGAAGGCGGCTGCGCTCTGGGGCTGAGAAGTGGGGGTCAGGCCGGTGCCAGCAGGAGGAGGCAGAGTTGGCATGTTTGGGGGCAGGCCTGCGGGAGGAGAGCCGCCCAGATCCTCAGAGAGCACTCCCACTGGCATCTCCTCTTCGGGGCGCTGGAACGGGCCACCCTCTGGCTTGTCCTGGGCCGGGGCCGGCCACTCTGGCCCCCAACATCGCCCTCTTCCTGTTGGCCCGGCGCTGCCCCCGGGAAGCAGCTGTGCTGGGAGCTCGAGGCCCCCCGACAGGCAACCACGCACCGTCTCCTGTTGGAGACCAGAGGCCGGGTCTGCGGCCTGCCTGGATGTGAGCACGCGGCCAGGTTCCCCCAGGACAGGGGGCCTCTCTGGGCTCTGCTCAAAACGCGCGGTCATGTGAGGACGGGGCCCCTCTGAGCGCGAGAGCTCGGGGGCTCTGGCCTGTGGGCGGAGGTTGCTCACTGACTTCTTCTCCGGCTGAACTTGAGTGGCTACGGGGGCACGCCCCTCTGACTGTGTCCCCCCGTCTTCCTGTGTCTTCTCACCTGCCTGTGTCTTTCTGTCTGCCTGTGTCCTTCCCGCCTGTGTGCCTGTCCTTCCCTGCACTGCCGCATCCTCCTGGGCGCTCCTGTCTGACACTGTCCTCTCACTTGCTTGGGCCACAATGTCCACCTGTGTCCTCCCGTCCGCCTGCATCTTCCCATCCGCCTCTGCATTCTTCGTGCCTCTGTGTCTCCAGTCCGCGTAAGCTGTACTCTCCTGAGTTTCTGTGTCCATGGGCTCAATGGCGCCCTGACTTCTGGGGGTGCTGCCACCAGCAGAGGCTATACCAGCGCTGCTGCCAGCCGATACGGCAGGAGCCATGGCCGTCTGGGACTCCGGGACCTGGGAATACGTGGACAAAAGCAAGAACTTAGCTCATGGCCTCAGGATCTCCAATCTGGCACCCCAGTCTCCTCTGGCCTTATCCAAACTGCCGTGATGGGAGTCCTGCCACCTTTTTTCTGGGGCCCACGGGGGTCGGGAGGCAAAGGCTATGTGACGAAGTGCCAAAGCTACCCACCTCCACCCCTGATCCCAGAATCGAGACGGGGGGATCCCCAGCATCAGGCCCAGCCCAGCCTTTTCCCCGCTCCCTAGAGAAACCCTGCCTTTCCGGAAAGCCCCTGCTCATGTGTATCCACCCGCCCCTGCATTTGGAGGGGCACTGGCCCTCAGGGCTTCTGAGCAATCCTTCTGTCCCTCCTTGCCCTGGATTGAATTAGTATGGGTGAAGAGAGGATATATATACCACCTCACTCTTCACAACAATATGAGGTAGTTTTGTAATAATCTTTTCTATATGAAAACACTGATGGTTTGATTTGTCTGTTATCAGATAGTCAGTGGCAGGGTTTAGTTTAGAAGCCAGGTGTGTCTAGCTCCAAATCCCATGTTCTTTACTGTTATACTATAATGCCATCCATTTAAATTCTAATTAAAGAACTTATTACTTAAGTCCTAATATTGCCCTATCTAATAAAGAATAATATGAAAATTGATCATACCTCCAGTACACCCACAAGCCACGCCCACCAGCCAATCAGGAGTGATATGCAAATTAACCCCAACCAAGATGGCTGCTGTCCAAGGCCGAGGCTGGGGCGGAGCCAGCCATCGGCCCGATTGCAGGGTGATCGCTGGGGGTCCCCTGGCTGAGGTCCCCTGCCCAAGGCTGGGGGTGAGCCATCAGTAGGACATCCCCCGAGGGCTCCCAGTATGTGAGAGGGGGCAGGTTGGGCTGAGGGTGGTCCCCAGGGCACAAATTTCGTGCACCGGGCCCCTAGTAGTAGTAAAAGATATTAATCTGCCTCTTCCCTCCTGGATGTCATCAAAACCAACAAAGTAAACAAGAAAACAAACAAACTCTACTGTTATGAAACTGGAGGCAAATAAAACTCAGTGTAAAAAAAATGGACCAGGGTTGTCAAAAGCAGACAGATTCAACACCAGGGCTGGGCTGGAACAACAGCTGGATGGAGGAAACAATCAGGGACACAGCTCAGCAGTGAACGGGGACATGGCGCAGCAGGTCTCCGAATATGGCGGCAAAACCAGTTATTGTCCATGAAGGACTCAGCCTGGGGGCTAAGCCCCAAAACTCCCCCTACCCCTACAAGAGCTATGGATCCTGAGG